>JALPQD010000345.1:486635-1086635 GCA_023101885.1 Typhlomys cinereus | reverse complement strand
TTCAGGATAATGGTGGCTAGTTAGCATCCTTGACTCTTGGATATCTTTTTAATTTCACAGCCCCGATGGTTCAAAGTATAGCACATGAGGAGCTAATTGTGAGGAGATTCATCCATATCGCAACTTGATTTAAATGACATCATTCTCAATGCTTCTCTGATACGCCAATAAAATGAGATACACATAGGAAGCATTTGGGTTAGTTAGGTTTTCGCCCCAGACTAATATTTCATATGACTCTAACTGTGTCCTCTGCTTTCTGGGAGTTGTTCTGTCATAATTAGGCAGTTTTAGAACAGCCATGCTGGGATGGTCTCTAAAGATCTGCAAAAATCACCCACAGGCCTGGGATTACCCTAAAGGAACATACTGTATTAATCTAGAAGAACTGATTTTAATCAATTTTAATTTAAACTTCTACTGATCCTCTGTTTATGAAAGGATATGAAGATTAGCTAAGCCCTACCATGAAGTAGGCTACAGGATCAACTGGGTTGAGCCCTAGTATATGAACAGACCAATGAGATGTAAAGGACCAAAACCTCCAATCAGATTTGCAGAAACTGGAGCTAACCAGTGAGGAAAAGCCGCTTTTCCTGAGGCTGCCTAAAACTATAAATAAACCTGACCCTGGCAGCCATCTTTAGTGCTCTTACTTCTCTTGGGACGCCACATCTGGACTCAGTGAATTCTTTTCTGCTTTCTTGCCCCTCAAGGAGTCCATGTCTGTGAGTTCAGTTCTTTCTCTCCTCTAATAAACTTTGCCTTAATCCTCTATGCATGTTCTTGTTTCTATCTTCAACTCTGGAACACAAGAACCTGGAGACTCACAAGGCCCCACAGAAAATCCCAGAACAAGGAGTTGCCTCATAGAGGGGTCAGTTCTGAATGAATATAGACATGGCAGCCTGTTCTACAGTTTCATGTTCTCCCACAAGGACTTATGAATCACTAACACTCTACCAGGCTGTCCCAGAATTGTAACTCTAAAAGACTATGTACATTTCTAATTGATTGCATTTTTTACCCTTTGAGTGATACGTTGAGTGTAAAATAAATCACCAACCTTTCCTCATTGTAAATGCCTGATTGACCCCCAAAGAATCATGCATGACTTCTACAGAAGTTCTTATTTCTGGGCTGGAGAAATGGCTCAGGGGTTAAGTCTCTGCCTCACAAGCAAAAGGTCCTAAGTTTGGATCTCAGATCTCACCTAAAAACAACAGGCAGAAATGACAGCAGCCTGTACTTCTGGCCTTAATGGGTGGAGCCTGGGAAATTCTAAAGTGAAGCAAAAAGGAGATAGAGCAATCCAGGATGATTCCCAAAGTCACCCTTGGCCCTCCACAAGGGCATACAGTGCCCTCTGATATACATATTTGTGTACACATGCGCATACATACATACAAACTTGCATACACACACGCAAATAAAAGTAAAATTGAATAAAAAGTATTTTTTTTAAAAAAAAGTGCTTTCTGTGTTAACATTGCTACAAATGTGTCCACATTGAACTGATAACTCATCTTCCCAATTTATTTTTCCATACAGTACTTAAGAATGGCTTGCTAGCAAAAGGTTCACTTCCTTAATCTAGTGGCATGAGCTTTTGGGTAGGAAGTGATTATTAGAAGTTTCTGTGGTATTTTAATCTAGCTGGAAACAAACACTTCTATGGTTAGCTTTGTCTTTGGGGAAAACTGATAACTAATCAAGTGAAGGTAGTTCCTGAACTCCTTACCTTGCAATATAGATATTAATTTTTATTTATTTTGGCCCATTTCTTCCTAATTGTCTGGATCAACTTTCTCCAGAGAAATGGAAACTCTATAGAATAGATATTTGCCTGCCTTTGTTGACAAGCAAAGATTTAGGGTTCATACGAGGTGACTCATTCAAAATGTCTCCTGCTGAGAAACATTTTAATGGTTTGGCTGGAAATGGATCTTCGGTTCATTAATCAATATGTAGTTCTATTGTGACTTGGTTTACAGTCCTCCTTCCTCTTTTATTTGCCTCTTGTTTCCTAGTTTCTAATCCCATTATGTACTAAAACATATTTCACAGTTTATAAATAATTCTGATATCTTAAAAGGGGATTAGAGTTGGATATTTTTTCTCTTTTTACTTTATAGGAGAGTAGAAATTGTTACCTTTACACTTTATATTAAAACAGAAAGACGGCGCTCACTAACTTTTCTTTGCAGCAGACATTTGAACAGACTCTATTTAATGCTCTATTTGGCAGTCCTTGTTTCATGGATACAAACCGCCCTTTGTAAGGTTTCTGTGCTTATAATTCCAGGGACAGAAGAATTCAAACACTCTCTGTGAGGCATTTGGAACAAAAAGACAATTTTTATCTCATTTTATGACTTACCAAAAGATGAAAAAACTGTCATATGTTTGATCTTCGACCTTGTTTTTGATTTTCTGTTTGTGTGACTAATTGTTTTATATTTTATTTATTTATGAATAGAGAGGGAGATAGAGAAACATAGAGAAAGAAGAGCCTGATGATGTCATGGCACATGGGTGCAAATCAGATGCGGACCTCTAGGGATTGAACTCAGGTCTTTGGGATTGCTAGCAGGTATTTAACCCTCTGAGCTATCTCACTGGCCCCCAACAACTTACCCCCTCTCTTTGTGTCTTTTTCTATGTTGGCTTTTGGGCATTTGTGTTCTGAGTAAATGTAAGATAAACTTACATCATTCAGTCGTTTCTGCCTAGTGTTTTACCTATTCGTTATTGTTTTATGTTGCATCAAGTGGTTTGCTTTCATAATTATCACCAAGAATGACTTTTTAAATTCACCTTTTGGCATGAGGAGGTATCTACTTTCTTACATACTAGGAGCATGAATAGAGTGTTGGAATATATCAATGTTAAGTGCATCACTATTTTATAGTACTTAAAAACACTTCATATCTCCAGTATCCGTATGTTTTCTCTCTCCTGTGGATTGCAGGGCTCCTGAGGAATCGAATTATCTTTTCTCTCATGGCAGAGAGTGCTCATGCATTATGGAAAGCTGGCAGGGGCAGGGTTCATGGCACAGGTTCATCCCTGCTTTCCAAAGAACACTGCCAGGTAGCCATCAGGGCCAGAGGGTGAAGGAGCTCCTGGGTAGAGTAGATTTTGTGGCAGTGCTGTTGGCAGTATGCATCCCATGCTTTCCTGTGCTTGATCTTCTTCCAGATCTTTCACCAACCAAATAAACAGACCATAACCAGACAGATATTAATAAAGAGATGTAGTGCCCAAAACATCATCACAAGCAGAGAAACAGTCTAAGAACCTGCTAGGAATAGTCCCCGTGTTAAACAACTAATAGCAAGAGAATTCTGAATATGAATAAAATGTCTCACTCATGTATATGCTATTATTCACGTCCTGAGCCATTTGTGGCTAAAGATGAAAAGTGTCCTTTGTGTGTTTGTATATCAGAGTTTCTTTCATGTGTACTAAAATCAAGTGCTACAATTTTAAAGCATTATTAGGTAAAATAAAACACAAAGAAAGAACAGAATATATAACCAATTTCCTCAGTAGTTTAGATTTCAAGACAAGATGAAATTTATCAAGTCTCTAAGCATTTCCTGTTAAATTTTGTATTTATAGCAATTTTTTTGCACTGGTTAAGATTGTCGCTAGTCCAGAGAAGCTCCAAGTAGTAGAGCAATAACTGACCTAAGGAAAAGATGAAGCTAGAGGTGCATAATAAATTTAATTACAGTTTTTCTCAATCCGTGTCATGACAGTGTTCTAGAAAGGAACAACACATTCCATGATCCTACAGGTTCTCTATGGTAGCAGCAATCAGAATCATTTATGACTGTAGTATAGTTTGAAAAAACTTCCCATATTATTCAGAAACCTCTTTTTTTCTGATGCATACTTATTTCTGTATGAAATTTAGTAAGAAATCAAATTATCATCAATAATTATTAATATTCTGCTTTGTGTGAGACCGCAGCAAAGACACGTTAGATCTCTAGTAAGAGATGTAAGTGTGACCCAGGCATTCATAGCCAATAATGTGATATTGCTTATGAACAACAAACTTGTACACTGGATAGAACAAATGCATGTATTTATTGACAGAGGCTTGAATGTCAAATTTTGTCACTTTGTTGTCTTTCTTAAACTTGTTTTTTTCAGTCTTAAATGTAAAGAGTTATTGTGAAAATTTCACATAGGTTCAAACAAACACATTTATATTGGGAAAGAAGAGAAAGGGTATAAAAATACATTCCACAGAGAACAATTCAAAAGATTAAATTACTTTATATGACTTTCCAGATAAATAATACATGGCCTGACTTTTAAGGTCTAGTGATCTTTTCTCAAATAGAAAAAGTTGGTATAGAAAAGGTCAGATTTATAAATACCACTAGGGATGATTATTTGGTATATATGTGTAAAAAGCAGATAGTTCAAGAGTGTTCCACAGAGTATGTGTTCAGAAAATTGCATCTACATTGAATTTTATTTAATTTTCCTAGCAGAATTGGCTCCTTGAAACAGATTAATTTTTAATTCATACAAACTAGCACAAAGGTGGAACTGTGCATGCATCTCTTCAATTATTTTGTGTTAAATCCGTCAGTGCTCATTGCAAAAATTTGCTCTTCTAGAACTGAGGGGATGGCTTAGTCTGTAAAGAGTCCACTTCAAAAGCCAATTGTGGTGGCATGTTCTTGAAATCTTAGTACTGAGGAAGCAGAGACAGACAGATCCCTGAGGTATGCTGGTCAGCCAGCCTCGTCCACTTGATGAGCTGTAAGCCAGGGAGAAACACTGTCTCAAGAAACAAAACAGACCACTCATGAGAAACAATACATGAGAGTGACCACTGGCCTCAACATATATGCTTATGTACACGGACACACACACATTTATTCTTTTAAGTACTGTTACCTTTTTTAAGTATGCAGTGCAACTTCAATGAAAAGAATACTGGCAGACATGTAGGATGATATAGGCCGCTGCAGATTAAGACTAAGAAGCAAAATCAGAATCTCAGGAACCTTATTAAATTGACGATAGAAGGGCTGGAGAGATAATTCGTGGGTTAACTGTCTTGTAAGGAGAAGGTTCTGAGTTCAGATCCTGGGTCCCATCTAAAAATGCCAGGCAGAGGCTGCGACCTGCACTTCCAGCTCTGCTAGGCAGAGCCTGGGAAACCCCAGAGCAAAGCAAGAAGAATGTAGAAGCCATCCAGGATAATTGTCAAAGTCACCCTTGGGCCTCCACAGGGGGCCCACAATACCCCCTCTTCTCTTTCTCTCTCTCTCTCTCTCTCTCTCTCATACACACTCACACACAGAGAAAGTAAATAAATAAATAAAATATAAACTGATGATATACAGTTAATACATTTGAAGCACACAAATATTTCAAATGTTTAAACCAATTCTACTTTGTTCAAAAGAAAAAAAATAGGACTTAAGGTATATGATAAAAAGAGGAAGATTTTACTGAGACTGGAATGATCTACCATATGTTTTAATTAATTTAGCTTGCACAATGACTGACAATTCATCAGAGAATGAATTCAGCATTGACATTTGGGCACTGCTGTCTCCTTAGTTTGCTGTGCAGATAAGAAACATCTGCTTATTAACAAAATTAAGATAGAATTGAACAATTTTATTAAAAATGCATTCTTGTTGGCTTAAAATTCAATTGTAAACATGAAATTTTCTTGACATTATATGCAAACTTTCCATCCCCATCAAAGTTATGGGTAGCTGTGGCATTTGCTTTTGCTGTGGGTTATGGTCTACATTTGGTATATGCATATCAAATCATAAGAAAATCATAAAGTATGACCTCTCAAAGAGTAGACATTAGGAACATAAAGAACAGGTAGGCTCAGAGATGATAGCAAGAACCAAACACCAAAATTTAAGAAATTACCAATCCGTTTATTGGCATGAGAACTAATCTCTAGGAAAAAAAAGGAAGAAATGTTTGCCGGGAAGTTGAGTATTTCCCAGAGTCTAGGTGTTGCAGTTTGCCTGCATAGTTGCTGTAAACGACCATCAAATGGTCACTTGTGCCCAAATTTCAATGCTGAATTCATTCCCTGATGAATTACCAGTCATCGTGCAAGATAAATTAATTAAAGCACATGGGAGATCATTCAAATCTTACTAAAATCTTCTTCCCTTTTATCATATACCTTAAGGGAACAAGGGATTTATTCTCTTACTGGTTACAGTTCACAGTCCAGCTTGCCGAGAGAACTGGCCATACCATCACCACACAACAGCTCAGAGTGGACAATCCTTACTTGCCAGATCAGCATGTCTGACCAAGTGAACAGAAGGATGCCAACTTCCTCAACTAGCTCTCTGTATTTTATTCACCTGTTCAGGGCCTATTCCTACCCACTGTGGGCTGGATCTGCCCCATCAACTAGACAATCAACTAGGTTCACTCTGGGCTTAACTCAACTACTAATTCTCTACAAATGTGCCCAGAGTTCAAACCCTCAACCATCAGGTTGACATCTGTACATAACCATGACACTAGGTTTCAGGTTACTAACTTTTGAAATTTTAATTGTTCCTAGGGGATAACTTCTAACGTCCAGTGACTCCTAAATTAGCATGTCAATCTTAGTTGAAGATGGACACAGATAGCTACCTTTGACAGAATATGAGCAGCTATCATAAAAAATATTCTTTCTATTCCATGAGCCCTTGCTTCTAACACTTTCTTCTATACAATCATCAGTTGGTCTTAGTTCTTCAAAAATGTACTTGTAAGATATATTTCTGTGGACTGCTTGAGACTAACTCACATCTTCATTGCCAATGCTCTTACTCCTTCTGCCATCTCTCCTGGAATTTAATTTGGAGTGGTAAAACATACTTAGATTGGCATCTTTGATTTTTTTTCCTTTTTCCTTCTCCAGTTGGTCCATGTGCACCAACATCTGCCTACAATAAGTTTTTTCATTATTTTGAATTCTATTCTCTTACGATTACATGACTGTCATGGTCCACTCCTCAAACAGAATGTAGCAAAGGCCACCCGCCTTGCACAGCTTTGAATATCCTTCTCAGACCCTGACCTCTTTACTATGGTAAAGTTAAAGCATTCCTTTTTTCCAAGAATGCAGAAGAAAATGAGCACAGCAAAGAAATGAGGATTTTTGGAAAGATGGAGATGTAAACGAAGCAGAAGACAGGAAAGGTGAGCTGGAGACAGGCTCCGGCTCAAGCTTGCAATGAGTCCAAGTGGGCAAAACGTTATGCTGTTACAGTCCTACTTTCTTCATGAACACAGCTATATCTTGACATATTATCAATATATACAATGCTTACTGTACAAATGGGTATTGAAAAAAAACAAATGGATATTGAGAGAATCCTAGAGTTAATTTTTCAACTAATCACCCAAGAGTAACAGGATGATAATTTGACATGGATATGTGTATGTTTCTGTACAGATACATACATATTTTTGCATAGATAGTTAAAAACTCTGATAAAAGTCTAACAATGGTTACAACTTTTGTTGCATTTGGTATCAATGTAAGTTCATGATTGTTTAAACAATGTCCCTTCACAATGGAGTTGATGTTAGATTCAATTCCATAATGAAGTAAACAGTTGAAGAAGTCACTATGAAATAAATGTAAACCATTAAAAATAGAACTCAGTTGGCTGTTGTTATACATGTAATTGGGTTAGCAGGAGACTTGGTATTTTTGTTATGGTTAAAGGGAAACATATGCAAATTAAAAAACAAATCCATGAAAGGTAGTAACAAGAAAAATAAGCCCCTTGTTTTTTTTTTTTTTATTTCCCCTGAGTCTCCAGGCTTCTGTGTTCCTGGAAAAAAATTAAAATTTATTTGCATCTGAATTTTTTTTAGTACAAAGCCTGAAAAAAATAATTGCTAATAATTTAATACCAATGGTTATATCATTATTTTAATATGGAATTAGTAAAAATTCAGGTCTAAAATGTTTCATATTTTATCTTTAATATTGTTTATATTAGATACTATAAAATAAATGAGAAAGCATTGGGTAGGATTTCAATTCAGAGGAAAGATGAGCTTGATACATATATTCAAGTACTTTTTATTGTTCTCTATAAACTTTCAGCATTCAGTGTAGTCATTTTTAAATTAGTCATCCAATAACACTATATTGTATGGACCTGAATGTTAATATGAGGCAAGGAACAGTTTACAGGTTGTCATTAAAATTGAAAATAGGAAAAGTTTTTGTCTATTAGTTGCACAATTAGTGAAAGAAACAGCTCTGTAATTGCAATGATCATAAGATAAAGAGATATTAGACCACGAAGCAAGAAAATGTTGCTTAAACAAACCAGTATCTCAGAAAAAAGATTAAATATGATTAAAAGTAGCTAATTTACCTTCATAAACTCACTGATAAGTTCACGCAATAGACTAAGAAGACACACGAGGTACTGACAATGTAATGCCAAGAATATTGCACTCTAAATTTATGCAATATAACTTTAAGAAAGAATAAGGTGATATATATAAAGACACATAAACTCTGAAAATACTGATAAAAACAAGCTCTACACCCAGCACAAACCAACTATCAACTTTAAGGGAGGAGCTAAATGTTCTTATAAAATATTTGTTTTATTGTATCTGATGCTTTTCAAGACTACATGTCTTACATACTTTCAGATTAAGGATTTGAAGACGGATAACATGGACTTCCACTCTTTTGTTGATTGTTTTGCCACCATAGCCTTTGGCTACTTTAAGCTGTCTATCAGAGTTGAAAAAAATAATTTTAAAAGTATTTTAAAATATGATACTTTTCATTCATTTTCGTAATTTATTTTTTCCACTCATACAAATTTGATAGGTACCCCATTCTCTTCCCTCCCTAGACCTCATTGCTCCCTCCCCCCTTTTCCCCTTCCTTTCATCCCTCTCTCTCTTTCTCCTGGTGTTCTGCCCCAATTCCTGGAGGATCCTTTAGTGTGCATATCAAACCTCCCTCTGGGTCCTCCTCTCCGATGAGGTGTAAGGACTCAATAGCATTGCCCAGAGCTCTTTCTTGTGTTCCCCTTTAATATAGGAATACTATTGTGGCTAATAATCCCTTGCCTCTAAGGATCTTAGAGTCTGTGATCCATGCCAGACTTTGGGGAGGGGGGTTAATGACATGCTGGTCATTGTGTAGGTCATGCAAAGTCCTATTATGATTACTTTGGCCCTAACGTGTGTGGAGTATCTTGTACATCATTGCTCCTTCCCATCTTTAGGCTCTTACAATCTTACCACCCCCTCTTCTGCAGATTTCCCTGAGCTTTGGGATGGGGAGAGATTAGGCTGGCCTAGTTCCTGGTGATTAATGTAGGGTCTCTGGAGTTCTGAATTATGGTTTGTTATTCTTTTTTTTATCCTTCTTCCAGTTTTGCTGTTCCTGCACCACCCTTGGCTCCATCCTGATGGGTATTGGATGTCACCTCCTAGCCAGAGATAAAAAGCTGTTAAAATAGAGTCTTATTATAAGAGGAGATTCAAAGGTAGATGGAGTAAGAGTAAGAGACCATGGTGGGTGGGGGGGTTCAGTCTCCCATTTGCAGGATGGTTGCCTTCTATCTGCCAGACTCTACGCCCTCCCTTTCTTGATGTGGCCTGTTTTCTCTGCTGTAACATGATCCCAAGTCTCCTTGTTTATGATGTGGCCTTCCTTCCCCTTCCCTCTTGTTTATAATCTTTGCAATTACTGTAGGTATTACAGAGATTTATCTTTGAGTGTGTCACTAAGTGAGTTTAGTACTGGGATCCGCCTATTAGGGAATACATACAGATATTAATTTTCTGTATCTGGGATACTTCACTCAATATAATTTTTTCTAATTCCATCCATTACCCGGCAAATTGCATTAATTCATCATTTTTGATGGCTGAGTAGTATTCCATTGCATAAATGTACCACATTTTTTTATCCACTTGTCAACTGTTGGGCATTTGGGTTGATTCCATGACTTTGCTCTTGTAAAAAGTGCTGCTATGAACATGGTCATGGTTGTGCTATCGAGGTGAATTTTCCCTGTATGGGATATTATTCCCAAAAGTGGAATAGCAGGGTCATACGGTATTTCAATCATCCCATAACTCTTGAATATTTCTCTCAAGTATCTTTTTGGCTTTAACAACCTCTTCCATTGAGCTGGTTAATACTCCTACTTTGTCTTCAAGATCTGAAATTCTATTTTGTGCTTCATTTGTTCTGTTGATAAGACTCTCTGTTGAGATCTGGGTTGAGGATAACTTGACTTTTAGTTCAGTTTTAAACTCTGCCTGAGACTGTATTAACTGCTCTATGCCTATTTTTGTTTCTTGAACTATTTTTCTCAACTCCTCCAAGTGTCGGTTGTGTTCCTCTTCAAAGTGGTTGATGTGGTTACTTAACTCCTCCCAGATTTCCTCTTTCATAGTATTGAAATGGTAATGATCATGCTTTGAAATTCGTTATCTTGGGCCAGGCTTTCTTGTCTATTTTCTGTGAATTTGCTCTAGTTGGAGTCTATCATTATGGGGTTAATTCTTTCAGTAGGAGATTTGTTTTCTTGGGTTTTGTTTCTCATGAATTTGCATTTTGACTTAGGCATTCTTGTTTTATCTCTTAAGACCTTCTTTCAGTTTCTGCGTATTTTTGACTGAACTGAATTAGTTGGTATCGCTATTCTCGGAAAGTTATTACCAGTGTTTGCCTTGGTGTTGGTTATGCTTGTTGTTATTGTTATTTCTAGATGAGGCTATAAGACTGTTTGTTAGTACATCAATTAAGTCAGGTTTAGTGGACAGGGGGTGAATATTTGTATGGTAGTGCATTTTTATGATTTAGTGCTTTGGTGATATGTGAGGGTGAGTGATATAGCCCCTGAAGTTGTATATGTTTTGGGGGTGACTATATGGAAAAGTTACACAGTAACTAATAATTGAAAGGAACAGGATGGTAAAAAAGGGGTTTACTTATCTTTGGGCTGGAGGTAAAGACTCTCTCCCATGTGATAGGATGAATTTAGAGGACTTCAGATGTGTGGCCTTTGTCCCCTGGAGCTTTGCTTGGGTGTTCTTTGGACTCTGTTGAATTCTGATGAGCAGTGTGTCCTTCCTGGACTGGGACACAGTGTATCCTTGTTGGACTGCCAGCGTCCTGGGTGGGTGGGCAGGGGCAAAAGGCAGAGGAGCTGTGGCCTCTCAGTTAACCTGGGGACTTGGGGTGTGGCCTAGGGGTCCTCCCCAGCCTGGAGCAGGGCCTGCTGTGACTGGCTGGTGGGGGAAGCTGGGATGAGTGGGTTACCTGGGACTTAAGCAGGGGATGTTTCCCTGGGATGCAGTGTGTCCTCGCTGGACTGCAAGAGTCCTGGGCGAGTGGGTGGGCAGGCAGGGGCAAAGGGCCTTTTAATTCATTTTAACTGATACATTGAAACACTAATTTATAAAAGAGTTCGTATGAATAAAACAGACATCAGGATGAGCATCTCATTTTTTAAAGTACCATTCATCTACTAACAGGTGTTTGCTCTAATGAAAAATCACAAAATTCTACAATTATATTAATTATAATATTAACATTATTCTATAAAGTAATATATGTGTTTTAATACATAAGAACATAATGTTTCCATTGTGTGTGTGTGTGCATGTGTGTGTGTGTATATGTTTGTGTGTGTATATATATGTATCTTCTAGTATTTGTCACAATTTTAAGGGTGAAAAAATCCAAAGCATTTTTTCCAGCTTTTAAAAGTGCACAGTAAATGCTTGACTTCTATAATTGTCTTTCTTACTGAGGAACAGTATAGTAGGTGTCTAGTTCCTGACTGATTGTAACAGAGTGCCAACTGGTCAACCCTTCCCTATTGATACTCTCACTCCTCCACTTTGGTTAGCCTCCTTTCAATGCTTAATTCCTATTGGTTTGACATTTAGGTTCCACATATGCATGGAGTTCATGTGATATCCATCTTTCTGTGTCTGGCTTATTTCACTTGATTATGAATCCTGATTCCATGCATATTATGAAATTCTAAATAGTATTTAGCTGTTGTTTTCATGTCCAATCGAGCCACATGCCTCCCTTAGCTCTTATGAATGTAGTTTGGCAGGTAAATAACTAATAAACTACTTTTGTCTGGGAGGAGATGATTGCTTGAGAATGTCAGCTGCCTTCTTTCCCCACTGTTAATGCCTGTATTGAAATCACAAGTTTTTGATACTAATGAATCCTCTTTTTAAAGGGATCTCTTCCCTTTAACACATAGTTTGATGTTAAAACATAAAAGTGCCAAGATCTAAACACTTAAGACTTATGAGATCCTTTACTGCATATTTTGTTTCTATGAGTAATGTATCATAGAGTTACAGAATTGACTAGTATTTAAATCAAGCATGTATGCCTAATATGACTTATAAAATGTTAGTAAACTCATTATTCATCAAAATTGACCAGTCTGTTTAAAATTCCCCAAATATGTTTACAATGCTATCATGGTGACATAGATTCCCTAAACCTTAGTCCCAGGTAGTGGTTTGTAGCAGTCTTCTTATCAAACATATCCTAGTTGTAGCAATGGTAACCTGATGAATCTCAAATAATTAACTAGACTTTTTAAAAAATTTTTTATTATTATTAATTCAACTGTGTGCATATGCGTGTGTATGTGCGCATGCGTGTGTGTGTCTGTGTATGTGTACAACCACGGACAAATTCGCAAACCACCCCGGGATTCACAGGTTCCCCCCTACCAGGACCAGAAGTGCAGGCTGCCCCCGCTTCCGCCTGGCGTCTATACGTGGCATCTGGGGTCCGAACTCAGGACTTTCCGCCTGCAAGGCAGAGGCTTAACCCCTGAGCCACCTCTCCAGCCCAATTAACTAGACTTTTTAAAACCTCAGTTGTTACATTTGTGAAATAGGTATTTTGGCAATATTCACATAGTAGCTTGCTTTATCAGGATGAAAAGTAGGAAGCCTGCAAATTCCTGCCTTTGCTTATTAATAACTAGTTATTTTCCAATAAATTACAGTTCACAATAAGAACTCATCTGATCCAGATTCTCATTATTAGGGATAGCTCAAAATAAACATAATAGTTTAATCTTTGCAACAAATTGATGAGTTGAAAGCAAACTAAAATTTAGATAGGCATTTAAAAAGTCCCCTATAAATTTGTTCAATAAATTCAATTTGCATAATTTTTATTCCTATACATGAATCAGTCCAGACCTAAGAACATGTTTGTCTTGTAACAGGAAATATTGATTGTCAGTTTAGATTTTGAATATTTCTATTATTTCATATTCTGCAAGTCAATTTTTTATATCATTTCAGTAAGGTCTAATTATATGAAACTTTTTCTATTTTATAACTCCTGGGTTATTTTCCTCCTTTTATAACATCACTGTGCTGGAAATTTTGCATGACCCATTTTCATTACAGAGAGAATAATCATTTGATATGGCAATTCATCAAATTAATGAGGAATCGAACTCACTTAAATTGACCATCCAAGGAAAAGATTAATAATATGTCAATGTTAAAAAAACCAAAAATGCTATCATGCATCAACAACGTACAACATTCATCTTGAAGGGATGTTTGCAATTGGAAAATCTCTGAATGTTCACCTAGAGGTTTGAGAAGAAAGTGAAACAATGGATAGATATCCTTAAGGAAAACAAGAGAATTATGTCATCAGGAACATCTGAAAATATTTTTGGAACATTTTTATAGATTCAGTTGACAATTGTTATAATCAGATACTAGTATCTTGTTGGTTTAGAGTTAAAGCTCTGTACTATTTCCTTTTTCTTTCCTTCTTTCTTTTTCCTTTTTTTTTTTTTTACATTTATTAAAAAAATCCTGGTTGAGTCAGATGCAAAGCAAGCAGGAGATTTTCTAGGTGATAGTGAGGCCAGCCCATGGTGGGTAGGGCTACTCTGGGCAGGTGAATAAGATGGAAGGAGCTGGTGGAGAAAGTTAGCATTCTTTGGTACATTTGGCCAGACATGTTGGTCTGACAATTGAAAATTGTCTCTCTCAGTAGTCCTGTGGCCAGTTCCCTCAGTCCTTGGTGCTGGTGTGAAATCTCCTGCCACGCTGGACAGGGAATGTAACTGGACAATGGCAAACTAGAATATAATCCCTTAAACCCTTGGGTCAAGAATTGATTGGCAAGAGAGTGACTGCAGAGAAACCGCAATAACAAAATAGTGCCTGTAAAAATCTCATTCGCACCTACCTAGAGTTTTATTTCAAAACCTAAAAATGCTATGATATTTGCTGTGAAAAAAACTTTAAAACAAATATGTGACTGGAAAAAAAATCAAGGTCTTGTTTTTCTACGAGGGTCTTTTATTCTAACCTGGGTTAACTCTGAATTCATATTCATCCTGCCAAAGCTGGTGTGCTGACATTGTAGGCTTTTTCTGAATCCCAGAACTTTAATGTTTGCTGAGGTGATCAGGGCCAGCTTTGTCAAGCTTTGCATCTGTTTTGGAGGGAGAAAATTCGCCAACCTTCCTGCACTGATCTGTCAGAAGCCCACCTTCCTTGAACTTATGACACGGGTTATCTTCACATATGAATGCGAGGGCCCAATGCTGCTGAATGTACCAAGTTCGCCAAATTTTGAAGGATCTATAATGCATTTATAGGCATAATAGCTAACATTTAACGATGACATTTGCATACTGAAGCAATTGTAACATTTTTACTGTTGACACATTTAATCCTCGAAAACTCTGAAAGCCAAACACTCTAATTATATGATTTTGAAGACTAGAAAATTGAGGGATTTTAGATATTCAAGGATTTAAATATTCAAGGTATTCAAGGACACAGCAAGTATTTTTGCTTGCTCTCTCATTTTTTTGACTGTGATCTTAACAGAATCCACAAAGGCCTCCTATGGGGAAGGAGGATACAAATCAATTATAGTGCAAAGCCCGGGTGATGAAGCATTTCCTAATGGAGAGGAAAGCACAGAGAAACAATGTCCAATGTCATCACTTGGTTAGTTTAGGATCTCTTTGCATCTATTACTCAGAACTAGTGTCTTGAATGTGTTCCATCATCTACTTTGCAACATGAGAATAAGATTAATTTTATTTTATAGTTATTGATGCCGTTTCTGCTCTTTCCCTCTCCCTTCATATATATATATATATACTGGAATTATCAATTACTAATAGGTAGGTACAACCTCTAACTAGAACAAGATGTTGCAGAACAGAAAGAAATGAGCCAGTGAGATTTTGAGTGAAGAATCAACAGTTCTGTGACATAGAAATCAAAGAGCAGAGACCATGTATTCTATCTACCTCTCATTTGGACAAAAGGATTGTTTTTAATTTTTGGATCTGTTCAGAGTCCATGAGTCAGTCCCAGTCAGTTTTTTTTTTCAAAATTTAATTTGGATAAGCAATATTTGATCTGTTGAAAAGCAAATCAATTTTTCCTTTCCAACCATTGGATGTGCAAGGAGGAAAATGAAGCACAGGGTGTTTATGCCACTTGCTATGTTTTTATTTTTGAACTAAGATCTTAACAGAGTTCATAGGAGCTATCTGTGGGAGGCATACAAACAACAGTCACTGTGGCAAGTGTGGGCGATAATATCATTTCATAGAGGTGGGCAGAATACATTGAAACAATGTCCTTGCTTCATTGGCCACTGCATGTTTTATTTCCACTGGTGACCACAAGGAGCCAATGTACTTGCAGCCTCATTTGATGTACACAAATATGTTCTGGTTCTCTTGCAATAAAAATTGCTCACCCAACACCAGTCTGTCTCCATTATGTCAACATTAAATAAGCATTATGTCCAATATAAAAATCAGTGACTGTTCTTTATTTCAAATGCCACTGCTTCTCTCATTTGTTTTAGAAGTAAATGTCAGTTGGTAGGAAAAAATGCACTGGTCTTGAAATTGAATATGTCCAAATTGCAAAGCACTGAGATTTCACACTGAACGACTTGGTGTGTATGCGTGCCACTCACACCTCCCAGTATGCACCTGTCTAGTTAGAGGGCTCAGATGAAATGTTTTGCTCTGCCAGTTATTATCACTGCAAGAAGTATCTCATCCTGGAAAATCCCTGAGCTGTGGTCTCATCACAGTCTATAATAACATGTCTCAAATTTTCCTTGAAAACATTTAGAAAGCTAGAATGATATAATAATTATGAATTAGAAGAATAGCAAATGTGCAACCACAGTATAATTGTCATTACTTATTTGTTGATGAAAACAAATTGTATGCAAGCTTTGTGCATGTTCTAATTATTATACTTGTTATCAATTTAGAGGATACTGACATCATTCCTCCTAAATTTTATTTTCGCACTGAGACCCTCCAAATAATTTCACGCGCCATTGTTGAAATGAAGCACATAACAGTGAGATTGAATCTCTTCCAGTGGCAACAAGGGTGGTCCAGAATTAAACTGTTTTGCACTAGATGGCAATCATCGTGAACATTGGCCATATGAGAACACAAGAGAAAACACCATGAATAGAATGAGTTGCCATCACATGAATGATTCATAATGAAAGATTATGGATTGGACAATTAGGTGGAAATACACTTGAATTCTGATTCTTGTCATTCCTGCATGGAAGATCTTTTCCAGACCTCTGTTTCTTCTCTGATCCAGTAAAGAAAGTAGAAATCCCTACTGAGCACTCACTATATATAAAGCACTATAGTAAATGTAGCTCACTTATATTCCAGATAAAGAAGCAAGTTTGGTTAACATATTTATTGTTCAGATGAGAAAAATCAGTGTTTAAAGTTTGCATGACTTATCCAAGGTGAAGAGTTAGCATGGTAACCTGTCGTAGTTAGATGCAGGTGTCAACTTCACAGTTGAAGGTTTGAGCTCTGGGCATATTTGTAGAGAATTAGTAGTTGAGTTAATCCCAGTTGAACCTGTAGGAATTGTCTAGTGTAGCTGGGAAAGCCCAGCTACTGGTGGGTAAGACCAGTCCCCAGGCAGGTGAATAAAATGGAGGGAACTGTTTGAGAAAGGGGACATCCTTGTGTATACTTGGCCAGACATTCTGGTCTGGCAAGTAAAGATTGTCCCTTAGCTGCTATGTGGACATGGTGCAGGCAGTTCCCTCAATCCTTAGTGTTTCAGTGGGTTCTTCTGCCACATTGGACAAGCAACTGTAACCAGACTATTTTAAGAGAAAATAAGCCTAGTCATAATTTTATCAGCAAACAGAGCCCATATCTATACCCAAATATATCATTAAACCTCTTTCTTGTTAATTGTTACATTTAAATTTCTTCATAATCACCTTAATGTGAAATATATATATGTATCATTCATATATATATGTGTATGTGTGTATATAATTTCAAAGTTGTGTAGAGTTATGTTCTTTGTAGTTGTAAATGTCATTACACATAAAATATTTAATGCATATATTTTATATATCATATGAATTATCAGTAACTTTGCTATCCAATTTTTCTAAAAGGATATGTTCAAAGATATGATTAAAATTTAGTAAATTCTGGTTTTAGATATTGAACTGTGACTTAAATACTCTATTCAGCAAATAACATTCTGAAGAAAATATCATTATTTGTTAATTAAATAGGTAAGTTTTTATTTTAAAAAAGGAACCCATGCAATTAACTTGTTCTTATCCCATAATAGAGATTTAAACTGTGTACCTTTATTTATAAGCAGAGTATTGACAAATGTTTTCTTCACAACATATCAAATAATTGCTTTCATCTTCTCAAAACATTTTTAATTTTTCAATTTTTCTTTGAATATATACAAAAATGTCATTAACATATGGCAGGGGAGATACATGACTGTATGTATTTCTAGCATATATCTTTTTATAGATGAAGAAACTTTTTTAATTAGGGATATGACAACACTTGGTAGATCTTCCACTTTTTCAGTGATTATTATTACTACAGGCATCCTGTAATCATAATTTTCACACCTTGATCAAAAGACTTTTTTATTACACAAATGAAACTGCCAAAATTTTGATGGTCTCATAAACCATCAAAGTAAATTGTCATGGCCCTGGGTCGATAAAGGAGAGAAAATCCAGAAATACCATTTCTCAATTCAGAGTCATTAGTATTTAGTTATTCACAGCTGAGCGTCATTGCTGTTTTGACTAAGAAGGCAAGTTGACGCAAGTGAGGGCTTAGAAACTCAATTTTTCATTTCAGTACGCCATAACTCTGTTTTATTTCGCTTTGTTTTACATTAAACATATATACTAGCAAAACTTAATTCCATGGAGTAGCTAAGAAATCCTGCAAAACTAGATTCAAATCTGAATCCTCTCTTTTGCATAGCTGAAAAATGGCAAGGGCTGCTTAAATTTCTAAATCGAATTTATAAGACAGAGAATTGAATTATTTTGAGAATCCCTTAGAAAATTCAGGTAAAGCTTGTTGGATATTTTTGGCAATCATCTAAGTCAATTGATTGCCCCTCACATAATATTTCTTATGTTTCTAAAAGGTATTGAAAACAGAACCTTGAGTAAGTGACTATGTCTCTTTTTGCTTGTTTTCATTACAAAATAATGTGTATTTTCACTCTTGGTCTTTTAAAGTTTACTATTTTGCTTGATGTGTGTCATATCTTTACAAAGTAGGATGGCAGTTGTGGAAACTAGAAAGAGAATTATTAGGAAATGTCTCCTTGTCTACAGAAATTTGAAATATAAATGAGACAAATATGTCACTTACCATCCCAAGGACTTTTAGGATGCTGTAATTCAGCCAAAACCAGTTTGAAGACCAGTGTATTTTCTAGCTAATGGGGGATTAAAGGAGAGCCACAGCGAGTCAGAGGAAAAACAAAGTAAGCCTACTTGGAAAGTTTTCAGACCAAGCATAGATCTTGAGAGACCAGACTGGAAATTGCGAGAAGGATATTAAAATGGAAGAAAATCAACAACTTTATGATAAATGCAACAAACAAACCTGTAAAGACCCCAAGCACACAGTGTCTGGAAAAAAAAACCCAAAAAATTCAATAGCAAGCTAGAAGTGGGCAATTGGCCATGTCCAGGAGAGGGCTCCGTCAAACAGCCCACTGTCCCTGCACCGAGGAAAAGAGCCACAACCTCGTTTAAGGAAACAGCAACAGCATCTCCAGGAATCTGCATCATGGCTCTTTTCTGTGAGTTGTTGTTTGCAATCCATGGCACCTTTGGACTTTTCGACGATTTGATAGCAAATTCATGAGAATGGATTTAATTATTTCTAAAGTGGAGTAATTTTTAAAGCATTTTGTCCCACACTCCTGTCCTGAAGTGTGCTGGTCACAATTTCAGAGGGAGCTGCAACATTGTCCACAAGGTGTGTGGGATTTCTGGTTCTGGGTGAGATTTCCCCAGGACTCTTTCCGCTTACAATGTTTCTTTGATGTAAAATAGTATTGAGCATTGTCCTGTCGCTTCTTGGAAGGAAGAATGGAGACTCTGGTTTTAAGCTCTTTCATCCCCACACCAGGCAGAAGAGACTTGTTTGGCTGTGTCACATATAGACTAGTACTTGATATTTTTTTTAAAAAAAGAGTATGAAATTCATATTATTTTATTGTTTTTTACTTTTATTTTGAGAGAGCTAGGAAGAACAAGAAAGAGAGAGAGATCAGATGAATATATGAACATCAGCGGACAATTTTCCGAAATCATTTCAAGTTCATGTGGGCTCCATGGACCAGTCATGTTGCCACGTTTGTGATCAGGAGTCATTACCCACCGAGACATCTCCAAAGCCTGAGCATCACTTCTTGGATCTTCCACTTAGGTGAGTGACAGAACCTATCCCATAACATTCACAGATTTCCCTTCTCATATGGTGGCCTCAATCACTAAGGTCTGACTATCATACAATGTTACTGGGACATACAAAGTGTGAGATGCCTGCAAATGGACTTTCAGTTATTTTGGTATATGCAATTTTCTTTTTTTTTTTTGTTGCTTTTCCATTTGTTGTTCAATGATTTTACTGGCATATATCTCATACATAAATAAAACTCACCCACTAAAGTATATTCGTTTTTAGTGTACTCCCAGAATTATGAATGTTCACTATAATCTAAAATCCATAGATTTACATAACCTGAATATTAAAAATCACACAGTATGCTACTTCTATCAGTAGTTTGTATAATTAAAATAATGTTTTCAAGATTCTTTATGTAGTTCTATACACAAGTATAACATTTATTTCTGTTGATGAATAATATTCCATCATATGGATATACCATAATTTCTTTTCCATTAATGTACCAATGAATAATTTGGGTTTTAAAAAGCTTTTACCCACTCTTTGTCATTCTACTATGAATATTCATTTGCAAACTTTGGACTAACCACATCATTTGTTGTCCTAGGTATTCAAGAATAGATGAATAAAATGCAATCCCAGATGCCTCAATTTTGTTTGTTAGTTCCATAGTTAAATATTGATGGCAATAACACACTATCTTTCCAAAATCATTGCCTTGCATTAGCTAACAGCAGTGTCCGACTGTTCCTACTTCCCCCATTTCTGCAATACTTGCTATCATGTTTCTTTTTCATTATAGACCCACTGCTAAGTATAATTTGCTACTTCAGGGTGAGTACCGAAACTTCACATATTGACCACTTGTATATTTTCTTTGAGAATATCTATCTAGAAATCAATATTTTAAAAATATTTATTATTTTTGGAATAAATATTAAAGAGAGAGAGAAGAGAGAGAGACATAAGATGAACGTATGACAGTGCACAGGTGGGAGGTCAGAAGTCACTTCTCTTCATCTACCATGTGGGTTTCCAGGGATTGAACTCTGGTCTCCAGGTGGTTTTTTATTTTTACATTTTCCAAAATTTGATTTTTTTATTATTATTATTTCCGCCCATACAAATTTAACAGGTACACTGGTCCCCTCCCTCCCTCTACTTCCCCCCAAGCCCCTCTCCCCCTTTCCTCCCTCCTTAATCCCCATCCCCCGGTGCCTCCCCCCCCCCAATCCCCAGAGCATCCTTTAATGTACATGACAAATTCTCCTCTGGGTCCTCCTCTCCAATGAGGCGCAAGGACCCAGGGGCATTTCCCAGAACCCTTTCCTGTGTTCCCTTTAAGCTTAGGAACACTACTGTGACTGTCAGTCCCTAGCCTCCGAGGATCCTAGTCTTTGAGGGGTCAATAATGTATTGGACATTGCACAGGTCATGCAAAGTCCTATTATGATTGCTTCGGCCCTAACTTGTGTGGAGTATCTTGCACATCATGACTCCTCCCATCCTTGTGCACTTATAATCTTACTGCCCTCTCTTCCGCAAATTTCCCTGAGCTTCAGGATCGGGAAAGATTAGGCTGGCCCAGTTCCAGGTGGTTGATATAGAGTCTCTGATGTTCTGAATTATGGTTTGTTGATTTTTTTTTCGGTTTTGCTGCTACTGCAATGCCCTTGGCTCCATCCTGATGGGTATTGGATGTCACCCCCTGGCCAGAGATAAAAACCTGTTAAATTAGATTCTTGTTTTTGTTTGTTTGTTTGTTTTCACAGGTTTTCATAAACATCTATTTCATTATTGGTGGGTAGCACATTTAACAGTTAATTAAATTATGTATCAGTGACTGCATGGTGGTGAAACACTGATAACTAGAAAACCAATTCAACTAGAAACCAGCTAACATGTAACTATCTAAATATTTAAAATACAGCTCTTGTTTAGATCATCCTTTGTTTTGATCACCTTCTGGGGGCTGGGGAGGGGTGCCTGCTGGTCACATGGAAATATATTAAGGCCAAACCCGATATCCATTCCCAGAGGTTTCTTTCAGCTGGATTAAGCCTCCAATTCCAAGGCAAGCCCAAGTTTGTGGCCTCTAGCATTAAAACTCTTCCCGTCTACCAGAGCAGACAGGGTAACCTTCACACCAGGCCTCAGAGTCTGAGTGTAGCCTACTCCATTTAAACTAGAGTTGTTGACCTTTGCAGAAATGGAAGCAGTAGGATCCAGCTGATACTTAGCTGCAATGCCCAAACGTGTGCACTTGATTCCTGATGTCCAAGCAAGGTTTACTGAAGCATCAAAATCTTCACATCCTTTCTGATAAGTTGATCCTCCAAATTCAGTTCCATTATTGACATTAGTGTGCAACTGGAAGTCCCCAGTCCTGCAGCCCACTGCAAAGTTACTCCTTGTGAGCTTTGATCTGGCACTGTCAAAGGTCATCTGGTACCCAGCAAGCCAGTCCTCATAACCAAAGACAGCCGACCCGTGGATTGCAGGTCCGGCAGAATCAAAGTCAACATCACAGCCAAGGTTTATACATTCCCTCTTGTAAGAAGACTTGATTTTACCACTTTTCTTTCCTGTGTTTGGTGAAAAGGTAGTATCAAATCTCAGTTTCAAACCTCGACAAATCTGGTCTTCGATGGCAATTTCTGTTCCCAGAGTGTTGTCAGTGTTCCCACTTCTCTGTGAAAGTCAGACCGTATTCACACCACTTGTATTTGATCCCCAAGGTCCCCAGTAACTTTACTAGTGTCTGTATTAGATGAACCAGATGTTGAAAATTCCACGCCACTGCATGACTTCATTTTCACATCCAGCTTCACCAACCCAAATCCAAATCCTTTGTTGAAAATGTCTCTGGCAGCTTTGCCAAGGTCAGCATACGATGGAGGGACACACATTGGCCTCGGGCAGTATCCACAGTTGGCCATGGCCAGGCCGCGGGAGGAGCTGATCTGCGCGTCTCCTGGGGGCCTCCGCTGCCGCCAAAACCGCTCAGAGACACCGTTGCGCCCGCCTCAAGCCCGCCCTCCCCCCTAGATTCTTGTTATAAGAGGATATTCAAAGGTAGATGGAATAAAAGTAGGAGACCTCGGTGAGAGAGAGGTCAATCACCCATTGGCAAAATGGTTACTTTCTATCAGGCAGCCTATATGCGCTCCCTGTCTGGTGAGATCACACCCCATCAGTTGCAAATGATCAGGAAGGAAAGTCTGTGAACTTAACCAGATGTCTCATTACTTACTTGCAGTCCTTGATGATGGCCTATTTTCTCTACTGTAACATGGTCCCCTCTCTCTTTCTTTCTGGTGGGGCCGTCCTTCCCCATCCTTCCTGTTCATAATCTTTACATTACTGTAGGTATTACAGAGATTTGTCTTTGGGTGTCTCTAAGTGGGTTAGGTACTAGGATCTACCTATTAGGGAGTACATACGGCGCTTAATTTACCGTGTCTGGGATACTTCACTCAATATAATTGTTTCTAATTCCATCCATTTCCAGCAAATTGCATTAATTCATCATTTTTGATGGCTGAGTAGTATTCCATTGTATAAATGTACCACATTTTCCTTGTCCACTCCTCAATTGTTGGACATTTGGGCTGATTCCATAACTTTGCTATTGTAAACAGTGCTGCTATGAACATGGTTGTGCTTGTGCTATCGAGGTGAATTTTTGCTGTATGGCGGGTTATTCCCAAAAGTGGTATAGCAGGGTCATATGGCATTTCAATCTTTAACTTCTTTAAGAATCTCCAGACGGCTGGCCAGAGTGGTTGTATGAGTCTGCATTCCCACCAGCAATGTAGGAGAGTTCCCCTCTCTCCACATCCTCTCCAGCACTTGGTATTGTTTGTATTGTGGATTTTTGCCATCCTGAAAGGGGTGAGATGATATCTCAGTGAAGTTTTGATTTGCATTTCCCTAATGGCTAAGGAAGTGGAGCATTTTTAAAGATATTTGTTAGACATTTTAATTTTGTCCCTGGTAAAGTTTCTTTTAAGTTCCAAGGCCCATTTTTTAATTGGCCCATTTGTTTCCTTGGTGTTTAGTTTTCTAAATTCTTTGTGCACTCTAGATAATAGAGCACTATCAGATATGTGGTTAGTGAAGATTTTCTCCCATTCTGTGGGTTGCCTTTGAGCTCGTGTTACAATCTCTTTATCTGAACAGAAGCTCTTTAATTTCACAAGATCCCATCTGTTGAGTGTTGGTTGTAATGACTGTGCTATTGGATATCCGTTTAGGAACAGCTGGCCTAGCCTAATCAGCTCAAGGGTAGTTCCCTACCCTTTCAACTATGGTTTTTGTAGTCTCTGGCCTTATATCGAGGTCCTTGATCCATTTGAAATTAATTCTTGTACATGGTGACAAATATGGGTCCAGTTTTAATCTTCTGCATGTGGAGATCCAGTTTTGCCAGCACCATTTGTTGAAGATGCTGTTCTTTTTCCATTGGATTTTTTTGGCTCCTTTGTCAAAGATCAAATGGCTGTAGTTGTGTGCGCTTACATCTGGGTCTTCAACCCTTATCCATTGATCAGTGTGTTTATTTTGGAGCCAGTACCAGGCTGTTTTTACAACTATGGATTTGTAGTATAGACTTAGGTTTGGTATGGTGATACCTCCAGCAGTGTTTTTGTTACTCAGGATTGTCTTTGCTATCCTGGGTCTTTTGTGCCTCCATATGAATATTGAGATTGTTTGGTCAACTTCTTTAAAGAATTGCTTTGGGATTTTAATTGGTATGCATTGAATTTGTATGTTGCCTTTGGTAGGATGGTCACTTTTATGATGTTGATTCTGCCAATCCAGGAACATGGGAGTTCTTTCCACCTTCTGGTGTCTTCTGCAATTTCTTTCTTTAGGGTTTTCAAGTTTTCATTATAAAGGTCTCTTACTTCTTTGGTTAGGTTTAAACCAAGGTATTTCTTTTTTTAGGGGCTATAGTAAATGGGATTGTTTCTCTCAAGGCTTTTTCACTTCTTTCATTCTGAGCATAGAGGAAGGCCACTAATTTTTGTACATTTGTTTTGTATCCTGCCACCCTGCTGAACTTCGTATTAGTTCTAGGAGCTTCCTAGTGGAGTTTTTGGGATTACTCAGGTATATGAACATTTCATCTGCAAATAGATATAACTTGACTTCTTCCTTTCAATTTGAATCCCTTTTATCTCCTTTCTTGTCTTATGGCTTCAGCTAAGACTTCAAGTACAACATTGAATAGAAGTGGTAAGAGTGGACAGCCTTGTCTAGTTCTTGATTAAAGAAGAAATCCTTCAAGTTTTTTCCCATTGAGTATAATCCTTGCTGTTGGCTTGTTGTATACAGCCTTTATTATATTAATAAAGGTTTCTTCCATTCCAACCTTCTCTAGGGTTTTCATCATAAAGGGCAGTTGGATCTTGTCAAAAAACTTTTTCTGCATCTATTGAGAGTATCATGTGGTCTTGAACTTTGGACTGGTTTATATGGTGAATTACATTTATTGATTTGCGTATGTTGAACCAACCTTGTGTGTTTGGAATAAAGACTACTTGATCCCCGTGGATGATCTTTTTGGTATGTTTTTGAATCTGATTTGCTAAGACTTTGTTGAGAGTCTTTGCATCTGTGTTCATCAGAGAGATTGGCCTATAGTTTTCTTTTTAAAGTTTATCTTTATTAGGTTTTGAGAATAAGACAATATTAGCTTCATAGAAGAAATTTGGTAATATTTCTTTCTTTGCTATTTGATGGAACAGTTTAAGGAATATTGGTGTTATTAGCTCCTTAAAAGTCTGGTAGAACTCTGTGGTGAATTCATCTGGTCCAGGACATTTTTTGGTGGGAAGATGGGAGATTACTTTATTGATTTCCTCATATGTTATAGGACTATTTAAATAATTCACAACTTCCTGATTCAATTTATATAAGTTGTGTACTTAGGAAGTCATCCATCTCTTTTGTGTTGTCAAATTTCACAGAGCATAAGTTTTTGAACTTTAACGTATAATTCTCTGAATTTCTTGGGTATCAGTAGTGATAACTCCATTTTCATTTTTAATTTTGTTAATTGGTCTTTCTCTCTCTTGCTTTTGGTTAATTTAGCTAGAGGTGTATCAATCTTACTGATTTTTTCAACAAACCAGATTTTTGCTGGTTGATTTTCTGTATCCTAATCTCAATTTTGGATATTTCTTTCCTTATTTTGCTAATCTCCTCCTTCTACTGCTTTTGGGATCAGATTGCTCTAGTGTCTCTAAAGCTTTAAGCTGCATTGTTAAGTTATTTATTTCTGATGTTTTCATTTTTTTGATGTAGGCATTAAGAGCTTTGAACTTACCTCTTAGGACGGTTTTCATTGTGTCCCAGAGATTTTGGTAAGTTGTATTTTCATTATCATTCACTTACAGGAAATCTTGAATTTCCTTTGTAATTTCTTCCTGGATCCAATTCTCATTCAGCATCATAGTGTTAAGTTTCCAGGAGTTCGTGTATTTTCTGTTGCTTATTTCATTGTGGATGTCAAGCTTTATGTCGTGGTGGTCTGATAAGGTACAGGCTAGAATTTCAGCTTTCCTGTATATGTGGAGATTCGTTTTGTGGCCCAATATGTGATCTATTTTGGAGAAAGTTCCATGTGCTGCTGAGAAAAATGTGTATTCTTTGGTGCGTGGATGAAAAGTTTGATAGAGATCTGTAAGGTCCATTTCAGTAAGGGTTTGATTAAGCTCCAAAGTGTCTCTGTTAAGTTTCTTACCTGTTGATCTATCCCATGTTGAGAGGGCGGTGTTGAAATCCCCAAGAATTATCGTTTTGGGATTGATTTCTTGCTTTAGACGTTGTAGGGTTTGCTTAATGAATATGGGGGGTGTGTATGGGTGCATATATGTTCAGTATTGTGAAGTCTTCCTGGTAAATTGTACCCGTGACTAAAATGTAGTATCCATCTGTGTCTCTTATGATATTTTTTGGTTTGAAGTCCCTGCCTGTTTTCTGGTTCCATTAGCTTGCAGAATTTTTGACCAGCCTTTTATTATGAGGATGTGCCTATTTTTTGTGGTGAGATGGGTTTCCTGCAAGCAGCAGATTGATGGATTATGATTTTTAATCCAAGTTTGTAATCTCTGTCTCTTGATCGGTGAGTTAATTCCATTAACATTTAATGTTAAATGGAGAAACTATTTTTAATTCTGGACATTTATTGTGTTTAATGGCTTTTGTAAGTGTATTTTAGGTTTTGGTGGTATTATACTTCCCTTCTATTCTCCTGGATATGCTTGTTTTTTTCTTTGAGATTGAGTATCATTTCTAGCATTTTTTGAAGGCCTGGTTTAGTGGACATGTATCCCTTCAAGTTGTCTTTGTGCTGGAAAATTTTTCTTTCTCCCTCGATCATGACGGATAGTTTTGTGAGGTATATCAGCCTGGGTTGACATTTTTGCTCATTCAGTACTTAAAGTACATCTCTCCAAGCTCTTCTTGATTTTACTGTTTCCATTGAGTAATCATTTGTTATTTTAATAGGTTTACCTTTAAAAGTTTTTTTCCCTTGAAGCTCTCAGCATCATTTCTTTATCTTGAATGTCTAGTGTTTTAACTATTATTTGCCATGATGAGTTTCTATTTTGATCATATCTGTTTGGGGTGTGGAATGCCTCTTGTATATGGATGGGCCTCTCTTTTTTTAGATGAGGAAAGTTTTCCTTGATAATAGTTTGAAAAATTTCCTCAGGTGTGGTATTTTGGGATTCTTGCTCTGGTATTCCATGAATACGCATGTTAGGCTTCTTCAGGGTGTCCCATAACTCTTGAATATTTCTCTCAAGTATCTTTTTGGCTTTAATAACCTCTTCCATTGAGCTGGTTAATACTCCCACTTTGTCTTCAAGGTCTGAAATTCTATTTTCTGCTTCATTAGTTCTGCTGATAAGACTCTGTTGAGTTCTGGGTTGAAGATTACTTGTCTTTTAGCTCAGTTTTAAACTCTGCTTGAGTCTGTTTTAACTGCTCTATGCCTGTTTTTATTTCTTGAACTGTTTTTCTCAACTCCTCCAGTGTATGTTGTGTTCCTCTTCAAAGTGATTGATGCAGTTATTTAATTCCTCCCAGATTTCCTATTTCATAATATTGAACATGGTAATGATCATGTTTTGAAAGTTGTTATCCTGGGTCAGGCTTTCTTGGCTGGTGGGTTTGTTCTGGTTGGAGTCTATAATTATGGGATTATTTCCTTCAGTGGGAGATTTGTTTTCTTGGGTGTTGTTTCTCATGGATTTGCACTTTGACTTGGGCATTGTCATTTTAACTCTTAAGAACTTCTTTCAATTTTTGTGCATTTTTCACTGAACTGAATAATTTGGCCTGGAGCAACTCTTGCTCCAGCTGGCTGGTGGGAGGAGCTGGGGGTGGGTGGTGGGGGGGGAGCTTACCTAGGTCACCTTGAATCGTGGCTGGACTGCCCGCGTCCTGGGCGGGTGGGGAAAGGAGATGACTTTTCTAATACATTCAAGGAGCAGTCTGGGGAATAACCAGATATGGCTGAGGTAGTCCAGTGAAGGCTGCCAGTAGTCGAGATAGTCCAACAATGGTTGCCATTAGCGGAGGTAGTTCCAATGATGGCTGCCAATAGCTAGCTGCTCAGTTCGGTAGTCAAGTGGGTGATGGCTGAAGGATGGAGAACTCCTAGATTCTTAGTCTAGTGGAAGACTAAAGGTCGAAGAAACCAGGCAGATGGAAGGAAGAACGATTCCTAGCACAGCTGCAAGAAGGCCTGGTCTCCAGGTTTGTAAGCAGGTGCTTTACCCACTAAGCTATCTTGTCAATCTATAGAAATAGATATTTAAAGGTGCAAATCTTAAACACTTAAAATAAAATGTTTGTAAGTACTGAGATTTTTAATAAACTTGTTAAATATGTCTTAAATTTCAACATTAATCTCTCATCTATCCTATCATCATCCATCATCTATTTGTGTCTATCATTATACATATATCTATGATCAGTTACCAATCTGTCATATAACATCTACCTGTCATCTTCTATCATATATCTTCTATTTATATATCTGTTACCATCTTTCTATCCTATTTATCATTAACATATATCATGTCTTTATCTGTAATCATTATCTTTTCAATCATATTTCAGTTTGTGCATTTATGTGTGTGATCTTTAAAGGGCACATAAGCCACAATACAACTTTCTTCCACTGTGGAAGCTCCTAGTGAGATGAGCCGAGGAGAGATGAAAGCTTGTCTTCAAGTGTGTAATGGAATTCCAATCGATCTCTAGTGACAGGACGAGAAGCAGGTGTGGTGCAAACATTAGAGATTATTGCATTCTTACAGAGTTTCAGATTTGTTTCAATTTTTCAAAAATTCTTATTTTCTTGGGTTTTATTTGTTTGTTTATTTTCACCTGCTGTGCTTGGTTTGTAGAAGAGTGGATACAGGAATTTTTCACAGTGTTATCCTAGAGGTAATATCTACTTCTCTTTTCAGCTTGACTACCTATTTTTGTTTCTACTTTTTTACTTTAGTAAGAGTAAAATACATTTATGAAACTGGAGGCTGAGAATGTCACATGCCAGAGAAGAAGCTTAATAAGTTTTATAACTGAAAATTAATTCTCACAGACATTCCTTGACATAATATATGTATGTCAATCATTTTCAACAAGAGGTGACATTGAGGTGGGTATGACTGCTGATTACCAAAGCTTCCTTGATATAGGAATCACACCTAGAACCCATCAGCCCTGATTACTAGTCAAGGCATTATTGTTAGACTTGGGAAACAGCTATTGTTCTAAGGATGGTGATGTTTAAGCAGTCATCAGATTGGCAGAGCTCAAATCTTACACAATGCATGGAGTGGTGGCAGGTCTGTAGTCAAGCTCATTTCTTTCTTCCTCAGGATTTATTGACAGCAATCTTTGCCTGTGCCTGAAATTTAAATAGAGAGGTGATCATAAGCTAATTGAAATAAGCTTGATTGTGGCTCCCTGCAAAACCTAGAGTGAAAGAACACATATGACAATAATGAAAGAGATCCTGATTCCAGAAGTACAATGTTCTCAACATTTGAAATCTTTTCTCAGAATGAACTTAAACCATTATTCACAGATGTTATAAAATTTAAAACGAATAGAAACACTTGTGAAAGAAAACCACAAGAACTAAAGAGAATCCCCATTTTTGAGGTCTGAGAAACTGGCAACATAGTCATATCAAATACGTATACACTAGTTTTCACAGCCACCATTCAAGCCATCTAAAAATAAAGACATTTTATTGATTTGCTGCTGTTGTAAGTGGCAAATGGTTCTCCTGAAGAGCAAGTTTCACCGTGGTTAAAACTTTCATCCTTGTTCATACTAAAGATTCCAACCTTGATAATGATTTTTGTCTTTATTTAAAAGCTCCTTTTCAGCATATTAAGTAGAGTAAAAATACATCTGTTTCTTTGCATTTTGAATAGTGTTATTTCAAAGTATCATCTGAAGTTATTTTTTATCAAGTAAATGAAGGCTCTCTTTGCCCTCATGTTCACATCCATAAGTTCTGTTCTTTCTCCCCTCTAGAGTTGTTGTTTATTAGTATATTTACAGATTTGTTTCACAGAAGCACTATTGAAAACTCATTAAACAATTTATCAATGATAATATTTTATAGTAAATCCACCCACATGCAAAAACACACATGCACACACACACACGAACAAACCCCATATATATAAACACACTTGAAAGAAAAAAAATGAAGAAAATCAAAAGAATTATTGAATAGAATACATCAAGGGCACCTGAGCACAAATTAGAATATTTTATCTCATCATGAAACATAGTATGAGTCACCGGGGGCAAGAGGTGGGAAAATTACTAAGATTATGAATGTCCAGTTGGATGACTGAAATTATCATGACAATGAAAGAGATTGAGTTTCATGAGGAGACAATAAAGATGGAAGGGAAGATGATGAGCACAGTTCTAAAATTCTGCTTGAAGAAGAATATTGGGGCTGGAGAGATGGCTTAGGTTTGAGTCTCTACCTCACAAGCAGAGGGACTCTGAGTTTGGATCCTGGATCCCACATAAAAATGTCAGGCTGAAATAGTGGCTTCCTGCACTTCCAGCTCTGGAAGGAAGCATCTGGAATACCCCCGAGCAAAGCAAGAAGAAGACAAAGCAATCCAGAAAGATTCCTGATGTCACCTTCGTTCCTCCACAATCACATGTATGCAGTGTTCTCTGATGTACACACAGACACACATGCAAGCTCGTGAAAAATAAAAGGAATAATAGCATGTTCCTGTATGTGGCCTCATCTCATGCATCCTTAATAACATGCATAATTCATACTAACATGGTTTACTCAGGCATGCATGGGATATATGTGTATAAATAGCCACCACATATACTGGGCATATTTTTTACCTGGGGTCTGGTAATCCAAACTCAGTTGCTATTGCTTGTGAGGTCAAAACTTAAATGACTGAACCATCAATCCAGTCCAACTCTTTCTCTCCTAAATAGTCTGTTCCAGATATCATCATAGCAATATAATCGAGAGTATTACTTATTTTCATTTATTTATTTGTAGATATCTCAAGTCAAAATGAGTTAGTTGTCCATGGTAAACCTTAAGTAGTTATGAGGTTTTGATTCAAAATTGCAATATTTATGAAGATAAATTATTTAACTATATGCTATATAAATAATGTAAATAAATATATTAATACCACAAAGAGTTAAAATATTTGAAACTACTGAATTGCCAAAAATAAGTAATGCTGAATATAAAAATGATTCTTTTCTCATTTCTTTTGACACAAATAAAAAAACAGTTCATTACTTTAGGGTTTATATATTTATTTTGGAAATATATATGAAAATACATACAGGGAAAAAAACAATAAAACAATCATGACTCAACTTGTGGACATTTTGTTCTTGTTCCATGTGGGCATAATTGGGCAGTGGAAACTGATCAATTTTAGTTGCTTATTTTGTTGTTGTAATGAATTCATGATACAAACAATTTATGGGAATGAGGGGAATTTCATGCTCACAGTTTCAAGTTGTTCATCATGGCAGAAGAGTTGTACCAGCCTCAGGGGCCAAGGACTGGTCACACGACTGGTAGTTGCAGAGCACATTCTAATTGTCTTCCAAATAATGAGTCAGCTGACTCCATCACATCCACCTGCCCAGCGAATAGTCCCATCCATTATAAGCTGCATCTTTCTACATCAGTTGCTTAGTCTAGATGCTTGCTCAGAGGCTGGCCCTTAACTAAATGATGCAAGATGTACCTGGGCAGTGAAAACTGAGTGTGTGACAATAGCCACAGGACTAAAGCATCTCCTCACTGTTCTACTTTCCTCTCCACACCTCAACTCTTCAGTAAGGTTTCAGGCCTTAAAAGGTGGTGGCCGCACCCAGGTTCCATTTGCTTCTTGGGACGTTCAGACCTGCACCCACAGCACTGTCCATAGTAGCTCTTTTCTCTCAATGTCCTCCCCTCTGACTTTAATCTATCTAGTCTGTTCCAATGCTCTGCCATCTTGATGCTAAACTTTGATTCCCTCACCCCCGATTCTAGTGAACTTACATTTCTTAAGCATTTCCTTTGTGCTAGTTTCTCTTTATTAATGGGCATCCATGTGACCCCAACACATTGTCAGTGTAGCTCACAATTCTGAGCTACAACTTCCCTGTGTCGAGGAGGTGGAGAGGACACTAAGTGTCTCTATGGAGGACCAAGAGTGACTTAGTGAATTATCCTGGATTGCTTCTACCTCCTTTTTGTTTCACTCTGGGATTTCCTGTGCTCTTCCTTCCACTGCCAGGAGTGCAGGCTCCCAACTATTTCTGCCTGGCATTTTTATGTGGGACCTGCTTGTGAGATAGAGTCTTAACTTCCGAGCTATCTCTCCGTCCCCCTTTACCCATTTTAGCCTAATAGGATGCAGTCTCATTGTTGAGTTAACTGTAAAAATAAGTAGCATAATGCCATTTTTCCAATTGTTAGATTTCTGTAGCCAGAGCGTCAGAGTTATAGTTACAGAAGTACTTTATATAAAACCAATTTAAATATTTACTTCATCAATTAGAAAACCAGTGCTTTTCAGTCATTTTAAGCTATTATTTTGTAATTCCTGGAATATTTCTAAAAACTGGTTCCATTTATTATGAAAATACAATGATAATTTGCTCATGTAGGTTACTTATTATGTTGTATGGTTTGAACTTATTGAGTAACAATGCAATTCTGATAAAGTTTGAAGTAAATTATGTGTTAGCAGGTGCTGTCTGCTTTGGAGAGTTGTGAGGACTTAGATGTACATATTGAAACAGTAACTTTTGTCAGGTAACTTACAGATTTAACATTCAGAAAGAATGGTTTTCCTCTTTCTAGAAAGCAGTCCTGTTCCCAAAAAATCATTAATAATAATTATTAATTATTTTTACAAGATATAAATAACCCTGTAGATCTTTTAGTTATTTGTTCTATAAGAGTCTTCACTTTAAAGGATTGAAGACAAACAGATTTTTCTGACTGTTAATTATCCTCACTGGATAAATCATGTATCTGTTGGTTTCTATGCAATGATTGCTTTGGTCTATGTGTCCTCTAGCCAGTCAATACCAAGGCAATATATTGTCTGTATGGAAACAGACACACATAATTTTAAATTATTTTTTCATGTTTGTCATCAAGCTAACCTCATGTGAAGAGCTGAGAATTTCTGAAATCATTTCCCCTTCTTTTCACCCAAGTCAGAACTATGGCAATCCATTAATGTAAGTGAATTTCAGTCTAAGATTTAACTCATCATTAATCTTTTCTTTCTAGTTCCTCCACTGTGTGTTATCACAGCATAATGTGACATTTATCAGTATCATGGAACTAGATATCAATCAATCTTGCAGAATTAAAAGTAACTTACTATTTCATCTTTACATTAACTGCAATTTCTGCAGTAGAAAATGCTTCACACTCTGGTACTGACACTTGATGGTCCCACCATACTAAGGGAGAGACGGCAATTTTTGGAATACATGCTGTCTTAAATTTCTCAGCCATTGTAGCTAACATAGTTACAGAGACAATGAAGAAAAAAAAAGGAGGGATGCTCTTTTAAGGTACCATATATAGCTTCTGAAAAGACTGAAGAAATATTTCAAGGGTTAAGATTCTGCCTCCAAAGCAGAAGGACTTGATAAGTAAAAACACTGGGCAGAAATGACAGTGGCCTGCAACTTCATGCCTGGGATGACAGCCTGGGAAAACTCAGAGTAAAGCAAGGAGGCAGAACAATCCAGAATGATTTTGAAATCACCCTTGGACCTCCACAGGAACATATACTAAATGCCCTCTACTACACAGAGACACACAGAAACATGTACATACAAAAACATATAAATAATGAATAAAACTTCTGAGATGATAGGTTGATTGTCTTCAAACTTTCCAAACAGGTAGAAACACATTGTCCTCCAGGGATAGGAGAACTGGAGAGTATTGTTTAAATAAAGGACTGCAGTTCAGACTCCAAATCATTGCTGCCAGCAAGATGGAAACATGTCCTGAGCCACCTGTAAATTTATTAGAGGAGTAAGATATTTGGTGGTGTGTTTGTATTGTGTATGTGTGTGTTTTCATAAATTCTATCAGTTTGCAAATTGCTCTATAGAATTAAACTTTTTGTTGCTTCTTCACATACCACTCAAAACCAGTCTACAGTCATATCTGTCTCAAGATCTACCAATTTTTAAGCTCTCCATATTATACTTATTGACAATATTACACCTGTTTATCAATATATCAGTAATTTATTTTAATCAAGACTTGTCTTTAAAATGCTAAATATGTCACATTTGCAAAAGGTTAATTGATATTCACATTCCACATAGTTATGACATGGCTTAATGATAGATTTATTTATAGATAGAGATTTGTTAAGCTTACAATACAAATGATATTATGTAATGAACATGTTATGTAATCAGTCACTCAGTTTTCAACAAAATCTGGGACGTATCCTTCTGAATTTTACTGACTAAATCCCAAGACTTTTATAGACTTACATGTTCTAAATCTGTGATAAAAATAGTCAATACACAGTCACCTTGGATCCATTCCTGTGACTCTCCTTCATGCACTGTTGTAAGCTATGGAAAATAGCATGAATTGCTTCATGTAAAATCCATTCCACTTTAGGAAAAGTCCTCTTAAAAATGTGAATATTTGTTGTAGCCATTTCAAAAATAAGATGCAGAAAAGTGCATATCGAAGGGCGTGAAGTCTGGATTTGAGAGCATAATATCTAAACCAAAATATAAAAACAGAGTTTATAAACAAAGTGAGGTGTTCTAGCAAGAGAGTTTTGTACACAGGCTCCAAAAGACAGCTTTAGAATTTAGAATAAATAAAATAAGGCAGCAGTGCTATATTTTATTATAGACAAACTTTCTAGTTAGGCCAAAGCTGCCCCATAAAACACAATGAAAACAAACCTCTGCTGGAACAAGACTTTGGCATGCAACATGGGCCCATTTTGCTTTTGTCTATTTAATATTTTCTTTTCAATATCCTAGTTCATTTTTTAAAGTTTTAAAGATAAACATTGCATGAACCCAGAATTAGTATTCAATTATATTAACACAAGATTTATAGTGTCTTGATAATCACTTGTCAAATGTGTGATTTATTTAAATGAGAAAGTGAAATCAGGGATAGGCAATATCTCAGTAGGGAAAGATTCTTATTGGCTAGCATGAGGAGGCGAATTATAATTCCCAGATTCCATGTAGAATGCCAGGCATCGTTATCTGTGTGCATTGGAACCCCAACAATGTGAAAGGCAAAGAAAGTAGGAAGCAGGGGATTGCCAGCCTACCTCTGCATTCAGTGAGAGACCCTGTTTTAAGGGAATAAGGCCAAGGGTAACAGAGAAGTAAAACTTACATGCTTTTCTGGCTGTGCATGCAAGCATGCATACACAGAACACACACACACACACACACACACACACACACACACACACACAAATATACAAAGAAAGAAAATAAAATAGAGACATAAGATTAACTGTTAAATTAATGGAAGCTTAAGATTCGTGTAGACTATACAGAAGATAATAAAATATGATCATCAATAAAAGTTAATCACTCTTTGTAAATGGGTAAGAAATTATTCCTAGATTAAAACCATTCTCAGACTTTCATTTATAATACATCTCCTCTGCCTCATGTCAGTGATAAGTTCTTCTTCCTCTGATGTCTTAATTCCATTCATAATACCTCAGGAAATAGAATCACTATTTTTACTACCCATAGATTGAAATGATTCCCATTTTAATGAGCAATAACATAGGGCATTTCAGTTAGCACGTGTTTATGCACTGAGCAAACTGTAAGCACTTTGTTTTATTTTTCCATTCATAAATTAATCTGTTTAAAGCTGGAAATGCAAATATAAATAAAATGAAATTTGATCCTGAAAAGTCAGTAAGGGAGATCAATAGGAATATTTACAGGCTCGTTTAAGAGCTGATAAAATAAAAATGTCTAGTAAATATGCTAGCGGCAACTAAAGGGACGGACTTAAATATTCAAGAAAAGAAATCACAGAAGACTTCTGAGAGATAAAACAACCCAAGTAAGTTTTAAAATGCAGATGAGTTCATAATGTTGTTGAACAAATACTGAACATCTTTGGCTTTTGATCAACAAATAGATGACAAAAGGAATGTCTTATGCAAATGTTGAAATATGTGTATCATCCTCTGTCATTGGAATTTAAGGAGAATCAACCCAACCAAGTGAACTACTGCTACCGAACAAACCTTGTTAGAGAACAAAACTTAATCCTTGTCTTCTAGACATTCTAGAACGTCTAGAATACTCATAGCAGAGTCACAAGAGATTGAAAAATTGTGCAAAGTGGAGGATCATTTCATAATCATGGAGGAGAATAGTGTACGGGCCTGTGCTGCTTCTCTCCTTTGCTGCTAAATATATGCAGGGCACCTTTTTAGGAAAGCCATTCCCCCATTTGTGAATTAGGTCTTGGCTTATTTAAGGATATGGATTCAGAAAAAAAAAATTGTATTTTTTTGAAACCATGCTTCTTTCCTTTCTTCTGAATGTATTTACCTTTTACATGAAGAAAACTTCTGACTACATTTTCCACAGACCATGCTTACATATTTTTAAACTCTCTGTGATAGGTAGTCTCAGCTGTCAATTTGACATTTAGGAGGTGGGCCTCTGGATTCAAATGCAAGGAATTATCTGGTTAAGGCAGGCCTCTGGGCAAGCTTGTAAGAGATTGTCTTTATTGCATAATTGACTTGAGAAGACCTAGTCTGTAGTGGGCAGGACCATTGCCTGAGCAGGTGAATACAGACAGACTGAGCTCCTGGAATATCTACAGGAAGACATGTAAGAGAATTTACAACCTTGGTCCTTGTTCCTGCTCTTGTGGATGTGATGTGCCCACTTCCCTTGGCTCCTGGTGACAGTATGACTCTCCTGCCACAGTGAAATGCAACTTGAAATTGTGAGCTGGATAAAATCCTTTTCTTCCTTAAGTTTTTTAAGTCATGACAGTATCACAGCAATGAGTTATGAAACTAAAACATTGCATAAGGTTAAGATAATTTTCCAATGTCTCTTTATCCATTCTCAGTAACCTTTTTGCAATCACATTCTTCTTTCAAACACTCCTCATAAGTGCTTTTGTCAATGTGAGTTATGAGCTTCATATTGTAAGTACAATAATCCAACTTAAGATTCATCATTCAGTGGCTTCTTGCTTGCATAACATTTCATTCCTCCTTATGGAACAATTTCTTTCATTAGTTTTGGCTCATACCATACTTCCTGTTTTTAGTAAGTTCTTCAATTCTACTGTCCAATATATTCAGAATAGGCACCACTGTCTACCAATGGTATCACTCAGTATGAATATATATACATACATACACACACATATATATGATTTATTGGATTGGTTTATGAGATAAGGTCTAAGGTCTAGGTAGTCCAACAATGGTTGCCAATAGCTGCTAAGTTCAAGAGCTGAAAATGTCACAAGTCCCAGTCTGCTTCAGACCAGAGAATTCTGGGAAAGTGGACTTCATTCATTTTGGAGAATCCAAGAAGCTGGGTTCTGATGTCAGGTAAGAATGGTGGCAGCAGAGATCATGTGTTTTCCAGGAGAGAGAGAGATAAAGGGGGAGAGAGAGAGAGAGAGAGAAAGGAGGGAGAGAAAGAGAGAAAGAGAGAGAATGTTAATATTATATCAGATATATTTTCATTGGGTTTTATCCTGACCAACTTTTGAAATTTTCCCATGTCTCCTTTTTCCCTTACACTATACTTTTCTTTAGTACTGGGAACCATGAGATTATGAAGACACACACTAGACACACACACACATACACACACACATGTATAATCAAATGTTTTCACAAAACATTTGTTTTATTTGTTTTAGTACTTTCAGCATATCTGAAATAGTGTTTGGCACCTGGTTACTATTTTCAAATGCCAGTAATAAGCTAATGCCAAATCTATTTTTCCAGATCAATTTCCTAGCTTTCTAGTTTGATGCTCATAGACATTCAGTTATTATGTTGATAACTTACTGAATAAGTAAATGTACCAGTTTCAATGAAGGTAAAATGCTAAGGAGAATTAATATGAAATGTGACATTTTGATAGTCTGGTAAAAATACGTATGTATGTAAGTTCCCTATGGCAAGGGGATAATGAATAGTTTTAAATCTGACACATTCATGGCAGTGTAAAGAAGACACCTGTCGCTGTCTATCAAGCAATGACAGCTCATATTAAAGCTTCAGTCTTATTTGCCTGACAACAATTGCCTTCTTCAGAAGTAGCATCAAGCATATGACTTTCTGTGGTACCTGTACACAGTGTTCAATAGTGTGGAATTATATTCTGCAAGATGCTTGTCCTTTGTATTCCTTGTGATTCCATATCTTGCTTCTTGAGAGAGTGATGGTGATCTTGGAATCTTCAAGAAGCAAATAAATTTGTAGGCACAATTTATAGGCAAGCTAATAGTTGGGGTTTTGATAAATTTTCTATTTAGCGTAAAATATATTTTTTGTCTTAAGATCTCCTTATTGAATACAGCAACAAATTGATCTAACTCAGAATGTGGAGTAATTAGCTGTCTTTTGATATGCAAATATGACAAAATAATGAAAGTAACACATGAATAAATGCATTATTTTAAAAACTTTAATTATATAAATGAATGACTGAACTAGAGAAATTGGCACTATTTTATTCATCCAAGACATTTGTGAAATAATTATCTTGACCCCATCATATAAATTAAGAGCACAGTAAGATTCACACAGAAAGCTACCTCTTTAGCTTTTTCCACCAATTCCTTGAGGCATGACATATAAGTTACCAAGACTGGGTAATGCATTTCTAATTAATGAGGTTCAATTCTTGAACATCTGCATTTTGCTTTTCATTTCTTTTCCTATTCTAGCCATACTATATAAAATAAATAGCCAAATTGCCTATAACAGGTCCTAATAGTACAGAAGCCACGATGTCATCAGAGGAACCATACATAGGTTTGAGATTGAACCTGATGATCTTGCCTTTTCTGTTCCTATTTCTCTCTTTCCGCGCCAAGTCTAAGTATGGACTTAAGAGATGCAATTCAAAGCTAAGCCAAAGAAAAGGAAGATTTGAGAAAATAATAATAACACCACGTTTGGAAGATAATTTACTTAATTCTGACTCTATCTACTTTTGAGATGGGTAGAGAGCCCGGACAAAATTGGCTAATACGAAAGTATCTCCAAATGTGTCCTCCACTGTTCTCTGAAGGTTGATGGATGTCATTATTTCCAACTTTTCAACATGGTCATACTTCCTCTAATCTTTCCTGATAACATCTTTCTTTTTGCATAATGATATTACCATACTCTCTGTCTATATTTCTAAGTAAAGCTAAACCCTAGCTTCCATCGAGCCATTTTTGTTGTTCTTTTCAATCTCAGTCTTCTGATCAAGTACATTTCAATCACAGGAGAAATATTTAGACATTCACTGGTCATTTGCTGGTTTTCTATTTCACAAAATCACTGGTATTTTTTCTTTCTTATACATAGTTTACATCTTAAATTTACACTTATAGTATCTAATGTGCTCTTTTGAGAAATGCTGCCAGTTAAGCTATATATATTATTTCATCTTCACCAAATCTGGTATGTATACCTATCCATTTATACATATCATGTGTACAAATGTTCTCATTATATAAGAAATTGCCCACATGTGTTTGAAATGCCTTGTCACACTAATAAAAGATTTGTATGTAATAAATATCCAGCTGAAATACCAAAAGTCAACACATGCTTTTGTAGGTTTGAGTGGACTGCACCAAAAAATTGCACTGGAATTTGATACAGTATTTGCCAGGTGCAGAACACTAAATAAATAGGTCACTTTTTACTACAGTGGCTGAACACCAGTATGACAACTGTTATTGTTGCAGTTCTCCTGCAAGGTTGCCGATAAATGGCCATCAAATGGCCTAAGGAAACAAAGAGTTTATTTTCTTACAATAATCTGATTATAGTCTGTCCAGCTTGATGGGAGAGCATGCACCAACACCAGGGTCAAAGGAACTGATCACACCATCTCTACATAATGGCTAAAGAGAGAGACGGTCCTTACTTGCCAGACCATGTCTGGCCAAGCATACACAAGGATGCCAACTTCCTCAACCAGCTCTCAGTATTTTATTCATCTGTTCAGGGCCTAATACCACCCACCTGGGTCTTCCCCATCAGCTAGACAATCTCTTGCAGGTTTGCTCTCGTCTTTACCCAACCACTAATTCTCCACAAATGTGCCCAGAATTCAAAACCCTACTGCCATGTTGACACCTGTGCTTAACTATGACAGTTATAGTTTCAGTTCTCCTAAATTTGTAAGTGTCATGTAAATTATTATTACTATTCCGTTATCAGACATAGTAGTAGATGCCAGAAACTTTAGATTTTCACAGGCGTTATGTCAAATTACTTCTTTAAAACTCTGTAAAATATACCTATTACTGTTGTAGAAAATTTATAAGTGAGGTAATTTAGGTTCGTAAATGATATGAATACCTCCAAAATAATGTGCCCATTCTAAAGATTAGACATTAAAGCATTAAAACATTTTCATTTGCATGCATGTATATGTGCGTGTGGGTTGCGCTTAAGTATAAGAAGGCACCTGAGTATGTGACTGTGAAGGTCCAAAGGTGACACCAGGAATCATTTTGGATTGCTCTGCCTCCTTCTTGCTTAGTTCTGGAGTTTCTCAGTCTCTGACTTTGTGGGGTGGAACTTCAGGCTCCTGCCATTTCTGCAGAGCATTTTCCCATGGAATCTGGGGATCTGAACTTATGCCTTTCAGTTTATAAGGCAAAGGCTTTAAATCTGAGCCATTTCCACATCTCAGCATTAAATACTTTATTCTTTTCATTGTCAATTTCATGCTTGAATATAATGAATGTTTTTATGAATTCCTTAGGCTCAATTCCATTTTATTCCTTGTTTTCTAGTATAAACCTTCTTCCCAACCTGTCTCTTACTCACTTTCTTGCTTTTCTTAGATACATCCTACTGAGATTCATCTGGATTACTTATACTGGTATTTACCCTAGCTAGCACTTACTAGAACATGGATGTATATCATTGAGGGAAGAAGCTGTCTTTTCCCTATCTGGCTATAAACCTCAGTAATCTCTTAGAGAGGTGTAATACCTATTGAGATCCCCCCTTCCATGGTGAATGTCAATAGACCGAATATTGCTTGTCTTGTGGAGGTAGACACAGCTACAGTGAGTCAATAAATGCAGCAGCCCTGTCCAGAAGGTACTGTCTGGCAGCACCCTTCACCACCCCCAAGGCTCTCACATTCTTAGCACCCTCTCTGTAATGTCTCCTGAGTGTTGGGATAAGATTAATTTAGAAGACCTGACTGGTATGAGATATCCATGGCCACTTATTCTCTGCACTTTGTCTAGTTGTGATTCTCTGCAATAAACACCTTCTGTTGTAAAAGGAAGTTTCTTTATCAGAGCTGGGAGCTAAAGCATTAGTAACTTTGTCAACTGAACTACTAGTACTAACAAGTAATCTCAGGGAATAGATGTAATCAAGAGTTAACATTCAGTTAAAATAATTAGCTTTAACTTCACTTTCAATAATTTTACCCCACACACATATTCATGAACCTATCATCCTCCAAGATGCTATCCTTTTTCTTACCGTATTGTTTTATTCTGTAACATTTCTTCCTTGGTAGATCCTATTTCGAAGTTCTTGTCTAGCAAAACATCTGATTTCCTGCCATTGTACTTGATGTCATTCTCATCGTTTCATTTAATGTCATACATTTCACATATATGACAATCTAGTCCCTTCCCACGAGTATTGTAAGGTGCATTCCCTCCTTAGTGCACCATCCTTTCTTCATGCATTCTACTTTTTATGCAATGGCACTAAGATCTCCATTTCCCATGGCAAGGCATCTACATATTCATCAACTCAACACACATTACTACCTTCTACAAGTTCCAGTCCTTCAGCATGAGAGAAGAGTACACAATACTCCTTACAATTTTATTTATTTATGTATCCACATGAATGTGGATGCAATAGAAAGATGCGTTTGGGATGAACACCTGCACTGTCCCTAATGGATGAAGCTGACTGAGGGTTGAGTATCCACAAGGGCAATTTCAACATGGCATCCTCTCCTGTGTGGCATGCCATCTCTTTTAGCTGCAGTAGCCCTTGCATTGTCCTTGCTACTGGGGAAAACACATGCAGTAAGGGCTATTCTGGCTCCAGGTGGTATATCCTGAGGGACAATAACATGGTGACTGACTTCTGATATGTAGGCAGACATGCATGATGAGTGGACCCACCACATGAGTTGAGGGATGACCAGAGAGTGTTTGAAAATCTAGACAGTCTACTTTCATCTCTGAAAGAAGTATGGGGCATGTTTGGAAGCAGAATGCAGTGCCCGTTGCATGACTTTTGTTGTGCATTAGACATGAGTTACAGATGAGCTGCGTGCCTGTGTAATAGAGGAATTACCATGGGAAAAAGCCATGCACAGGTTCTCCTCTGCACTAGCCTGTGATTTGACAGGAAAAGTGGGATGGTGGTGTTGGCTTGTCTTTCCTATGGTTGTGTAGAAGATGGGTGTTACTAGTAGTCAGGGTCTAAGCTGGGATTTTTCCAGTTCCTTGACTTCCTATACAAAAAGAAAATAAAAACCACCCAAATCGTAAAGTAGCAAGGAACCATATTAAAAGCAAAGTGAGTGTACATAGCCAAAGAATTCACCGTTGGGGCAGCTAGTAGGCCACATGAACGAAAATTTTCAGTGGTCCTAATTACTGTTTGAGGTTGGCTTTTATGCAGTTCAGGAGAAAGTTTGCTGCTAAGAATTATAGAGTTGGGTTGCTGTCTATTTTGACAGATTTGAATTATGTAAGTCTTTCCTGTATAAGTTTCATACCATTGTTTATCTGATTTTGATCACAAGCATGCCCAGCTGCAGAGTCAGACCATGGTAAATTGGGAACCGTTTTTGTTTAACCATAAAAGTCCACTTAGAAGGGACACTTCACCTTACTGTGCACGTGCCATCTCTCTTGGTTTTAGGATGTGTTTCCAGGCAAGTTTATATAGACACCATCCAAGCTTGAAGTCTGATGAACAAATAGTAGATTTAGGGGGTGGAGGGGAAAAAAAAAACCTAGCTGTGTATCTACAAGGGAGTGTACCAGGCTCCAAGACATAATCCTAAGTCCAGTAACACACACACACACACACACGCACACACACACACACACACACACACACACATTCTGGTTATGTAAGCCTAAGGGGAAGCAAAACAAATGGACTTGAATGTAGGAGGATGATTTGTAGGAAATAGGGGCTGATGTGGAAGAGAAGGAGATAAAATTTAAAAAAGGGGAAAGTAATTAGAATATATTATATATATGTATGAAGTAGTGAAATTCCAAAATGTGTCAATAAGGAAAAAGTGACAGAACTGTTTGCTACTTTAATACATTATATTTTTCAAGGATTCAATGATTACAATATAATTTTTGGTATTTCATAAAAATGAATAAGTTTCCAATAGCCAAGAAAATACTATCAGGGGTCCAGACATTATTATGAGCCAATGCAGCTCATTTTCTTGCATTTGGATTCCCCCCTCAGTACGCACATGCTTTTGCTACATTTCCCAAAAGTACCACCTTACTTAATCTCTCTTCCATTGTATCAAAGTGTTTCCATATCCAGAGTTTTCAGGTGAGGGGCCTTGAGCAACTAAGTGATAGTGGGCAGACCTCTCAAGGCAGCCATTAAGCCATTTAAGTTCCCAGACATGCTGAAAGTATAATGAAAGGACTTCCCTGTGGAGAAAAATAAAAACGTATAAGATACATTTTCTTTGTGCCTTAAAATAAAATTTCAGAATCCAGAGCATTAAAAAAAGATAGTCTTTTGAGTCAAAAGATAAGAAAAAATAGTTTTGCAGAACATAACAAACTAGTGTATCTTGGGTAATGGAGATGTGTGTGATATGCACAAAACCAGAGGCAAACAAGGAATTAGTCTGAGATATTTTGAAAAAAGACAAAAAAAAAATGCCACAGACCATAGTAAAACTTGGTATAAAATAGGTGCTGAAGAGAAATGTGTCCTGAGGACAGACATCTATTGCATGCAACCTAATTCTGCCATTTAGAGAAGTAAGATGGTCAACATTGGAATGGAAAACAGTACAGGAAGAAATCAGGATTTAAATTCCTTTCCATGTGCTTAGTCTCTTCTTCCCATTGCTGAATGCATTTGGGATACAAACAACATAGGAGAACAAGTGGTTATTATTGGCTGGAAGTTTCCAGCCAGCATGGAAGGAGGATTCATAGCAGCATTAGGAACCGAGAGAACCTATCAAACCATAACTACAGGAAGAGCTGAGAAAGGGAAATGGTTCCATCCGCCATGTTTGGGTCTTCCAACATCAATTTGATAATTTCTCATAGGCTTGCTCTAAGCTTACCTTAACTATATAATTATTTACATGATTTACATAATTAATTTAATATATCCAAAGGTTCTATTCTGAAATGTCATTGTGACACATTTATCCAACTAGCAATGATTCCAAATTTTTCTTGGAAGGTGAAGCATCAAACTCTCTTTCATCCTGGATTTGTTGAGATCTCCTGAGTATTTTTCATGCTTTTTATGTCTGTACCTCATACCACATTATTTCTGAAAATCCCCTTCTCATCTCTGCAGACTGAGGGGAAAATATTCACAAGAATATCTTGATATACATAACATAAAGAAAAGTGGTAACTTCAAATGGTAGCAAAATCACATAGGTAAGGCAATACCACACTTCATATGCTTAAACACAATATCCGAAGTGTCAACTAGGTAGTTTTCATGGATTGCAATGTGAGCTGTCTCCTGCAGACTCATTTGTTTGAATCTTTAGTTGTTTGGGAAAGTTATGGTACTTTTATGACATGGAACCTCTCTGCAGAAAGTCATGTCACAGTGGGGGGGCGGGGTTGGCCTTGAGCTTGATTAGCCCCATCCTGCTTTAGCTATTTAGGCAGCTCTTACAGCCTTCAGCCACTCTCTCAGACTCCATGTTTGAAGTGATTTGAGCTGCCTCCAACTTTCACCAGCCAGCCATGATTTTATGGCTATAATGGATCGCATGACCCCCCTTGAACCATAAGCTGAATAAATCTCCCCTTTCTCTCCTTAGCTTGTTTGAGTCTCAGTGGTCTCAAGGCAGCACAAAGGGTACCGCGCATGGCAGTGTATCTGTCTCTTATATATAATGTCCTTAGATGTCCAAGGAAATAGTAATTACATTTTTGGCTGTTTTCTCTTTCCATTTTCCTTAGTTCTGTTGTACTCTTCACTGTTTAGAGGCATGCCAATGAAAAAAGTTGAAAAATTATTCTTCAGCTCAGAATATAGAAAAGCATAATCATTCCAACAAATAAAAATATCATCATCCTGTCAAATATTGATCTAAAAGTTTTTATTCAGCTTCCAATATATAATCTACTAACAACAATATTCAAGTACTCTCACTGAAATGACATTCTAATGGTTAAACCTTGTCTTCCATTATTTTATCTAATTCTCATGAAAACAAATTAGAAAATTAGAAAACAAATTACAAATTAGAAAAAATGGAGAACAGTGTTATTTGAAATTGACTAAGTGGTAAATGCTTCAGGATTTGAACTTGGGCAGTGTGAAACCTACAGAGTTATCACCTACTCCAGTTTCTTTTTTCCATATTTAGGAAAATGAAGGAGTGAGCTATATTTTATGAAGACCCACTTTGAAGGAATTACTGAAGCATGCTACTGCTTCACTCTGCTACTTTCACAGCTTTATTTTTTTTTAAATTAAGTTTGAACATCTTAAATGGCAAGTCCATGATCTTTGCATTTCAAACTCATCTCTTCTGCACAACATCAAGATGAAGTAGGTTTTGTTAGTATGCCCATTTTCTTCTTGAAGCACCTTCCTTCACTACAAAGAATTTAAGATCATGGAGCTGGGAAAGGGAAAGATATCTGTCTAGTTTCACATTCCATTATTCTTTAATAATACATAACCTAAGTGATGGGAACAAGAGGATTTTTAGTCATTCCCATGTTTACAGGTTATAGCTGATCAAAATGGCAGAAGAGTTTCTAGCAAGGGCTATGGGAACTGGCCACATTGCATTTCCAGCAAAACTAATGGAACAAGGACAAATTTTGCACACTTTCCAACACACCAGCTTGCCAGAGCTACTGTACAACTTTCTCTATATAATCCAACTTCTCAGGGAATAGTCACATGCCGTATGAGATGGATCTTCCTGTTCATCATGGAATTAAGATAAACTACTGACTTGCCAGAAGCGATTCTTAATTGGACAGTACTTCATTTATATTTTCACAAGCTTGGCATTTTATTGAATTTTGGATTTTTTCTGAGCACTGAAAATAATAAATAAAAAATAAATATATAAATAAATAAATCACACTTTCATACCTTGCAGGACTAATCTCACTAAGTATCCCTTCCCACTATATACTCCACATACCTGTTTTTTCTTCTTCATTATATTGAATTCCTTATTTGACTGGTGTATTTGAAATGATTTTGGTAATTTTCTAAACACCATATATAATTGAGAGACATTCTTACCATCTTTGAAAGGAACCAAGGAAATGCATCGTATAATTACAGCTGAAACTCTCATGATGTTCCCTTGCATAGTTCCCCACAGGCTGTGGATATTGTTGCTAGTCCAATTACATGGGTGCATCCTGGAGGTAGAACTCTTCTTTCTTGAGCACCAATGCTTTGAACCAGGAAGAGTTGGGGTACGACTGTCAGAATTTGGGCTTTTGTACTTCTCCATCATTGTCAGACTGTATTGCAAACTAATTACATCATTGTACTAACAAGGTTTTCACAAAATTATTGCTTATAGATCTTTCTGAAACCATGACCCTCAAAGAAACCAGAACACAGGACAGTGAGTGAAGCAGCTATGCTTTCCGGACAAGACAACTTCTTTCTGAAAGCTTCATATTAGCTTCTCCAATAAAGAAAAAGCAATGAGTATTGATTTCAAGAAGTAAAACCATCATTTCCCAAAACTCATAAATTGCAAGAGAATATGACAGGGATAGTTGCTACTCATAAACTTATGATAAAAATTGTTATTACTCTAAGACTGGTTCTTACCCTGTATCCAGCACAAGCCTAAAATTTCTATGTAAATCAGTCTGGTCTTGAACTCATGATCATCTTCTTACCTCAGACTCCTAAGTGCTGCGATTATATGCTTGAGCTTCCTCAATCAATTTGATTTTGAACTTGTGCCAAGGGAAATTGTACCTGCAACCTGAAAAAATATAATAGAAAACGTTTTCTTTAATTTATTGTTTTATTTTTGAATGTATATGTCTTGTGTTGTGTGTGTGTATGTGTGTGTGTGTGTGCATGTGTGCATGTGTACCAGAGGGCACTTGAGTGTGAGTGCCTTTTGAAGCCTATGGGTGATATTTGGAATCATTCTGGATTGGTCTAACCCCTTGTTGCTTTGTTCTGGGATTTCCCAGATTCCTTCTTCTAGAATTAGAATTATAGGCCACTGGCATATATGCCTGACATTTTTACATGAGATCCGGGGATCTAAACTCAAGTTCTTTTGCTTGTGAGGCAAAGGTTTTAACCTCCGAGCCATCTCCCAAGCCCATAAAATTCATTCTTTAATGCACTGCATTTCCTTAGTTCCTTTCAAAGATGTAAGAATGTCTTCCAATTATATTTTTTATAAAAACTATTGCTTAGAAAATTACCCAAATAGTTTCAAAAAATAAGTAGTCAAATAAGGAAGTGATTAATTTGCTTAAATCATCATGTTTTAAAACAAATACCAAAAAATTCAATAAAACTATGGCTACTGATTATGTTTAGGCAAAAGGATAGACTTCTACGAAGAATCTCAGTGAGGTTTTTTTTCCTTTTCTTAGATGTTGACAATGAAGATGAATGACCAGCTATTCTTGCCAACTGAAATAGTTATCTTTCCAGTTTATTTCCAGAAGATTAACTATAGTTCCAGAAAATTAATCACTTAGTACAATTCAGAAATCTACACATTGCCTAATGTGCTTGATCAGCACGATTTATTTTTGTGATGAGTTGGAAAAGGATCAAAACAAAGTTCTTTAATGCAAATTATTGAACATTGACTTATTTAAGACAAGCACTTAATCTGACACATGTGCCTCTGATGTCTGATTTGTGGCCACATCAGCTCTCAAGGGAAGGGACCATCTTTCAGCAAATGCCAAGAGACAACAAGCACCATGAAAGCGATTTTGTTATTTTCATGGCCTTGCAGCTACAGCGTCTATAGCTTCTTATATGAGAAAGTGTTCTCACGCCTTTTGAATGAATTCACCTCTTCCATGCAGCTGCTTCCTGAGATCATCTGAACGCAAGAAATTACCTACCACCTTTTCAGTGTATCATTCCTTTGGCATAATTTTATAACCCAGAATAGTCATTCTAATAACGAGGTTGGAGAGCTGGGGACTTTACCCTTTGCTTCTCGACAGAAGGACCTGAGTTTGGATCCCAGATCCCACGAAAAATGTCCAGCAGAAATAACAGGAGCCTGCACTTCTGGCCTTGGAAGGTGGAGCCCGGAAAACCCTAGAGCAAAGCAACAAGGAAGTACAGCAATTCAGGATGGTTCCCGATGTCACCTCTGGTCCTCCACAGACACACTCTCAAATGCCATTTTTTATACACGTACACACACACACACACATAAAAAAAACCCTCAATCATTAATCAATAAACAGAACGCCCAGATTCATTCATTGAGACTCTAGCTCTAATAAGCTAAACAAGTCTGTGTTTGTCCTTGCATAATCATGGACAGGACTTTCAGGGTCCAAGTGAGCTCCACCAAATTCCATGCCATCTGTATAAAATGAGGACTACATTCAGTTCAGTAATAAACCAAGACATAATAAAACCAAGACAAAAAACTGAACTCTCCTGTGTAAATACTGCTTGTCCTTTTGGTTGTTGCAGTCTTCACATTGTATATAAATTATCACAATGCTGAAGCCTCCTCATTCTTGTCCTAGCTCTCTAGAAAACCATGTCTGAATTTGCTTCCCCCAGATGATATGACCCCTTCCCTATAAAAACCTATTATCTTAAAAAAAAACAAAAACCCTATGATCTTGAGTTTGGAAAATCCACTCAAAATAGATGATCCTTACCCAAGTGCATTCCTCACACTGATAGCCAGCTTTTAGCCTATGATTTCCAAATGAGTAAATTTCATCCTCTAACGGAAGAAAAAAAAAACAAAAAGAAAATCAAAAAATGTCATTTCCTTCCACTAATGTGCCTTAAGTTTGATAAGATTATGGATTTCAGTCCTTCAGGAAATCAACCACCAGAGAGCAGATAATGTGATTTACTTTCTATAGTTACTCCATTTTCCACTCTAATACCCATACTTCACCCTAAACAATTTCCTACTTAAAATTCCTTGCTATAATCATGTACTGCATGTCCATACTCACAGCTACCCATCCCTAAAAAGGAATAAAACAACCCAGTGTTTAGCAACGAGGTAAAAGCAAACTGTAAGCATGATTCCAACAGAATTACACTTTGGAAAACACTCCTAGTGAATTGTGAACAATTGTGTCAACCTATCACCACTTAAGAAGAAAAGTTAATGTGATCATTGGGATTTCCTCCAGAGTGCTCAAGAGAACCGCTGCCTATATTTGTGAAGGTTAAAAACAGTTTGTAAATTCCCACTTTGCCCTCAGTCCTTTGAAGAGGCTACAGCTTTCTGTTGCCCCCTTGCATACACTTTGGTGTGCCTCAAACTGTTATTTTTTCCCCTTGTGTCTTAGTTTATTAAAATAAATGTTTTATTTCTTGGTGTGAGCAAAAATAAATGATGGCTCATATTGTGCGTGGGTCTTGCTCATGACAGTCCAGACTGCTAACAGATTGCTTTTATGTTAGCACCACTATTCTAAGATACCATCTGTGAAGTCAAACCTCCATGTTCAAGCAGTATCGCACGGAGACTTTGGGGTAGATGCTGAGGATCCCATATGCTTTGTACATACAGTGTCTACAGACCCATCATATATGGAGTCAACTGAGCAGACCATGTCGCTTTCTTCAAGAGGCGTTGCTTGTGTAAGTCTGACCTTGTGTAGGAAGCAGAACATTAACTGAAATAGTATGATAACATCACCGTCTTCCAGTTTAGACCTACATATAATAAAGTCATAGAAGTTTCTCGAAATGATAGGACTTTAAGAAAATGAGCAATAGCTGGGCTCAAATTAAATGCATTCCAGTTCTTCCTTCTAAATATATTGATGAACATCTTTAACCAGATGAGACTCAGCATGTCTCTAGGTCTGATGTTATTCAAAATTTTATGTATTATTTATGCCAATCTTATTAAATAATGTAGAAATTCCCCTATTTCTTTATGAACTGGACACTAGTGCTCCACTGACATTATAAAGGAGACTCTGGCTGTGTCTCAGAATATGGATGATACCTAGGAAGAATACCTGTCCCTTTTGCCTGGGATATACTCTACAAATGCATCACAATATACTTTTACAGGATGATGATCTCTGGCATTGTAAAAAATCATCCCTTCTGTTTCCCAAGGTTGCTTACTACTGCAAGGAAATTGTTCTGCCAAAGGCAACCAATGTCATCAGATATGTAGTGTCAGAGAGGTTCAGTTACTAATTCAGGCTGATCCAGATGGATTAACACAATTCTTGCTGATCGCTTTCCAGATACTTCAGCACATATTTTGCATACCCGAAGTTCTAACAAAACTGAATTCTTTCAATTTCTCTTCATTAGTCAATACCTATAAAAGATAAAGAAAGAAAAACAGATGCAAGGTCTTATGTGTCTACATTTATATTTTTTTAGATTTGTTCATGTATAAAATACAAATTCCAGGATAAAAAACAGATTTAATTCAGGTATCTACACTGTATTTTTAAGAATTCCATCATTGGGGCTGGAGAGGTGGCTCAGGGGTTAAGCCTCCGCCTTGCAGGCGGAAGGTCCTGAGTTCAGATCCCAGATCCCACGTATAGATGCCAGGCGGAAGCGGGGGCGGCCTGCGCTTCTGGTCCTGGTAGGGCGGAGCCTGTGAATCCCAGGGCAGAAGGAGGTGGAGGCGTCCATGGTGGTTCGCGAGTTCGTCCGTGGTTCTACACATACACAGACACACACAGACACAGACACACACACACACACACACACACACACACACACAGACGCACATGCGCACAGTTGAATAAATAATAAAAAAATTAAAAAAAAAGAATTCCATCATTGATTTCTTCTTGTCCCATGGTAGACCTGCCTGATGTTTCCAGGAATAAGACAGAGATTATATTTACTAAGGGTTCTAAAAAATACTTCATTGTGCTAACTTTATGCAGAAGGAATTTATTTAAAAAATGCTTAGCTTCCCCTTCAAATTTTTCACCTTTGTATATCTTCTGATAGTTCCACCAAAGATGTTAGTCACTAATGCTCTTTGACTCTCCCTAGACCACATGTCCAGTTCTGAATTCTCAGAGCAACAGCATCATTCAAAGAACATGCATTAAGTGTATGGGAGGGTAGCTCTCAAGAGAAACTTGAGAAGCTGTTATTGGAAAAGGGCTGGATAAATGCTGAATAGGCTAAAACTATTGATGTCTCCTCTGCACTCAGCTTAAAAATAAATACAACTTCAGTAAAATGCCAAGGAAGTGAAAGCCAAAGTTAAGTACCTGCTGACGTAAAGTCACCATTGATAGCCTTTTGTACTACATTTCATTACACACAGGACCAGGTATGGCATCACACTTCTTTACAGTAGATAACAGTAGATTATATTTTTTCATGACATTCTTCTTTGAGACTCACCAATTCCTTCTTTTTCCTGAAAATTCAAGTTCATGTTTGAACGGCATATGCTTCAACAAGTACATGCCAACAGGAGTTGATCTGCTTTAAGGGCACATGGTAAAGCCTTGAGGCCCAGGAGAAAAAGAACTATTAGCCAATGCATTATTCATACTGTCTTGCAGTTTTTATATTTTTATTACACTGTGAGTTATAAATTCAAATCTACATTTCCATCCTCATAGCTCTGAAAGACAGCAAAGCAAAGAGAAAGAAAAGGAAAAAAAGAAAAAAGTGGATTCAAAGACTTTCCTCATCTTGTGTCTCTAAAACTAGTTGCTACTACTTTCCACTGTTTGTAAGAGTAGGTAATCGTTTTTAAGAAAGCTTTCTGAATCTGCAAAGCAGGCTAAGGCTCATAAACCATATGCTTGTATATGCACATGGGACCAAAGCAAGGAATTCAAATCCTTTACGTCCTGAGCTCCAGATTAGCCTATCACAATGACTCTTTTTTCTTTTTGGTGTGTGTGTGTGTGTGTGTGTGTATGTGTGTGTGTGTGTGAGAGAGAGAGAGAGAGAGAGAGAGAGAGAGAGAGGGAACACTGTGTATCCGTGTGGAGGACCAAGGGTGACTTCAAGACTGCTGCACTCAGGGATTTCCCAGGCTCTGCTTACCAGAGCCTAAAGTGTAGGACTCTGCAGTGGGTATTTTTGTATGGGACCTGGGATTGGAACTCTGGACCTTCTGCTTGTGAGGCAGAGTCTTAACCCCTGAGCCATTTCTCTAGCTTGAGCCATCTCTCTAGCCTGAGCCATCTCTCTAGCCTGAGCTATCTCTTTAGCCCTCTAATAAAAAAATTCTCACTATAGCACAGCATGCTTAGAAGAACTCACACTGCTTTACCTAAAATATCTTTAAACACAATGAAGAAATCATTCTTGCCTCACACGGGATTTGTATCAATGATGTCATTATGATCTTCAAAATGAGACAAACAAAGAGAGGGAAAACAATTGTGGAAGGTCACTTGTGCCCTTTGTCTGAAGGAGAGAGACAAGATTGCTTGCCAAATTTGGAGAACTTGAGGGGACGTTAGCTAAGTGGTCACACTTGGGCAATCACTGAACCCTCCGGCTAGAGCATGCTATTAAAATCGTTCAGATCTTCATATACAATATGTCATTGTTGGTTTGTTCCTGTCTGAGTAATTAATTAATCTTCACACTGATGCTTAATTTACGTTTTTTTGGTTGTGTGCATGTAGTTTTACATTAAAGTCTGCCGTTTGTTTTAAAAAGCTCTGTTAAGCCTTGAATGCCAGCTGTTTGCTCTGAACTAAAACTTAAAACTCTATTATGTTCTTTATTTTGGTAACCTAGCAGGCGAGAAAAGATGGAAGAAATGCACAGGCGAGCTGATTCAACTAAATTCTGGGTGCTTTATGTATTTTCACCAATTTTTCACAGTAAGCCAGATTAGTTTCATCAGCAAGACTTTGATGTATGAATCAATGAACAGGTTAATAAGATGAGTGACCTTGGGGTAAAGGTGAATTAGTGTTATGTGGAGGTCCAGCTAATACTAATTCTTTGATACAAACTGCTATCACAGCCTCTATCACAGCCACTGGTTTTCCTTCCTGAAATGTCACAATAATAAACAGTTTATTTTCCGATGCTTTACAAACATTTTTTAAAAATTCTAAGACACAAAAATGAATTTTCTTACTACCTAATGTAAAGCTCTGTTCTCAAAATGAGATGTTTATTGGTAACACTCAAATGTGTTTCTTCAAAGAACATAAAAAGACATCTCTTGAGATGATTATACTCACACACACTAAAAAATTAAAGTTAGAAGGATTTCAGTAAATAGAAAAGAGATGGGCTATGTGGTAGATGAACATACCAACATGAAGAACATCTGGACGTACCAAAGTGAATATTATTAATTCCCACAAATAATATGCATTAATAACTATGATATATTTTCAAAGTTAAGTAAAGTATTTTTTTATTAAACAGTTTGCTTGCCTATGTATGAACCTGAAGGCACAATGAATCCATAAAATAAATTGGAAAAGCTCATAACTTTATGTAGGTTTCAAGAGTAAATTTCAAAGGCAACTAGAAAATATCTTATATTTTAAAACAGATTTCATGTTCTATGGGATTCTGGAATAAGAAATGTTCATTTACAGGTGGCCAGTATAGAAAGGACAGCAGTCTTTGAAGATAGTTAGATATTTTAATACAGTGAAACTAAAAGAATAAAAACAGACAGAAGTGGAAAGATCCACTGAATGTTCACAGATGGTCTGAATCAAGTACATAAAATTGCATTGAACCACTGGGTTTCATCTGGGATGTCTATACTGGATAGTGTTAAGTATTTGTTGGAGTGTTGATGACTCACTAGTGGGTAAATTGTTGGCCGGAATGGAGAAAGTATGAAGTGGCAAAGCACAGGAGGGGGAAGTGGGAACTAATGTATTAAAGTGACAAAGAATACAAAAAAAAGATAAAAATAGAAAAAATGATAAAAGTGTTGGACTGCAAAATTAATATGATACATCTTTTGTCCATTTGTGTGTGTGTGTGTGTATGTGTGTGCGTATGTGTGTGTGTGTGTATGTGTGTGTGTGTGTGTTTGATTTCCCTTGCCCTGTAACCCTTGAAAAACCTACATAGTTCAAGTTTCTTTTGGAAAGGAGAGCACACTTTATGATATCTATTACATGGTTAAGTTGAACACACAGTCAAATTCAGGAAAGTCTTGTGTTCTGTATTCTATTCTAGATATTTAAATCTTTTGTGTTTTTTGTTTGTTTGTTTGAAAGGAAAGGAATCAAGATGGTCTCTGTGCATCCTGGATCAAAGAGCATTTACAATAAAGACTGAAACCGACAATATGGAGGAAAGTGAATTTGGATCAGAGAAATGCCACATTGGAGAAATCGGATCGAATAAAGTAAATAAAGAGGAGAGAGGACTTGTGATCCCTGAAAGAATGAAAAAGAGCTGCCGGCTCCTTGTAATGTTCTCTTTGGAGGTGTAATACCTCAAGAGCCAGCCTGCCTGCCTTGCCCTCCACGTGAATTGACTTCCCTTTGTCATCCACAAGTCTTATTGACTACAACGGAAGACTCGCTCTCTCTTTCTCTCTCTTTCTAGCTTCTGAACATCTAAAATGTGGAACAAACAGTCCAATAGTACAAAGATCCTTTCACAAGACCTAGAAGTGAGAAGTAACAGGAGTTAATTGTGTTTATATAGCAGGTTAAATAAAAATATGTTTTTAAAAAAAGTGCAGCTAAAATACATGCTAAGATGAATTGAGAGACCAAGGCCCACACTCCCTTTTTGGAGAGAACCTAAATCTAAGCAATATAATTGAGCTGAATTCCTAAACACAGTTGAAGCAGACCTTCGTAGAAGAAGGTGGAAAGAATGCAGAGCTTCCGTATGTCACCATGAAGTTCTAGGCACAAAGGGAAGAACTCAGTACTATCACACAGAACCATTAGGCATGAAAGTCAGAACCTGAGCCCTCGCAATGAATCTAATTACATCTTCTTACAATGGAAGATGCCATTTTTAATATTTTGAAGGTACATGTGACCTGATGCTTTAGGTCTGAAAAGACTCAGCAAATGCACAAATTACACCTGATGGAAGTGTAGGACTGAACAAAAGCTGGGACTCATCATTCTTTGTGCATGAAAAGACCGGTCTCTGTGCTCTCTTTCTGTAGTTTACTCAGAGAAGCCAGAGAGGCAAGCATCATGATAAAGTATGGCATGTTACTTCATATCACAGACTATGTTTTGGATGCAAGATAAATACCAAGAAGACATGCTTCTGGAGGAGGGATCAGAAAGGTCAGAATTCACTGTGGGTAGATGCTGGAAGAGAATAGTAAACTTGTGTGGGAGAATGTGTCAACACAGGAAAACTAAACGCCCATGTCATAGAACTAGCGGGTCACGTGCAAAAACAATTCAGGAACATGATATTTCAACTGGCTTGATTTTTGCTGCTATGGAGAAGAGTTTGCTGTTTAAATATTCATATTTCTGCGGAGGACGAGTAGGAGGGGTGGTCCAACTGTCAATTGACCTGTGTTTGGAGACACTGGAAATGTTCCAAAGCAATGAGGAGCCTGAGGGCCAAGATCATGACAAGAGAGAAAAGGAAGGACAGAAAAATGATCGAGAAGTGCCTCGCTGTTTCTCTTTAGTGCGCGCATCACCAAGCATAAGTTGAGAGATAATCGAAAGTGATAGCTGAGAGATTATGATGGTAAATAAATTTTGGCCTTCTCATAGAGTTGAAAGAACATTGACATGTATAAGTCAAAACTAAAGACATTTGTTTACATAAGAGAAATTACTTTGATGACATTTTTCTTAAATGAAAATATTGAAAAAGCATTTTTTATCTTTGGTGATTATAGGTAGAGACAGTGTGCAGAAGCCAAATTAGACCCTTGGGGATCCTGACATATTCTGCTGTTTGACATGAGTAGTGGATGACCAAGTTCATACTGTGATGATTCTATAAAGCTGTGCAATTAAGATTTGCATACTTTTGTGAAAACACACTAAACCTACAGTAAAAAGGAGATTAAGGGGCTGGAGAGATAGCTCAGGGTTTAAGACTCTGCTTAGCAAGCCAAAGGTTCTGAGTTCCAATCCCAGGTCTCATGTATAAACTCCAGGTGAAATGGTGGAGGTCTGCATTTCAGGATCTGATGTTCAGAGCCTGAGAAATCTAAGAGCAAAACAAAAAGGAGGTAAGGGTAATCTGGGATGACTTTCGAAGCCACCTTGGTCTTCCATATGGACACACAGTGCCCTCTGATACACACACACACACACACACACACACACACACACACACCACACACAGAATAAAGTTTAAAAAAATGAAAAGGAGATAAAAATCTAAAAATATACATCTGTCTACACTCAATTTTTATTGTCAAAATCTGTATTAATGGCTTAGTTGCTCTTACTGCTGCCACCCAGCAGAATGACACAAACAGTTTAAATTTTGAATAAAAGAAATTTATTACATTTCAAGCAGATGAGAAGATCTAAATCACATGTGGTAAAGCACCCCATAATACATTGCATTTCGGTGAAGGGACAGACTTGCATGTGGGCAACATGGATAGGGAAATCAGTCCCGTTCCTCTTCATGAGAAATCCCATCTCATGATAGCTAAACTACTCTTGTGATGATGGTGTTAGTATAGTCTTGAGGCTAGAAGGCCTTCTTGTGACCCACCATTGACCTAAAGCTCTTACCTCTTCACACTGATAATAGAAAATAAAATACTTTACAATAACAATGAAATTAAAATGACTATATTAGCTACATTTTCTCATAAAAATATCCAACAAAAAACAATATAAGGAACAAAAGTCCTTTAAAAAATCTTAACTTTTTGAGAGAGAGAGAGAGAGAGAGAATAAGAAAAAAAGAGAGGGAGAATATACATACATGCAAATTTCACAGCATCAGTATAGAAATCAGAACACGACTTTTAGATGTTGGTTCTCTGAGCTCTTGAGATAAACATCAGATCACCCAGTTTGTAAGACCACTCACTGAACCAATTTGCAAGGCCAGAACAGGTGGGGAGATGTTAATTTTTGTGCATAGTTTCAGAGGGATCGCACTTCATCATGTCAGGGACACTAATGCCGGGTTTACTGCAGTGAGCGCGTGTGTTAGGAACTATTCATATCACAATCAGTGAGGAAGAAAAGAGCTGTTTAAATGAAATGATGCAGTCTCTTCCCGTAAGACCATTATCCACTAGATAGACTCCCATTCTTCATTCCTCCAGGTGGTGGAGGTGGGGTGAGGTAGAAAACGCCAACATTCCTCAAAATACTAATCCTGGCTGGGAAACAAGTATTCAAAGCCTATGGTGCTCATTTCGGAGGCAAACTACAAGGAGCCTCGAAAACACAAGCTTTTCTCTCACACAAGGTAGATTCATTTTATCAACAGCACCAAAGTGCCTGAGCCAGTCTAACAGCAACTCAAAAAGTCCCGAGTCCAAGCTCATCTCCAAGAACTGAGTGACACTTGAAGTCTAATTCATCTGAAACATAGCCCCTCCCAAAGTGAAGCTGTGGAATCAAAAAAAAAAAAAAATCTAACTATGTGAAACACAGTGGTCATTCCCTCCTAGATAGACAGTCTCATTTGAAATGGGAGAGATAAGCAATACAAAAGGAGCAATAGACCCCAGGAAGAGTCCAAAACTCAGCAGATAAAACATGAAACCTTGAAACGGCAGAGAATCTGTCTTTGTACCGTATTTTCTATTAAACACTCTGGGGGTTTGGTACCTTTGGAAGCCTTGTGGTCTGCTGGGCTCAACCCAAACAACAATGTTCACCAGAGACCGGTGGGCAGGACCCTCGGGGTGGCATTACTTACTGGCCTCTCTCTCAGACACAGCCCCCTCTTCATACCGCTTCTCAGGGTACCACTGGAATGAGGACCCTCATTCCTACAGCTTCATTCACAACTGTCCTGTCGAGGATTCTCAGCGGTGAGAAAGTAAAAGAACTTACCCAGGATCTCTCCAAGGAAAATTCTTGGTACTTCACAATACCTTTGTTTTTTAGGTGGAGCAAAGTTCTTACATTCTGCGCACCTAGCAAGTCAGTATTAGAGGAAAGCAGCATGGCTTGCTGTCTATGCCTGGGATTTGGTGGGTTAAATTGCCAGAGTCCAATCGAAGCAGAGCTGAGGCAGATGAAAATCACTACATAAGGAAGCGGGAGAGAGAGATCACAAATATCTCTGCACAGCAAGCTCAGGAAGAGTCCTGCAAGACATCCTCCTGAACCTTCTGCTCTCCTACACTTCTGAGGGCTTAATGGGGCAGGTTCAAAGATGAGAGAATTTTCATGAGTAGGCAGTTTTCCACTATCTTGTTAGGTAGTGCTTGACTCTCTTATATCCATACACATCTAATATTCTCTTTCTCTCTCCTTCCTTCCTATATTCCTTGCTTGTTTCCTACTTCCCTCTCTCCTCTCTCTCTGCAAAGTGAGAGTTATCAGAAAAGAATTTTGGGTATATTCACAAGACTATCTACCAGTACACTTACTTTATTATACATGGCAAGACTGTGAATTTCTCGAAACTTACTGCTCTGCTTCTAATTATAAATTCTGTTCTTGTTACTTCTCTGATCTCTCATTATACATTAATAAGTAGCCGAGCCACAACCTGAATGCTTCAAACATTTCTTTTGCTAGTTTTCCTTTCACATGGCGCATTAGTTTTTTCTTCACAGAGCTCAGGGACATAAGAGGTAAATTGTGCCATGATCTTTGCAACTTCATAATAAGGATGGGCTTGTTTCCTGCTCCAATGCTCCTGGTATCCACCTGAGACCTCATCAAAAGTGCCATTGCTGTCCATATTTTTATCTATGTTTCCTTACAAAGTTGTTTCTATGATTTCAGAGCAGTGTAGTCTGCCATACACTGCTATTACCAAGTACCAAGACAGGGCGACTATAAGACTACTTGATTAGGGAAATTTGCAGAAGGGGGGGTGGTAAGATTATAAGAGCCTAACGATGGGAAGGACCAATGATATGCAAGATGCTCCACACAACTTAAGGCCGAAGTAACCATAATAGGACTTTGCATGACCTGCTCAATGACCGGCATATCATTGACCCCCCAAAGTCTTACATGGATCACAGGCACTAGGATCCTTAGAGCAAGGGATTAACAGCCACAATAGTGTTCCTATACTAGAGGGGAATACAAGAAAGAGCTCTAGGCAATGCTATTGAGTCCTTACACCTCATCAAAGTGGAGGACACAGAGGATGCTCCAGGGATTGAGGGGGAAGAGGGTACTGGAAGAAAGGGAGGGGGGAAAGGAAGAGGGAAAAAAGGTAGGGATCAAGGAGACCCAGGGAAGAGTGGAGGGAGGGAAAGGACCGGGGTACCTATTAAGTTTGTATGAGTAGAAAAAATAAATTTAAAAAGACTACCTAGATTAATATTAAGAGCATAAATCTGTTTGGTTTGATAACAGAATAGAAGAGCAAGAGGAGGAGGAGTGAAAAAGAGGGAAAGAGAGAAAGAGAAAGAGAGAGAGAGACTACTATATATAGGGTGCTCATCCTTTTAATCAGCTTAATATTGTAACAATGCCTTCACATAGATTACTCTGTTCTCCTGCCTCTGAATAATTAAAACTTCATTTTAACCTGTATTTAGAGAATTGTTAGCCTTAAAAAGTTTACATCTATACAACATTTCAAGCAAAAGTAGAAAATATCATTGCAGAAACTGAATAAGACCCCACATAAGATGGGTTAGACTACTCATGCGTGGGAACTATTCACAACAAAGAAACAATCCACCAGCTCTGGATAGTTGTTCACATTTCTTACATGTAGATCATCATTTTAGAATATTTCTAATTGATGAGATGCCCATATTTCAATAATATTTCTGGTGAGATAGTGAATATAGTTTTATGATTAAGTAAAACAAATGGCAGCGAGATTTTTTGGTAGAAATGTGTATTAGTAAGGAAGTTTGTTTTGATTATAGTAATTTTATTTATTTATTTATTCATTTATTTATTCTATTATTTTTTCCACTCATGCAAACTAAATAGATACCCTGGTCCCCTCCCTCCCTCCACCCCTCCCTGGGTCTCCTTGATCCCTCCTCCCATTTCCCCTTCCTTTCATGCCCCTCCCTCTCTTTCTCCCAGTGTCCCTCTTCCCCCCCCCCAATACCTGGAGCATCTTTTAGTGTGAATGACAAACTTCCCTCTGAGTCCTCCACTCTAATGAGGTGTAAGGACTCAGTAGCATTGCCTAGAGCCCTTTTTTGTGCTCTCCTTTAGTATGGGAACACTATTGTGACTATTAATCCCTTGCCTTTAAGGATCCTAGTGCCTGTGATCCATGCTAGACTTGAGGGGGGGCAATGATATGTCAGTCATTGCTCAGGTCATGCAAAGTTCTATTATAGTTATTTCAGCCTTAACTTGTGTGGAGTATTTTGCACATCGTTGCTCCTCCCCATCTTTAGGCTCTTACAATCTTACCACCCCCTCTTCCACAAATTTCCCTGAGCTTTAGGATGGGAGAGATTTGGCTGGTCTGGTTCCAGGTGATTAATGTAGGGTCTCTAATATTCTGAATTATGGTGTATTTTTTTTTAATTTTGCTGTTCCTGCATCACCCTTGGCTCCATGCTGATTGGTATTGGATGTCACCTCCTAGCCAAAGATAAAAGACTGTTAAAATAGAGTCTTACTATAAGAGTAGATTCAAAAGTAGATGGAATAAGAGTAGGAAACCGTGGTAAGGGGGAGTCAGTCTCCCATTTGCAGAATAATTACCATCTATTTGCCAGAATCTGTGCCCTCCTGACTGGTGAGATCAAATCCCCTCAGTTGCAAGTGACCAGGAAAGAAAGTGAGTGAACTTAACCAGATGTGTCACTACTTACTTGCAATACTTGATGGTAACCTAGTTTCTCTGCTGTAAAATATGATCCCCTCTCTCCTTGTTTCTAGGTGGCCCTCCTTCCCCTTCCCTCCTGTTTATAATCTTTGCAATTACTATAGGTACTACAGAGATTTATCTTTGAATATGTCATTAAGTGGGAGTACATACGGCGCTTAATTTTCTATGTCTGGGATACTTCACTCAATATAATTTTTTGTAATTCCATCAATTTCCCAGCAAATTTCACTAATTCATCTTTTTTTGATGGCTGAGTAGTATTCCATTGTATAAATGTACCACATTTTCCTTATTCACTATTGGGCATTTGTGTTGATTACATGACTTTGCTATTGTAAATAGAGCTGCTATGAACATGGCCGTGCTTGTGCATTGAGGTGAATTTTTGCTGTATGGGGGATTATTCCCAAAAGTGGAATAGCAGGGTCATATGTCATTTCCATCTTTAACTTTTTTTAAATATCGCCAGAATGATTGCCAGAGTGGTTGTATGAGCCTGCATTCCCACCAGCAATGTAGGAAGAGTTCCCTTCTTGACACATCCTCTCCAGCATTTGGTGGTGTTTGTATTGTGGATTTTTGCCATTCTGACTGGGGTGAGATGATATCTCAGGGAGGTTTTGATTTGCATTTCCCTGATGGGTAAGGATGCAAAGTACTTTTTAAGATATTTGTTAAATATTTCAATTTCATTCCGGGTAAAGTTTCTTTTGAGTTCCAAGGCCCATTTTTAATTGGGCCATTTATTTCTTTGGTGTTTAGTTTTCTATGTTCTTTGTGCACTCTGATAATAGAACTCAATCAGATATATGGTTAGTGAAGATTTTCTCCCATTCTGTGCCTTTTTGCTTCTCTTTATCTGAACAGAAGCTCTTTAATTTCATAAGATCCCATTTGCTGAGTGTTGGTTGTAGTGACTGTGCTATTGGATTACTGTTTAGGAACCTTTGGCCTAGTCCAATGAGCTCAAGGGAGTTCCCTACCCTTTCAACTAGGGGTTTTATAGTCTGTGGCCTTATATCGAGGTCCTTGATCCATTTGGAATTAAGTCTTGTACATGGTGACAAGTACTGGTCCAGTTTTAATCTTCTGCATGTGGAGATCCAGTTTTGCCAGCACCATTTGTCGAAGATGCTGTTCTTTTTCCATTGGATTTTTTAGCCCCTTTGTCAAAGATCAAATGGCTGTAGTTGTGTGGGCTTATATCTGGGTCTTCAACCCTTATCCATTGATCTGTGCATCTATTTTGGAGTCAGTACCAGGCTGTTTGTATTACTATGGATTTGTAGTATAGATTAAGGTTTGGTATGGTGATACCTCCAGCAGTGTTTTTGTTACTTAGGATTGTTTTTGCTATCCTGGGTCTTTTGTGTTTCTATATGCATTTTGAGATTGTTTGGTCAATTTCTTTAAAGAATTGCTTTGAGATTTTGATTGGTACAGCATTGAATCTGTATTTTGCCTTTGGTAGGATGGTCATTTTTATGATATTGATTCTGCCTTGATTATAGTAACTCTTTCATTATCTCAGCAAAAACAAAGCCCCCCAGCCCTTGCACGTTGTCTTGCTCTTTTAGAATGTGTTGCAGTTACTCTGTATGCTGCTGATAAATTCATGACATAACAGCTTAAGGTTAAAAAAGGGAGGGGTATTCTTTCTTGTGATAGTTCTGCTATACTTCCTTGTCCAGCTTAAAAAGTAAGCCCACACCAATACCAGGGGATGAGGGAACTAATCATACCATAGTCAAATAACAGTTGAAAGAGGGACAACTCTTACTTGTCAGACAAGCATATCTAGCCAAGTATATAGAAGGATGCTCACTTTTTCAACCAGCTCCTTCCATCTTATTCACCTGCCCAGGGACTAGTTGTGTCCACCATGGGCTGGGACTTATCAGCTAGACAATCTCCTGCAGGTTCGCTCTGGGCTTAACTCAATGACTAATTCACTACAAATGTGCCCAGAGCTCAAACCCTCAACCATTAACTATCTAATTATGACTCAACGTCACTAATTTAATTAGTAAACAACCTTCCGTTTTTGTATTTGATTTTTTTAGTTGTCCTGCCACATAAGGGGCAAACAATTAATTTGTTTTAAATATCAATATCCTGACAAATATCAAATTAACTAGCTGACATTGTGTGTTATTAATTGTTGTTCTCTAACTTAATATTGATCTCATTATGGTTGGCTGTAGAGCACATTGGATATTTTATGAAGTACCCAACAGTATCCAGGACATGGCAGGGTACTCAATAAATGCTTGTTATTCTATTAGAAATCAGAGCAGACTAATACACAATGGAAAATTATTGACTAGCATCTCATTAGTATGTAAATAGTACTGTATATAAATTACTGTATGCAAATAGTATCTTTGAAGTAAATTAGGAAAATACACCATGCTCATCAAAGCTGCTGCTATGTTAATCATTCTGACAACAACTATTATTCCTTGCACATTCTAAAATGTTCAGTGAGTGTGTGTTTATTGTATTTGATGTGGAAAACCTTATAGATAGGAGGTCAAAAATAATTCTTATCCTTTATAATTTGACTTAAAAAGAGAAACAAGTGTTCAACAAATAGTGGTGTAATGTGTTTCACTGTGTTTGTTGTGAAACTCTACTCTAAATTGTTTATTCAGGTCAAAATTGAGTCTGTCAAGATTTGTCTGGAAGCCATAATTTGACTAGTTTAATAGTGGAAGAATGATGTTGTATTTAAAGGGTACACTGCAGGTTAGGTAGATGTCAGTGTAGCTCTGGGGAAAGCCACCAGATTAAAAAGAAGACTTAGAAGAGAAAAAGTGACTCCCTGCAAAGGTAAGTTATCACTAAGTTTGTTAGTCACATAAACTGCGATAGAGACACTGAAGTGTGTTAGTTATGATTTGTAAAGGAAATTCAGTTGAGCAGTTGTGAATCTTTACATATTAAATCTGGTAACCTAGGTTTTCAGGCAAATCAAAAGCAGAAAGTGTGGCAAGAAGAAATCACAATTCTAAATATTTTTTATGAAGCAAGAGTGTTTGTACCAGAAGCTTTACACAGGTTATTTAACTGTATCTTTATGTTTCTGTCTCTTCCTGTTCCCATAGCTGGATCTACTTATTACCTGCAGTGATTTTCACGAACACTCCTCAGTAAGAAGTCAGTTCCCATTAAAAGTTCTGAAGCGTCTTATACTTAATTAGACCATAGGCTACTGGAATGACTTTGTACCTTTACAAAACTTAGAGGCTTAAAGTGTGGCAGACACATGTGGCCATCAGAATTGCATGGAGATGGCTTAAATGCCGAAGCCTGTTCAAAACTTTTGTGAAGTGGCATATTATCTTTGTGTGGTCCTTACACTAGTGACATTAGAATTATCCTTCCAGAAACATGGAACCCTCCTTAAGATTAAGGTTCTTTCCACTGCAAATTTCAGTTTCTTCTATAATTATATGGGCTTAGTCCTCAATCCCTTGTGGTCATTTTGTGGTCAACATTTTGATGCATGTGTGTGTTTGTATGTATGCATGTGTTCATACAGATGCATGCACACGTTTATGCACGTACAGTGCAGAGGCTGACTTCCTCAGTTATTTTCCACTTTGCTTTTTTTTTCTTAATGTATGTGTATATTGGATACACATGTGTATGACTTTTCATGTTGGTGGGCATAAGGCTGTGTGTGGGTATTTGTACATGTATGCACTTGAGTGTGTGTGCCGTAAAAGTCCAAGGATGACATTGGGAATCATACTCTATTGTTTTTCCACCTTATTATTGTAAGCCAGGGTCTCAGCTTAAACCCAGGACACTCCATTAGGGTTATTCTGCCTAGCCAGGATGCTCTGAGAATTTCCAGAGTCTGCTGTCTAGCGCTAGAACTACAGACCAGTTGCCATAGCTCGCCTTCAATTTTACATGGGACCTGGGGATCCGAACTGAGATCCTCATGTATGTGAGACAAAAGCTTTAACCACTGAGACATCTCCCCTCCCCAGTCCTCTGCTATGCTTCTTAGTAAAAGGTCTCTTACTGAGACAGGAGCTTTCTAATTCAACGAGACTGTCTCATCAGCAAGCTAACCCCAGGGGTTTTTCTCTCTGCTCTTCTCCAGTGCTGAGATTATAGGCATGCATTGACTACGTGCATATACTAAACCATCTCACCAGATCCCTGTTGCTATTATCTTAATCATAATCATAATGTTTAATTTTGTCAAGTTTTTATCATGTATTGGGCCCTCAACATAGAGTCTTGCATAAATGATCTAATTACATTTTCCAACAGTTCATGGTTTATATTACTATCTTCTTATACATTTAAAGAAACTGGCATTACTCTTAAGCCACTTGCCAAGATGAGAAATGTGACGCTTTGCTGGGTAAATTGTTCAAGTTTCTACTTGATCTTAGCCAGAAGCCAAGAAATAACTTAATCAGGTTCACAGGGAATTCTTTAGACAAAGAACATTCAGTAAAATATGGGTTTAAAATCCACACTCCATGTGGCAGTAAACTAAATTTGGTCACTTTTTCCTAATGAATAAATACTCCTTACTTATTCTTGACTCTTCCCCCACCTTTAAATCACTCACTTGACATTTATTTTATATTTTTAAATGATAGTTGTCTTGGCAGAAGGTCTCTTTAGGAAATAAGGATTTGAATATTCTTTATGAGGTCATCTTTCTAGGAGAGAGTTCCTTCCTTCTTTGCATTTCTTTATAGTTTAGACCCAAGGCAAGTCACATGAACTCAAATTTATGAACTCTCTAGTACCTTTAAATATTGTAAACAAGTGTGAGCATTACTGTGGTTTCTTTATATCTTGCATGTAATATGGCAACTCTTTTAATCATTCAAGTGCCTGTTAAGGCTATATGTCGGTTTGACTCATTATTCTTCATGTTTAGTATTATATTAGCAACTCAGTATCTGTTCCAGTGAGTCTACCAAATGAATAAAGTAAAAAAAAATGCGGATAGAACTTTGAAATGGCAGATCAGCCTATTAAGTCTTCATGAAGATTATGTAAACTCTAGGCAATCATTTGAAGACTCTAAATCTCTATGGGATGTAGATTAAAAATATGCTGAGCAGCCTGAATTTTCCTTGAAGGACATAACAAATTTTAAAGAATAATTGAGAGAGATAAAAGCTAAAAATAAAGCCAAGAGCTTAAGTTGAATTTTTTTTCTTGGCAATAAATTTAAAAAAGTAAATCCTGCTTGCTATTTGTGGTTTGGCAAAAGAAATGAAGCATTCATTTAGGACATGACATGCATTATTTACCCTGAAAGTAATTCTAGTTCTGGGAAAATATCTGGAATAAATGAGATATTTTATCATTATAAATTTATAATAGGATGTGAGCTAAGCTTGATGACAAATTTTCAAATGTATTCATAAAGAAGAAAACCATGCTACTAAAGTTAAACTGAAAGGCCACAGAGATACTGTAACTTCACACCACAAAGTAAGAAAAGTTTCTCGTTAAGCTGTAGGTGACATTATTTGAATTTCTGTAATTGAAACAATAGAAACTCAACTCGAACTCACTTAATGTAAGAGGGAAATTTACTGACTAATCTGTATGGAAGGACTAGAGCTTGGAATGTAGTGAGGTTGTACCAGAGGATCAAATGATGGGCTCATTGTTCACTGAATTTTCTCGTCCTAATTAATCTTTAATTCTTCTCCCTGTCGAGTTCGTTCTCCTTTCTTCCTTCACTAAACCATCCTTACAAATTTCCAACCCCAATCTCATTAAATTACTGTTCTTAGTTGGGTTATCAGTCATACTCTCAGGCACCATGGCAAAGAGGTAAAAATATCCGATGGACAGGCAAACTTAGAAGCAAGAGTGGACTTGTTTTCACCCACAGCAGCCATACTACAAGGAATGTTGGAGCTCATAAAATTTGAGAACTCCTTCAAGACGAAACAAGAGCTGATGGCAGAAATATGAAGCCACCTACCTGGTTTTTTAAATTCTTTTGTCTTGTAACCTTCTAATTAGACATATGCCCACATGTCTGTGCTTCTCTGTCCTCTGAACTTACACTTCATGGAAGTTCACAAGTTAGAGCAATTCTGTGACCGGATCCAGATGTCTTTGCATAGGCCAGTTCCTACTGTTAAATACATGTTAAATACATATCCACTCAGAATCTTCCTGCTCCCGTTATTACATGACACCTCCATTCATTATCAGTGTTAAAGTCTGTTCCTCAAAGGAGTCCAAAAGCCAAGGTTCAGAAACTTTGCTTTGCCGCTTGGCGTGTTCGATTAAAAACCAAATGAAAGTGCTGCACTCATTGAACATGATGAAACATTCACATCACTGGAGACAAGAACCTGAACCCTTATGGAAGTGCCGCATGGCGGAATAGCTGGTGTTGAATGAGAGCAGAAATGGGCTGAGAATTGAAATGGGCAGAAAGGAATACATTCTGACAAGAGTGAATTACTATAGCTGGAGGGCAATAAATGTGAGTCCTTGTCAGAGAGAGAAGTTAGAAATGCGCCAATTCCATATCCATCAGAGTCCTGGTGTATTTGACAGTGATCAGTGGGTTGTATTAGGTGAAGTGCAAAATGACATTTGAACAGTTTAAAGAAAATAGTAATAGAACCATGAAATCAAAAATGACTACATAATTTTACAAAACTCCAACATCATTCAACTAGCATTCTGATGATTCTCTAAAGCTGTCAAAGTACTTCATGTGTCCATTCAAGTATTAAAAATAAAAACACGGAGAAGAAAAATCAAACTAGGATCTTTCTTTGAGACTTCCCAAACTGGTACTTTAGGTTGAATTATTGAGTTTTAAATTAGCATAGTGCCTAGTGCAGGGATTACATTTGGGGGCTGATTTGAAAACAGCCTCTTTGTGTTACAAACAGAGAATTTTTTTCACGCTTTCAGCCATGCAGTACTCTATACCTTTATTCAACTACTTTCTATGTTAGGTGATACATCAAATGTCAAGTCCCCAAAAAACTTTTTGTGATCTGTCTGCAGTTCTCTCTGACAAAGGTATATCACATGCTCCTAACTTACTGCAAGTTTTTACAAGGTTATTGTATGATTTTTGTCTGCCCCTCTCACAGGCTAAGCTCCATATCTGTTTTTTTTTCTTCCAAATACATGCAGAATAAAGCTCAAAAACCTTCAGTAAATATTTGTGGATTGAACAAATGCTAGTCATGCTCAGGAACCAAAAGGAATATTTGTAATCTGAGAAACTACCCTGGTCTCCCTTCAATATCTCACACCCATCTCCATATTCCTACATCAAAGCACACATCACGTTGTACGGACTCCATGACAGCTAGTGTCATTGCTTAATAGAAGAAGCCCAGATCAGTGTCTGGACTACCAAGCAAGTAGAGAGATTGTATGAACAAATCAGAAAGTAATATGCACATTCTTTATCCTCACCCTCCTAGGTAGCATAGTTAGTGTTATGGCCGGCTGGCAGAAAAGTCGCCACTGAACCTCTCTGAAGCACCTTCCAATGAGAAAGATGCAATCCACAGAGAAGAGTTTCGGGCGTGCTAATTTCATCTTTTACAGATATTTTTAATGGCAAACTTTGAGCAGTCTCCCTACCTTTCACAGTAAAAAAAAAAATATTGTTAGACTCTTGATTCCAAAGATTTGCAACGTGACACTGTAACAGGGTCATTAACTGCACGTCATGTGAGCGAAGACTAAAGACTTGACACATTCCTTGGGAGATGGCATGACTCCGGTGTGACTCAGCTGATCTCTGCTGGAGTGATTCACAGCACCTGAGGAGCTCTTCTTGCTAAGAAATGCTAACAGAGTTCAAATCAGAATCTTCCGTCCATTTCAAATGAAGTGGCTGAACTCTCAAACTCCTTTTTAACTTGGGATTTGGAGGAGGCTCCAGTGACTTCCAACATTACAGGAAGTTCATAACTTAAAAAATTATCAGCTAAGACATTACATGTGTATTTATGATTGTCTCTGTGTGTAAATAATTAGGCAACATGTCAATCTTATGTGTAGTTACTTACTTGGCTCCCCAATATAATTTATAGTGACATAATCTGTGTATAATATCCATCTATTTATTTAGCAGATCTGTAATGAATGCAGTGACTTTTATCCTCATGAGCTAGTATTCTCAGAGAAGAAGACAAGTAATAAATAAAATATCTTAATAACTTTCATAAAGCATTAAATAAGATATAGAACTACACAAAAGGAAATAGAGAAATTAATATTCCTTTATGACAGTTATTGTCAGAGAAAAATATTTGCATTGAGCTGAGGATGGCAATTATGAACACATCTAAGATTGTAAATAAGCTCTGAAGTTGACAGAGTATTTTTAAATTAAGACAATAGCATCCACCTAAAAAACATTCCAGATAGCCCAACTGAATGTTTCCTTGAACATCATCATCAAGTTTGAGTTTATACTGGGAGCAAATTGAAATTGATACTGTTTAGTCCAAAAAGAAGGAGTAGGGAGATGCTTCAAAGGTTAAAACTTTTGCCTTGCAAGCAAAGAATGAGCTTGAATCCTCAAAAAACAAGGAAAAATGTTGGGAGGAAATGACGATGGCCTGCAGTTCTGAGCATGGAGGACAGAACATGGGAAACACCAGAGCAAAGTAATAAAGAGGCACAGCAATCCAGGATGATTCCTGATGTCAACTTTTAACCTCCATAATCACACACATTCAAGTGCTATCTGATGCACACACTCATGTGCAATTGTACACACACACACACTCACACACACACACACACACACACACACACACACACACACACACACACACACACACACACACATTCCTTTCCAAAACCTAGAATGCTGGAACATGTAATTTCGTAAAGATTGCTTTCCCACAAAACTGAAAACAACAAACCACAATTCAGAACATCAAAGACCCCACATTACTGACCTGGAATGAGACTAACCAAATCTCTCCGCATCCTAAAGCTCAGGGAACCTTGCAGAACAGGGGGCAGCAAGATTGTAAGAGGCTAAAGAAGGGGGGAACCAATGATATGCAAGATGCTCCACACAAGTTAGGGCTGCAGCAGCCAGAATTGGACTTGACCTGACCTGCACAATGGCTGACATGTCAACAATCCCCCAAAGTCTAGCATGGATCACAGGGGAGAAGGCTCCAGGAAGAAGGATCCTTAGAAGCAAGGGATTAACAGTCACAATATCACAATAGAGTTCCCATACTAATGGGGAATTCCAAGAAGGGGCACTAAGCTATGCCACTGAGTCCTTATCCCTCTCTAGGGTGAAGGACTCAAAAGGAGGTTTGGCATTCACACAAAAAGATGCTCCAGGAGATGGGAGGGAGGAGGGGAGAGGGGGTGAAAGGAAGGGGGAAGGGGGAAGAGTGCAATGGGGGACAACTAAGGAGGGAAGGGGGGAGGGAGAGGACAGGGTACCTACTGAGCTTGTATGATTAGGAAAAAATAAAATGTGGGAGAAAAAAAAAGATTGCTTTACCAAAATGGCAAACATACAATGCTTTTAAGAAAGATGCCATTGGATAACTGGAAGTAATTGCTATTTTCAGCTGAAGCAAAGCACAAAGCACACCTCTATTATAGGGCTTTGCTAAATGATTAGCAAAAAAAATAGTCCATTGCAAACAATGCAAATCCCTCATTATTTTTGCACATACTTCTTTAGTTTTATGTGATCTGACTGAAGCATAACCTTGCAAATATTATTTTTACCCATTCTAGCACCTATTCATTTGCTTCCGATCCACATCTGTTTACATTCTGTACAAAACTGATGCATGGTTCTTCCTTATTTGCTCTGATTTGGGGCAGATACAAACATGAAAAGACTTCATTTTGAACAATTTACATCATTACTTGATTTGAAAGTACATGCTTTTGTTGCAAGACAATGCTTTGTCTAATCAATAGTTAATGAAAAATGTTAAGCTAGAATGTGTTTAAATGGTGATTACTAGCTATATTTGTGCGTTCTTTTTCTCTCAAAAGACAGGATACTTCTTGCTTAGTAATTGTTTTGAAAAGTCTCCTTTCTGTCGTCTAGTATCTACTTTTCTATCAAAGGTGTTTCTAGTGATTAAGTTACTCACAAATTCATATTAAACATTTCACTTACATGTAGTTTCAAAGGACTGCCGTGTATTTAATCCTATGGCTCGTTGAAACAGGAAGACAGAATACATTAATCACCCAGTGGTTCCATCTGATGGAGCCAAAACGTTGCCATGACAGAATGAAGTCTTGAGGTTGTACCTATGGCTCCATCAGTGGAATAACTGCTGTGCAAGTTTAAGGGTTTAAGTTCATTCCCCAGAACCCATGCAAGCATGCCAGGCCTGGAGGTACCTATGTATAAACACAGTAACAGGGATTTGGGGACAGGGGGTCCTTTGGACTCACTAGTAAGCCAAAATAGTCTATTGGTGACTCTAGGCCAGCAGGAGGCTTTGTTTCAAAGGAGATGGCCTACGTTCCTAAGGAAGATACAGGATGTTGTTGTCTTCTGCTCCCTCAGCACATGTGTGTGGACACATGCAATGGAAGACACACACACTAACAAAAGAATGAAAAATATCATCGTTTCTTTTAAAACTATTTTGAAATTTTACCTGAAAAATCTCTTTCGCTGTATGATTTTTTTTTTCCTGTCTCTTCAAAGCTCCCCAGTCTCAGAATGGAAAATGGAAAGTTACTGCAGGAACTTACGTGCATATCGGCTGTTACTATCTCTATTGGAGAACATTGTTTCTTCTCTTTTATCAGGTACAGGACAGATTGAAATTAGAATTAGAAAAGGATTTTAGAAAATGCTCAGTAGTATAAGGTCTAACAAGTTTTTAGAGATAAAAAGTTTTATATTTTTATATTGGATTAAATATCCAACTCTAGGAAGTTATTTCTAGCCAAAAAGAACACAGAGATATTTTTATCCACATGTTACCTAGCAGTGATAAAAGAATATAATCCAAAGCTTCTGCACATCCATGTCCAGTATCAGGTTATGAAATATTTGTGATATCTTTCAGAATCATTTTTGCAAAAACTTGATGCTTATTATATATGTTATCCATATCATAATAATCATCCTAAACTTTCTTTTCTCTCTGTGTGTGTGTGTGTGTGTGTGTAAGTGTGTGTGTGTGTACATGCAAGCAAAAGGTCATTTGAGTGTGTTTGCTTCTGGAGGTCCAAGAGTGACATTGGAATCATCCTGGGTTGTTCTACTTCATTATGGCTTGCTCTGACATTTTCCAGGCTCTGGGAATTTCAGGAATTTCAGGAATTTCAGGTCGCCACCATATCTACCTGGCATTTTTTAACATGAGATCTGCAGATCTGAACTGAGGTTCTTTTGTTTATAAGACAAAGGCTTTAGCCCTTTTAATCCATCTCCCCAGCTTTCTTCCCAACCTTTTCCACATTTCAAACATCTTCCTCTCTTGGGTCACCTTTTGTGCCTGGCTTCCTGAATATTATTTATTTTTGTGACCCTCCTAAAGCTTAATTTGCATTTATTATTGTTGTGCCTACATTCATTTTTCTTACTCATCAATACTGGAAGTTGTGTGGACCTACAGGTGTATCTCATTTATCATTGCAAACTCTTGGCACACAATTATCTGCAACAAATAAATATATTGCAAAGGTCGGCTTTGAATTTGGACTCCCAAATATGTGGGATGAACAAGAAATTTTGATTAAATAAATTCTGATTTTCAACAACTGGATTCATAATATACAGGTCCTTTCAGTATTGAACTAAACCCCCATTTAAAAAGAGAGCTCTCGGGGCTGGAGAGGTGGCTCAGGGGTTAAGCCTCCGCCTTGCAGGCGGAAGGTCCTGAGTTCGAATCCCAGATCCCACGTATAGATGCCAGGCGGAAGCGGGGGCGGCCTGCGCTTCTGGTCCTGGTAGGGCGGAGCCTGTGAATCCCGGGACAGAAGGAGGTGGAGGCGTCCATGGTGGTTTGCGAATTCGTCCGTGGTTCTACACATACACAGACACACACACGCGCACATACACACGCACATGCACACAGTTGAATAAATAATAAGAGTGCTCTCAGCTACTGTGGTGGAATCAAATACTTGAACACTGAAAATGGTCAGAATTTCATTTAGTGAGAACAAAGAAAAAAATACATAGGTTTGAAGTTCCTGCAAAATTTCTGAAGTAATCTTAAAAATTAAAATAAATTGTAGAAAAATTCCAAGAAATTCTGAGCAACTTACATGATTATATTCTCTTTCCATTTATCAGTGCCCACTTTCAGATGAGAAAACTGTGTGCTACTGAAAAACCCACACACTCAATTCTGCAGCTCAAAGTTAGGTAACAGGCTAGGAAATAACCTCTACCTTTCCCACTGTGCTTTTCAGGTAGTTGGCTTAATGAAAATGGATTCTGTTTGGTACTTAGAGGCAACACTCTGAGAGTTTAGTGTAGGAGGCCTTTTTCTGGAAGCCATCTGGTTAGGTAATGATGTCCCAACCTTAAATTAGAATGGTTTCATAAATCAGACCTTGAGCTCAGATATCCTGGAGTGGTCTCTGATCTGTACTAGATAAAATGAGTAAGAGAACATCTCTACTGTGTTACTTCTAGCTTTACCTAGGTTGGCCTATCACCTATGGCTTTGAAATACTTTATAGTTTAGAAAAAAACTACAATTTTAATAACTAGAACAATTCCCCAGATTCCATGTAAAATTGTAAGGCAGATATGACTTCATCCAGTAATTCTGGCCTGGCAGACAAAGACTGGGAAATCCCAGAGCAAAGCAATAAGAAGTTTGAAGCATCTGGGATGCTTCCTGGTGTCACTCTTGTATCTCTGCAGGCGCACACACACACACACACACACACACACACACACACACACCTCTGACTATCTTCACTAGTGTGGAGGCCAAATTCCGGGAAGACTGTTACAGGAAAAGCAATTGTTTGTGAGAAAGTACTTACCCTAAAAAGATCCTTTCTCTGGAAAATACACATCTCTGGTACGTAGGAAGAATTAGGCTACTGGATTTTGGATTCTCGGAATAACACTGAGCACATATCCAAGGTGTCCACAAGACTGTCCATGTCAACTTGGAGAGCCAGTATAAACAGCAAACTTTCTAGACAAGATCCCTACTGCTTCCCTTTTTGTGTAGATTTATAGTGATCCACAGCAACAAAGATAATCCAACTTTGACTGTTCTTGGAAACTATAAAGGGCCTGAGTAACAACGATATCTAATCCTTTTTTAAATAGCATGCTTGAAAAGGCTGAAATGATACTGGCCTGAACGTTAACCTAAGTACCCTAAAAAATTGTAGCCTAAAGATATTGTACTTTAAAATAGAGTTTTACTAACATTTCTTAAAATAGTTATTAATTGATAGTTGGTGGATAAAATGACAATCAATAGATTCAGAGATAACAAATCATTACAAATTACATTTTTAAATTGTATTTGCTTTTCTAGCTTCCAAGTCTGCATGTGAGTGCCCACTTGTGTTTATATCACAAGCCAAAGGACCACTGTTGTCTCTTACAAAAAGTCCTTTTTTTCTTTAAAAAGATAGCTTTGCATGCAGAACTTTTGCAACTAAAGTGACCTAGAAGGACATGTGTCTTTAACATGCTAATTGCTTTTGCCTGTAGGAAGGAGAATTACCTTACAGTGGGCTTTGTATCTCTTAAACTACATATATATATATATATATATATATATATATATATGGACACCCCACATCCAATAGTAAAATGTCTTTAAAGGACCTGTAACCTTCAGCTATAATTATGTAGTAGACATGCAGGTACCACTGAGCACTGGGAATATAGGTTTGCAACAGTGGTAATTATTTTCATAGATATGTGACCACTCGGTTGAAAAATATTAGTACAAGGGAGTAAAATTCAAGGCTTATGGCCAAGAATAGGCTAAAATGTCCTTAGAGTTACATTTTTATCAAAGTTTAATGGCAGCCGGTACCTTTTAACATCTAGAAATTATATGATACATGTGAAATTACATTATATTATGTGGATGTGGTGAGTCTCCAATGATAGGATTTCTAGAGCCTGGGAGTCATGGAAAACACTCATGTGCACCTTTTCTCTGTGGTAGTATCAGCTCTAGATGGAGAGATTTCTAAATGTCCTGGGTAAAATGTTGAAAGCATGGCGAATGCTTGAGTGATTTAGTCATAACTCTCCCCGAAGAGAATCCACTCCCCCAGCAATGGCGTGAGAATTTATTTTATTTGTAAGTCATCTTCTCTTGCCATGTAACTTGATCAGTTTGGCAGTTGCAATTCCAAGGTTGGTAGATCAGTTTAAATGATGACCTCGAGAACAGAGACATCTCTTCAGACTGATCAAATACCATTGAGTACTTTTGTTGCAAGTGAAACTATTGGATCTAGAGTTTGGAGAATAACTCATTTGAGAGAGAAGCTAACACAACATAAACTGAGTGTAAAGGATGGAGAGAAATCACTTGTGATCACATTTGAGCCTTACATGTGGCTCATAGCATAAGACACTGAAATTTTCCAGTGGAGGAGGCATTAATCCTTTTATTTTGTTTAAATTGGATTGTTTTCAGTTTTAACCACTATCATTTTGTGTCTTGGTCCGTTTCAGTAGAAAAAGGGATTGATATGTTTACAAGAAAAAACCTTGAAAATGTACTTAGACTCTGTGTGTTTCCTTTTAGATAAAAACCTACAAGAATCCAATCTATCACAAGCAAATCAATGTTTCAAAGGGTACACTTGCTATTGATAGTAATGATTTTCTTTGGTTTGTAACCAGTGGTCCATCTCTTCTCTCATCCATCCATCCATCCATCCATCCATCCATCCATTTCTTCGTTCATTCATTCATTAAATATTTTATGAAGTCAGCTATATGTTAGGTAGTGCTATACTGGATAGAACAATTCCACCAAGAGCACCAAACATCCTTGACCTTCTCACAGCTGTATATACAGAGATAGTAGCAGCATACATTGGGGAAATAGTAGTAGATAGCTAAGGTTCCTATGGAAGTATGCAGGACAATGCATCAATTAAATTTAGGACTTAGTGAATTCTACTGAAAGACCATGCAAAAACAAAGGAGTGTGAAGACATTGCCAGGTACAGGGAACAATATTTAGGAACTGTAGACATGACACACCCATTCACCAAGAAAAACTAAACACATGACAGGAACATAAGGATGAGCTGACAAGAATAATGATATAGCTGGAGAGCCAAGAGTAGCTCCAGACATTTGGCTCTAGATTGTATAGATAAAGATTTGTGAATTCAAAGGTCCAGAAGTGCAGAATCTAGAGAAATCCAGGCTACATGAAAACCTCAGAAAAACACCAATGTTAACATGGAGAGCGGGGCCCTATAAGGACACAGAATTACAAACAGCAGATGGAGAAATCAGGTGTCTAATGCCACAGGACCAAGAGAAGGACTGGGCATAGCATTCAGAGAACTGTCTGCATCATTCCTGAGATCAGTTTCAGTGGAGTGGCGAGGGCAGAAGACAGATAATTGTATGTTGAGTGTTTGATTAAAAAAGATTCTCCTTCAATCAATTAGTGAAAGACAGGCTATGCAGTTCTATGCAAATCATATTTTATTGGGAAGTATAAATTCATATGGAAGTTGAGAAAGATTTGAAAATGTTAAAATTCTTTCAAGAAGTCTGTAAATATTGGACAGAAAGGGAATTACTAAGAGATAATTATCATAGAAGTCAGCTCATGCTTATATATGTAAAAAATTATCTTTTCATTTGTGATGAGAAGTATAAATAACATAGTTTCTAAAAAGCAATATTGGACCGTCACATATCTAAATGTTCTGACTCAGCTCCGATAAACATCTTTGCTGTGATTTTCTGGCTTAAAAGATTCTAGATTCTAAGATTCTAGAAACAAATGTCAAAGAGGTATTCCCTGATTTTGTCTGTCCTCATAAAAAAAATTAAAAAGTAAGCAGCTAGTTGATTACAATGGCAACTCATCATACTTTCAGACAGTGTCCACGAACTCATTTATTTTTCCAAATAAATCGAATGAGTCAGCACATTAAAATTGTATGAATTTCCTCCCAACCTTCTAAGTTGCTATAGAAACATAGGCACTGCATAAAGCTCACCTCTTTCTATATTGTCTGTCATATATGTTGCTTCAAATGAGATTATGAATCTCTACACAATTTCTCTTTCCCCTCTCCCTCTCTCATGTGTGTGTGTGTGTGTGTGTGTGTGTGTGTGTGTTTACTGAGAATTGGTGTTAAGAGCTAACTTGACAATTGAGAACCGAGTCTTTAGAAACACCTAGACTATTCAGTTAAGGCAAGTCACTCAGCATTCCTGTAGGTGATTATCTAATTGATGTGGGAAGACACAATCATTACATGTAATGGGGGTGGGTGATCATTCTCTGCAAAGATGGATACTAGATAATTCTTTGGAATTTGTGGGGCTAGTAAGCTATTAAGCTTCAGTCCTTACTCCTTTCTCAGTGACTCTATGATTATGATGTAGTCAGTTTTCTTGGTTCCTGACCCTAGTATCTCCCTCCTGCTCTAATTGACCACATCATAAAGTAAAATAAAAATTCTCTTGTTCCCCTAAATGACTGGGTTCATTATAACAATGAAAAGATATAATTAAGACAAAGTTAGTACCAGAAAAGTGGGATGAAATAAATCTATATTCTGCATGCAAAAGGTATGGAAATATTTATTTTATTAAAGTTAAACAAGACTATCAGATATGAAACACTCAACAGATCTTTTAAAACACATTTGGGGAAGCCACAATTTAAAAAACATAAATAGTCCTCTGAAAATGCAAAAGTATTTATCTTATTTTAGAAATGTACTTTATAGTTTAAGAAAAACATCATTTACATCTTGAATTAAAACTATCAAATAGAGATGAATATGACTCAGCAGATAATTGATTAGCTCTTTTACAACTTTCTTGCATTCCAATTCATGAAAAATAAGACAGTACACAATGACCATGTAATTTATGAATAGCAAATTAATTTTATTTTTTAACTGATGCTTAACCAGAATTTTGAAGATAAGTATTCTCTGTGATCGTGGTCCTTCCATAGCTACCATGTTGATCCAAGTTATTTTATGACTGTGGACACAAAAATGACATGAATGGTAGTAATCTGAAAACGTTCAGTATACATGTTGGAATCTATAAAATATTACTGTTTCAAAATAGCATTTTAAAAGCAGCATCCTCATTTTTAACTTCTCCATGTATCTTTTCCAGAACAGATGGAAGAGAGCCAAATAATTACTAACAATCCATCAACTGCGTAATGGAATTTGTGCTTTAACAAATTGACTAAATAATGGCTTGCATTTAGGAAAATGGACTTTTAAAATGGGCTGTTTACAGTCTTCATCTATATTTTAGAGATATTTCTTTTGAAGGCTTTAAAGCTGGCTAATTGTTTAGGTGATGTAATATTTCATGTTTTGGCTTCAGGGCAAACAATAAAACACAGCAGCAGGTTTAGAAATAAGAACTCGCAAGAAGACAAAGAGAAAGGGGCAAAGAAAAGAAAACTTCACTGAAGCAAAATGTGTTTGGTATATTCCCACGTTATGTGGACACTAACATAATAAGGTAAATCAAAAAAGTATAGGACAAGAAGAACCCAGTTTCCCCTTTGATAGTCTGAAGCTTCCCAACTTCACAGGAAAGACATGGGAAAACCAGGATATCTTTCTTAGAGGTTAATTCTAATCCTCAGACCCACCCTCAGAAAGAGATAAAACTCATTGAAACAAGAAATGAGTTCTGAAAGGGAGAAATCTGAAATTCTGCAGCAGCCAGCTCTACTATTCAGGAAAAAAGTTTTATCCTCAGTTATGAATTAATTTTGCCCTTAACCTTTACCAAGAGAAAAAGGAAGGACTTGATGCTTGTTTCATTTTACACGGTACATAAAAGTAGAGAAAAACAGCCATAAATCCCATAACTCTGTGTAAAATATATTACTTTTTATAATTATTTTCCACCTGGCTATAAATATGGAGACTTGACTTCCTTATAGGAAATCAGTTTTCAAATTATGTCATCTATCAGTTACTTTTCTGATGGTTGTAACAAAACTACCTGGCCGAGGCATCTTAAGGAAGGATTGATTTAGGTTTATGGTTTGAGGGTGGCATCCTCATGACAGAGAAGCATTGAGGCAGGAGTATGAGTGAACAAGTCACATTACATCTGCAGTCAAGAAGTAGAAAGGATGGGGCTTTAGTTTGGTTTGCTAGTGTGCAGAGTGGTAGCTTATATCCACAGTAGATTTTCCTAGTTCTGCTACAACTCTCTGGCAATGTCCTCACAGATACACCCTGAGCTGTGCTTTCTATATGGAAGGTCAACTGTCATAGTTAGGTACAGTGTCAACTTGATGGTTGAGGGTTTAAGCTCTGGGCACATTTGTAAAGAATTAGTAGTTGAGTTAATCCTAGAGCCAATCTACAGGCCCATAGTGGGTGGGACGAAGACCTGGACAGATGAGTAAAATACAGAGAGCTTGTTGAGGCAGTTGACATCTTTGTGTACACTTGATCAGACATGTTGGTCTGGCAAGAAGGATTGTCACTCTCTGAGCTGTTATGTGAAGATGGCGTAGCCAGTTCCCTTGGCCCTGGTGTTGATGTGATCTTGAGTTCCAAGCTGGACAAATGACTGCAACCAGGTATCATAGGAGAACATAAACTCCTGGTTCCCTTAAGCCATTTGATGGTGATTTTATCAGCAACCATGCAAGTGAACTGCAACATCAACAACATAAACTTAAAGATTGCTGATAGTGCCATGGGGTTTGATTGTGGTCATGTGCTCCTTGCTCCATAGGCTGACAGCAGGAAAATGTGTCTGGTGGATTTGGTTGTGACCAGGGGATATGACCAGCTATCATCTCTGTAAGGAACATTGGCCAGCATGTCTATGATAAACATGTCCAGGTCAATGAAATTCTATTCTACCTACATCCTCTAGACAGATAGGATCCCTTAGCTATCTTGCACCTTTTCTCCAATGATTCACAAGAAAGGGGCATCTTTGTCTATATTAAACCCAAAATATAGCTTGAATCTTCCATTCCTGTCTTTTCTGCTGCCAATCACACGCTCTAACAATCACACTGTAGTGATCTGCCCTCCATGTTGCAGCTACTACTGCAACTACTGCTGCTTTTCTTCCCAAAAGTTAACCCATTCTCCCCAAAGTTATTAGGAGGATCTTTTGTTTAAAAAAAATGAACTCACAATATACCACTTCCTTAGGGTTCTCTAGAGTAATAGTACTGACAGAATGAAGGGCATTTAATGTGTTGGTTTATCTGATCAAGTCCATGTTGATGTAGGTCAATGATGGCTGCTTGCCACTGCTCAGTTCAACTGCTGAGTCTCTCAGTGGGGTTAGCCCAATGCTGAAGTCCTGGAGGATTCCTGTAGAGTCTCTAGTTTTCAGTCCACATTGCAAGATCGAAGAAGCTGAGGGCTAATAGCCATAGAAGGAAAGATGTGCTTGGTGAGAGAAGAGGAAAAAGAGTAGAGAGAGAGAGAGAGAGAGAGAGAGAGAGAGAGAAATAGACAGACCTTTCCTTTCCTGGATTCCTTTTATCTTGTCTGCCACTCCAAGGTGCCACCCATGATGAGGGACAGTCATTACATTTCAAATGACTTACTATAGATGATCCTTTTAGGCTTCTAACTGCTGATCACTTAATGAATTCCAGGTCTAATCAAGTTAGCAACCAAGATTAGCAATTACAACTTTCTTGCTTAAAATGTGTCAAATTGAACGTAGAATACAGTTCTAACTTATTACTCATGTGTCAGATGCTCTTATGTATCAGATGCTCATAACCTCCCTCTAATTACCCTTAAGTTCATCCCTGCCATTTTTTTCTCACTTCCATACCAAAGGCAGGGTTGTTTCTGTTTAGAAGACTTTCCATCTGCCACTGTCTCTTTAAAATTTCTTGCTGCTGGATCTTTGCACAGCTAATGCAACTTATCTGCCATCTCTGTCCTCATACCTTACAGAGGACCTTTCTGAGCATCCTGTCAGAACTGCATTTTTGCATTAAGCACTTCTAGCATTCGCCTAACTTATCTTCTTTGTAGAATTGCTCTAGATTTAAAAATACCTTATGTATGCATTTGTTTATATTCGTCCATATGCCCTTGATCTCAAGTGCAGGTAGACACTCAGTCTCATAAAGACAGCACCTTCTAACTTGTAAATAGAATGGCATTTAGAATGTCATATGTCTTTAATGTTTGCTTTTGAATAAATGAGCCAGAGTTGGAATAAAACTCAATAAGACTTAAATCTATTACTCTGTACTCATTTGTTCCCATTCTATTTGTTTATGTGTTTGTTCTGCTTTGGATGCAAGTGAGAAAATAGCCTGCCAAGGAGCCATAAACCTTTGTGGAAGTGTAGCTAGACAGGAAAGAGGCAGTGTGCCACTGTTCTGTCATCGCCTCTCTTTTACACGCATGAAACAGGAAAATCAAACAGGCCTTTATTTGAAGATAAAATAAAATTGGATATTAAAATGCTTTGACGCTTATACTTCAACTCGATTTCTCAAAAACAAACAACTGCTAATGGTGAAGGACAAATTACTGTAATACTGTACTTGGTTTTTAATGCTTGGTTCAAGTATGTAGATCAATTTATAAACTGTATTAAATAGGAAATGTTTCTTATGAAATAGGAATGTATACATAGAAGGCAAATTTTTACAATTCCTAACCAACTGGATTATATTTTTTATTTCAACAGTATCACAGTATTTTATATCTTCTATACTGATCATGTAAAATAAAATTATTACTTAAAGTGGATGATTAAAAATTGTAGATAGCTAACATTTTCATGCAGAAACATGTTTTGAAGTAAATACTATGCAGCTTTCAAATGATTGGGTAACTTATTGGATAACTTAGTAGCTTTCCAAAATCACTAGTAACTGTGTAACAGTCAGTGATGTAGCTCAGTGACTGATTCCTTGCCTTGTATTCCGTAAGGACTGGAATGACTAGAAACTGAGTTTTACATTTTAGTAACTAAAATAATTTTATTAAATAAGTAAAATAAGTTTAATGGTCCTAGATTGTGCAATGGCAAGTAATCGTGTACTTAATGAATTTATACATATCAAGATAGTTTGGATCAAACCATCCAGAGAAAATGGATGTCTTGCCAAGGACAATGCAATTACCTTTAAACATTTACGTTTTCTTCGTTATCTTCCAACATGTCCTCCAACATGAGTTGCATACAAGATAATGTAAACCTGAATAATTATATAGGAGAGGTTAGGGTAAAGGATCATAAGTTTCAACCCAGTCACAAATGATTATATTTACAATTTTAGTCATCTCCCACAAAAGATGACAGATGTTTTAAATATACTGAGATATAAAGGTTGGATATTAAATCTACTTTACCTAACACAGAAAGATAAACTTTATAGTCTCCATAGACTTCTTCCTGCAATTAAATATTTATTTCAGAACAACTGTATTTCATATCCACCTTCAATAAGATTTCGCTTTACTCTTTCATTTGGGTATGTACTTCAGTGTTCCCCACTTTGATCATGCAAACAATATTTCTGGACTGGTTTTCCAGAAAAAATTATGGATACTGTATCTTGCATGTAATTGAAGGTAATTTAATTTTTACAAAATCAATTTTTGCCTTCACTGACTTGACTCACTTTTATTTGACTTTTTTGTACTTCTCAGTGCTTAATCCTTCCTCTTCTTTGAAATCATTGTCCTTTGAAGGTTGTAGAGCAAATCAATCCAGTATTGCTTCAACCAGAATGGAATCATTTCTTAAAAATAAACTCAAACCTGCAATTATCTGAAATGTCTAAGTGATTATAATGCCTAAAGGCCTCATTGCTATGAGTAGTTTCAAATCACTTAATACACTTCAAATCTTTGAATGTGGACTGATGCTATTTCTTCCTGTCTTTCCATGCATCTAGGCCAGCAGAAATTGCAGTTTTGAATCTTTTCTGGGACAACCTATGAAAAAGTGTTCCTTGAAGTTTTAATTATATGAAAATGAATATTTCATTTCCTATTGCTAGAATTTTTAACAGAGTTCTTAATATCTCTTTAATATCTGATTATCCGGAAAGCCATATTAGTTTCAGTTTGTCCAACTATTAATGTCTGTTTCCAAAACAGTAAGTTACTTCTCATCATTGTAGGACAGTAGGGATGTTAACAAATGAAAACACTGATAATCATCCCAATATCCAGATGCATTGCAATGTAGCTAGTGTTAAACAGACCTCGTCAGAGGAGAAGTGAATGAGTAAGAAATTATTATCTTAAGCCTTATTTTATATGGTAGCGACTGCTTTATAAGTCTCTTGATGACTGTTTAAATCACTGATTTTTCACAATCATATTCTTGTCTCATAAATACTTTTCACAGGATGGTAAATATATTTTTATCAGCTAAATTTCCTACTTGGGAGTACATAATACATATATACAGAGTTATGTCTCTCTGAAGGGGATATCTTGTTATATAGGGATTGGAGGTTTTCAACAGTTTATATTTAGAAGAAATGCTTAGAAATATACAAAGTAAGAGGAGCACAGGTCTTATCAACTTGAGGTAACATTCAGGAACATGACTGTCTTTGGCACCCAGTAATGTTTGTTATCTCATTTGTGAAAACCGTTGCCAAGTATTTACAAGTGTGTAGTTAGAATGTGTCCTCCAGTATTCATGCATTGACAACTTCAACCACAATGATACTGTGTTAAAAAGAGAAGCCTTTTAGGGGTGATTTTATCACAAGGCCTCTGTCCTAGAACAGATTATTGCTGTGGTTGCAGGTGTGATTTGTGTTCTCGGGAGTGGGCTCTCAAATGCAGGATAAATTTGCTTCTTCTCATTTTACATGCGTCTCCATTTTACATGCTTTCTTGCCTTTCTCTTTCATGCCATAGGAAAGTATAGTGTCAAGTGTCTTGCCAGATGTGGGTGTCTTGATTTGAGATTTACAGATGTCCAGAAATGAAAGAAATAGATGTTTGTTTTTTTATCATTTATCTACTTCCAGTCACTCTGTAGCAGCCATACCAAACCATCTAGGGTACATGTCAGTCAGCCTGACATATGCTTGAAACTATTTACTGTCCTGAGTGGGGTCACTGTACTGTGATGAGAGCTTTCATTTTTCCTTGTATAATCTCATTTATCTTTCCCCTCACCTTCACTTATAAAGACCACCATAAATATTTATTGAGCATTTAGCAGAAGCTCAGTAAATATTTATTGAATAAAACAAAACATAAATGTTCAGAACTCTGCAAGTCACTGAATTTTGGACAATCAAATGCTTGGCTTAGTGTTTAAGTAGGAAAGGAAGACACATTAGATTGTGTTGGAAAAAAAAATACAGGGAAAGTATCACCCTTTCCAAAAAGGAAGATATAACAAAATTAAAATAACTCCATGAATCATTTCTTTTAATCAGAATATGAAGCTTCAATGTACGTTAGGTTCTCAATTCTACAAACTTAAGTCAGATTGAACATTATAAATACAAGGACATTCTCCTGAACTCATGACCCACCCAGCTGAGTCAAACTTCTATATATATATATATATATATAATATAGTAGAACATGTCGCAGTTATAACTAACTAACCTTGTCAATCTCCAACTATCCACACTACTTTACTTATGCACATAGTTGAGGACACTTTGATTAAAGTATAATGAAGTATATGAGATGTGACCCTTGTAGTTTTGCTTTTTTGTTTTTTGTTTGTTTTGATTTGTTGTAGTTGGCATTGTATCCTGGGATGAATCATGCATTAGAGTTAGTTGGATTATAATTCAGAACTCTGTGTTTCAAAGTTGTAGCTAGGTATCCCCTACACACCATGTTGGTTTCCATTTACTGAGACATGAGAAGAAACTCATAGAAACTGTATCAGTGACTGAGATTCAAGCAGGTATGAGTCTGTTTGCTGTCTTGTGGACTAGAGTGAATAAAATGGCATTTATATTGCAAAGGAGCATAAGGGAAAATGTAGACTCATTTAAAAAACTAGACACCATAGCAAACTTTTAGCATCTGAAGCAAGTAGATTTTGGTATATCACATGTATTGATATGATCAAGAAATGTGGCATTTTTATTTTTTATCATGGAGGGAAATTTGTTAAAATATAGGAATCTCTCAGGGGCATGTGGAGGCTAACAGAATTTTACTGTAGGTACCCTAGAAATAGTTTCTCATTTAATTGGAGATGGTTGTTGTCATGGTTTGAATGTGAGTGGTCTACACCCCTTCCCTATTAGCTCAGGTATCTTCATCCTTAGCTGGTGCTAATGTTTGGAAAGACAATAGCACCTTAGGGAGGTGGTGCCTTGCTGGAGGAAAGCACCTGGCCTTGCTTCCTCATGATGGCTGCAGTGACCCAAACGAGTCTACTGTTTCTGCCTTTGGTCCTCCTTCTCCTACAGGATTCCTGCCATAATAAACTATATAGGCTCTGGAATCTTAAGCCAAATAGAATTCCATTGTGTATATGTACCACATTTTCATTATGCATTTGTTATGCATTGAGGCTGATTCCATGACTTTGCTATTGTTGAATAGTGCTGCAATGAACACAGTTGTACACATGTCTCTTTACTCCTGTCTCCCCTATGTTGCTTGAGACGGAATACTGCCTCACAGTAAAAAGAAGAGTAACTGCGACATGAGGCTTCTTATAGATTATGAGAATTGAAGTAAAAATACAATTATTTGTAAGTGAATATAAATGCACGGAAAGTCCAAAATATTAAAGATTAAAAAGATTCTATGTCCCTTGTAATAGGTAATATGGGTAGGAACAGAAAGATAATATACAAGAACAATGTACCTCAGTCTTTGGTCTTGCTCTTACCTCAGCACACAAACCTTCAAACTGTGTACTGTGAACTAGCGTAATGGTTACCACTCTGGCTTCATTATCTTTCATCTGAATTCCTGCCCACATTGCTTCCAAAATTAGGCCACATGGGTGACCAGAACAAGTACACTTACCTGACCTACAATGAAAGGAATGAAAAAAAATCTAAGTCAAAGATCAGTAGGGTAATGCTTTTCTTCTTGGAGGAGAATTTATTAATAGCATCTGTCTTTCTACATCTAGGATACTTCACTCAGTACACTTTTTTCAGCTCCTTCCATTTACCAACAAATTTTATTCATTAATTATTTTTTATAGCTGCATAGTATTCCTAGAATTCCATTGTGTATATGTACCACATTTTCATTATGCATTTGTTATGCATTGAGGCTGATTCCATAACTTTGCTATTGTTGAATAGTGCTGCAATGAACACAGTTGGACACATGTCTCTTTACTAAGATGAGGCTTTTTTTGGAAATATTCCCATTAGTGATAAAGCTGGGTCACACAGCATTTCAATTTTTAGCTTTTTTGATAACTGCTGTACTCATCTTCAGAGTGATTATGCAAATCTGCATTCCCACCAGCAATGTATGAGGGTTCCCTTCCCCCCTCATCTAAGGGGTAAGGGAGGAATAAAAATAAATTAAGTGGCAGGGGGCTTATGGGAAATAGAGAGATCAAGGGGCTATCCCAATAGTGAACACTGTATAAGCCACTGTTGCTCCATAAGAAGAATCTATGGGAGCAACAAAGGCATGTAAGGCCCATGGGAAAGCAATTATTTTCTAAATAGATTCATACCTTAATGGCAGGGAATCATGCCTGATACTGTAAACTTATCCAAATAACTGTGTAAGAGGAATATATAGACAGGAACAGATATCCTAGTGTTCACGATAAAAGATTGAAAATACACCACCATCTAAATATTCCCTTCTTTAACTTTGATAAGAAAAGCTCCCAGAGACCTATTTCAATGGAAGATATGTGAGGCAGAAAACTACATCAGCCCAGAGTGTATAATATCAGCCAACCTTGAATACTCAGCCCTTGTCGGCCCATCAAAATCCTATCCCACACCAAGGTTCAGGTAATCTTGCAGAAGAAGGAGTGGTAAGAGCCTAAAGAAAGATGGGATGAGATACTCTTGACCTACACACTCCAGCCAAGACAGGGCTGGTGTGCCCAGAAAGTCACTGAGATGAGAACTTCTATCTCCACATCTACACAATGGTCAGCTTATCAACATCCAAAAGCTAATTAGGATCTTGAAAGAAACAACTGTGGTCAGAGAGGGTCTCAGGAATTGTTTTTGAGACATAATATGAAAAATTTTCTATTTTATATCTATCTTAAATCTAATGCAAGCTGATATATACATAGAAAACTTTTTAAAAATTAGAAACACATTCCAAAATGTGGTTGCCAATGGTCCTGTGTATATGACTTAGTCATTGTTATAGATATTAACATTATTGAGAGAAAATTTACCTTTAAAGTTCTTTGGTTGACTTCCAATAGTGTTCCTACATTTAGGGGAACACAAGAAAGAGTTCTAAGAAATGCCAGAGTCCTTACACCTCATCAGAGATGAGGACCCAGAGGAAAGTTTGATATACACATTAAAGGATGCTTCAGAGATGGGGGGAGGGGGCACTGGGAGAAAGGGAGGGAGAGGCGAAAGGATGGAGAAAGGAAAGGGGGGAGGGAGTAGGGAGGTTCAGGGACGGGTGGAGGGAGGGAGGGGACAGGGGTACCTATTACGTTTGTATGACCAGAAAAATAAATAAATTTAAAAAATTTCTTTGGTTGAGTTAATTAAATAGCTACGCATAAAAAAGTCATATTTCTAATTTACAAATTGGAAAATAGAAATAGAAAAATAAAGATCCAATGTATCTGCATCGAAATAATTCATTTTTTATTTCATTATGACTCACCAGAATTACTTCAATAACTATGCAGCTTAAGCAGTTCCAGTTTCTTATTGACATAAGCCAATCAGAAACTTGATAGTGGTAATGAATACAAGATGTTAATAGAAAGGCAGATGGGTAAAATAGATGAGAGCAGAAATTAAATGTCACAAAGCAAAATTTTCCAAGTTTAGAGACAGAGGCATTTACATTTAATATGACTTCTGTTTTCAATTCTAAAATACTTCTCCTAATCACGTCCTTCTTAATACCTGATTGCACTTGACTATTTAGTGCACCTGAGTTGATTAACAAAGTGGCTTCATCAGGAAGGAAGTGTGTGTGTGTGTGTGCGCGCGTGTGTGTGTATGTGTGTGCCCAAGTTATACATACTGTTAGGAGAAAAGGATTTACAAGAATGTTCCAAGAAAAAAAATATTTCTGTGGTATTAATTTTTATTATCAGGTAATAGAGAAACAAGGTGGTGCACAAAATGATAATATTCCTCTTGGATATCCCTAAAATACCTTAATGACCATTCCCATTTATTCTCTTTGGAGTGCACTTGGAGTGCAGTTTCTCTTTTGCAGCAGCAGTACTAGCAGCAGCAGCAATGTTAATCCTAGTCAAGGCATTTGAAGTTCAAGAGACTCTCCAGGCAGAGAAAGCAGTATTTCTTAAGAAAGAAAATAAATCTCCCTGAAGAATCTTTAAGCAATTTGCCAAAGTTTAATCAGCTTTTTATTGTGTTTCACATAAGTTCTGCTACTTTATTACCCCAATCATAAATATACAGTAAAACTTATTTCAAAAGTCACAGGGGGAAGCTATGAATTAGAAACTATTCTTGAGGTTTAATGGACTTTAAGCTCTCTGATTGTGCTAAAAATATTACATTGCTGCTTTATTTAAAGTCTTAATATTTGCTAATAGTATATCATCTGGAAATAAGTCTTCAAATATTCCATGAGTGATTAAATATTTCTCTTGTATTTTCTGATTGTATGGATTGCAGACATAATTTTAAGGGTACATTTCAAAATAAGAAAATACCTACCCTCCCCAAACATATTAAAATTCCATGAAGATCTTTTTACATATTTATTGTATTTATTTACTTATTTACTTATTTTTTAAATTGTGTGTGTGTGTGTGTGTGTGTGTGTGTGTGTGTGTGTGTGTGTGAGAGGGTACTGTGTCTTTGTGGAGGACCAGGGGTGACTTAAGGAATCACCCTAGATTGCTTCTACTTCCTTTTTGTTTTCTTCTGAGATTTCCCAGCTGCCCAGCAGGACTGGAAGTGCAGCATTTTTATGTGATTCCTGAGATCAGAATTCAGGACCTTCTGATTTCAAGGCAGAGTCTTAACCAATGACTCATCTCTCCAACCCAACCATGAACTTTTTAATTCATCTAATGTTGAATGTATAATGTGATTCTAAGAATCACCACTCACTTCTGTCCTGAGTAACTGCAAGATAAGAATTAGTAGAAGGAAATAAATGTACTTTCATTTTTGAGCAGAACTAGTGAAAGGAAAATTCTAATTCTCTCTTTTGTACCAACAGCAGTATAACAGTGTATAGGAAAAAGTCAATAATATAAATATGCAAATTAATGTAATTACATTAAAATATGTAAAGGTAAATAAATTTGGTATGTAAATATAAACAAAGTCAACAAATATTAATATGTAAATTTAACTAAGACAAATCTTTCTCCAGAAGGTTACTTCTCTCTTAGATACCATCTCTCCAGTGAGTGGTTCAGAGTAGTTCAATAATATTATCGTATTTGCATTTCACACACAATTGTTTGTGCTTCATCAAGCAAGAGATAACAGGAAATCTAGATCCAGTTTTTCCTTTTTGGGAATTCTTTTTTTATTTTTTTAAAGTTACCAGTGTTACTTTATTAATTAAAACAAATGAACCATACCAAGAGATATTAGTAACAAGAGAAAATAGTATGCTAGAAAAAAAATAGAATATTTGTGAATTTTTTTAATTTCTACTCATACAACTTTAACAGGTACACTGGTCCCCTCCCTCCCTCCAACCTCCCACCGCCCTATGCCCCCCTCCCCTCACCTCTCCTTCCCTATCTCCCAGTGTCTCCCCCTCCCATCCCCGAAGCATCCTTTAACGTGCATGCCAGAGTCTCCTCTGGGCCCTCCTCTCCAATGAGGTGCAAGGACCCAGTGGCATTTCCCAAAACACTTTCCTGTGTTCCCCTTAAGCATAGGAACACTACTGTGGCTGCCAATCCCTTGTCTCCAAGGATCTTAGTGACTTTAGCAAATGCTAGAATTGGAGGGGTCAATAGTGTGTTGGACATTGTGCAGGCATGCAAAGTCCAATTATGATTGCTTTGGCCCTAACTTGTGTGGAGTATCTTGCATATCATTGTTCCTCCCATCCTTGTGCTCTTACATTCTTACCGCCCCCTCTTCCACAAATTTCCCTGAGCTTCTGGATGGGGAGAGTTTAGGCTGGCCTAGTTCCAGGTGGTTGATATAGAGTCTCTGATGTTCTGGATTATGGTTTGTTGATTTTTTTTTTCGGTTTTGCTGCTCCTGCAATGCCCTTGGCTCCATCCTGATGGGTATTGGATGTCACCCCCTGGCCAGAGATAAAAAGTTGTTAAACTAGAGTCTTGTTATAAGAGTATAGTCAAAGGTAGATGTAATAAAGGTAGGAAACTGCAATGAGGGAGGAATCAATCACCCATTTGGTAAATGGTTACTTTTTTCTGCCAGACTATATGCCCTCCCCTTCTGGTGAGATCATACCCCATCAGTTGTAAATGGTCAGGAACTAAAGTCTGTGAACTTAACCAGATGTCTCATTACTCATTTGCAGTCCTTGATGGTGGCCTATTTTCTCTACTGTAACATGGTCCCCTCTCTCCTTGTTTCTGGTGTGCCCCTCCTACCCCATCCCTCCTGTTCATATTCCTTGCAGTTACTGTAGGTATTAGAGAGATTTATCCTTGAGTGTCTCTAGGTGGGTTTGGTAGTAGGAGCCACCTATTGGGGAGTACATATGGCACTTAATTTTCTGGGTCTGGGATACTTCACTTAATATAATTGTTTCTAATAACGTCAATTTCCTGGCAAATTCCATTAATTCATCATTTTTGATGGCTGAGTAGTACTCCATTATATAGATGTACCACATTTTCCTTATCCACTCGTCAACTGTTGGACATTTGGGTTGATTCCATGACTTTGCTATTGTAAACAGTGCTGCTATGATCATGGTCGTGCTTGTGCTATCAAGGTGATTTTCTGCTGTATGGGGGGTTATTCCCAAAAGTGGAATAGCAGGGTCATATGGCATTTCAAGTTTTAATTTCTTTAAGAATCTCCAGACAGCTCACCAGAGTGGCTGTATGAGCCTGCATTCTCCTTTTTGGGAATTCTATTCTTTGTTAGTTCATGAGAATGATGTCTCCTAGCCATTTCTATTTCGTTGGTTTTTATAGATTGTCATATGTAACTCTCTTTTTTATTTTTATTGTATTTATTTATTTATATGTGCACATGTACACATGCACATGTATCAGAGGACATTATGTGTGTGTCTGTGGAGGATCAGGGATGATTTCAGGCTTCATCCTGGATTGTTCTGGGATTTTCCAGGCTCTGCCTACCAGGCACCAATGAGTATATGATAATTTCCAAGCATTGCCTAAAATGAATCCATGTCACTGTATTCTGGCTAATTTGACCAGAGCAAGACTCCCGTTCTTTAAAATAAAGTTTACTCACTAAAGAAAACAGAAGAAAGTAAGGTCTTACTCTCCTTATCCTATTACTATTTTCCTCTGTGAAGGAAGCCATGCTGATTTTCAGTTTCCTGACTAGGATGGGACATCATCTGTTTGAAAAGAACTGTGTTTTGGATGAAGTCTTTGAAGAGGTAATAAGCTTCCAAAAACTTCCAAAATCTAGAACAAAATTTGTTAAAAGAATAAGACTCATAGAACATAATACTGATTGAGATTTCTATTAGTTATGGCCAGGCATAATCTATATAATAAGAAAAATGTAATCTACCATGATGACCACTCTTGTGTTTATTCTGGGAATGAGAAAATGGAATAGATTAGCTGGAGAGATGGTTCAGGGGTTAAGACTTTGCCTCACAAGCAGAAGGTCCTGAATTTGGATCCCATTTCCCATGTAAAAAGGCAGAAATGGTTGCACATTTCCCATGTAAAAAGGCAGAAATGGTGGTTGCCCGCACTTCTGATCCTACTGGGTGAAGCCTGGGAAATCCCAAAGCAAAGCAAGAAGGAGATAGAAGCAATCCAGGATGATTCTTGAAGTAACCCTTAATCCTCCATAGGGACACACAGTGCCTTCTGATACATGCACACAAAGTAAATAATAAATAAATAAAATATAAATAAGAAAATAGAATAGAGCTATGTAACTTATATATGTCAAATACCTCTGTGAGTCCTGTTGAATGGTATACTAAACTGTGCATATGTGCATAGTGTCCTAAAAGTTGAAGAGTCAATATTTGAAATAGATATAGATGTTAATCTATATTAATCTATATAAAGCAGATTGGTATTTATGATATCTACCCTCTTCCTTGACCAAAGACATAGAAGATATTCAGTATGAAATTGATGAATGAATGAATGAATGAATGAGTAAAGGCATGAAAACAATTGATAAAAATGCTATTGTTTCCCAGTATGTGCTGCATATTTACTACCATGGGAAACTTCAGTTTTGCCAAGGCTTGCTGCTTCTCCTCTCAAACTCTCCACAAACAAGGACCAAGAAAGTGTGGAAGTGTTTTCCTACGGAGCAAACATGGAGCTGACCCGGCATGCCGTTCTGTATGCAGATGCTATAGAGACAGGACCCTGTCCAAGCAGATAGGCACAGACTGTGTCAGAGGTCACAGGAGTCCGCTCCAGAGACAATGACATAACCTGGTTTAATTTAACTCAGGGGATTCAACTACTACAAGCAGTAAATTGAATAGTGTCCCTATAAACCCATGTCTACCTAAAAACCAAGAATGTTACAACATTAGGAATGCTACGTGCAGCTGCAAGTCGCCAAGTCAGGATGACAATGGAGAAACAAAACCTCCTTTTAAGGACTGATGTGTCCTTGTACAAAGAGGAAGGGACACAGGGACACAGGCAGGAAAGAAAGCAACCAGAGCGGCAAACAGAGTGAGGCACTCTGGGCCAAGAGACGGAGAGGTTCAGCAGCGTCTTCAGAGGCCAAGAGAGAGCAGGGGGCATATTCTCCCTCCGAACTAATCCTGCCAGTACCTCGAATTTAAATTTTTGCACAGCAGTGAGAAGAAATAGATTTCTGTTGCTCAGAGCTGGTTGGCTGGTGGTAATTTCCTACAGCAGCTCTAGAAAGGCAGTGCAGAGTTACAGACCAGGCCCACCAGGGAAAACACCAGAAAGACCTCAGGAATTATTATTGTTTTTTTTCCAAAAGAGTAGAGCTCATTTAGGAAATTCATTCACTCTTCTTGGCTTGGTTCATTCAGGTTTCTAAATCATACGGATGACAATAAAATGTCTTAAGAAACCTGCCTACGGGTCCAGATGTTTTCAGAAGCGTGCACTGCAAGCTCACATGAATCTTGTCGCGCTCTGAGAGGAGTGTTTGTGCCTCCCTCAGAGCTGTTGCAAATCCAGCACTCACACTGTTTGGGTTCTCAGCAAAAGGCATATTTTATTTCTTCTCTTGTTTTGACTTGAGTAATATTAAAAGCACACTAATATGGTCAAAAAAATCTAACATAATTGGATACTCAGAGTAAAAGAACACTCTTCCCACTGAAAGAGTCAAATTAATACATTCGATAATTCCATCTGAACAAGTTTGTTTACCATCTGGTTTCAGTTTCTTTGGATACCTAGGAACATCCATTCTTAGTGATTCTACATACATGTTATACTTTATACTATTTTTTTTAATTTGGGTATGTAAAACTAATATATATGCATAGAAATTTACAATAAATAGTTAAAATGAACACTTCATATCTACTGAGCCTTACATGCTATTTAGAATATTTTCCATAATAAGTATTTGAATCACACATGGGAGGAATAGTTAGTTACATGGTGCATTTTAGATTTAACAAGATATTTACAAAATCGAAAAGTAATTAAAACTAATAAAGAGTCCTTCAGGGTAAAAGTCTAAAAATATTGGCCAGATTCCCAAAATGTTCTACATCTCTAGCCTCTGCATTCTTTGCTTCTATTTCATACAAAAAAGTAAAGTTAGAAGGTTTTAAATAACTATTACTCCAAGTGTGTGTGTATATGTGTGTGTGTGTGTGTGTGTGTGTGTGTGTGTGAATGCATATGCCTGTGTATACTCATGTGTGTGTTTCATAATGATACTTAGAATATCTTTATATTAGTCAGCTTCATGTTACTATAACAAAGTCCCTGAAGGGAAATTTTACTTACAATATTTAGAAGATTTGATACATCTTTCTTGAGGCTCTGCTTCAAGCTTAACAGCAACTGCCTTGTTTTGGGTCTCTATCAAGTAGAGCACAAGACTAACCAAGAAATAGGGATATTCTTGCCCTTAGTGACTTGCTTTCCTCCAGGTCTCCCAAAGTTTTCAATGCCTTCCAGAAGTCTTATGGGGACCAAGTCTTTAATACATGGACATGTGGTAAACGTTAAACATCCAAGCTATAGCACCATTCTGCTGCCTCAAAAGTGCGGATGATCCCATTTCATGTTTAGTACACAGTTGTTTGATTAACAATGAGCAAGAGAAGGTTGCGTACCTTTGTGCCTAAACTTAAAGACAAGACAAATCATAGTCACTTTTCAGCTTTATGCAGAAAAAGTTGTGCCTAAGATACAGCTCTTATTAGTATTTCTTCTATTTGATATTGCTCAAGGCCTGGACTCTAGGTCTGTCTGCAACCTCAAGTTTTTGGACTCTTCCTTCAACATGTGGGCCATAAACAAAATTCCATGTGGGAGAATCAAGAGTATGGCCAAAAATATCTTGTTATCAGTAGAGCTGCGTGCTAGGAAACATTTCTGAGAATGTAGAAGTGGCCACATGTGGCATTAGTCAGTTCTGTAGATAAGTCAGGTAGAAATGGTCCCATGAACAGGACTGGATTGTTTCTGTGTATGCTATAATTGCTGCCCTTAGATAATGGTTTACTTACCTCCCATCCATTCTCTGCCATCTGAATGATAGAGATTAATTTCCCAACATATGGTATTTAGAAGATCCATTCTCACCTTAGCATGTGAAACTCTATGGGCAATTATGAAGGAGAGAAATTTAGATTAGGTGTGTTGCCACTCTTTGAAGCTATAAGTTACACTACACTGTGTTATAAGTGCTGCTTCAGATTGGAAAAGACATAACATTATAATGTGTTCAGAACTGCAAGAGGACATGTGACCTCCCCCATGATTCTTAGAATTATTATCCCATACTTGCTACATTGCCTTTTAAATCATATATCCATATAGCCTTGTCAATAGATTTGAGGACTATGTAGCTTTAAATTTGCTCTAATCCAAAGGGGGGGGCATGTTGCCTTCCCCCATGTTCCTTAGAAACAAAGACATCTTATCCACTAGTTAACAGACTTTCTTAGACCTTGACTGAGTGTAAACTCAAGTGATGGGGTGCCTGTACCTCTGTTCCCAGAATACTGGGGGCAAGATATGATAACCTTCCTCTCTGTCTGTGATTCTTAAGAGTCTGAAGTTTTTTAACCTTAAAGCAAGCCCAGCTGCCTTTTGTTTGTTATGGCAGGGAATCATTACATGTCCCTGCTTTGTATTTGACACTGCATCCTGTGATATCTTCCCTTTCTAATAAAAACAGACATGAAAGCGCTTCTTAATGGTAAATGTATGAATCCTCTAATTCTATTAAGACTCACATCAGATCTCAGTTCTGGACACTGGTGCAGTGGACAACGGCACAGAACTACCTGTGGGTTCAGGAATCCTCTGCATGTCGGGGAGCCACATGGTTCAGTGGAACTATTGTCCCAGTTGTGCTCTCAAATGGGACCCCTTACCTTGCAATGTTTTCCCTATGTGCAGGGGAAGCAGATAAGGAAATCACCAACTTGACCTCAGGATCCTGTGTGGGAGGTTCATCCCTCTTAATAAACGTTCCACAGTAAATGTGCAAGGAGAGTTTTAGGATAGTGTAATAGTTATTCTTAACTGTTGCTGTGAGAGCGCGTTCAGCTTAAGGGAGAAAGGGAGATTTATTCAGTTTACATTTCCAGAGGGGAGAAAACAGTCTTTCTGTGACAGGCCAACATGGCTGGTAGCTGAAGCTGGAGGCAGCTAAGTCACTGCAGACATCCTGGAGGACTCAGAGCTGCTCAGTCCAAGAATCCAGTGAATGAAGGCTGAAGACTAGAGGATTCCTGGAGAGTTTTTAGTCACATTGAAGAGGGCTGGAGGGTCAAAGAAGTGAAGAAGCAAGGGCAGCAGGAAGGTCAGAGAGTTTTCTAGTCTCTCTTCAAAGTCTTCTGTTCTATGGTTTCTTTTATCTGGTCTGCTACTGGGAGGTTCCAATCAGATTTAGGGCTGATCTTTGCATTGCAAATTTATTGATCTGGATAATCTCTAGAGGTAGCCTAACAGCTGATTTTAGTTAATGCCAGATGTGGTCAAGTTGACACTCAGGATTAACTATCACAGACAGTGAAGCTACTTCCTTCTTGGAACTAAGCACTTTTCCCTCAAAGGGTGAAGATGTAGTCCATTCATAATAACCCTGGGTCCATATGTGATGCCTTCTACATTTGGATTTGCGATCATCTATGTCACCCAGCCTTCAAGAAGCATTCAAGAAAGGAACTGTGAGGGCTCGAAAGGTCGATCAGGTGTGAAACCTCTGCCTTACAAGCAGAAGAACCTAAGTTCAAATCCCAGGTCCCATGTAAAAATCCAAATGGAACTGTCCATGGCTTGCACTTTAGGCCTCGGAATGCAGAGCCTGGGAAACCCCAGAGCAGAGAAAAAATGAGGTAGAAGCAATAGAGAATGATTCCCAAAGTCACCCTTGAACCTTCACAGGAGCAATCACTGCCCTTTGAGACATACACACACACACACACACACACACACACACACACACACACACATGAATTAAGTTAAGTTAAAAGAGTAAGGGAGGAAAGGAGAGAGAGAGAGAGAGCAAAAAATGAGAAATAAGTTAAGCAAAAAGAAAGAAACTGTGTTTACATAGCCTCAGATGTTGTTGCCCGCAATTAAGATAGAAGTACCTAAGCTAAGCAGGGAAAGTTTTTATCACATCCCCAGTGTGTCCTCTGATGCCCTGATGACTTTCTCTGGCTGATGCAGCACTGCAGCATGGTACTGTGGTCCAAACACTCCTTAGGAAAGCAGTGCAAACACTTAGTTTCATAATCAACAAGTGGAGACTCCTCCACTCTCTAAACTGCTAATGCCTACTTCCCATTCTCCTTAGCTGTCATACAATTAAAAATATACTTCTTTCTTTTTCTATAGATTTGATGAATTTAATTTAAATGCTAGTAAGTTACCCATTTATTTTTGAAAGGGATAGTCTCCTCTGTAAAAAAATGTCAACAAGTAGACCAAAATGAAACCTCTCTTACCTTGAAGAGAAAGAAACAACGAATGCTCCTGTGAAAGTGTTTCATGCCTGAATCATACTATGCACTTATCTTCCAAGAGATATTCAAAGTCTTTTGATGATGGGAAACTAGTTAATGAGTAATTTTATTTATTAGAACCATTTGCTTTAGTTATTCTCTGAAGTAAATTTTGTTCTGTCCAATACTACTTTAATTAAATATATACTGCAAAGAGGTCAATGTTGTTAGATGTTGGGTCAATATAGTTATGAGTCAGTTTATATTTATAATGGCTCCCTTGCTCCTTTGTAGCAAAATTTAATGGCCTATAAATTAGAACACAATTGGATGGTGTCAAGAAACAGTTCTAGTCATTATTCTCAAGATATAAAAATGGAAAGCAGTGTAACATGCAAGGGACGTGGAATGATAGTTCACCGTTTACTCCCAGCACTCAGAGACTGAGGCAGGAGGATTGTCATGATTTCAAGGCTGGACTGGACTACACTGGAAGTTTAAGAGAGCCTGATGTATACAATAGGATACTTCTTTAAAACAGCAAATCCAATTAGTATAAATATGAACTTGTTTATGGACGTTTACTCTCTTTCTCTCTTCACATATATATATATATACATACATATATATATATATAATGAAATACTATATGCTAATTATCAATACACCATGATAACCTCAAATGAGGTAAGGGTGTTTTACAGAAAAAAAAATCATTCAACCCTGAAAACAAGAAAAATCTCTCTTAAAGGTAGCAGTCAAGGCATAATGTTAATGAACTGACACAGGACAACCCAAATACCCTCCAGAACTATCTATGCAGGATGTCTCAGAATCAATGTTCACTGCGTTGGCAGGAATCTTTGCTACCACTGATCTGGTCCCAAAGATAACATCTGCAGGTGGCACTTCAGGAGCTTAACCCAAGGCCTCATCGGCTCTGCCCTCACATTCCAGCTGTATACGCTAATGGTTGATGGACACACGGAAATAGCAAAGCAATCCCTTTCTGTCCTCACGTTTCATAATGTGCAAAAATATGTGCATGAACATGAAAATGGTGCTTCCATTTGGAGAGGAGCCTGTGCTTCTTCAACATGCTCACGTATATAACCTGACAATGCCCATCCACTGCCAAGCGGAAATAGCAAAAACATGCTTTCCTTTGGGTTTTGCTTGCAAAAGTTAAAGACAATGCCTTTCAGAGATGTGCAAAGCAATCTGCCTCAACATGCATCCCCTTAATGAAATGTAAAATTGACCTTTTAATTTATCAACTTATCCTTTAACATCATAGGCCTCCATTTGAAAAAATACAAATTGAATAATAAACGAGTAAATTATCATCTATGTGATCATCCATTGTCTGTAATCTATGGAGGCAATGCTATAGAAATTAGGTTACTTGACAAAAAATATTGTGCAGGATCAAGAAAACTCCAGGGAAAGTTAGAGATTCAATGCGCGGAAATGAAAACACTTTGCCTGCATTGAAGCATCCAAAGGTGATACACCTAACTATACACAAGAAGGCACATTACTCTCAACCAAAGCAGTGGTATGGAAATTTAATCACGCAAAAAAAGTTTTCTTCTGTGCTCTGAAATATCCACACACGTTCCAAACATCTTTAATAAGTGTTTCCACATACAAATGTTTTCTAACTTAATGATGCAAATTTTTTAAATGCTAATGCTTCGACAAAGAAAGGAAACAGCATTAGAGGAAGAGAGAAGGAGTTGGTGAATTTATCAGTTCTCCGCAGTACAAACCAGAAAAAAAAGAATCCCAAGTCCTCCACAACTGCTGTATTTATCAGGAGGACTTATTTTCTTTTGTCTTTCTATTTTTTTAACCAATAGACATTCATCCTAGAAGCCAAAATATCAGGATCAAATATCAGCAGCTTTGGTTTCTTAAAGGCATGTCCCTTTTACTTCTGGATGCTTAAATGCTGGTCACATACTCACACATTCATACTTCATCCTCTTGCTAAACCATATCAAGGTAAAAGTTCAACTCCTGTGTCCTGAATATAGATCAGCTTTTTCAAAATGGTTTCTTTTAGAATCTCCAATTTTTGAAACAGCTGTTGGAATGGCACTAAATTCATTGCTTCGATGTATATAGGTTTAAGCATTGTTTGGGAAGACATCGATGAAAACTTGATTTTTGGGGGCCTTTGCTATGATTCCTCAAATACAGACTAAAGTAGCTGTAGCACTTAATTGAATACACAATTAAATTTCTCTTGATTCACTGAAAACTTGTTTTCTTAACTATTTTATATTTTCCTGTGACTATATGTGTACATAGGTATATATATGTATGTGTGTGGACACACATATGTAGCGGTGTATGTGCACAGGTGAGCATGGCTGTAGAGTTCTGATGTTGATATCAGGAATCATTCTCAATTCCACATCAGTCTTTTGAGGCTGAGCTCTGCTTGCGCGCAGATATCATTTACCAGGCTAATCTGCCTTCCCGGAGTGATCTGGGGACTTCTAGGCTCAACCTTCTGGAACTGTAACTCCAAGTAGACTGCCATATCTAACTGGCGTTTTTATGTAGCATCTGGAGATCTGAACTCTGTTTCTTTTGCATGCACAGCAAGTGCATTGACTACTGGTACATTTGCCAGATTTACAACATTATTTTTTAAGGAAGTCCAAGAGACTTTTGATAAGACAAGACGAACATGGCTGGTATTCATTCCACTACTGTTCCTGGAAAGGTCTATTTGTGTGTGTGTGTGTGTGTGTGTGTGTATCAGAGGGCACTGTGTGTTCTTGCAGAGGCCAAAGGATGACTTCAGGAATCATCCTGGCTTGTTCTACCTCCTTTCTGCTTTGCTTTGGTGTTTCCCAAGCTCTGCCTTATAGAGCTGGAAGTGCAGACCTTCATTTCTATCGGGAGTTTTTACATGGGATCTGGGATCAGAGCTCAGGTCTTCCTGCTAGGAAGGCAGAGACTTAACTCTTGAGTTCTCTTGTGAGTTCCAAAGGAAAGGTCTGTTTTAAGCCTCTATCTATCTATATCTATCTATCTATCTATTTAGCTAGCTAGCTAGCTAGCTTCCATTTATGTATTGGGATCTATTTCTCTATTCACCTATGTATTTATTATCTACATATCCATCACATCACCTAGCTATCTTTTGTCTATTTTATATTTCACTCTATTTAAAAAAATCTGAGAAATTCTTTTAAAAAATATTATATGACTTGCAGATAGACTAATTAAAAATGTTCCGACAGATCTAGCATTTTGGCCCCAAAGGTTAGTTTGCTTAGGACAAAGCATTTCTGGTATGTTGATAAAGGTCATGGAAAGGAGAGCAGATAACTGAGAGAAGACATGAATTAAGGATGGTGTTTCCATCCGACATGATTTTTCTCTCCAAAGAAGCTAAACAAGGCATCTATCTATCTATCCTCGGTCTCATACCAACTTAGAGAAATGTCTGATCAAGATATAAACCCATAATTTTTGTTTGAAGGAGAGAGAGCTACAAATTGGGCTGAGTCATGACTTATTGAAATGGTCCTCATTACGCATTATGCTTAGAATTCTGCACAGCAAAACATTCAGCTGAGAACTGTCTGAATACTGACTTTCTGTTCTATCCTGTCGGCTTTTGCTCTTTGTTTTTGTGTTTCTCTGACCAAACGTTATACTGCAGAGATTAGCTAAGAAAAGTGACTAGATTTAAAGTGGGAGACAGAGAAACTATCACTGAACAGAATTTAAGAAACCCCCCTCAAACAAGCACACACACACACACACACACACACACACACACACACACACACTGAGCCAAATGGCAAAGAGAAAAAAATAATTAAATGAAATGTTAAAATCAAAATCAATGTAAAGCATCCAAATTGAACAAAACAGTGGTTAGAGTAAAGATGAATTCTTAATGCTGATATTCTCCCTTTCCGTCATAGGATTCAATAAACCTCACTGTGGTGGGAAGAGATTCTTTAATTAGGATATTCCTGGGTTGCTCTCAGTCAGTTTTGTATTTGAGGATCCTGAATTTGCAATAAATGAATTTTTACATAAGCAGTATAAGGGAGTACATTCAAATGCCATTGACTTAAATCATGTAAGGTATGTCAGTCAACAAACTTAATCCTCAGTAGCTACATTGCACTTACCCTTCTTTTTCTTTTTTTAATTATTATTATTTATTCAATTGTGGGTATATGCATGTGTATGTGTGTATGTGTGTGTGTGTAGAACCACGGACGAATTTGGGAGCCACCATGGACCGCCTCCACCTCCTCCTTGTTTACTCTGCCCCAGGATTCACAGGCTCTGCCCTACCAGGACCAGAAACGCAGGCTGCCCCCACTTCTGCCTGGCGACTATACGTGGAGCCTAGGATGCGAACTCAGGACCTTCCACCTGCAAGGCAGAGGCTTAACCCCTGAGCCACCTCTCCAGCCCCCTCACCCTTCTTTTTCAGCCCACTTATAAATGTGTACCCTGATCTTCACAAGGGAAACCATAACATTGTTTATTCGTTTTCTGAAAGAAACGCAAATGAAAGTTCATACAAGGTCAGAGAGTTCCAGATTCTCAGCATCTTCAAGCTACATTTTCTTTTAGAGTAAACATTATTTTTTGGCAAATAAAAGGCAAAAATTATGATGCTAACTTTTCTTTTATAAACATCCTAGACCTATTTTGATCATTTTTCATGAGGTTAGAAAGAAGAATTTGTTAAGTTTTGTCTAAAGGAAGTTCTATGAGCCATTATTCTACTGCCCTCTATGGTTTAGCAGTGAATAATAATGTCTTTGAACACATTAGAATAGAGAGTGAAGTAGCCTTCCTTGAGCATATTATGTCTTTGTCTTCTGTATGTTTATTGAGAATCTGAAATTATCTTGCAAAGCAATACAAATGTGGTCTTTTTCTCAGAGTTAAAATCCATTCGAACTTTTTATTTTGGCATTCATATACACAATAAAGATTTATCAAATTTAGTTTACTTGTTTTTGCTCAAAGTGATATATACATTTACAAATACCAAATTCAACATGAAAAGAGTAAAGGAAAGAATAAAATAATCAAATATTATGCCTTTCATCCAGTTGTAAAAACTATGCTAACTTTTCAGGATTTGCTGCACACAATTTTGTTAAAACATTGACCAACATACATTGTTAAAATAAGTTCCTGCTCTTATTCCCTCCAAATAAGGATTTTTTTCTCATTCCTTCTTCCTTTTTCCAACCTTTCTTTCTTTCCTTTCTTCCTCCTCCCTCCCTTTCATCCTCCTCCCTCTTTCTTCCTTCCCTCTGTCTTTTCTTCCTCCCTTTGCCTTCCTTTCCCTTCCTTCTTTTCTCTTCACCTCTCCTTCTTTTCCTACCTTTTCCTTGCTTCTTCTCTTCCTTCCACTCTATTTCCTCTCCTCCTCCATCTTTATTCCTTTCCTCAGGGCACACTTCCTGTCCCAGTACCAATTGCCGGGTCTCTTTTATGGCACTAATCTTTTCAACAATTATATTTATTTTTTTTCTGCAATCCTTTCTAAAACTTTAAATTTGCTCATACAACTTTCCTCACAAAACTTCACATTTTTCTTATGTTTGTGCTCAATTTTTGCTGTCTCTCACTGTAACCACTACAGAAATTTTCAGTGAATACATGTACAAACAGCAATGAAAGCTAATTTAAATTTAAAAACTACCAAATAACTTTGTGATAGATACAGGTATCAACTTGATAGTTGCAAGCTGAACTTTGGACATGACCATGAAGAACTGATAGTTAAAGCAATTGCTTAAACAAGCCTGCCTGCAGGAGATCACATAATTGATAAGGAAGATCCAGCCCCCACGGTGCTGAACCATATGAAATGAAGTGCAAGTCTCTCTCCCTCTCCTTCCTCCTCTGGTCTGCTGCTGCTTTTCTTTCTGTGCTGCTACTGCTGTTCTTAATTGACATTGGAACCCAGCCTCTTTGACCCTGATGCTGTTCATTGCTGAATTCAGAGTCCAGCTTCTTCAGTCTTGCCACCATTCTTCCCTGACTCTTGAGTCTCTTCAGCCCTTCTGCTGTCTTCACAGAGTAACTGAGACGCACCTTAACGGATATTAGAAGACACATGAAACAACCTTCTCAATAGAGATGAGCGTGGTTTTACCTAGAACTAGGCCAGACTAATCTCTCCCCATTCTGAAGCTCAGGGACATTTGCGGAAGAGGGGGCGGTAAGATTGTAAGAACAAAAGGATGGGAGGAGCAATGATTTGCAGGATACTCCACACAAGTTAGGACCGATGCAATCATAATTGGGCTTTGCATGACCTGCGCAATGTCCCACACACTATTGACCCCACAAAGTCTAGCATCTGCTAAAAGCACCAAGATCCTTGGAGGCAAGGGATTGCCACAGTAGTGTTCCTATGCTTAAGGGGAACACGGGAAAGGGTTCAGGGAAATGCCACTGGGTCCTTGTACGTCATCAGAGAGGAGGGCCCAGACGAGAGTCTGGAACGCACATTAAAGGATTCTCTGGGGACTGGGGGAGGGTGAGGCACGGAGGAGATGGGGAGAGAGGGTGAGGGGAGAGGGAGCAGGGGAGTCGGGGGGAGGAGGAGAAAGGGAGGGAACCGGTGTACCTACTAAGTTTGTATGAGCGGAAATAATAATAAAAAATTTAAATAAAAAAAAGAGATGAGCATGGTTTTAAGACAATGAGTTAAAACTAAAGAAAGACAATATCTGTGCTATTAGCTGATTGGAAGAGTTTTCTCCATTAAAAAGAAAGAAAAAGTTTACATGTTAACTCAATGTATAAAGACATTATTATGGGTTCTAGGAAATCTGTGTTGGGTTTCATGATCATGTGAAAATTGAGATTCCTAACTTAAGAAAAAAAATGATTTGGCATGTTCTAGACTATGAGTGTCCAAAGTGTTGTAATTCTTTCATAGATTTTGTAATAGTCTTAGATGTTAACAATCAGCAATGTTAAAGATAATGACAGGAAAAGAAAGGAGGAGGAGAAAAAGGAGAAAACAGAGTATGTATGAAGATGAGTGAATTAAAAACAGAATAAAAGAAGGTAGGTAAGGGGAAAGGAAGGAAAAAAAAGGAGAGAGACAAAGAATCATGAAGAATAAGAGATGCAATTTTAATATATTCAGATATGTGCTGGCATATTGGATAAAGACTAAAGCTAATAAATATGCCATACATGCAAAAAAGGAAACTATAAATTAATTCTAAGCATACCCAGGCAGACACTGACTTTCTGAGTAGGTGAATGATAGGATTAAAGCATAATTTAGCCTTCAGTGGGTTGTGCAGGTGCAAAATAAACAAATGTTGACATTAACTGATCAGGCAGAATAGTATTTGCAATAACACTTTATTGCTAATGATAATGTTCCTGTAATTGTGATGTGCAGGGTAGGATTTCCAGCACTCACTACCCTGGTAATCTGCTATTCATTCATCTATTTATTCAGAAAGCAGATATTCATTGCACATGATGTACATGATGCATGGGGACATTGTTCCAAATCTGGCAGGAAAATGAAGATTAATTATTTATATATGTATGGTTGCTGAATTTTATTTTAAAAGGAATTTAAGGTGAGGAAGTGTGATTAATATGGTTGCTTTTCTCAGGAAAGTTAAATGCTGGTCAGAGAATCTATTCATGCATAATAAAACAAAGGAAACAAAAAATATTAACTCCGTAAGTGGGAAGCATAACTTCACTCTGTGCAAACTCAGAGGAGACTGAGGAATCATAAATGCTGGGCTGAGAAAGTGTTCATGAAAGGAAGTGTCATAGTTGGGCTCAGGTGTCCACTTGACTGTTGAGGGTTTGAGCTCTGGGCACATTTGTAGAGAATTAGTGGTTGAGTAAACCTGCAAGAGATTGTGTAGCTGATGGGGAAGGTCCAGCCCATGGTGGGTGGGATTAAGCCCTGGAATAAATCACAGAGAGCTGGTTGAGAAAGTTGGCATCCTTCTGTTCACTTGGCCAGGCATGCTGGTCTGGCAAGTAAAGATCATCCGTCTCAGCTATTATGTGGAGATGGTGTGGCCAGTTCCTTCGGCCCTGGTGTGGTGCGTGCTCTCCTGTCAAGCTGGACTGAGAACTGTAACCAGGAATGCTAAGAGAATAAACCCTTGTTCCCTTAACCATTTGATGATTATGTGTCAGCAACCATGCAGGATGACTGCAACAGGAAGTAAGAATGGAGATATAAAGATGCACAGACAAGAAACAAGACAAGAAAAGACTTCCCATGTACAGCACACTGCCCACTCAACGTGCATCGCCAGGCAAAACTGTGGTGATTTTTACCAAGAATAGGAGACATATAGAGTGGCAATAGTCTAGATGCCTTCTGCACAGGTAGGTAGGAGCAATGGAGATTTATTCTGAGTTCAAATTCCAGTTTCCCAATTTCTCATGTAAAAATGGCAGGCCGGAAATGTGTTTCTGGTTCTGGAAGACAGAGCCTAGGAAACTTCAGAACAAAGTAGGAGGTATCACAATCCAGAGTGATTCCCAAAGTCAGTCACCTTTGGGCCTTCACAGGCATACATAGTGCCTTCTGATACCTATCGACACACAGATGCACAGACACACATGCCAAAATAAAATGAAATAATAAAATAAGATAAAATAAAATGGCAAGTTATCCTAAGTTTAAAAACAATCTAAAGATTTATCAAGTATAATGTACATTTTTTACTAAAACATGTACATTAAAGATACCCAATGCATCATGAAAATAGTAAAGAAATGAATCAAAAATAAAAATAATGTATGCGATATCTTGTCATAAACACTGGGCGAGGTTGGAATTGCCTTTTCTGTCATTGTGAGGACAGATATGGCTGTCAACCTAACAGTTCTCAGTCCATCTAAGGGACAGCTTTCCAAGCACATCTGTGAGGGAATCTCTTAAATAAAGGTTCTCATGATGGGCAGGATTGTTTTGATTTTATTAATTAATGTTAGAAGGGTCATCATAAAAGTCGGCGAGATCATTTCTTAGGCAGGAGGTCCAGGACTAAAGGTGGAGTGCTAGTATGCATTCACTCATTTATTAATGGCTCTCTATTCCTGCTATGGATGTCACGCGACCAGCTGTCCCCTGGCACTGTAACTTTCCCACAGTAATAACCTATATCCTGGAATGATAGTTAGAATTAGATCTTTTCCCCTTTGTGTTGCTTGGGTGAGGTATTTGGTAGCACTGACAAGTACTAAAACTAAAGCAATATAGAGAAAATTAATCGTATTTTCTAAAAGAGACTAAGAAGACTAAAAGATGAAGATGATTTAACAGATGGTAGACAGAGGCACCCCACAGAACGTTGCACTATAACGTGTTCCGGAAAATTAAGCGCCATATGTACTCCCTAATAGGTGGATCCTAGTACCAAACCCACTTAGAGACACTCAAAGAGAAATCTCTGTAATACCTACAGTAATTGCAAAGATTACAAACAGAGAAGGGGAAGGAGGGCCCCACCACAAACAAGGAGAGAGGGGATCATGCTATCACAGAGATAATAGGCCACCATCAAGGACTGCAAGTAAGTAATGAGACATCTGGTTAAACTCACAGATTGTCCTTCTGGTCACTTGCAACTGATGGGGTATGATCTTACCAGAAAGGGAGGGCATACAGTCTGGCAGGTAGAAGGTAACCATTTTGCAAGGGGAGACTCAGTCACCCCTCACCGCAGTCTCCTACTCTTATTCCATCTACCTTTGAATCTATTCTTATAATAAGACTCTATTTTAACAGCTTTTTATCTCTTGCCAGGAGGTGACATCCAATACCCATCAGGACAGAGCCAAGGGCATTGCAGGAGCAGCAAAACTGAAAAAAAAAAAAAAATCAACAAACCGTAATTCAGAACATCAGAGACTCTATATCAACCACCTGGAATCAGACCTGCCTAATCTCTCCCCATTCTGAAGCTCAGAGAAATTTGCGGAAGAGGAGGGCGGTAAGATTGTAAGAGCACAAAGATGGGAGGAGTCATGATATGCAAGATACTCCACACAAGTTAGGGCCGAAGCAATTATAATAGGACTCTGTATGATCTGTGCAATGACCAATATATCATTGACCCCTCAAAGTCTAACATGGACTAAAGGCACTAGGATCCTTAGAAGCAAGGGATTAAACAGTCACAATAGTGTTCCTATACTTAAGGGGAACACAAGAAAGAGTTCTAGGAAATGCGACTGAGTCCTTACACTTCATCAGAGAGAAGGACCCAGAGGAAAGTTTGACACATATTAAAGGATGCTTCAGGGGCTGGAGAGGTGGCTCAGGGGTTAAGCCTCTGCCTTGCAGGCAGGAGATCCTGAGTTCGGATCCTAGACCCGACCCCCCCCCATAGACTCCAGCGAAAGCGGGGTTAGCCTGCATTTCCAGTCCTGTAGGGCGGAGCCTGTGAATCCTGGGGCAGAGTAAACAAGGATGAGGTGGAGGCATCCATGGTGGTTCCCGAATTCGCCTGTGGTTCTACACACACACACACACACACACACACACACACACACACATGCACACACACCCATACATGCACAATTGAATAAATAATAAAAAAAATTTAAATAAATAAATAAATAAAAGATGCTTCAGAGATGGGGGAGGGGGCACTGGGAGAAAGGAAGGGAGAGAGGAGAGGAAGGGAGGGAGCAGAGAGGTCCAGGACGGGGTGGAGGGAGGGAGGGGATAGGGGTACCTATTACGTTTGTATGAGTGGAAAAATAAATTTAAAAATATTATAAAGTGTTCATGTGTAATGTTTTTATACATATTGTACACATTTTATATACATATATTTTGTTCTTACTTGGTTTTTATTTGTATGTATGGCACATGCACAGTACTTTTTTAACACTGAAATAGTCTAAATTCTGAGCACAGGTGTTGTAGGCAGAATGAGCTGGCACAGGACTGGGAGAGATGGCTCAGAGGTTCAAGTCATTGGCAAGCAAAAAAGTTCAGATCCCCAGATTTGAAAAGCGTGAACTGTCTGGCAGATATGGCAGTGTTCTATAATTCTGGCCTTGGAAGGTGGAGCCTGGGAAACCCCAAAGTAAAGCTAAAAGGTAGTAGAGCAATCCAGGATGACTCGTGATGTCACTTGTGGGAGTCCGCAAACACTCACTCAATGAGTGCCTGGAGGTACACACTCACACACTCACACACTCACACACTCACACACACACTGAGTTAGTGCAGAATCATGTGAATCCACACAGTGCAAAGTGTCATATTCTGTGTTTGTTTCCCAGGCTGCCGTGAGGTAGTAGGACTCACACAAGTGTGAGTTGGTAGAACAACCTGCAATTGTGCTCATGGATTTAATATTTGCTTGTTACATATTCAGAAAACGTCTACTGTTGCCAAATCATCATGGCCTCTACAGTGATAAGCTATGTGAGTCCTATAAGAGGTCTCAACTCACTGTTTAAGAATCTAGGTTCCAAAGTACTGATATTGACTATTTAGGCCATTCTTACAGGTATGAGATGGAACAACATTGGAGTCTTAGTTTCTATTAATGACAGTTAATGGTATCCTATACCTTCTTGTGTGCATTACAAGTCAATTTGCAGAACATATATTTTACATAATAACTAAACCCTGGATTTATATTATTTCCATATTGTTACTTTTTTCTTTGGCTCATTTTAGTCTCTATTTCAGCCTTATTGTTTTTTTGACTTTATATCCTTTTGAAAGCTACTATAAATACTTTAGTGAGTAGAATTGGACAGAAAGGAAACACAACTATATATTCCATGACATGTAAGCAGCTTAATATCCAAAGAAATAGAATCCACTCTGGATTTAAAATTAAGGAAAATATGAAATCTCTCAAGGGCATTTTTACATTCCCTAATCAAATGTGATTATGTGGTTATATGAGAACCTTGGATAACTACTTTTAGGTATTACAAATGGTTCTATTTCTTTTGCCTAGGAATTTCCTCATACATAGGCTTGTGTCCCAGGAAGTGGATGTGGATTAAACTCTCAGATGTCTTGATCAGTGAAATATATATTTTCCTAAAAACATAGTTACTTGCTGCAATTTCAGGGAGATGCTTGATTTTCCCTTTTAGGACAGATCTGTTTACTGATAGTATTAAGCAGAACCGAAAGCATTAGGACCTGAGGTGCCTTGTAAATAACTACTGTTATTCCCCCAGGCTCTGAAGAGGGTTCTGGAACATCACCCAGAGCTTAATTAAAGAATCTTCAAATTGCTGGAACAGTCCCTAGCAGCTCTCTCCTGGCTGCTTGATGAACTGTCCAACAAATGAATTGCTGAAAACCAGTGTGGTTCCAATGCAACACAATTAGCTCTGTCCGCTTGCAACAACTTGATGACCTTCTGGCTGTCATATCCTTTTCATCTCATATCACTGGCTGCTCAGGAGCAGTGAAATATTTCCAAAAATACGTACACATGTCAAACATATGGTTTCTTTCAATTGACATCATATATCCTAAAGGTTAGCTATTTCAGTTTATTAAGGCATATTCTACAGCACTCATCGGTTAATGCTTGGAAAATTACAAAGAAATAAACAGAAGAATTGAGAAGGACAATATAGAACTCAGGCCTGAGAACTAAACAGAGTCTTGAAGCTTTTTTTATTTAAATTTCAGTGATCCCGAATACTCTTTCATGAGTATTTGGAAAAATGCCATAATTTTATGTCCTTGTGTGGATGGGGGTCTTTCAAGTAAAATGATTAATTTGCAGTTTTAAAAATCAAGTAAATTTAGACAATAGGTACCAAGGCACAGTTACATATAGGATTCCTTACAGAGATGAGTGATTTACACTTCAAAATAATCTTTGTTAGGGCTGGAGAGATGGCTCAGGGATTAAGATTCTGTTTTGTAAGCAGATCCCAGGTCCCATGTAAAAATGCCAGGCAGAAATGGCTGTGGCCTGCACTTCAGGCCTTGGTGGGCAGAGCCTCAGAAATCTTAGGATGAAGCAAGGAGGTAGAAGGAATCTAGAATGATTCCCAAAGTCACCTTTTACCTTCCACAGGGACATACAGTATCCTCTGATTCACACACACACACACACACACACACACACACACACACACACTAAATAAATAAATAAAGTATTTTAAAATATTTAATATTTTAAGAATATATTAAATCCAGAAGATTTGAGTTGCAGTCTACAAATATAAGGGAGTGATAAGGAGAAGAAAAGGAAAAATTCTCCTGGTTGGATGGGAGTCTTGTACACAAACATCTTGGAGTGTCATATTGAATCCGGTAAAGCATGCTGATAAACTACTATAAATATGCTATTTTGTATTGTTTTTGAGTTGGTTGTGTAAAAATCATACTTTTTCTTGAATTTATTTACTGTATCCTATGCACTGAACTATTTTGGGACAGTTTTAAATCAACCTTTTATTCAGCATCTCTTGAAATGCCACACTTAAAATTGTTTGCTGATATTAACTGTTTCTAAATTGAGTAGATACTTAATTTCCTTTTAATAATAATAATAATATACTTTACATTAATATTTAAATGGAAATACAATTTCCCATTAATATCTTGCCTATGGCCAAAATTCCAATTTAGAATTTTCCTCGCCCATGTTGCTGTTTGCTGGAGATAATTAGAGGAAGGATGAGATAGTATTCAGTCCTTTTTAAAATTCACAAACACATGTTGCAATAATGGCTTCAATGTTTCACCACATACTAGAAACCTCCTGCAGCAATTATTCAGGCTCCCCCATCTTCCTGTGATGCTCAGTCCCAGAAAACAGGAAAGAAAGAGAACAATGTGAACAAGAAAGTAAGGGGTTGAATGCTAACAAACCAGCAGAGAAAGGAAAGAGAAGTTCTGCTGGCCTCTAAAGCTATTGTGAAGAAAATCAAACAGACTGAATGTTCTCAAGGGTTGGCCTTGATGCTTGCAAAATGTCAGAAAGCAGTGAGGCAGCGGAGTCCACTGGGGACTTCTGGAGAACCTGGCTGACGTGATTGCAATCCATAAGGAGACCTGATGCAAGGAAGCACTTTCCTCACGGCCAAGTACACAGCACAGGATCACAGCGCAGGATCTATGATGTCTGTTTAAGTTTTACCTTCACCGCTATTAGGCAAATACTGAAAACTAAATGCTTTGTGCCAAGATAGGTCATTCCTACATTTCTTCAGTCTCAGTTTGGTGCTATGTGGTTTTCAGCACCGTTACTCCAGTTTGTTAATTGCTAAACTCTATCGTTATGTTTTAGGTCACAGCATCACCTGAGCACCTATAATTGCAAATTCTCAGGCCATACCCCAGGGCTACTGAATCACAAACAGCCCATGGGAATCTAGAAATCTGCATTTTATAAGTCTTTCAAGGAATTCTGATATATATATATATATATATATATATATACCGATACTGAAAAATCACCACAAAGATACAACCAGGAAACAATAAGTGATAATTAACCTTAATGATTAATTTAAAACCTAAGAGTTGGGCCTCCAAACACACATGTAGGAGAGTCTCTACGTGGAGGTGAGTCTCTAGGCATGCCTATGAGGTTTGTCCCGATGACACTCATTGATATGGGAAGATACAGTCTAAAATTGGGAGGCACCATTCCCTGTGCTTAATTGGAGTATTGAACTGAATGAAGACCAAGAAGCAATCTGAGCTTATGTATTCAAGATCTCTAATATCCAGTGTGGATGCATATGACCAGCGCTTTGAAGTTTTTGCTACCTTGATTTCCTTGCCATGATGGATTATACCACTGAACCAGAATAAACCTTTCCCCCTCAAGTTGCTTCTGTCAGGGTATTTTATTACAACAACAGGAAAGGAAACTAAGATACCCTAGCGCATGCCAGAAGTACCTGCTCACTCTTTTATTTGGTTCCTTCATATGTGGGTTGAACAGGACCTGGAGAGACTACAAGCAACATAAGACACTTCTAAATTTACAATTTAGACACCACAGATGAGTAAAATGTAAGTCACTAAACAAAAGGAAGCTACTGAAAAGAAAAAGACAAGTATTGTGCAGAGTTGTAATTGATAGGGAGAAAATTGTTTTGAAACTAGAATCATATAGACTTAAGTGAGAGACCACTTTTCAGAATATAGTCTGAAAATCAACACGAGGACTTAAAAGAAAGAAACCCAGTGCTTACCACAGATTTACTGAGCCAGGGTCTTTGTCTTTAATCAAGTTGGTCTAGTGACTTGTGATCTCAGTAGCAAGTAATAGTGTAAAGTTAAAGAAGTCGTCAGTGATTAAAGTCTTCGTCTTGAAAGCAAAAAGACCTGAACTCAGATCCCCAGATCACAAAAATGTTGGATGGAAATGGTGTTGCCTACAATCCCTGGAAGGCAGAGCCTGGAAAACTCCAGAGCAAAGCAATAAGGAAGTAGAGTAGTCTAGGATGATTCCCAGTGATACCCTTAAATCTCCAAGAGTCCATTCACTCAAATGTCCTCTTGTACTCACACACACACACACGCACACGCACACACACACACAGAAGCCTTCATAACAGTAGGCTGGCTGACACCATTCATTTAAATCTTTATGTGAAAAAGCCCCATGGCAAGGAAGAACTTAACAGAGTGTTTATGGAATTCAAATATTTACTCTCAAGTAATGAGATTTAATCTCATGGGACACCGACAAGGAAATGTTCTCTATCATTTGATATTGTTAGCCATTTTGTATGTATTTATGTTCTTTTATCACTTGCTTTTCCTAGCAAATTCTATAACAGCTGCCAGAAGAGTATCCATAAGGAATTTCATATTGCTCACCCTTTTCTTTCTTCATGAAATATCTGAGTACTGGGATCATTTCCATACTATCAGGGTGATCTTGATTGACTTGTAACTAGGAAAATAAGATAACTAGAAATTTGTATATTACAAAAGCAAAACTCCAATGTGATAATCCTCTCATACTACAGAGGTGATAAGTCAACTTGGAGACACAACTTGGGTTTCTCCAGGTTCTGAGTCTAAGATATAATAATTCATGCTGTACAGAGAAACAACCAGTGTGTGCAGCATGGGAATGAGAAAGAGAACAAAAAGCTGGAAAATGATAATTTCAGTGCTCCACCTTTGCACGATTTCAGTAAGATGCCTATGTCTGAGCTACACTGCATAGCATATCCCAAAATATTTAATATGAAAGGATTTGGTAAGGACTTATGATTGTCATATCCTATACCTTATGTTAATAGGGGAAAGTGATAACATTAAAGACTTTCTAAGGTTTCCACAGTAAGACTCAATGTTAGATAAGATGGTATGGGAAGAGAAAGATCAAGTAGCATAATGTGAACTCAAAGCTGTGATTCAAAAAAAAATACTTGAATTAGAGAGCATTCCTGTTTACCTTCATGTTGCTGACACATAATGGGCAGACACCTTAGGAGAAGTAGGAGTTTTATTCTCGCTTTCAATTCTGGTTATAGTTCATGATCTATCAGAGCAGATTTCATTCCAACATCAGAGGCTGAGAACTGGCCACACCACATCCACAGAAATTACCTTCTTACTTGTCAGAATGCCTGCAAGCCAACATGCCAAAGTATGCAAAGTGTTCTGAAGTAAACTTTCTCAGTGGCTCTCAGTGGGTAGGACCTTTCCTCATCAATTAAACACTCCCATCCCTTCCTTAGGAATTATCTTTTGTTATTTATTTTCCCAATCATACAAACTTAATAGGCACCTTGGTCCCCTCCCTCTCTCCACCCCTCCCCAGTCCCTCATGCTCCCCCCCCCATTTTCACCTTCCTTTCAGCACCCCCACACCCTTTCTTCCAGTGCCCTCTTCTCCCCCCCTCCAATCCCTGGAGCATCCTTGAGTTTGAATGTCAAACTTCCCTGTGCATCCTCCACTCTAATGAGGTGTAAGGACTCAGTGGCATTGCCCAGTGCTCCCCTTTAGTATGGGAACACTATTGTGACTGTTAATTCCTTGCCTCTAAGGATCCTAGTGCCTGTGATCCATGCTAGACTTTGGGGGGGGGTCATTGATGCAGTCATTGTACATGCAAAGTCCTATTATGGTTACTGTGGCCCTAACTTGTCTGGGGTATCTTGTGTATCATTGCTCCTCCCCATCTTTAGGCTCTTACAATCTTACTGCCCCCTCTTCCGCAAATTTCCCTGAGCTTTAGGATGGAGAGAGATTTGGCTGGTCTGGTTCCAGGCGATTAATATAGGATCTCTGATGTTCTGAATTATGGTTTGTTGTTGTTTCAGGTTTGCTGTTACTGCACAGCCCTTGGCTCCATCCTGATTGGTATTGGAGGTCACCTCCTAGCTAGAGATAAAAGGCTGTTAAAATGGAGTCTTACTATAAGAGTAGATTCGAAGGTAAATAGGAATAAGAGTAGGAGACAGGGCTTATCTTTTTAATTCTACCCATATGTGCTTAAAGGCTCAGCCCTTCAACTGTCAAGTTGACGCTTGTGTCTAACTGGAATAGTGTGGGCTGCCCTTCCACATGAACACTGCTATGGTACTTTCAAAAAAGAATTTCACTCTATGTTATTCCCATAAATGTTTTTTATTGATAAATTATGCTAACAGTAATTTAAACAAAAGCAATATTAAAAACCACCAGACCATGCTTAAAAAATAAAAATGACTTCATGTTCAAAAGAGTTAGAACAATGGTCACTGAACAACTGCTTTCTCTCATTTTCCATCTAAGAAGAGGCAAAATGAAAATAATTTCCTATCTTCAATGGCACTTAATCTCAGTTCTATAAATCAGTTTTATATGGTTGGACTTTTGCCTCCTACCAAAAAAAAAAAAAAAAGCTTAATGTGATGCCTTATGCTCAACTGTTAGAGATGAAGAACAGTTCCTATACAGCATATTTTTATAGTAATAAATGTACTTCTTATAAATATACAGTGTGATGGAATGAAATTGAGAAAAATGCACTTAGGTTATATGATCTTAGAGCTCTATGCCAGCTGTCAGAGTCTGTCATGTTGCTTCAGAAAGGGAATTTGTGATAGGTAGATGGAAATATCAACTTGATAATTGAAGACCAGAGATCCGGGCACAGTTGTGAAGAACTAGTAGTTGATTTAAAGCCTGGGCAAGTCTGCAGCAGTTATTCTGATTAATGGGAGAACGCCCAGCGCATGGTAGGTGAGACCATTTCCTGAGCAAGTATATAAAATGGAGGGAGCTGGTTAAGTAAGTTGTCGTTCTTCAGCATGTTTGGGCAGAAATGCTGCGTGGCAAGAGAAGTCCACCTCTCTCTCAGCAGTTCTATGGATATGGACTCTCAGTTTCTGGTGTTGGTACGGACTCTCCTTCCAAATTGGAATAAAAACCATAACCAGACAATCATAAGTCAAAATAAAATCCCTTGTTCCCAATAAAATCTTTTGTTGTGAATTTATTGGCAGCAGAATAATATCAAGGATAATCATAGAAACCTGATAAAACCTTTAAGTGCCTTGTATTAGCCAGATAACCTCAGTTAATGCACACATTTAGGTCATCATTTCTCAAGGATAAAAATACAAGTAATAAAAAATCCATAATTGATAGTTTTATATAGGTGTTTGGAGAAAGCAAGCAGGTAAGGTTTGGTTAGGCATCTGGTACACGTTGTCAGAGAATGTTGTTAGAGGAGTAATTACTATTGCTGTTCTCAGACTGGAAGGGGCAAATTTTGAATGCACGTTGCTTTTCAAATACAAATTAAGTTATAAAATAACAAGCAAGGACATGCCTTTGCTGCAGATTTTTAATATGATTTCTGTCAGAAAGGTCGGTGTATGTAAATGAGTTATTTGTCTCTGCACTACTGGAAAACTTCATGCTACATTTTGGGAGTGAGTGTGAACTGTGCAGATTGATCTTTGATTATTTCTGCATGCATTATTATCTTTTATTTTTATTTCTAGGACACGTCCTTATGGTGCCTAGCTGTCATAAACAATCAGAATGTCACCTTTCTTAAGGTAATCATTCTACTGTCTTATTGAAAATTTGGTAGGCGTGTTTAAAACATTGTTTTAATCTGTGGAAGTCATTCAGCTAATAAGAAGAAATTCATTTTAATAAGCTTAACAAATCTCCAAAACATGTATTGTTGCATCATTAATAGGATTATTTCTGGTAAGTATACCATACACCTACATCTCTATAAAACCTGCTCCCTAGCTCTGATTAAATTATGAACATTCAATGGACTCTTATTTTTGCAGTCAATATTTTTCAGTCTTATGTCTGTAATTCTTTGAGCTCTAGTATGAGCGATAATGAACATATTTTGAGTGTTCTTAGATATATAACTTATACGAAGGCACTGTTGCGGGAATGATCTTTCCTCTCTTCCTCAATTGTCATTTCTGGGTTTCCAAATATTACAGGGTCCCTGTTGGGGTGCCAAATGTTATCAGAAAGACTGTCCCATTGTTTCAGGGTTCCTCTGTTTGGGAGTCAAAGATTAAAATCATAACACATGTAGAGGATTAAGATAGAGTTTATTAGAGAAGAGAAAGGCTGGAATTCATGGACTCTACACGTGGAGTGCCATGAGGGGCAGGAGCAAAACTCATGGAATCCATGAGAAGCAAGGAGCTGAAAAATGAACTCATGGCACTCCAGGTATCAGGAGGGTGGGCACCGGCGAACTCATGGACTCCAAGCATGGAATCCATGAGGAGCAAGGAATAGGAAAGGCACCCTGAATGCCATGAGGGGCAGGCATATTTGTACACTTGGGAAAGCCTGGGAAACTGACTTTTTCTCATTGGTTAGATTGGGGCCCAACTCAGTTGTTCTTGAGCCTATGTGGGGGTAGGGATCAAGTTGTTTATTGGATATGGAGAGCTCATCTCCATAATCCTTCCATAGGGAAGTTGTCCATCTTTGGGAGGATTGGAGTCAGTTCCTCAGCAGGGGTGTTCCTTCAGGGAGATCCCAGCAGTGGAGGATGGCCTTCTGGAATTCCCAAGACTTTCAAAGACTTTTAGAGACCCATCCCAGAATAACTGCTCCAATCTTGCTTTATTATGGTACTAATATAAATTCTGATAGGCAAGTAATAGCTTGCGTTACTTCATGCACTGATTTAACTGTTAATCTTGATTCAGTGTATTTGTTTTCTCTTCTGAGTAATAGGGATCAATTCATTTAATCAATGGCTCCTTTGTGAAGAATATAATTGTCTTTATGTCACAATGAAACCAACATACATACAAGCCACAAGAACAACTAAAATCATGCAGCAAATAAGTGGTGGCATAAAGCTTAAGCTAAGTCTTGTTTGGGTAATTTGACAAAAATAAATAATACTACACAAAAATAAATAATGTAGCAGTAATTTTCAATTTCCTTTATAAATTATATATATATATAATTTATATATATATTATATATATATATAACTGATTTAAAATCATAGCCAAGGTAATACATAAAGAAGCAGAGAAAAGCTGAACGTAGTTCTTTCTAAAGATCATGCTCAAACATAATCTTCTGTAGATGTGGTGAATTGACCTGGACTTGCATTCATTGTGGAAATGCTTATTCTCTATACAGAATATTCAGCTATCAAGTTTCAAGACCATCAGAGCAAATTCCTTCTAGCTTGACAGAACTTATATTAATCACCATGATGTTTAGTCTCAGAATGAGTACCTTTTCTGAAGTTCACTGTTACATCTTCCAAAATTGAAACCCATTCAGACAACTTAACCTGGCAACTTCCACTGGCCAGGACACAATCTTCTGTTTGAGGTTATTTGTTCTTTTATGTAGCATCTCAACTTAGTAACCATCATCCTCAGTACATGCTCCAAATAAAACTGTGTACTGAAGCAAAACCAAATAATACTATACCTAGGTTAGTGTCTACTTATTATTTCCAAATTTTGGAAATATTATATTTCCAAATTGTGTGTATGACATCATCAGTTATTTTAAGGATTTCACAAAGCTGTAAATGCAAATGGTATAATGCTATTAATGTGTATTAAATTGTACAAAATGATTGGCATCATTATGATACTTTCATTTTGGCTCAGAGTAGCTCAATCATATTCTCACCCATTACACACATCACTGCCTCTCTCTCAAGTAGCCTCATTTCTGCTTTCATGTGCTTTTTAGTCTCTAGTCCACATATGAGAGAAACATAGTATCTACTTCTTGAGTCTGATTTATCTCATTTGATATGACTGTCTTCAGTTCTATTAATATTCATGCAAGCAATGTTATTTTGTTCTTTCTGGTTGAAAAATGTGCTTTGTGTGTGTGTGTGTGTGTGTGTGTGTGTGTGTGTGTGTGTGTGTGTACATTTTCTTTATCCACGCATCCATTGCAAGACACCTAAGGTGGTTCCATATTAGCTATCAAGAATGTTCAGGTGTTTCTCTAATATGCTGTCTCAAACTCCTTTGGGCATATACTTAGATGTGATATGCCTGTATCATATAGTATTTTAAATTTTGTTTTGTTTTGTGTGTGTGTATGTGTGTGCATGCTGTGTGTGCATGTGTATTGAGTGTGTATGCCTGTGGAAAACCAAGAATAACCTTATACATTATCCTTGATTGCTCTTCCACATTATTGCTTTGTTTTGGGTATTTCTAGGCTCTGCCTTCCAGGCTAGGAATTGCAGGCTAGATTCATATCAGCCTGGCATTTTTTTACATGGAACATGGGGATATGGACTCAGGTCTTTTTTTTTTTTTAATTTAAACAGCGTGCTTTAATTATTTACACAGCATATCTTTTCCAAATGAGTTCAGAATAATGTAGCATAAAAGTACCTCTTCCTTCAAATTTCTTTCCAACCTCAAACACTGTGGACATCCCAGCGAGCCAATGATTATACAAGAAAGTCATGCAAGAATTGTGAAAGTAAAAGGAAAAAGAGCATTTTTTTTTTTTTGCAAAACACTGGTTTTTATTCCAGCAGCAGGAAATATACAGAGCTGTTTATCTTTTTTATTATTATTATTTCCACTCATACAAACTTAACAGGTACAGCGGTCCCCCCCTTCCTCCAACCCCCTTCCTCGTGTGCCCCCCTCCACTCCTCCTTCTCTCCCCATCCCCCAATACCTTCCCCCTCCCATCCCTGGAGCATCCTTTAATGTGTATGCCAAACTCTCCTCTGGGTCCTTCTCTCCGATGAGGTGCAAGGACCCAGTAGCATTTCCCAGAAATGCCCAACATTCTGGACAGCATTTCCTGCTGGTTGTCCTGTGTTCCCGTTAAGCATAGGAACACTACTGTGGCTGTCAATCCCTCGCCTCCCAGGATCCGAGTACCTTTAGCAAATGCTAGACTTTGTGAGATCAATAGTGTGTTGGACATTGCGCAGGGCATGTAAAGTCCAAATATAATTGCTTCGGCCCTAACTTGTGTGGAGTATCTTGCATATCATTGCTCCTCCCATCCTTGTGCTCTTACAATCTTACCGCCCCCTCTTCCACAAATTTCCCTGAGCTTCAGGATGGGGAGAGATTAGGCTGGCCTAGTTCCAGGTGATTGATATAGAGTCTCTGATGTTCTGTATTAGGGTTTGTTGATTTTTTTTTCAGTTTTGCTGCTCCCACAATGCCCTTCACTCCATCCTGATGGATGTCACCCCCTGGCCAGAGATAAAGACCTGTTAAATTAGAGTCTTGTTATAAGAGTATATTCAAAGCTAGATGTAATGAAAGTAGGAAACCGCGGTGAGGGAGGGGTCAATCACCCATCTGCATAATGGTTACTTTCTATCTGCCAGACTATACGCTCTCCCCTTCAGGTAGGATCATACCCCATCAGTTGTAAATGATCAGGAAGGAAAGTCTGTGAACTTAACCAGATGTCTCATTACTCACTTGCATGGACTCAGGTCTTTTTTCTTGCAAGGCAAAGGCCTTAACAACCATCAATCCATCTCCCCTTCCCCTCATAGGGCAGTTTTATTTTTAGCCTTTGAAGACATGCACTCTGATATCTATTGTAAATGCTAGTTTACCTATACTGGTCCCCGGCCCAACATTCTGGATAGCATTTCCTGCTGGTTGTCTGAATGGTGACCATTCTGATAGAAATGAGAAATAATTTCAGTGTAGCTTTGCTTTGCATCTGTCTGGAGGCTAAAAATATTCAATATGTTTTCAGCATTTTTTTGCCCCAAATGTCCTAATTCTTCTGGTAAGTTCACAGCATTTGGCCTAATTGTTCTATTCTTTCATTAATTCTGCTTTACCAAAGGCCTCTGTCACATCATTCCACTAAAAAGTTACCTATCTTGTCTCTAAGGTTCACATATATTTCCACGAAACAATCCTTTCCAATATAAAACATGGAAAATCCAGCAGCTTTCTGATTGGACTCAAGACCCACTTGTCAGAATGGAACACATTCCTATTACTGCAAAGTAAAACAAGTACCTATAAAAGGGAAGGAAATAGATTACTAAGGAAGAACAGGCCATGAACCTATAGGTAGGAAGACAGTACACCAAACTACTCTGTAAATACCTGTTGTTATACCTAGAAATTGGAAGAACACTCAGCCTAGAAGTCTTCTTCTACAACAGAGATAGAGGATCTCAATACCCTGACAGGATGCAGCCTGGACAGTGGAAGAGCAGTAGAGTAGACAACAGCCAGACACAATGCAGAGTACTGCTGACCTTGAAATGTTCATCAGGCGTTAGGCCAATTTAACCTCTCCTTATCCTAAGGTTCAGGGAATCTTGTGGAAGAGGGGTTGGTAATAGTAAGAGCCTAAAGACAGGACCATCCACCATTGGAAAAGATACTCCATTTGAGGCAGGACTGCTGCATCTAGGAACTAACTTCGGTGAAACTTGTCCTTGTCAGACTTGCATAAAGACTGACATGCCACACCATATTATCGAGGAACTTGAGAGGTAATTACATGTAATGGAAACCTTGGGGACTAAGGCTGGATGAATGAAGGGTAATTTCCCTATCAGTAGGGTGGTTTGAGGAGGGGCCACTTGATATGCCACAGAGGCCTGAACCCCACCAGAGTAGACATTGCAGAGGAAAGTCTGGGGCGCATAGAAATGGACAGGCAGAAGGGTGGGAGAGAATGGGATGGATTGATGAAAGGAGAGGAGGGCAAATGGGAAGGAGGAAGGAAGGAGTCACAGAAAAGTACTCAATATGTTTGTAAAACTGGAAAAAATATAAAAAATTTAAAAGGTTTAACTTTTAGTGACACAAAAATGCTCCTAAATAGAATAATAACTATCATTTGATTTGAGATAATTTAAAATATTATTTTTAAAAAATTATATTATTCATAAAATCATGGAAAATGATTAAAAAGGAAATGATTCAATATAGAAAAACCATTGATAGCTGAAGGAAACAATTTGTTGTTTCTGTTGGCATTCCACCTTTTAATAGTCCAATGCTTTTCATGTGGTTTCACCTAAAACTCATCAAATCCTTATCCCACACTCATGTTCCTGCACTTATTTTGAAAATGATAACTAATATTAAAGGTATTAAAGTTGCTGACCTAATGCGATACCTTTTTACAGAGTCAGGCCTGGGATACAAATCCAATTCTGTCTAATACAAGAGTAAAATTATCTTAACTCTGCAGGTAATAAGCAACACCTAACATCTGTAAAAATAACCGCTTGCAACCTCCAGATTGAAATGTGGATTGCATGTTATAAATTACATCATATATTGAAATGAAAAGATGAAATTAATATCAGCACTTATGCTCTATGTTGCAAAAAGTTAGTGGGAAATTATACTCATGATCAGAAATGCAAATTATACCTTGCCGAGTGATGTGCCTTTGGATTCAAATGAGTCTTCTCAAAGTGTCTATTGAAAAGCTTGGCAACAGCAGAAGAGAGATGCTCACCATTCATTAGAAAAGATCTTAACACTTGTTTTGGTTAAAAATAAATTATGAACGAAAGATGAAGTCAATGCTAGGAGGTAAGTTATTTTCCGCCACTAAAAAGTGAGAAGATAAATCTATTTCTGAAGCTCTCTGGGATGGTTTGCAAAATTCATCTTGTTTCTACATTCCAGATAGAAGTGATTAATGAATAGGATCCATGGCTGGAAATAATATTTTATTCACAGTGAATTAAAATGAAAATAATATTTTATTCACAATAAATTAAAATACCATATATTATTAATTCAACTGTAGGTAGATAGATAAACAAGGCAACATCTACATTATAGAACAAAATATGATCTTATTGGCATCTTACCTGTATAAGGTCCTAAGGTTGCTCTGTCAGAGATGGGAAAACTGAGACTCAGACTGTGCTCCTAGTGAGATAATTATAATAACTGAAGCAAGTTTTCAACATGTGATATCTACCCAAAATTCAAACTTAACTGTCCTGCCTGAAATCTAAAAATATAACCCAACCTTGTTTTATTCCAAGATATCTGAATATTTTACCTTTTACTAATTTTGTTTTTATATTCATTTACCTTTGCTCATGAAATCTTCATGATTAATACATAAAAATAGCATTTTCCAAACACAGTTAAAGGTATTTCCCTCCAAAAGGAAACAAATACTTCTTACAAACACTTCCACATTACTAATATGAATTTGATAGTCTCTAGGCTTTGCATAAAACTCAAACACTGGGCTGAGAGGTGGCTCAGGGGTTAAGTCTCTCCCTTGCAGATGGAAGGTCCTGAGTTAAGATCCTAGACCCCACCTATAGATGCCAGGCGGAAGCAGGGATGGCCTGCGTTTCTGGTCCTGGTAGGGTGGAGCCTGCGAATCCCGGGGCAGAGTAAACAAGGAGAAGGTGGAGGCGTCCATGGTGGTTCGCAAATTCGTCCGTGGTTCTACATGTATGCGTGTGTGCATGTGTGTGTATGTATGTGTGTGTATCTATGTGTGTGTAGAAACTAATTTGGAGACTTTTAGGTAGTCACCCTTTTATGGTATGTAGAGAACCTAGGGTGTCCAGGAGGATTTGCATCTGAGGTTTGCCTGTTTCTGCATGATTTTGGGAGATTGAACTGGCACCTCTAACTCTGAGAATATCAGAGTTTATGTCTTTGGGTGAATGAGACTGTTAAATCCATGCACAAAATTTTTAAGATATTGTTCAAACAATTCTAGCTACTGATTATTGTTTCTACCTTTGCCTTCAACATGTGTTCTTGCTTTTTCAGCAAATAATTTCAAAGGTGAACTGACTATGGGTTTGGTGAAACTGATGACCCAATGATTCTGTCGAAACAACTTGTGGCTGTAGGTTTAGTTTAAATGTCTTTAAATATCTTAATGTTTGGTCCCAGTTAGAGCAGATTAATTAGATATTCTGACAGCTTTGCCTAGCGGGTTCTTATAGATTCCTGGTCTTCTCCTCACCTTCATACCTCTCATCAGAGCTGGCTCTTTCTAGAGACTCCCATATCACCATGTTAAATGAAATTGATCAATGCAAAGCCCTCCAAATAAAAGCCAAGTGTAGTTAACATTTTTATTGCATCTCTACTCTTCATTTCTGTTTCTCTTGGGGGCTTTAGTTTTAATGTGCCTCTGGATGACAAATGTTCAAAATGCTTGAGGCCACTATCACAGATCATCAATGTCTCATTATTACTGGATTTTAAACTATTCTCTCTCACTCTGAGTCCTCAATCATCTGCCTTGAGATACAATTATTAAGAACAGGCAAGTTGTAACCACAATGATGCTATTTAGTGACTATTCTCTGTGGGAAGGACACAGTAGCTTTGGAGCAAAAAGGAAACAATCAAAACTGAACCAGGTATCACATAAGTCAGTCTCCTTTCTGATTCTCTCAGTGTAGCAAGAGTGGGCACATGAAGTCACAGCTTATTCTCAGATACTTAGGATTGTCCCCATCTAAGCAGAATTCCCAGGGAGCCTCTTGAGAGATGGTCTGGGATAGAAAATTGGTCAGTTGCATTCCTACTCAACTTTCTTCTGTCTCAGGAAATATAAGCTCAATTATTATCCATCAAAAAGTTAGAGGTTACATTCTTCTGTCTGTACAGCCAGAAGGATAACAGCAATTTCAAACCCTCAGTTGATATCTACCTTATAGAAATAGGTTCCTGTGCTGTATTTTGTCACTTTTTTACATAAGAATATAGAAAATGTAGGTGGGCAAAATGGTTCAGGGAGTGAAGGAGTCTCCATGGAACTCGTGGCAACATGAGTTCCATCCTTGGAGTCTACATATAGACAGAAAGAAACTGATATATGTTGTGGTATAACAGGTCTCTCTCTCTTTCTCATCTCAAATAAACAATATATAGAAATATACATTTTATACAAATCTCATGACTTTCAAATGGTGTAGACTAATTCATATATTTTTGTAACAAAGCTTTCAAGCACCCATATCAGTTTTCCAAAGCCACAGAGCCACTAGAATGAGCAATGCCCAAAACACCCTTTATTGTAGAGGCTAATGAGCTCTTCCTGATCATTACTTCTAGCATTGCAACAAAGTCAAAGGGGAAACTTTCCTTTCTTAGGCTTTCTATATCTTGACCGAAACCGGAAGGTGCCTGACACATTTAGGGTGAGTGTTTTCATTCAGTTAAACTGCTCAAGACAACCTTCATGATTGTGCCAAAAATCTTGTCTGTCAGCTGATTCTAGATCGAGTTAAATTAGTAATGAAGATTAACTGTGACACTATTTTACCTAATGAGGTGCCAAATTCATATTTCTGTTTTAGGTCTTAGATGCTTTCTCAAATCCACTTATTATACAGATTTTGGGTTGAGTATAAAATAGTGCTAAAGGTAAGGAAATACTTTACAGGTACAAAAGAATATGTCTGTGTAAGAGTCAAAGCTCTGTCCATTTCTATTGACTATTGGCTTAATGGTAACCCTTGCAAGAGTTGCACTGTAGACCTGAGAAACCAAAGAAATCAAAACTGATGGAAGAAAAGTAGGCTGCAAGTGAATGAATCTGGGTCATCTTCTCCTACAGAAAATATTCTCCTGGTCTCATTACCTTCAGTGGCGATATTGAAACTAACCTTTCTCTGGTGACTTCTTCAAATCTATTTCCCATCTCCTCCACAGGTTCCTACAGACCCCTCCAAAAGCAATCATCAAAGACTGACCCTCTGACCCTTTATGAAAGCTACAGATTACAATATTCAGGTTTTCTTCTGAACCAGCCCTTCATGATCTCCCTGGAAACAACACATAAAACACTCAACAATCATTCTACAACTTTTTAGAGACGAATAACTTCCTTTAAATAAATATTTGACAGAAATTGTGTGAAAAGACAAAAAGATGTTCTCCTCATGAAAAGACCCTCTTGCTCTCAACTTCTCTTCCCTCTGCACTTTTTTACTCTGGTTAACAAACCTTAGGACACTTATGGAGCCCTAGAATTTAACAGCCCATTACATGCCTTGTTCTACCTAGAATATAATGACGTAACTCAGAATGCTATAAAATGTAGGATATTAGAATATGTCATCAAAAATGATGTTGTACTTACGCACCATGTTTTGTTAAGTTGTAAGTTGAGTCTTCCTATTGTTTTTCTTTCTTAACACATCTATTTTTACAATCTAATTGCTCCTCCCTTTTCTACTAACAAATGAACATGTTCTACCTCTAGATTTTATCACAGATTCCTCCAGGAATTCAACCATTACAACCTCAAAACTTTCACTCTTTATGTTATCAAACACAGTATTCTGAAAAAAAAACTTACAATGTTGTGGATACTATTGAAGATGGGCATCATTTCAGCCAATGTATCAATATATATGTGAAGTATTCTAATACATACTTTGAGTCAAGTATACCCTTTAAAAAATGAAACATGAACATTATGCATGATGTAGTAAGAATAAAGATACTTGAAAAATATCATCGCACTAAATATACTCAAGACTGCAGTGTTTGCATATTTTATAGCATATTGCTTCCTGATAACAATTGTAGAAAACGCATCAGTTTATAATACAGTTATTGGATTTTCTTTATGTAATGATTCCCAAGGAAGTAGTTGTCTTTGTTTCTTACTATTTTAATGAAATTGACCATTTGTTGGTCATTATGATATAGTCATAGGTATTTATTTGTTTTATTCATTAAATAATGAATTATTAAATTGAAAAGAAGTTGAGAATATTTATATTTCCTTTTTCACTTTGAGATGTTGCTGTGCATTCATGGGTGACACTGGGAATCGGTCTGGATTGCTCTACCTCCTTATTGCTTTACTCCAGGGATTTCCAGGTCCCATTTTCCAAAACTGAACATGTAGTCCATTGCTATTTCTACCTGGCATTTTTGGGTGGGATCTAGGGATATGAACTATGGTCCTTTTGTTTGTGAGACAAAGATTTCAATCCATTAGCCATCTTCATAGCCCCTTATGTTTGTTTTTGAAGAAAAAAACAATAAGATCAGAGAGTCTGGACAAAAGCTGGAAACACCAGTATGTACCTTACAAAATCATGTTGGAAGTTTTCTGTTTCTAGCTCTTGCCTGTGCCTTGCTGGGAAAAGAAGAAGTAGAGAGAAGGGTGGCGGGGAGAAGTTGAGAGGTGGCTTTTAGGAGACCAAGGCAGATTCTCTCCCATCTCTTTGGCAATTCTGCTGGTGGATCAAATTCCCTGGAGCACATGGGAGAGTGACTGACCTTTTAAGTTAACTTAAGGGTAGATATTGAGATTGCTGCATTAACAGGGAACGAGTAGGTGAGGTTCACCTGAGTCCCTAACCATGAGTGAGCATGAATTCATTTCTTCATTACTTCCTCACATCTATATACTTCACAACTCTCCTGTCTCCTGTCTCTAAAAGAATCTTCCCAATCTAAGATTTCTCTCCCTTTATCCCTTCAGATAAATAAAAACAAATTTACAGAATAATTTAATATCTGCATTTATTGCTTTGTATAATGAAGACAGCTACCTATTGTGACAAAGAAAAACATTGTAATTTAATCACAGATATATCATGTAAGACTTAAATCACATTTATGACAATATCCTATTACACATCAATTTTCAAGTTCTGTATAAAAGTTGATTGCTTATTTTCATTGCTTATGTTTTTAATCTAATTCAGCAACGTGTCCAAACATGTTAGCAATAAGTCTCACAATATATTTATGGTGTCAACTAAAAAGGATGATTTGTGGAAGAAAATGCATCAATAATATTCATTTTCTTTCACACTTATGGAAAAGTAAGTAACAAATTAGGTTTTATATTTTCTAGAGTTGTCGAACATATTCTTCTAATTTATACATTTTTTCATTGTTTTTTTCCAACAAGAAAAGATATTAAGGCATAAAAATAAGAAATGCAATGTGAAGTTTCTTAGTTTATAGACAGTATATAACAGAGAATATTGAGATGATGATTACTTAAGCAAAAAAAATTTACAGGAAGCAAGGGAAATTCTCATGCATACACTGCAGAAAGAAAATTGAAATTCTGAAATTTAAGAGATATACTGCCAAGATCTTATCTTGACTATAAACAAAGCAAGAAGAAGAATATTTTAGCATAATCAACCTGCAAATTTGTTTTTTCTTTATATATGTATAGTAAGTGTGTGTGTTTGCATGTGAGTGTGTGTAACCATGATGTACTTAAGTTCACTTGAGTGATTATAGAGGTTCAAGGTTGATATCAAGAAACATTCTCAAGGGGCTGGAGAGGTGGCTCAGGGGTTAAGCCTCCGCCTTACTGGTAGAAGGTCCCGAGTTCAGATCCTAGACCCCACGTATAGACACCGGGCAGAAGCGGGGGCGGCCTGTGTTTCTGGTCCTGGTAGGGTGGAACTTGTGAATCCTGGGGCAGAGTAAACAAGGAGGTGGAGGAGTCCGTGGTGGTTCCCGAATTCATCCATGGTTCTACACACACACGCACGCACAATTGAATAAATAAATAAAAAATTTTAAAAAAGAAACATTCTCAATTATTCTTGTCTTATTGTTCTGTCTTATTGAGCCTGGCTCTCTAATTAAACCCAGAACATGCCATTAAAGCTAGTCTGGTTAGCTAAGTTGATCTGGGGAGTCACAGTTTCTCCTTTCAGGGCTAGAATCATAGATTGGCAGCCACATCTGATCAGCATGTGGTAGCTGGGGATCCCAATTCAAGTCTCTTTGCTTGTGAGGCAAAGATTTTCACCACCTTAATTCTCTCCCCACAAGAACAAAGGAAATAAAATAGGCAGAGTTTTAACCACTAGTAAAGTTTTCCATTAAGGCTAAGCTGCAGATGGAAATTCAATTTCATACGGGAATTCCCACTTGACACTTGTCCTGTATAACCAAAACCACATAATCTCTTCATATCTTCCCAAGTCAATCAAGGTATAACAAATTCCAATAGTCTTTAGGGGGCCTTTGAAGTCTCTGACCAACAGTTCATTAGACCACATGCCTGGTACTGGGATTTGTTCAGTTACCGATGGCTTCTGTTAGGGGATCTCAGGGTAATTTCTGTTTTATTTCCCCTTCCTATCTCTATGCTCCCTATGCAGTGTATTTCTTTTTTACAAAACAAAAATTTTAACAGAGTTATAGATTTTTCTCTGGCTCTTTCTTACATTCTTGGTGGTAATTTTTATTCATCCACCACTCCCGTACTCAATCCACTTATTTCCCTTTCCACTTAAAACATTCTTTCCATTATTCTTCTTTCCTCTTTCTTACTACCTACATTGCTTGATAAATAGACTTTCCAAATAATTTATCTAGAAAATTAATATGTGCATTGAAAACAAAGGTTAACTTACAACTTTATGTTTCAATGTTATCTCTGTTTTTCTAAGTGTGTTTCGTTACCCTTACAATACTTTTACTATATTAAGACTACCCCTGCTCTAAATCCGATAAAGTATTCTGGAACCAGAAGAGAAAATTAATAGCAAGAGTCATACTCAAAGAGGAAATGCTAATGAGGTTAGCATTAAAGACTGCCTTGCAACCAAAAGGATTTTGAGTTGGTATACTCATATCCTACATAAAAATGATGTGGGCAGAAAATGACAGCTGCCTGCAATTCCAGCCCTAGAAGGCAGAATCTGGGAAACCCCAGAGCAAAGCAATAAGGAGGTAGAGCAGTCCAAGATGATTCCTATTGTCACTCTTGGACTTCCACAGACACACACTCAAGTGCCCCTTAGACACACACACACATACACACACATACACACAAAAAAATACAATGCTGAAAACGGAAAAACACATGAATGAATGCTGATTGAGAACATGCACAATTTCTCTGTTACTATTTTTCCAATGCAATGATCAGCCATTGAGTAACCTAGCATGATGTGTTCAGTTTTATATATTAATAAATATACTATTATTTACAAAAATAAAAGAGAAAGAAAAGTTAACAACGAAGAAAAAATAATTTAAATGGTATGTTATTACTATATCACCTTCCATTTTTTGTCAGAGTTCTAAATATTTGTGCCATATTTATGAGATTTAAAGAAAAACAATGACCTTCATCATATGCATTTAGTTACTTTAATTTCTAGATATATCCATTCTTAATGGAAAAAAACCTGCAAAACAGATGATTTGTTAATATTTGGCACTTAAATTATTATATATCCCCAGAGAAAGCAAAAATTGATGGAAAAAATTAAAATTCTCTTTCAAGATCATACGTTCCACTGAAAATGGTGAAAACTCCTTATGAAAATTAATTATTTAGGTCTTAATGCATCTTGGTAAGGTGGAAATCTACTTCTGTTTAAATAGCTGCAGTTTATCATGTCTTGGAAAATGTAGTTGGAGATTATGTAGTAACCAACAATGTAAAGTATTTTTCTTTCATTTAACCAAATATTGTTATGCAAATTATAAATATAGTTATAGAATGTGTTCGAAAAGGGTACTTTTAAGGATAGAACAATGATAAAGGAGTACTGAGGGCAAAAATTTTCATGTGATTAGGCTGCTTTAAGTAAACAAGCAAAAATTTTGGATTTGTCAACATAAGGCTTTTAAGGAATAATTAGATATTATCTAAAGTCATTTTATGATGATCCAAAAGTGATTTACCTGCTAAATTCATCTGATTAAGAGTCAGGCAAAATTAACATTCAGAGAAAAGATGAGATATGTCCTTGCTTTTTATCTGATTAGAAAAATTTTATCATTTTGATTCAAAAATACCTAAGTCAAGGGAAGATGTAAAACCCTTTAGGGGCAAAGGTTCTTATGCACAAAATGACCTTCTCAAAAGCTATTGATCAAGAGATCACAGCACCTGGTTTCAACTAAGAGCAAGAAAAAAAAAATGAAAAGGCATAAAGGAAAGAAATGCCTGTATCACTCTCCCCCCCAGTTTCAGACTATCAGAAAGTCAATGGACTCTGCCTGCTGGTTAGGAGAGATTTAATACTAGAACTTATACCTGGAACTCAGATCCAGACCTGTAATGTTATAATTTGATATAGAAGAGAGTCCCCATGGTCTTTGCCCCCAATCAGTGTATATACAACAGTGTTTGATAGTAGTTCAATCTGACATCAGCAACTGTTTCCAGAACCTTCCCCTAGCCTCCAGCAGCATAACATAAGGAAATATTGCATCTCCTCTGGGGTAGGATAGAGACTTATGCTTGGAATTGTTCCATGAACCACTGTGCCTGGCTGATGTAGGCTGAACGCAGAGCAGAACACTACAGTCTCACCTCCCCTGACCTGTGGAAGTCACTTCTTGAACCACACTAGTACCAGAGAGTGAACTATGGCCCTAGAGACATGGACATTTGCAAGGGGCAAAAACATGTGTCTGTTAGCGACAAAGATGTTAAGGAGTCAAAATGCAGATTAAGGCAACATGGACTTCGGCCCCTGCTTTGTTCTATACTTGTTTTTATCTCTGGACCATGAGAATTATTGTCAGGCAAAATCATAAAGTATATAACTTCAGACCTGCGACTGCAGATGCACTGAATCTACACTGGCCCTGGAAGAGACCTGAGAGAAAGTCATATTCAGGGCCTTCCCCGATCCATTGTTGATCATACACCAACTGCATATTTGTGATAGCTGAGATTTGGGGAGTCTGCCCTCTAGCATTGAAAAGATAGCAAGTCTTCCAAATAACTGTGACTTCCTGGCAAACCTGGAATTAGTGTACAAAAAATTCCAAACAAAAGGACAAAACATTGTCAGTCCCATAGGTACGGGAAAAACAACTTTCTCAGCTAAAACCAAGCAAGGCACCTCAAGGTTCGAAGCATAAATGTTGCCTTGTGCAATCAGGCATCAAAAACCATTTAGTGACCTTGTTTAACAGTCAAAAGAAAGTGATAGAAACCAAGCATAAGCAATCGATAGGTATGAACTCTCCAAGAGAATTTAATAGAGCTCTTTGAGGGAAACTCAAAAAGTCGCAGGAAATGTAAAGAAGCACTTCATCACAGAAATGTGAAAAGTCAAAGTAATTTTAAAAAATCAAACAGAAACACTTGAGCTGAATCATGAAATGTGTATCAGAAGAGTTGAAAATGGCAAAAGAAAGAATCAGAGAACTTGAAAATAGACTATTTGAACATACCAGGACAGAAAAGGATGGACTCTCTCTCTCTCTCAGAAGGCAGAGGGAAAAGAGTGGGTTTAAGTTAAAAGACAGTTTGCCCTACAGAGTAACTTAGGCTTCAACCTCTGACAAATAACAAAAGGAAAGGAAGGAAGGAAGGAAGGAAGGAAGGAAGGAAGGAAGGAAGGAAGGAAGGAAGGAAGGAAGGAAGGAAGGAAGGAAGGAAGGAAGGAAGGAAGGAAGGAAGGAAGGAAGGAAGGAAGGAAGGAAGGAAGGAAGGAAGGAAGGAAGGAAGGAAGGAAGGAAGGCTCTGTCCACTAGGTCATAAAGTATAGGTCTCTCCCTACATTAATCACTCGGAACCAGACCAGCCAAGTCTCTCCCCATCCTAAAGCTCAGGGAATTTTGTGGAAGAGGGTCAGTAAGATTGTAAGAGCCTAAAGATGGGAAGGAGTAACGATATGTAAGATACTCCACACAAGATAAGGCCAAAGTAACCATAATAGGACTTTGCATGACCTGCGCAATGACTGACATGTCAATGACCCCCCCAAAGTCTAGCATGAATCACAGGCACTAGGATCCTTAGAGGCAAGGGATTAACAGTCACAATAGTGTTCCCATACTAAAGGGGAACACAAGAAAGAGCTCTGGGCAATGCCACTGAGTCCTTACACCTCATTAGAGTGGAGGCACAGAGGGAAGTTTGACATTTACACTAAAGGATGCTCTAGGGAATGGGAGGGGGGAGAGAAGGGCACTGGGAGAAAGGGAGGGAGGGGGTGAAAGGAAGGGGAAAAGGGGGCGAGGGAGCAAGGAGGACTGGGGAGAGGTGGAGGGAGGAAAGGAACCAGGGTTTCTATTAAGTTTGTAGGATTGGGAAAAATAAATAAACATAATAAAAAAAGAAGAAAGAAGTATAGGTTTATACCATTTCTGCCTGGCATTTTATGTGGGACTTAGGATCTGAACTCAGGACCTTGTATTTGTGAGGCAGAGTCATAACTCCTGAACCATCTATGAACCATGAATCAAATTAACCTCCTGAATCAAAATCATCCAAGAGAACTGACTTCTGAGAGTTGTTCTCTGACCTTCACCAAAGTGCATGCATACATGTGCTCTCTCTCTCTCTCTCTCTCTCCCACACACATGAAATATAAAAAAGAAGACAAAATGAAGGAGAGATAAATACACATCCAAACAATAGCTGAGAAAATTTACCATAACCAGACCTATCTCAGAGACATACTAATGAGGGTTTTTCATGTCAAAAGAATAAGAAAAGCATTAATAAAAAGAAAATGTTGGAGGGCTTATGACATTGTAAACCTGACATTAAAAGCAATAATACCATTAGTATGAAGACTATCAAAGCAATTAAGAACTAGCAAGTACATTTTACTATATTAATATATAGGTGACAAGAGACACAGAAAGATGCAAAAGAACATTAACTATTCGAAACATGGGAAAGAATGGGAAGTATTCATAGAACATTTCATTAGTATTTTGGGGGTGTTTTTTGTTTCATTTTCTACTTTTATGATCAATTTTAAACTTCCAGGTTTTCAAAAAGTGCTTACTTATATTTTTAAAAAATGTATTTGGGAAGCCAGAAAGTGAAAAAGTAAAGTTAGGAAAATTAAAAAGAAAGAAAGGAAATATACAACAGACACATCAATGAGCAAAGTGTTCAAAGAAAAAAAGCTAGAAGACAAGCACTTAGCTGTAGAAGACTGTGAGAGAAAAAGGAAGGGAAATAGAGAGTATACACACAGGATCTGATCCCCACTGAAGTTTACAGGATGTGGGTGAAATTTAATAGATGTCCTTCTGAGACAGGATAACACTTGACACTTGTTGCAATAGCTCTGCTGTTCTTGCTTTCCTAACAGAGAAAGTGTTTGAACGTATTCACTGTGCTCACACCTTGCACTTTTTCTGAAGTTGGACCTCCTGGATCAAAATCATCTGACAGGGCTGGAGAGATGGCTGAGGGGTTAAGACTATATCTTATAAGCAGAAGGTCCTGAGTTCGGTTCCCAGGTCCCATGTAGAAACACCAGGCAGAAACAGCAGTGGCCTGCATTTCCGCCTCTGGGAGGAACCTTGGAAATCCCAGAGTGAAGCAAGAAGGAAGTAGAAGCCATCCAAGATGATTCCCAAAGTCACCCTTGATCCTCTACAGGTAAACACAGTGCTCTCTTACACACACATACACACACGAACACACACGAACACACACATACACACACGTACACACACGTACACAGAGAGAGAGAGAGAGAGAGTAAATAGATAAATGAAATATTTTTAAAAATCATCTGACAGGCTTCTTCAAATTCAAAATTCTAAACTATTTCCCAAGAACATCCAATTAAGTAGATGTAGCATGGGACCCAAGCCTTCACTCTGAACAAGCGCAGGAGAGTCTATTGGTCCAAAATTCATACAATAAGAAATATGGAAGTCCACATGTAATTTTATGAAGGAACAGGCCAAATATTTTTAAGTGAAAGATTTTTAACAATATTGGTTCATACTAAATGTTAATAGCATCAGATAATGCTTCATAAGAGTTGAGTGTCTTGGAACTAGATATTAGAACTTCCTAACAGATAATGCTTCTGAAGAATACTGTTTATTATACAATACGTGTTCACCTCTCAAATGCCATTTCTGGTGTATCTTCATGGAGTAGATGTAATGACTCAATACCCAGAACAAATCAATAATATTTTGCTTAGTAATATATAAACAGATTTTTGGTTTTAAATTGTATCTTTATCAAATATTAAAATGTTTGGAGAGGGATTAATTACAAAATGATTGCAAAGGTAAATTATTTTTGCTGGAAAGAAATCTTGTAAATGTTTATATATTTGCATGTTTCCTGACTGAACATCATCATGATCGCATTCCAAACTGGGTATTTCACTTACCTTTACATTGTATTGCACTTTTGGATGTGTTACATAAATTTTGTTTTGTAGGTTTAATTCATTTCAAGTATACACTCAAAATGCACATGCATCATGAGTTGTACTTCTGTCTTTTGCAGGATAGAAAATAATTAAAACTGCATGTAGCATCTAAATTTATTTTCAAAGGAAATTTTCCCATCAAAGATTTCACTAATATTAACAATTAAGCTGGCTTTTAGATCATGCTCAGAACTTGTAGATACCATATGTGTTTTTGAAAAAAAAAGTGTGTTTTCTTTGTGTGTGTGTGAGAGAGAGAGAGAAAGAGAGAGAGAGAGAAAGAATGTGTGTGTACATGTTTATATAAAGAGAAAGAGAGAGAGGAAGAAAGAGAAGGAGGTGGAGAAGGAAAAGGAGAAGGAGAAAGAGGAGGAGGAAGAGAAGAAGAAAAGAGTTTTCTCTTTGTGTCATGGGTTCTTGAGAACTGAACTGAGCTTGTCAGGCTTTTACCCTATGATTCATATTACTGATGTCTATGCCTGTCATTCTTTAAAGGTAATTAAGAAAACTGCCTCTGATGGAAATATTTCACTTAAATGCTTCATTAGTATAGAATTCAATGTCTTCAAGACTTTGTTCTGATTATTTACATTTGCACACTTATTCACGCACAGTAGAAACAAAAAAAAAATCACCTGTTTACCTCATTCTAACTGCTTTAGCAAAGTAACATTAATCTAATGGCTATGTGATTTAACAAAGCTGCTAAACAGTAGAAACTTTTTCATCACAGTTGTGGGAGATAGAATTACCCTGGTGTTGGCAGATTGGCATTTGGTGCTGACTTACTTTGCAGTTAATAGAAGGAACCATCTTGGAATGATGCAGAGTGAAAATAAGACAACACTCTGATATGTATCATTAGGAAACAAATCAGTAACTCTGGTGTCTTATTTAGTGTCTTCGGTGTCTTATTCTCTGAACTTTGGTCAGTGATGATTCTTGATATTTATTTATCTATGAAAGAATCGCCTTCATAATACCATCACTGATCTGCCTTCCATCAGAAATTTATTTCTGCAGTCATCTTTTTTCTTTTACTCATCACAATTTAATGCTTCTAAACCCTATTTTTCAGCAAGCAAATACATTTTTAAAATACTCTGGTAATGGACCCTATTCCTCATTCCTATTCAGTTAAACATCAATCGATTCATTCCATCAAAATTACTTGCAAAGCCATCTTTACTTGTTATTCCTTCAATCTCTTTTAATCTACTTCGATCACTAAACCCAAACTTGTCAAGATTGATACTGACCAAGACCTGAAGAATTCTAGTGGTACCAATAACTGATTGATGATGACTTTGCATTTGACATATCCAATATCTTTTTTCCTCTACAAATGGGATCATTCAATTTATATAATCACACATCTCTGTCTTCTTGTTTGCTCCATTATTGTTTCTCAAATTCTAAGTTATAAGGTGAACAAGGGTCTACTATTAGAGGCACATTTTTCCTATCCATATTGAATCCTTAGTTGACCTAACCTTGTACTATCGTTTGTTTTCTTTCTTTCTTGTGTGAGTGTGTGTTTGTGTGTGTGCGTGTGCGTGCACAGGCACAATAGAGTACTTTAGTATATGTGTGTTTGTGAAAACCCAAGAATGGCATCAAGAACCACACTGGATTGTTCTACGTCCTTACTGCTTTACTCTGGGGTTTCTCCAGCTCTGCTTGCTAGGGCTGGGATTGCAGGTTAGTGACAAATCCACCTGAAATTTTTACATAGGATCTGGGATCCAAACTCAGGTCCTTCTGCTTGTGAGCAAAAGCTTAAGCCCTGAGCCATTTCCCCAGTCTTTGGTTTATGTCGTTTCATATAACTGACTCACGTTATTCTTTCGCAGTTGTTTCTTCCTTGAGATTAAATATCACCGTTATCTGCCTTTGTAATTCAATTTATTAACTACTTAAGAAAAGTCTGAAAAAACTTAATATGTCCAAAATCAAGCATTTCATTTTTTTCTGTTCTCTGTTTATATACTCATACTTCAATAAATAACAAATTGGATTTGTATAATGATTACCATAAAAGTCTTACATGCATTTTAAAAGTAAATATCCTGTTTCTTTAATTTTCATAATAGTAATATTATTGAGGTCTATTTGATATACAAAAGAACTACACAAATTTCATGTATATGCTTTGGTAAGTTTTCCAAGAAAATAGATACACTTATATGTAAGACAACTTCCAGCTGCTTTATAAAAATGTCTGAAAACAGAAATCTAAAGGAGAAAAGAGCTATTTTGTCTTATGGACAGTAATGTTGCACAGCACATTTCAAAAAAATATTCATTTTGCATGAATGAAACTTTGGACCCATTAAGCAACTACCCCTAATTTCTCAAACTCACATTTCCAAAGCATAATGACATCCTCTTATTACTTTTTTCTTTTTATCTTTGTGCTATTTTTATTTTTTTAGTGTTATGTACATGAATACAGTGAATTCAGATTTTTACTTCTTAATCCCCAATCCCATCCCCATGCCACTTCTCTTTATAATTTTTTTCTCCCCCGGCAAACTCCTTCTTATTTTCATGTTTTTTTGCATCTGTGCTTTTCATTTAATTTGCCTTTAATAACATATATTCTGTCCTTGGTAAGATTGAATTCACAAGATCCAAAATATTGAACCAACACAAATATTAGCCAGCATATAAATGGATAAGGAGAGTATAGTGTATACATATGCCTTAGTTTTATATTCTATGTTGCTATAATAAACACAAAACCAAAACAATTTAGGATGACAAGGTGACTTTTATTCCAGTGTATAATTTCAGTTTATAGTCCACTGGGGCAGAAGTGCTACCAACAGAGGCTAAAGAACTGGTCATAACATATCCGTAGCAAGAGTAGAGGAAGCAAGAAGCAATACTGCAGGTTTCAACACCTCAGATTTTAACATGAAAAATAGAGTCTTTGCTTTGTTGTCTAACTGAGCAGAGTGGAGCTGAGATGGAAGTTTCCATAGGAAAGACCTAAGATGAACATTGAGCTATGCTATGGCCAGGGGTTTGCTTCTTGTTGCAGGAAGAAGGAAGAACACTAGAGTTTAAAATGGCTTTCCTCGTATTCAGAACATCAGAGACCCTACAGTAATCACCTGGAACCCGACCAGCCAAATCTCTCCCCATCCTAAAGCTCAGAGAAATTTGTGGAAGAGGGGGCAGTAAGATTGTAAGAGCCTAAAGATGGGAAGGAGCAACCATATGCAAGCTACTCCACACAAGTTAAGGCAAAGTAACCATAATAGGACTTTGCATGACCTGAGCAATGACTGACATATCAATAACCCCCACAAAGTCTAGCATGGATCACAAGCACTAGGATCTTTAGAGACAAGGGATTAACAGTCACAACAGTGTTCCCATACTAAAGGAGAGCACAAGAAAGGGCTCTAGGCAATGCTACTGAGTCCTTTCACCTCATTAGAGTGGAGGACACAGAGGGAAGTTTGACATTCACACGAAAGGATGCTCCAAGGATTGGGGGGGGGGAGAAAGGGGCACTGGGAGAAAGGAGAGAGGGCAGTGGAAGGAAGAGGAAAAGGGGGAAAGGGAGTAAGGGGGATTAGGGAGAGGTGGAGGGAGGGAGGGGACCGGGGTACCTATTAAGTTTGTATGAATGGGAAAAAATAATAATAAAAAAGTAAAATAAATAAAATAAAATGGGTTTCCCAGGATAGTGATGGAGAGTGATAAGAGACACACTGACAGATTTTCACAGCAGAAGACAAGCACCAGAATCAGCGTACAGGAAAAAAAAGCATGTTTTCTTTGTATGTCGACACATTTAAAATAGGGTTTCTTTAAAATTATATGATTGAAGAACGCAAAATTGTAGATTAATCTGGTCTGCATAATGAAAGCTTATAGGCTCTTATATCCTGAACATCAATGAAAGTTGCCTTCTAACCTTTAAATTCAAGCTAAGTAGGTAGTTAATGCAATAATCTTCTAGAGGGATGACAGAGATTCTGATGTCTGTCCATGTTAAAAATATATAAGTAAAGGAACAAAGTTGAAAGAAGTTCATAAATATGATTGCATGTATATGTGTGTGGACTTTAAGAACAGAATGATAGTGTAGTAGTTCAATATTTGCTAAATAACTTGAATTCATACTACTAGGTATTGATGATGTTCTTTATCCAGTCCTCAAAATCATTTTGAGTATTTGATATGGGCTATCTTTTTGTTTGTACAGTCTATTTACTTTCAGATAGATAGAACACACACACACACACAAACACATATGCACAAACACACTTAAAACAATACAAGAGACTTAGGAACAATCTGAGTTCATGAAAATGGTTTTTATATATATTTTTTTATTATTATTATTTATTCAACTGTGTACGTGTGTGTGTATGTGCTCGCGCGCGTGTGTGTGTGTGTATGTGTGTGTGTAGAACCACGGACGAATTCGCGAACCACCATGGACGCCTCCACCTCCTTCTGCCCCGGGATTCACAGGCTCCGCCCTACCAGGACCAGAAGCGCAGGCCACCCCCGCTTCCGCCTGGCGTCTATACGTGGGATCTGGGATCCGAACTCGGGACCTTCCGCCTGCAAAGCGGAGGCTTAACCCCTGAGCCACCTCTCCAGCCCCATGAAAATGGTTTTTAAACCACTTTCAGTAAAGTACAAAACTATTTGTAGTCATAATAACTCAGACATTTTCTAATAAGCAATATCTCTGTCTCTGTCTCTGTCTCTGTCTCTCTCTTTCTCTCTCTCTCTAATGTCTTACGAATGGGACAGATTTCTCTTTTCCTGCAAAACTCTATCACATTCTATTCAATCTAACATGCCAATTGTCAGATATTAGTAATGGGAATAACGATATGTAGATTTGCACCTTTGTTAAAAACACTGATTTCCCTTGCCCACTGGACACAGGTGTACAGATATTATTACTTCATCATATTTCCTTCCTAGGATGTCTTAGAAAAGCCATTTACATAGTAATTATCTAAACAGAAAGGACAGAAAAGAAAAATCTAATATTCTCGTATCCTCCTGGATTCAAACAAATCACAACAAAACATAGAAAAAGTTGTCATTCTTGATTCACAGGTTGAAACAGCAAGCACTCAGATGTTCCAATTACTGTTAACTGTGTCAGTTCATAACAACAGCAATAGGAGATGGCAAGAAGTTTCATTTGAAATCTGCTCACACATTAAGTATTCCTCCACAAATGTCTCCAGCTGAGGAAACAAAAAGAACTTTGCTTACAATCAGATGGAATTTTTCTCCCGTACTTTAATGCATTTTTCAGTGGTCTATGTTCACTTTACCTGTTCATTACAGTTATGTACAGATTGAAACTGATCGAAATCTAATTTGTTTTGTATTGTGACTGAGAGGCGTATGTCCAAATAGCTTCACTAATGACATGTAGCCCACCAACTTACTAAAGAACATCTTCCCAAAGAGCTCACTGGCAAAGACTTTGTCCAGAGTCATCTTTTGATACTGTCGAGTGAATAGAGCTCTTCATGGAGACACTTTTTTTCTTTTGCAACAGGAACTACAATTCATGTTCCAAATGCTTTGCCTCACCATTTCAACAAACCTTTTGGAAGAGAACATTTGTCCTTTGTTCAGAACTGAGAATTGGGGAAGGAAACTGTTCAAAGTTATTCGGCTAGAACTGAGAGAAGCTGTGTCTCCCGCCGGGTCTGTTTGATTTTTAAGGCCCAAACATTTAACCACTACAGAGGAGAGGCTGTATTCGATTACTGCATTCACTCTAACTCAGCACCCTGACTGAATTGGAAGAAAGTAATTTTCACCCTGTGCTCTGTTGTTTGCATAACAGTTCTAGTTTGTGAATATGGAATATCAAAGTGTCAAGTCATGTAGGCATGTCTTTGCTGAATTCACTTCTCAGCATTGGGAAAGTGAAAATTGAAACTTAAAGTCAAATCAAATCCTCTGGAACTTTTTAAAGTTTGTATTTTGGCAAGGAAGGCACATACATTAGAGGGTTGAGCATGAAAACACAATGAACAATGGAAATAAAAGGCAGCACATTAATTTTATTTTAAATGTATTTTTTGAAAGTCAAAGTCAAAATGTGATGCTAACTGGCCAGCTTCCTAATATATATTTTTATTTATTTTTATTTTATTTATTTTTTATTACTTTATATTTCTTCTTTATTATTATTCTGGGGAAGAATACCTGTGCTTTGGAATACAATGATTAAACTGATAATCCACAAATGTTATACCCTGGACCACTGTGGTTTAGAAGTAATTTCGTGCAGTAGAAATGTGTGCACCAGAACAGAAAAAGAGAAAAAAGGAAAACCCAAATTCTCTATAACCAAATACTTCCCTAGCATGCACAAGTCTCTGGGATTGAGCCCCAGTAAAAGTACAAAATCATGAGTTTATTGATCCTATGTGTAGAAAGTAAAAGAACTATCTAGAAATATATCTCTTCTTAATATTCAAGAAGCATATATTTCAGGTAGCCAAATACAGAAGCAATCTCACTTTCTCAAAGACCAATGGATAATGAATGAAACTATAGTATGCATACACAACAATATACATCATATATACTATAGTACATATAACAGATAATATACACATTCACCTGTTAACATTTTGATTATGTATTATAAATTTCAAATGTGTATAGCATGCATTGTATAATCATTATTGTTATACATATATTTTTGCATATGGTAAAACTGTAAATCATGTGTATATTATATCCATTACCATATATAAAATATGGTACTATTTCATGCATATATTTCAGTGTATAAAAAGTGGAACACCACCATCTTCAGCAACACATATGTGCCCATAGGACATTATGCTGTGCAAAATAAGCAGATATATAAAAATAAACTCTGCATGTTCTCCTTTATGTGTGAAATCATGAAAAGTTGAATTCATAGGAACAGAAAAAAGAGAAATAGAGAATAGAACAGCACTCCACTCATTGAAACCTTAGAGATGTGAAGGAACAGAGAGAAGCTTATCAGAAGGTACAAGTTATCAGGTAAGAACAATATGTGCTGGAGGCATTGTGCATGAGATTACTGCAGATAATAGCAATGTGCTACTCAGTGGTTGAGCATTCCTTATCTGAAATGCTGGATCCAGAAATGTTTTAGATTTAAGATTTAAAAAAAATGAGATAGTGCATATTCATAAAGTGGTATCTGGAATAAGAATCTAAATCTTAAAACCAAATTTGTTTTCTGTATTCATTATAAGCATACTCAGCAGGCAATTTTATACAATTTTTGTCTAATCCTGCCTGCATTTTAAACCGCAGCTGGTCATAAAAGGTCATATACAGAATTTTCTTACTTGAAGAATTATGTTTCCACAGGGAACACACTCCAGGCAAAAGACCTGTGGGAGAAAGACCATAGTTTCTAGGAGGAGAACAGAGTACTAAGGTTTCGCTATAGGGACTTGATGTCAACTTACTTCTAAGCATCCATCATTGCATCCATACATAAGAGGAGTGTCCACCACATGACCTAGAAGCCTCCTTTTGCAATGGAAGGTGGTTAATATCCAGAATTACAACTGACTGAAGTTCAGAGAATAAGTGATTATGGACTGTTTTGCACTGAACGGGACATTTAAATCAACCCCCATCCCAAGTCTCAGAGATCCTCTCTAAAGAAGGATTGGTAAGGAATTGAAGAAATGACTCAGAAATTAAACCTCTGCCTCCCAGCAGAAGGTCCTGAATTCGGATCCCAGGTCACATGTAAAACGCCTAATGAAAATGTTAAGACTCTACTTCCCATCCTGGTAGGAGGAACCTGGGAAACGTCAGAACAAAGCAAAGAAGAGATAGAACAATCCAGGGTGATGCCCGAAGTCACCATTGGGGTTCCAAAGGTATACACATAGCCCCCCCTCTCTCCTCTCTCTCTCTCTCTCTCTCTTACTCTCTCACACACACACACACAGAAATACACACTCAAATATAAAAATTTTAAAAAGGAGCAGTAAGACCTTAGGCTGGGAAATGGTACTTCAGCCAGTATCTTCTGTTCATGACAATACTTCTGAACCCATGAACTCACTGAAGTGGCAACTACTTCTACAAGACCTGCTTAAGATTTGGCCCATCAACATTTTACCAACGAAGGGACATAATCTTAAGAGGCTGTATGTGTCTCCCAAAAACTATTAAGAGTTAATGCTGGATAAGAGGCAAAGGGAGCTGCTCTCCTCAATGGTATACTAAATGATACTTGGTCCATGCTCCTGCAAGTGTCTAAGAACATGTTACTAAAGGAAACCCACATGAAACTCAGTGAATTACACACACACACACACACCACATGCACACACACATGAAATTTGGAGGCATCCAGTAGGGAAGAAGGTTTGAAATAGGAAAAGAAGGGTGTGGGATTGGGTAATAAAGAGTGACAATAAAATAAATTTATCAGATTCGTCTATGAAACTCTAAAGCCAAAAAATTTGTGCATTTTGGATTTTGAATCTGCATATTTTTGGATTAATGATTCTTTCTAATAGTTGAAATTTGCTGAGCATTGATCTTAATAGTCTCACTCTTTACTTCCCATGGTAAAATGTTGAAAAAAAACATGTAAAGCAGAAAGTATATTTTGATTTGTTTTGGCAATGCATTTGCAATGTATATACATTTTAAAAACATTCTGTCACATATAATAACTATATGCAATTATTTCTCAGAAGTAAATGATCACTTGAAGATACAAAGGAAAAAAAAGCTGCTGTAATGGTCTGAATGTGATTTGTCCCCCTGTGTTTCTATCCTTGGCTGGTGTTAATGCTTGTGAAGATTGAGGTACCTTTGAGAGGTGGAGCCTGCTCAAGGTAGGGACATCACAAGAGGTAGGTCTTGAACTTCTGAAGCTTCTCCCGGCTTCCTGCTGCTTTGGATCGCTGACTCTTGATGATTGTAGAGATCTGAAACAGTTTCCTTCTTCTGCCTTCTGCTATGATTCCCATTGTAATGGACACATCTCCTTCAGAGCCATAAGTCAAATAAATACCCATCTCTCCTCTAAGTTGTGTATGGGTCCCTTTTCATAGCAGTACAAAGAAAAAGTAAGTATACCAGTTGCAAATGGAGAGATGTCATCCTGCATCTACAGAAAACATGCCTTAAAAAGGTAGTTTACAGGCTAGAAAGATGGCTCAGGGTTCAAGACTCTGCCCCACTAGCAGAAGAACCAAGTAAGGATCCCATGTAAAAATAGCAAGGCTAGAAATGGCACGGGCTTGGGAAATCCCAGAACAAAACAAAAAGGAGGTAGTATAATCCAGGATGATTCTTAAAGTCACTCTTGGGCCTTCACAGGGACACACAGTGCCTCTGATACACACATATAACCACACACAAAAACAAATAAAAATCGGGGGTTGGGGATTTAGCTCAGTGGTCGAGCGCTTGCCTAGCAAGCGCGAGGCCCTGGGTTCGGTCCCCAGCACCGAAAAAAAAAAAATCGGAAAAAGAAAGATAGCTGACCAAAGACAGATAAAACTATGAGGCAGCGGATATCAAAACACATAAGAGAAAGATACTTAACGGGAATATTTTAGTGTCTGTATCTCATTTGCCAGAAGCTTGGCTTTTTTTTTAGTTGATTTCTTGATTTGGAAAATATTGTTTTATGAAAGCAATGTGAATTGGGTTTCTAACACATGTACTGCAAAAGTTTCTGTTAGGGCATTTTGATCCAAAGAAAAGAAATACTCATCAAGGAGAGACACATATGGAAAACTGAGGAAGTTGCTTAGTGTAAAAATAGCTTTCTATGGAAATTTCTATTTGGTATGTGTGTTCAGGTCAATTAAAGAAAAGAGATGGACAAGAGCATGGAATAGATTTCTATCTGTAGGGCTCCGAATCTCCATCTATAATCACACCAAAATATATCCACTTATTCTCCAGTCAGCTCCAAACATTCCTAGAATCTTTTCATTGTGGTATTGATGGTGCCAGGGAAGCAGCTGGCCAGCGAGAAATGAGGTTCCTTGCTGGAAATAGGTTTCAGCAGGATGAATCATACATGCTTGTCATCTTTTCTCTCTGAGTGTCGATATTCACTTATATATAATGGGGACCATAAGATGTTTTCTGTGTGCCATTCAGGTGTACTGGTGTACGACACTGCTTATTCACGTGTGACGGATGGAGGACATGATACGCATGACCTGCAAGGCTTAATTTTCTGCATCAGGTTAATTGCTAGAATTACTGTTACAATGCTGGCCATAAGTCATAAACACAGATGACATTACATCATTACAAAGATGCAGGTTTTATAAAAATTAATGTTGTTATGTTTAAATTGCATATGATATTTCCCCAATTCAGTGTCCATCTCAGGTAGCAAAGAAGGGAGAGTGAATGAAATCAGCCTTCTGGGTTTAGGGAACCTTATACTTCTGAGCAGCTAGAAACAGATGATGGAGATCCCAGCCATCTGAACTGATTGCTTCATATCTATATAGGTTACTCAGATTGTCCTCAATCTGTCCCCAACTCCTGCTGGCCAGGTGCACCATCCTTCTGTTGTCTAATGACATTACTTTCTATGTATGACATTAGCAGCTCTTGCTCTAGCAGTGTCTTTTATCCTCCCATCATCTTTTAACCCTGCCCTAACCTTAATGGACAAATGCCACATATGACCCACTTAACTTCAGAATCAATCTATTGCATATTTTAAGAAGCCCTGAGGGGTGATTCTTTAATTTACTAGTGCATGCACATCACCATCCTACTCACCATCGTCACATGCTCTGCAGTTGACTGCACAAAGTGCCTCACATATAAACTTGCATTAATTAGTAAATGTAATCAAAGCTGATTGTGATTAATTATGAAATGATGAACATTTCAGCTTTAATCCCCCAAAATTATTTCATAAGTTCTGTTATGAAGGATGTCTGTCAGAGAGAAAATAGATGTGAATAATGTTAGATGACATTTAATAATAACATGACAAAAATCTATTCAGTGAATATGTGTGTCATGAAACTAGGGACTGATAGAATATTTATATTAATATTTATAACTTTGCACTTATTTTTCCAGTGATGGCTTGATGACTTCAGTATTCAGTATTGTTTGAAAATATTGTATGTTAAAATATGCCTTATACTTATGCATGTTGGTATACTATGTTGAAAATAATTTTTTTTCTACAAGTAACAGTCTTCCTTCTCTTTAGCCCCTTCTTCATCTTTTCCTTTCTTTCTTCCTCCACTGTTTTGTGTGGTGGTGTGGAGTGCACATGTGGGTGGGTGTCCATAGAAGCAGACACTGCAGCGCATGTACTTGTGGAGTCCTAAAGATGACTTCAGGAATCCTCCTGGAATTTTGAATTCCTTATGACTTTTCTCTGGGACTTCCCAAACTGTACCTTCCAGGCCTGGAAGCTTATGCAGTCACCATTACTGCAAAGCATTTTCACTTGGAATCTGAGATCCAAACTCAGGTCCTTCTGCTTGTGAAGCAAAGATTGTAACCCCTGAGCCATATCCCCAGACCTTTCCTCCATCTTTTTATTAATACTCCATATTTATTTTATAGTGACTACTGTGTAGCATTCAAAGCACCAAACGGCAGAATGTATAATTCATCCAAGGGGAAAAATACAATAGAATCTAATATTTTGTAATGAATAGATAACATATGGACAAGTTAATGATAAACCAAATATGGCAGAACATTAACTGTGAAATATAGTTGGTAGGTAAATGCGGATGTTCATTCTTTTAGCTTTTCTAAATATTTAAAATTTTTCAAATTAAAATTTTAGATAGAACATAAACTGAACAATTCTTACAAAGAGTTGTATTATATGATAAGAAGTATTTACCTTTTTATCACCAGTAATTAATCAAATATTTATCTGGCAATGGTTATTATTATGAGATGTGCAAAGTACTATAGACATCACTTCCTCTGTGGGGTCAAAGAAAGAGCACTGGATTTCCAGATGGAGTCCACGATGAGCATTAAGTTGGTCCACCCACAGCCATTGTGTTCATGAAAATGGCAGTTTATGAAAATGGACTCTGTTTCCAGGTTCTGAGTTCTGATTCATCTAACCTGAGTTTGGGCCTGTCAACTAATTTTCTGTAATCAAGATTAGCAAAGTATGTGCACTGACCAAAGCACTAAGGTTGCATGTGTAATGAGGATTTATTGCAACATTTTTCCATGATCTTTTGAAAGACTCTTTTGGAAAAATATGACTTCTGCTAAGAAGCCATTTTCATCTCATATTCAGATAGTGTAATAAGTTTTGCCTAACGACATAAACTGCTACTTCCTGTCATATAGCTCAGAGTTCTAACAACATATTTGCTGTGAGTTAAGACTTTTAAGTTATGCTATCTAACAATCTCCTTTTTTAAAAAAACACTGTGAATTTCAGTGTCCAATTTATAATTATGATGTCAAATACTGGCTTATGAGATAACATTTTTTGTGAATTCTTTTATTCTTAATGTGTACTACTCCACTTTCGCAAGAATTTATGTATAGATTTTCCAGTGTTTCTGACCTTGGGTACAGCTTCAGGTGATGAATCAAAAAGCAATGAGGATAAAATTGTATCTCACTCTGATCCTACCTCATTTCAAATAACATGATTTCCAAGCTGATACACTTTGATTCTTTCTCCTTGTCTGGAACATGCTTGGTTTTATAATACAGATATCCCAATCTGAATTCTCTCCGCCTTTCAGCCCTCTCAAACTAATCATACATTAAAATATGACGATAAGTGCTACACAGCAAAATATTCACTGGCCCAGAAATTTTTACCTTCTTAGCACAGGTAATTAAAACAAATGTCTATTTGGCAGGAATTCAACCCATCTGTTACTATTTTGTTGCAATAAATCAAAACCTTCCTGAATGTTTTGTAATTATACAAATATAAACAAAAACAAAGCCTGACATTGTTTAAAAAAAATGTAACTCTGTGTTTTGAGAAAGTGAATTCTTTGGATACTAATACCAAGTACACAATATTTGCTCATTTTTATAGATAAATCTGTATATTCTTTGAAAAGATAAATTTGAAGAATTCTCTCTATGTTAGGGTGGGGGAATCTACATATTGGTGAAAATATGCATCTTGCTTACTGCCTCCAATCAATAGAATTTCAAATTATCCTTTTGATTAGTTCTTTCTGCAGATATATAATGAGATCTTTTGATTTATTGACTATGGAAATACCACTCTACTTGTGGAGTTCTGTTTAGAATGAAAAGTCTTCAGGGGAAAGAGTGTCAAATCGGATGTCTTTAACAGTCCTTAATTGCTTTCACAGTCATTTGTCTTCTTTTCCCCCAAATTCTGTTGCCCATCTCCCAATCAATCCTTGTGCTCAGGACATGTGGGATTGGCATGTCATCTCATTCACAGGCCTCTTTACTTCATATTCCAGTCAGAGCTTACAGCAGTTAACCCAACCTGGATGGTTGCTGATAAGTCACCATCAAATGGCTTAAGGGAACGAGGGGTTTATCTTCTCTTATGATTACTGGCTATAGTTCTCAGTCCAGGTTGGCAGAAAAGCTCACACCATCACCAGGGTCAAGGGGACTGACTACACCATCTCTAAATAATGGAGAGAGGGGCAATTCTTGCTTGCCAGATTAGCATGTCTGGCCAAATGTACACAAGGATGCAAGTTTTATTCCAGGGCCTAGTCCTACCCACCATGAACTAGACCTTCCCCATCAGCTAGACAATCACCTGTAGGTTTTCTCTGGGCTTAACTCAACCACTAATTCCCTACAAATGTGCCCAGAGCTCAAACCCTCAACTGTCAAGTTGATACCTGTGCATATGACATGTCTTATCTCCTTGAATTAGTTTGTTATTGCTATCAATAAATGGCTTAGAAAAGCAAATTTAATACAGGCTAGTTGTGTAAATCAGAATTTTGAGCATTTGCTGGTTTAGCTGATTTATTTATTCATTTACTTATTTATCTAATTTCTTTATTTTGCTACAAGTTTTGAAAGTCATGAATCAATATATCATCAGAGCTGTATTATTTTCTTGAACATTCCCCTCCCAGAAGTTAGCTGGTTTGCAAGCACACTTATGATGTTGGCCAAATTTAGATCATTGCAATCTTGCTTTGGAGAGCCTCATTTTATTGCTGGCTATTGGCCAAGAAGTGGATCCCAACTATTGGAAGCTTAGCTCAAGGTCCTCTTCATCTTCAAAGGCATCATTCTTTGACCCCCTTGACCTCTGTAGCATTACCTTTGTTTTACCACCTTTCTCTGCCAGTCTTCTTCTTTCCCTTTAGCTTTTTAAGGACACACAAGATTGTCATTTCATTGGGCCCACTAGAATAATCCTCTGTTAATATCAATCTAGTAGTAGTCAACACACCTTTTATAAATTCTTTCACTAAAGTAACCAGGTTGTCATTTGACTAAAAATCGTGAGAATGGAGATGGGGTAAGGGTTCTTTGTACACCTGACTGTTGCATTCCTTCAGTAGTGAAAATGTTACCTATGCTCTTCTTAGTTACCAGGAAACAGAGCTGAAATTTTCATTGTACTCAGTGTCTCTAGTAACTTAATGGAATAATTTTTCCACATCTGTATCAAATAAAAACTTATTCAAGGGGCTAGAGAGGTGGCTCAGGGGTTAAGCCTCTGCCTTGCAGGCAGAAGGTCCTGAGTTCAGATCCTAGACTCCACGTATAGACGCCGGCGGAAGCGGGGGCGTCCTGAGTTTCTGGTCCTGGTAGGGCGGAGCCTTTGAATCCCGAGGCAGAGTAAACAAGGAGGCGTCCATGGTGGTTCCCGAATTCATCCGTGGTTCTACACATACATACATACATACATACATACATACATACATACACACACGCACACACATGCATACACGCACAATTGAATAAATAATAAAAAAATTAAAAAAAGTATTCAAGTAATGGTAAGCACTAATAAGGGAATGATTGATTAGCTTGGGCTCTTTAAAAACATTCTAGAAGCTCTGTCATCCTTGTAAACTTCCAGTTGTGACTTCCACTTGATTTTCTTTAAGTGAAAGTAGCAAAAACGTCCAAACTCCACTTTTAGAACACAGAACATCTTTCCTATGTTTAAATAGTTCCCCACCTCATAACTACCTAGCTATCATCTTAAGATCCAGAAAGCATCATAGACTTATCTCCCTAAGTTTCAGATGTGGTGACAGGGCATTTGACCTACAGTCATTCTACAAACTGCATGAAGCTCAGGGTTATACTAGCAAGGGGAGAGAAGACAGATGCTCTCTCACCTAAAGCATCAGCAACAATGTCTGAAAATCATAGATTCAAGCAATACCACAGGTTTATCAACACATAGTTAAACATTAGTATTTTATTAGTAACCAGTTTTGTCAATAAGCAATTTCTACATTTCAGTTTGGACATAATTTCCTGCTGCCACAAGCATGAGTTTTTTGTTTTTTTTTTCCCAGCCTGCCACAATTTCTCAAACTCAAAACCTTATTAATAAGTGCATGGTCTACTAATCAGCCACAATCTGCTTTGGGTGTTTTCAAGCAAGAATGTGATAATGGACATTTCCAGAGTCAGTGGCAAATCACAAGCAAATCAGTGGTCTTCCACCCACGGGTCAGAATCTGAAAGTTGGCTGCAGTCTGGTCCTGATGAGTGGCTGTCACTCACCTATGATTTTTCAACTGAAAAAGTTAGCTACACGTTTAGAAATGGTCAATTATTCCTACTTTGTATTTGTTTCTGTGTCAACTCACTTTCAATTCTATTTACAAGACTAAATGGTCAATGAGATTTAAGCAAAACAAAAATTTACTGTCAATTTTGAGACATTTGCATATAAATTAGTGTAATGATTTTAACTAGCATTCTAGCAAAATACATTCAGAGTCATGATAATTCATGCATGCTTTTTCATTTCATGAAATGTGTAGTCTTGCAGTTAGAAGATTAAACTGTTTGCTTTGATGCAAGCTTTGAAAGCAATTTCAAATCAGGCAAACAAAAACACTGCAAAGCCAAAGTCTAAACACTGGGCGTCTGGCCTTACTCGTTCATGTGGCTGAAGATGGACTTTCTATTTGTTTGCCTCAATTTCCATGAAAAGAAGAAATATTGGATCATGACAACCTTTCTAAAATCCTTGTGAATTTGTACAGAGGGAGGTAAGTATCTTAGAAATGAACTTCAATAGGGCTGGAGAGAAGACTCTGCCTCCCAAGCAGAAGGGCCTGAGTTTGGATCCCAGGGCCCACAGAGCAAAGCAAGAGGTAGAAGCAATCCAGGATGATTCACACTAAGTGAATGAATAAATAAAACTTAACAAAAAAAGAAATGAACTCCAATAAAAACCAAACGAACACAAAAGAAACTTAAGCATCACGCAGCAATATTGATTAGTTATACATTTTTATGATACTGTGTAGAATCTTGTATTAGTTCTCTTATGTGACTATAACAAAACACTGTGCCATTTATAAATGACAAGAGGTTTATTTTTCACATTCTGGAGGATGGAAAGTCAAAAATCCACGAGGCAGAAGGTTTTCTCTCTAGCCAAAGTGTTGCCAAAGCAGCAACTTTTAATACTGTACCCTTGCAGAGCCGAAGAGGAAAAGGTCTATACCAGAGGTGACAGCAGGAGAAAGAAATAGGTCAGACATTGTAGTTAGGGACCAGGACAAGGTAAACAAGCAGTTCTGATTCTTGTCCTTGGTCAGAAGCAGGAAAAATCCTGGCTCTCTCAGCTGCTCTGCTCCAACCAGAGGCCAGAGATGTGCAACACATTCAGGGATAGTAGTTTGTTTGCAATGGATTCTGATTATCTTTTTCCTGGTGGTACCCAGTTGCCTGCAAGCTATTGGAACAGGATGGAAACTCCAGTACAAATACTGGAATGGAAAGGCATATGAACAACACGTGACCAGACCACTGGCCATGCCTCTGCCCAGCAATGACCCCCCTTTTTTCCCCCAGTGATAACCCTTGCTTGGGACCTGTTTCTACTGTATGTGAGCTCTGCTTGCTTCCCAGATTTTTAATTCTTAATTCTAATCCTATAATAAAATTCCTTACTGAAATTCAGGTGCTTCATCTGTGAAATTCATTCTTTGAGTTTGCCAGGACCTAGAAACTAATGGTCCAGGACCTTTGGTGACTAAGGATTATCCAGAACCCCCCTGAGTTATTCTCACCTAAAGAGTTTCCATATACTTCACATATATCACTAGTTTCTGCAAGAGCTTTGATGAGACCGTGATGTAATCACAAGGGAGTCTCATCCTTTAATATCCCCACAATGGGTAGAAAGACACAACATGAACTTTGGAAGGGATTCCCACCATAGTACACGGTACACAAGTCACCCAGAGCATTATTTTGAACCCTGCTCTGTCAAAGTACATACCACAATTTGAAACTTGATGATAGTGAAAAACCTGAGATTCACTTGGCATATACTATGTTTAATATATGATTACATGTACTAGGTTTATTAATATAATTACTTTTAAATATAATATGGAAACAAACAAACTGATTAAAATGTGAAATAATTAAATTCAATGGAACTAAAACAGCATCTTCAACAATGGTGCTGGCAAAACTGGATGTCCACATGCTGAAGATTAAAACTAGACTCGTACGTGTCACCATGCACAAAAATTAATTCCAAGTGCCATCAAGGATCTGAAGATGAGGCCAGAAACTATAAAAACCCTAGTTGAAAGGGTAGAGAACTCCTCCAGCTGATTGGACTAGGCCAACAGTTCCTAAACAGAAATCAAATAGCACAGACACTAGAACCAACACTCAACAAATGAGATCTTATGAAATTAAAGAGCTTCTGTTCAGATAAAGAGATTGTAAACTACCAAAAAGGCAACCCACAGAATGGGACAAAATCTTCACTAACCATAGAGTTCAATTAGAGCTCAATTGTTCAGAGTGCACAAAGAACTTAAAAACCTAAACCCCAAGGAGATAAATTGCCCAATTAAAAGATGAGCCTCGGAACTCAAAAGAAACTTTTCCAGTGATAAAATTGAAATGTCTAACAAATATCTTTAAAAATGCTCCACATCTTTAGCCATCAGGGAAATGCAAATCAAAAATACCCTGAGATGTGATCTCACCCTGGTCAGGATGGCAAAAAACCACAATACAAACATCACCAAATGATGGAGAGGATATGGACATTGCTGGTGGGTATTCAGGCTTATATAACCACTCTGGCAATCAGTATTGTGCTCTCTAAAAAGTTAAAGATTGAAATGCCATATGACCCTGCTATACCACTACTGGGAATAATCCCCCATAAAGCAGAAATTCACTACAGTGACATGAGCAAAACTATATTCATTGCAGCACTATTTACAATAGCAAACTCATGTAATCAACCCAAATGCCCAACAGATGATGAATGTATAGTGTATAATGAAAATGTGGTACATTTATACAATGGAATACTACTTAGCTATCAGAAAAGATGAATTAATGAAATTTGCCTGGAAATGGATGGAATTAGAAAAAAATTATATTGAGTGAAGTATCCCAGACACAGAAAGTTAGATACCTATGTACTCCCTAAGAAGTGGATCTGAGTTCCAAACCCATTTAATGACATATTCAAAGGTAAATCTCTGTAATACCTACTGTAATCACAAAGAATTATAAACAGAAGGGAAGGGGAAGGAGGATCTCAAAAAAAAAATAGGGGATTGTGCTTCAGAAAGAAAATAGACTATGATCAAGTATTGTTTATAAGTAGAAAACATCTGGTGCAGCTCACTCTCAGTTTCCTTCCTAGTCACTTGCGACTGAATACATTTGATCTCACCAATCAGGGTGGGTATAGAGACTAGCAGACAGATGGTATCCATCCCACAAATGGGACACTCCTCCTCCCCTCACTGCTGTATCCTACTCCTATTCTTCCATCTACCTTTGAATCTCCTCTTGTATTAAGAGCTTCATTTAAACAGTCTTTTATCTTTGGTTAGGAAGTGACCTTCAATACCATCAGGATGTAGCTAAGGGCAATGCAGGAAAAGCAAAACTGTAAACAACAACAAACCATAATTCAGAACACCAAAGACCCTACATTAATCACCTGGAACCATATCAGCCAAATCTCTCCCCATCCTAAAGCTCAGGGAACCTTGCAGAACAGGGGGCGGCAAGATTCTAAGAGCCTGAAGATGGGGAGGACTAACAATATGTAAGGTACACACAGGTTAGGGCTGCAGCAGCCAGAACTGGACTTTGCCTGACCTGAACAGTGACTGACATATTAACGACCCCCCAAAGTCTAGCATGGATCACATGGGAAAAGGCTCCAGGTAGTAGGATCCTTAGAGGCAAGGGATTAACAGTCATAATAGTCCTGAACCCTCACTAAGGTGGAGGACTCAGAGAGAGGTTTGATATTCACACAAAAGGATGCTCCAGGGGATGGGAGGGAGGAAGGGGGAGGCACCAGGAGAGGAGGAGGGAAGGAGGGGAGTGAAGGAAGGGGGAAGTGGGGAGAGTGCAAGGGGGGACAACTGGGGAGGGAAGGGGGAGGGAGAGAATGGGGACACCTGTTGAGCTTGTATGATTAGAGAAAAATATAAGATATGGGAGAAAAAAATAAAAATAAATGATAAATTGTAAATCCAAGTTTTAAAAAATGTGAAATAATTACTTTCTCCATCCTTTTCAAAAGCAAAACTTTTGCAAAATACACTATTTTGTGTCAATTTTAAAATTATAGAAGACATAAATTCTGTTAAGTACTACCATAGTGAGACACCACCTTGTAGAAATCTTCATCATCAGGTTATTGCATGTGACTATTTTTCTGCATCAGATCCACTAACTTACTTACTTAACTTTATTTAAAGGAACAAATTAAAAAAGAACATTTTATGAGCACTAAATGTTACACGACCATGTTAGGATATATGAATATATTATCATTCAGCCAGTCTTTATTGAGACCATCCCCCATGAAAAATATGTATGACCTCGTGCTGTATAGTCCAGGTAGGGGACAGGACAGATTTCCAATTCTTCCCAGTATGCTGACAGCCACATGTAAGAACATAGATGAGGTCATCAATCTCAAGGTCCTGAATGCACCCTTATTGGTTTCACTATGAGGTAAACGGGTAAAAAAGTTGCCTTTTGTAATCCTGCCCCTTCTTGTACTATCCCCAGCCCTCTACCACCTTCTGTTAAATCTGGCTTTCTGACCTTTCTCAATTAATTCCTGAGGTTTTTAAGTGTATTTCTTTTTCTGCTTCCTCAAGGCATACAGAAATTATTTCAGCTGTTTGACATAAACAAATTGAAAATCCACAAGTCCTAGCTCACATTCTGTTTAGCTGAAGGGATTATTTTTATGCTCCTCATTCCAGAAAAGTAATTATTTGTGTGGGTAAAGGAACCAAAGAAGAATTTTAAGTGTTCATCTGTATCTACCCTCTTTGAATTGTACTGAAAGGATCTTAAATAAATACCCCAGTATTTTTTTCCAAAGCAAGACAAATACAGCTTTTTGAGATAAAAAAAAAAAATAAGGTTTAAACCTGGGCAGTGAGCAAACACGCATCCCTTTATAAAGAGAAAATGAAAAACTAAACAGAAATATCTATCAGATCAGCTTCGACTGCTAGGAAGATTATAAACAGAATTTTAGAAAACTGATTATGTTTGCATTTCCCAGCCTTTCACAATTGAGCTTATGCACTTTTCTCCGCTTAAATTTTATTTGACATAAGTGAGAGTTAAATAAGTAAAAGCAGCTTTAAAAAGATCTGCGACCAGCATTATTACATTAGAGTCTCAGACAACCAACTCAGGCTGGTGCGCTCGCCTTCAGATTTAATTCTAGATGTCCTTCTCTCTTGCACATGCGAATAAATAGGAAAATGATTTCCGTTAGCTAGATCTCTGGTTTAAGCAGAAATGCAATCATCATGGTTTCTAAGTGTTGTGTGTACACTCTCTAACCCAATTTTCTCTGCATTATTTAGACACGCTCACTGCTTTAAACCTGATAGGAGGCCTACCCGCCCATACCAATTAACCTAACCTGCAATTTACTTACACCCAGTTGTCCTTGGATCATCCCCTATTCTCCTTTCTGCTTCCTGTCTGAACTGGCTTTTTATTCTTTCCAGAAAAATGTTGGTAATCTGAAAAGGGTCTTAATCTCTCTGGTAAGATTTCCCTTTCCCTTTAAATTTTCAAGGGACCCAAATAAATTTGCAAACTTCCACCCATAACATGGAATACCATTTTGTCTTCATGCAATTCCCTCTTTGAATTTTGCCCATGGGAAACTGGCATTCTAAAAACAGCAGTCACTGGTCAAAACATAATAAAGAATCTCTCCCTTCTGTTCTCATGGGGTTTATTTGACTAGATTCTCTGAGGGAAAGAATAAACAAGAAAAAAAAAATAATTGCTGCCTACCACATCCACACTGTTCTATGCCGGTTAAAATGTAAGTCAAAAGCTATCATGTTCACTGTATACTTGGAATGCCGGATTCTGTAGATACGCAAATTGGAATTACATACATAATGAAACACAAAGAAATCTACCAAATGAATGGATTGTGCAATTAATTTCACACCCTTCTGACAGTAAATCTAATCACTAAAAGGAATGTGCATGTTCTCTGAGTCTTATTCAAAATTTGTACCATTGCTTTTGTTAGAATTTGTGTAATTAAGTTTGAATTTAAAAGTCTGGGGAGATGACTTAGTGGTCAAAACCTTTGCCTCCCAAGCAAGGACCTCACTTCAGAAATTGAAGTGGTATGTAATACTGCCAGGTAGTGATTCTTGGAAGACCTACAGCATTGAAATCCCCCAAAATTAGCTAGTCAGACTATCCCGAATGACGGGCTCTGGGTTTAATTAGAAGACCAGGGTCACAATGATAAGGTGGATGAATGATTGAGGATGACTTCTGATATCACCCTTGACCTTATATATACCTGTATATATACTCTGAAACATCCACCCACTCACATGCACACACACACACACACACACACACACAAATGTGCACACAACTCATGTATACCTACATGAAAGAAAAAACATTTTAATTTAAAACATGGATAATTAATTATACAAATTTAAGATTTTTTTATTTTGTAGAATATTAATAAATGTTCATGCCACTTCCTAGGCACAAAACTTTTGGATGTTTTCGCTTTGTTTTTTTTTTTTTTTTTTGAAGTAGAATATTACTATATGGCTAACTTTGCACTCTCAGTCCTTATGATTTAGCTTTTCAATGTTGGGTAATTTCCAGGCATGTGTCACATGACTGACAGTTTGCTGGGTAGGAATTTGTAGATATCCTACTTCCAGAAAACATGCAGAACCTTCTAATAATCATTTGGCAGCCAACTGAATAATTCTGGATGTAATATCTCCATCAAAATAGATTCTCTCCAAGCTAATAAAAAAAGCTATCTAATACATGGTATTACATTTAACCTTTCTTCAACAGTCTAATTATTTAAGAATGTTTCTGTAATGTTACACGTGGCAAAGAAATATATAATCTGAATAAAGGAAAGATCTCCAGGGTCCAGTGAAAAGGCTCAGCAAATAAAGTTTCCTTCTCACAAATCTGGTGACATGCGTTCAGTTCCAGGACCCCACATGGTAGAAGTAAAGACTAAAAGTGGTCTCCTGGCTTCTGTATGCATTCTCTATCTCTCTGTCTCTCTGTCTCTCTCTGTCTCTCTGTCTCTCTGTCTCTCTCTCTCTCTCTCTCTCTCTCTCTCTCTCTCTCATAGTTAATCTTAGGTGTCAACTTGACACACCTAGTATTAACTAAGTTCAGGTGAGACCACACCTGGCAAGATCAGCTTCTCAGAGATTACCTAGATAATTCAAACATCAGCCTGAGATCCAACTGGAACTTCCATATATCTCATAGGAACTTGCCAAAAATGGATCAGATAAAAGGAACCACAGAACAGAAAAAAGAGAGAGACCGTCCAGGAATACTCCATCCATGTGGATGTCTGCTGTGATTTAGCTGCCTACGTATAACTTCAGCCACCAGCCATGTCACCTACACCATGAAAGTCTGTATCTCCCCTCTGAAACCCTAATACATCTCCTTTTCTCCCTTAAGTTATTTGACTTGAATCTACAGTTGCTAGGAACAACTCTTCTTATGGGTGTATCCTTGGTAATGAAAGGACCATTGTGCTCACTAGGCTAGACTACTTCTATCTATGCAGTTTGCCTTTCTTGTAAACACAGAGAAAAGAGTTGAAATTTCCCCAAAGATCATGACATGAACAATAATCATAAAAAGCTTTTACAAAATTGGAATTGTTATATTCTCAGTGTCCAACTCATAATAATGATTCTGTACATTTTTAGGATTTTATGACAGACCAGGAGAGTATCCTAGATATAAATTAGAATGAGGTGATGTGCATGACTTAGCATGCTTATAAATGTATATTTTTGTTTGTAATAGAAATAGAGAAAAAGAATAATTCTAAGCACAATATATTCTCAAAGAATTATTTTAAGAGTTACAAAATTATGCATGTCTTCAGGGGATTGGGCACTTTTAATCTTTTATTCATAGAGCCCCTTGAATCTTTGAGTTCATGCATAAATTGAGTTTTCTTTAATATTTGAATGTTTTACTACTTGAAAAGCATACAATCAAGGTTGTATACTTTCAATAAATTTTACTGTACCATTCTAATATTTTCCAAGTATAAATGTGCCAGAAAAAGCTCAAATAAATAGACAACCACATTGCAGAATGCAATGTAAATTTGTGACACATCTAGTTACTCTATGTGTTATACATATGTGTGTGTGGATGGTGTACATGTGAGTGTGATTTCATATATACATGTTTTCAGTTTTCTGACTGAAGACAATATCCATGTATTGTCTTCATATTTTAGCAAACATTTTGCCAAAAAGTCTTGTATTTTCATGTCCTGGTATATTAAAAATTTCAGTCTAATATATGAGTATGTTTGGATGTGTATATGATAAGTTATAGGTTATAACACTAGAGTCTACTGGGCTGTACTAATCCACAGAAAGATAATTCTTGCTTTTGTCTTATAAGTTAGCTCAAGGAGGGGACAACTCTGTCACAATGCTGAATGTTGCACAAGATCATATGTTCAGAGAACAAATGGAGATGTTGAAGACATTTGCAACAAACTGAATAACACTGGATTTAATAAAAAAGATGAAATCAAAGGGCCTATGAAAATTCAATTTGAGCCTGCTCTTAAAATCTGGAAAAATACCAACTACATTTCTACAGGTCCCTTTCCTATAAATTTTAAACTGGATGCTACATAAGTAGTAGAAACTAGTGGCATTTGTGGGACTCTAAGCTATTGCTTGTCAACTTTAGAGATGAAAAGAATCACTTGTGAGCCTTTGGAAACACAGATTCTTGGTCTACATCTAAATTGGCCTGGCTGAAAATGTTTGAAATGTGGACTTCCTTGCTCACAAAATTCTGCATTATGATAATAACACTGCTACATTCATTACACTTTGTACTGAACAGCCTTCATGGCACATCTAACTCATACTATGTGTAAAGTTCGGCTCAAAATATCATACGAGGTCTGTATATAAAAGCTACAACACAAGTACAAAATTGTAGATGCTGAGAAATAACTATAAACTTAGGAGTAAATAAAGACATTAATCTTCATGATCATGAATGCTTCAGTAATATAGTACTTATGATACTGAAAACACAAAAGTAAAAGATCAAAAGTATGCAAACAACTATAACACTAAAATCAATTCTCTTTAAAATGACATCCATAAGACTGTAAACAGAAAACTGAGAGAAAATTTATAAATCATACATTCAATGAGACACTTGAGCTAAAAATATGTACAGTGTTCTGACAACTTAACAATAAAATCATAGCAACAATATGAATGTTGGATAGATATTTTCAAAAGAGGATTGAAATGGCTAATGGCTATTGAAGAAATGCAGAATTTCATAAGTTAATAAGGAAACTTAAGTCCATATTGCAAAAACTTAGGACTGTGAAAACATTAGGCTGGAAACAGACATAAGCAAGCAAGAAAAAAACAAAGAAGGAGGGAAGAAAGGAAGGGAAGGAAGAAGGGAGGGAGGCAGGGAGTCAGGGAGGCGGGAAGGCGGGGAGGCGGGGAGGCAGGGAGGCAGGGAGGGAAAGAGCTGATGAGTATATGAAGACCCTGTCACCATCATACATTGTTAGTGGAAACATGAAAGGTCACACTCCATTTGAAAACATGTCCACATTCCTTAAAATATTAAATGCAGTGTAGCCACACTGTTTCACTTTCCTTACTCATTTCTACATTATAAAACATGATCAAATCATCTTAGGGGGGAGGGTTAAACTCTGGCTCACTCTTCCAGGTTACTGTCCGTGGCTGCAGAAAAGTCACAGCGACAAAAACTTGAAGCCACTGATCACAATACATCTATCTTAAGAACAGGAGCTTAAGACCAATGCATACATGCTTGCTTGTTTGCATATATGTTCAGTGAGCTATTTCCATCATTATACACCTTCCCAATGAATGGTCTGGGTCACTATGGGGTGGGTCTACTGACAATGACTGGTCATTCAAGGCAATCCCTCATGGGGTTGCTCAGAGGTTCTTGTAGTTGGCCTGCATGGTTGCTGATAAATAAATTAGAATTATCTGGTTACAGTTCTCAGTCCAGCTTGACAGGAGAGCTCAATGGCTGAGAGAGGGACGATCTTATTTGCAGACCAGCGTGTCTAGCCAAGAATACATAAGGATGCCAATTCCTGCAACCAGCTCTCTATATTTTATTCCAGGGCCTGGTCCCATCCTCATCAGCTAGACAATCTCCTGCAGGTTTGCTCTGGGCTCAACTCAACCACTAATTCTCCACAAATGTGCCCAGAGCTCAAACCCTCAACTGGCAAGTTGACACCTCTGCCAAACTATGACAGAGGTCAATCTTAATTTAAAGAATACTTCTCTCCTAGGAGGCTCCAGAGGTTTGTCTTTAGCTATCGGGTTGATAACTAATATTAACCATCACACAAACCATAAAACAATACCATTCTCATGTATATAAAGAATAATATGTCCACCAAGAAAGCACACACAGTCACAGCAGCAGCATTCCTAGTGGCTAAAACCGTGTAAAAACCAAAATGTCCATCTACTGGTGAGCCGATTGAATCTGTTTTATCTATACAACTGAATATTAACTAAAAAGTGAAAAGGGCAATGGAATGATACATCTTACCACATGGATGAATACTGAAAATGTGCTAAGTGAAAGAATTCGTTGGCAAAGAACTATTGCTGTATGAAATTCTAAAATAAAATATATTGAGATAGAAAACATAATTATCTCTGCCTGAGAAGGGGTGATCAACTGAGAATAGGAGGACTTTTTGCAGGGTGGTGGCTAAAGGGCTGTAAAGCTTTTCGAGCAACAATGAAGCTGCCCTAAAAGTCATCATAAATAGCCATTGAGACACACAGTCTAATGAGTTAATTGTATGTGAATTATATTGCAATAAGGCAGCTTTCGGAAGCAATGTAAATGCCTATCCAGCAGCACCTCTATACTGAACACTGTCCTCACCCACTTTTGCCCTCAAAGCACCAGATTAATAATCATTTTAGTATTGTTTTCTAATCTTCATTTTAAACCAATTAATTGATTTAATATTTTTCTATCAACTTTCAGCACACTCCCTGACTCACCTTCAGAGAAGGTACTCACGTATTTATGAGATATTATTTACTGTTCTATCGCTTGTAAGATTATAAGACACAGAATGCCTTGTCTACTATGATATCACCATAATTTAGCAAAGGACTTTGCAGACATGTCTGTTTCATTTTTCCCATTGCTGTGGTGATTATATGACTCAAAAACCCTAGGGGAGCAAGAATTTATTCATGGTTGTAAGTCTCCTAGTGGCAGAAGAGTGATGATAGTATCAGGAGTAGAGGGAACTGCTCACAGTTTAGCGTAACTTCTAGTTTGCTAATATGCCAGTCTGCCAACTAATTCTTTCTTCAACTTACCACTTATTACCTGAGGAGGAATTTATCCCTCACACTAATGGATAGGGTCTTCCCATTTCAATCATAAAATCTCTTATAGGATTTTTCAAATGTCTGTCTTAACTAAATTATTCATTTATATGCCCAAAGGTTTAGTTCTCAATTGTCAAGGTGACCCCTAAACATAACTGACACACTGCATACTCAATACATTTTCTTAATTAACAAAAGGTGTGCATTCTTTTAGAATGACAATCTCATAATTACATTTTTAAATTTAGATTATAATCTCAGAATTCTCTAGTAGCATGAAGGGAAGGGAAATTTAAAAATGTTCCTTACTATTCAGAGGCAGTGACATGGCAGAGATAAAGCAACTTTCATTATCATCAATATTCTCAGTTGCTCATTCTCAGTTGAAATAAGAAGACTTATTACACATTGATCACATTTGTTTATTTCAGATGTGCAGATATGAGAAAGTAGCTTTGTCCAGCCTGATCAAGTTTCTGGATGATGAAATACTTTCTTCTTGGGATAAATATGAATAATGAATAAGAGGACATAGGTGTCACCTCTGTAAAAATGTGAAATTGCACAAATAATTGTTTGATAATATTGTGCTAATACTGTGTGAACGAGAAGCTTGAAGACATGATAGCAAGGAAAGAGTTAGGCTAAATTCAGTTAGTTAAGGGGAAAAGCTTAAGCTCATAACACAGCTCACCATCTTTATCTTCCCTTCTTGTATTTCCAATTTTACTTAAACAGCCACGGACCTAGTCATGATAAACTCATGATTTGCCTAAGAAAATTATGAAAATTCTCTTTTCCTTACCTGCAATTGGTTTTCAAATCAATGGGCAAATTTATTCTGGCCAGTGAGAAGGAAGGTAAATCTGTGGCATGGGACAGGTGAAGATTTTTCACCCTCCAAAGCATGTAAAAATACCCTTTTCCATATATATCTGTTTTCCCTCCTGAGTGAGAATATGTCCTCTGCAGATCTGCAGCAAAACTGTACTGCCTGCATCTTCCAGTCATGTAGGAAGCACAGGAGATGCAAAGATGGCTATGACAGTTAATTCTCATTACACACTTGATGGGATCTAGAAGGAAGCAGGGACAAGACTCCAAGCCTGCTTGTGAGGGATTATGTAGGTTAGGGTATCTTTGGAAGCACCTGTGGGGGATTAGCCCGAGCAGGTTACTATAGGCGGGAAAATGTGCCATGTGGCTAGCGCCATTCCTTGCGCTGAGATCCGCCATTGCATAGAATGGACAAAATGAGCTTATCCTAGACATTCATTATGCTCTGCTTCCTAAGTGTGCTATGACATTTCCCCTATCATGATGGATTGAATCCTTAAAGGATGAGCCAACATAAACCCTTTCTCCTCTAACTTGTTTTTGCCTAGGATGCTACCCCAGCAATAGGAAAAGTAATCGAGACAAGGCTACGCCCACTTCCACAGAGCCTCCTTTGAAACAGTCACATGTCCACTGACTTCACAGCATATGAGGTAAACAATACCTTCCATGGAGGAGCAGCTGTTGGCATGCTGTCAGGATGGAAATTCATGGGAGTTGCCTGCATCATACTCCACGGCATGGTGACAGGAGGAAGGCCAAATTTCTATCACTGTTCTGCAATATAAAGAGATGGCAGCTCATGGCTCCCGTATCTCTCATTTCATAGCAGTAACAATAGGCAATTAAATTTTCTGAGCGTTGGAAGACTCACTCTTGAAATCTTAGGCAGATTAATTGAAAGGATAAAATAAGTTTTTAAGTGTTCATGTCTCAGCACTTGTCACACTAATTTTTATAAAGAAAGAAGATAAAATAGAGGTAGAAAATTCTGTGAATCTAAAGGATATGCTGATCTCTAACATAGATTTCAGCAATTTCTGAGGTACTTTAACCAAGGTGCAGCATACATACAGTCCAAAACTGCTCCATTTTCTGTGTGGATTTTACAGACTTGATGGCCCAAGTAACTAACGCTTGTATCAGCGTTACCATGAATATGAATTGTGAGGCTCAGGAACACATGGGCAGAGCGTACAATCCACAATTGTTTATAAAAAAGCTTCCATCTCATCGAAATGAGTTATTCTATCCATCTGACCTTCATTTGGGGCTACTTTGTTGAAAATATCTAAATTCTAACTCTCAGTTGAATAAGTCATTTAATGAGAACCCAGATGACCCACCCTCAATATCTCTTCCTACTCTCTTCAAAGAATGGATACTGACATCTTTGGCATGAATCGGTTCATTTTCCATTCAGAGATTAACATAACATTCCAGGTTGGAAACACAGATCCTTATTTCTTGAGCAGGTTACTACATGTACAGTGAATGTAGTGAAATGTCACTGGAGTGTGGTGGTCTACCTTAGAGAGTATATCTGGACAAAAGAGGTGACCTTGATATTTGGTAATGTTGCCTCTTTATCCAAGGCCATAGTTTCAGATGAGACTGCCATGTAATAAGAGACAAAGGACTGTGTCCATCTAAATACCCAGAACATCTCACTCAGTTCTGAGACATAAATCATCATGGTCATATTGCTCCTGAGTCTCAACTTTCTCTCTTCAGAGGAGAGGAATGACACCAACAACATTGTATGTGACAGGGGGTAACTTTGTAAAAATTGCACAACTATATGCTAATATTGTGACATGTTGGAAGGAAACTTACGGACAGGTTCATTAAAGAAAGAGTTAAATTCAGACAGCTCAACAGTCTTGATTATCTATTCAACACCATCACTTTAACTTCATTTCTTATATTTTCAATTTTACTTAAGCAGCCATGTCTCCAGTCATAAAGATGAGCCATGATTTGTCTAAGAAAATTCATGAAAACTTTAGTTTACTTACCTGCAATATGTTTTCAAATATATATACAATTGTTGCCAATGAGGAGGAAGGGAAATCTTACATGGGACAGGTAAAGATCTCCACCTTGAAAAGCATGTGATCCTTCTAAACTCCACCAAAGTAGAAACAAAGACTCGAAGGGAATTGTCAGTCTAAATGTGTATCCTTGATTGAAAAGTGAATACATTTCCTGTGAGTACCATTTACATGTAGATTTCCCATTCATTTGCTGTTCTAGAAATGAACCCTGATTCAGATCTTTGTTTAATAAAACACAGTATTTCTGACAGACGGGAAGGAGACAGAGAAAAGGACTGGAAGCTCTGATTAACCACAGAAATTTCCAGTGCTGAGAACCAGTGTTCGTAGCACCAGAGAATATTGCCCAAGAGAATGGATGACCTTGGTCAACAGTTCTTACCACTAAAAAGTCTCTAAACTAAGGATAGCCAAGTGTAGGAGCAATTATATAGTTCTTCCCACTTACTATAAATTAAAACATTGATCCTTTTGATGTAAGACTTTCATCTAAATTTTTCTATATTTTTCTATATATGAGCTTAGTTCAAAAATCTAGAATAAAAATCAATTCATCTATAGTACATGATTTAGAGGGTACAATTATCCCAGGAGTTGGTGAAAAAGATTTTGAAATGACTTTTATTCTCTTACTACTCTAAAGTACAAAGGAATATAGATAAGAAAGTTTTACAGGTGTGTCTATTGCAGAGTTGGTGACATTGCTAATCATGAAGGAATTGATTATTTTTGCCACCTAATTAGTGAAACAACCCTCCACTTAGCACCCTATGCTGAAAACATGTCAGCACTTCATTACACAGATATTGGAAACTGTGATCTGGTTGCTATGGTGACAACAGCTTCCACAGGGATTTTTGTGTTTAGCTGACACATCTAGATCAGATAGAATACGATTAAAAGTGAAAAATCTAACTTAAAGCATTTCTAAGTTCAAAAACGCTGCAAAATTACATCTTTGAAATTGCCAATTTTAAATGAAATGATTGCATAAATCTCCACAGAAATACTTTTTTTGTATCTCCTGTCTTTCTTCTTTACTTTGAAGATAAAAATCATCATTAAAGAAACACTGAGACCATAATACTTGCCATTTCAACATTTAGTTGATTACATAAACATATAAATCACATGAGTTAGAGTGAAGCCAGAATGCAGCATGTGAAATATGCATGGCTACAAAATAACAAACAAATCAGAAACAGAAAACTACTGCATGTTGAGAGAAACATCTTTAAAAATCATTTTGGTTACATAATGTAATTCTTCTTGATCAATGTCTGAGTTATTTCTCTACATTCATTTTCAACATATCATTTGCAACTTAACCTATACTTGACTATATTCCATAACTGTATAGCCATGAGTATGTAATGATACAGCATATATATTTATGTGTTGGTGAATAACAATTTGAGCTTTTGCTCAAGCCTCAAATAAATCTATCACTCTATAACACACACTATACTTTAATTCTACTTAAAATATTTTGGTGACGTCAAAAAAGACAATATTTGAGTTGCAAAAAAGTATTCAACATGGGCTGGGTACAGCTATAGACAAAATTTTTGCTTGTTATACATATTTAAGAATGAGCGTTGAGTTGAAAATTAATTCCCTATATCTAAGCAATGGAGAAAGAGTTAAGCTGGCTTGTCCAACCTACAGCCCATGGACCAGTTCAGTTCCGGTATAGCTGTAAATGTGGTGGCCACACCTCTGTAGATGACAGCATCATGCTACAATATCGAAAGGTTGGGCATCCCTGTCGGATGTTCCAAAAACTATTTGGGAGACTCAGGAGATAGAGAAAGTATAGCTTTGTTTTAGTTTTCTGTTGAGAAAGGGAAGAGGTTTGCCTGTATATTACTGCAACCCATATGTCTGTCCCTAATTTAGGCTCTATACTGCATGTCAATACATTTTCTGCCTAAAAGCTTACTCAGAAAATGTCCTGCATGAGTTCATCAATTTTGTTTGTAGAAATGAGTTCAGCTTTTATCAGTGAACCATGAAATAGCTGACTAAGCACAGTGCTTCAGACCACAGGTCATTATATCTTCCTGACTGTCATAGTTAGATACAGTTGTCAACTTAACAGTTGAAGACTTGGAGTGCTGGGCACATTTGTGAAGAATTGGTAGTTGAGTTAAGCCACCAGTAAGCCTGCAGGAGATTGTCTGCTGGATGGAAGACCCCATGCATGGTTAGTGAGATTCATCCCTGGGCAGGTGAATTAGATGAAGGGATCTGATTAGATAAGTTGTTATCCTTTGGGATACTTGGCCAGACTGTCTCTCTCAGCAGTCCTGTAGACATATGGATACAATGTAGCTAGTTCTCTTGAACCCTGAAGATGGTGGGAACATTCTTGTCAGGCTGAATAAGGAATTGTAAACAGTCTACAATAAGCCTAGAATGAAACCCCTTGTTGCCTTAAGCCATTGATGATGAATTTATTGGGAGCAGGCAGAGTAAATGATCTCCAGACCTTGTTGCTTTGAATATTATGTTCTTCCAGGAATTTCTTGGGGCAGACACTCTCATTAGAATTACTCCATTATTACATGTGGCACTCTGGTCCTACAGATTTGTCAGAATTAAGGAACCATCCAATTTCATCTGTGATTATAGGTTCCAAAAAAAAAAATCTCTAAGTATTCTCACTAACTGCCCCTTTTTAAAAAAATCTAATTTCAAAGACTACAAGTTAAATAAATAAAGCACATGATATCATAAAATAAGAAATTTTATCCTTCATAAACATTTTACTGCATTTTAGCTATCTTAAGAGATTACTTGGGTAGATTAGGCTTAAGAATTTTTCTCACATAAAATGATGAGAAACAGGCCTTCATTAGATCTGTGAAAACAATCTGAACCTTGTCAGACTGGGGCAATGATTCAATAGGGCTCACATGAGCTAATAGCTTTGCTTTTTGAACCTCTGTTCTGCCATTGAAATATGATTTATGAAATGGAAAGAAGTAACCTTTGTTTCCCAATCAGCCGCATTATCTCAGAAACATATAAGTCTCAATACAATGTGTTCTCAGACTCTGGTTCTCAGTATCTTCCGCCCACAGACAGCAAAGCAAAGCTCGTGGCAAATTAAATACTCAATCATCGAAAACACTACCAAATGGCATTTCTCTAAACTCCAAATCCAGCAACGAAAATGACTTTGACATTATATAAAAAGTGGAACAGCTTAAAATCCTTCTATCATCTCATTTGTATATTTTTTCATATGGAGTTTTAAGTGAATCTATGTGAAGATCTCTAACAAATGAATACACTGCGAAATAAAAACCTGGCAACAGAAAAAGTAGAGAAAATGTATTAAATAAGCAGCAAGTATTTTGTCTTTGGGAAGAAGATATTAAATCTTAAGGGTAGGGCAGAAAAGAATAAATATTCAGAAAGGTGGTTCCTTTAGCTCATTTTATTTAAATTTTGAACGATTCATATTAAGTTTCTAGTTGAAGCCTCAAGTCAGTGCAACCTTAACTTATGAATAGGTCTCAAGCTAAGGAGTAATAAAAAGTTTCTTATTGTCCACAATAGAAAGAGTTTAAAAGTTTCAAACAATGATTCTTAATCCTATGAGAGTTCCAAGAAAATCATTTGTAATTCTCATTCTTGGCCGCTCAAAATACTCAAGAAAGCATGCTATAGAATGAAAAAATCTTTCCTGCTCAGAGTTCATCAATTACAGTTTATGCTTTATCTATATCTTCCTTTCAAACCATGAAATCAAAATTCATTTCTTTGTTGAGTTTTTAATTTTATATCCAGTGTATGTCTGAAAAGGAAATGAGTCATCTTATCAAGAATAAAAAACAGTCCCATTAGTTCAATAAAGCCCACTGAATAGAAAAAAAATATTAAAAATAGACATGGTAAAGAAAGAAAACATGGATAATGCAAATTTCATCCCTTACACAATATCTATTATACTTAATTTCAATTTTTATTGGCATTAGCATTCTTCATGTAACAAGACAGAAAAAAAGAAACTATAAATTATTTAACATTTTGTATCCAGAAAAAGTGTTAAGATAGCAAAGAAAAATAAGAAACATTTACTAATGCCTGCTCTGTGGTAGGGATTGTGTTAGATATGTACTTATGTATCATCAAAATTTCCTTAGATAATTGTTTTAATTATTTAAGATACAAATACTACCTTACTTTTTTCTATTGAAGGAGACATAACTGAACGCTTTATGCATGTTAGGCAAATGCTGTACCTCTGAGCTGTACTTCCAACCCAACTATCATCTTCATTGTGTAGTTAAAATTATTCAGTACCAGCCTGGGCACGTTGCTACATGCCTGAAATCCCATCAGCATTTAAAAGACTCACTAGTTGGAAGCTGCCATGGCCCATGTAATGACAACATGTGAATAAAACAAAAGCCAAACCCTAAAAAGAGTGAGTCATCAAAGTTCCTATTACTTCATGGTGGTGTGTCCATTAATGAATTTGGGTCTAACTTACCAAGAAACTTTCATACATCATAAATGAGCTTATTTTACAGTGGTATATCCATTAGTGAATTACTTACCAAGTCGCTTTCATACATCACGAATGAGAGTTTTCAGGATGAATGAACATAATTCTAACATACGTGCACAAATGTGTATATCCTATATAGCTACACTCAGAATGCACAATATCAATGAACATCTTTACAAGTCATCTTCAGGCTTTAGATAATCTCTCTTCTTGGCCCATCAAAAGTCAATAAGGAAAGTTGGGATGCTATAGAATAAGGTACTCTTTGATTCTTTTAGGGAAATATTTCTGACTTGGTGACAGATATAATATTGAATTATCCGTTTAATAATCAGCCAGTGTAAATTTCACAAGTTACTATGTCCAGGACAAGGCGTTTGTTTCAGAGATTATGGCTGATAAGACAGGAGAGAGATTTAGGAGTTGCTTTTTCTGGTTCCTTCCTAATCCTATTCAGAATCACCTGTCCCATTTAAAATTGTTTTGTATATTTGACATTTTTGAGACAAAGTGTCCTGAAGCATTTTAAGTATATGGTAATAGTTCAAAGTCATTTGAGAGACCTCAACGAAGTTTTCAGATGCTACAGTCATCCCTTAGCTGGGGGCATCAAATGCTCACTCTTCAGACTTTTTATGGCTCCTTGACAATCCTCGTGATATAAAAGTTGTCTGCTTCCAGAGTGTGTCCTCTAGAGAAACAGCAAAGATACATCCTCTGTGAACTTTCAGACTTTTTAGACTCATTGGCACTTCTGTCACGTTCAGTTCCTTAAAGACACTCAGCAAGACTGGAATTATCATCCAAGTCAGAATTTGAGACCAGTTTGTGGGGAAAGAAGTATTAAAGGATTTGTAGAGGTCATTTAAAACTGATGCAGAAGACCCAGTCATCCAGAAATACAAAAGTGTTCTCCTGCTTTAAAAATAAAAAGCTAGAGAATATCCTTTTTCTAAATTAAAATCATTAATACCCTTGAAAAAACTTGTTCCTGGGAAAACATGGGAGAAAAATAGGAAATTGTTAAATCTACAACTAAAAGAATACAAGATTATTGTTATTTGACAAGTCTCAAAAAATATCAAGTACCATGAGTCATCTCAGAATTCCTTTACTTTTGGACAACATTTGAATGTTGGATGTTTCATTTGGGATAATTTATAAAAGGCTCTGAAGAAGTTTGAACCCTTACTGAAATGACACATGTGTTTTGGGCATTGAAACAATAATGCTGGGCAGAGAACTGAAGATTGTTGCTGCCCAAATCTTTCCTGAGATCCCATAAAGGCCATTTGTACGTTCACCGTTTCCCAGTGCTACTAAGCTCAGATATGCACCCCATGATTTATTTCAGCCATAAGTTGCAATTGTCATAAGTTGTGATTGTCATATACAAATATAAAATTCAGAAATGAATTGAATAAACATTGGTAAAAATAAAAATTATTAACCTACAGATTAGTAGGAAAATGTAATGCATATTTATTTGCTTCTTTAGTTAGGTTTATCCTGAGGTTTGTTGCTGCTGCTGCTGCTGTTTTGAGGATATAGTGAATGGTGAGTGTTTCATTCATTTCTTTCTCTGTTTCCTCATCCTAGATATATACGGAGGCTACTGATTTTTGTATGTTGCTGTTGAGCCTGCATTTTGCTGAAAGTGTTATAAGATCTAGGAGTTGCTTACTTATGTCTTTAGGATCTGTTAAGCATCTTCCAAAAGGGATAATTTCTCTTCTTTTTTTTTTTTCCTAATTGTATTCTTTTAATCCCCTTTCTTGACTTATTGTTCTTGCTAAGATTTCAGGAATGCTGTTGAACAGTAGAAGTTGAGATTGGGCATCTTCATATTTTCTCTTAATCTTAGTAGGAATGCTTCTTATTTTTCTCCATTTAGGATGCCATTTGTCCTAAACTTCCCATGTATAGCCTCCATTATATTGGTATATGTTTCTTTGATCCTACTTCTTGCCAGGGATTTTCTAAGGTCTTTCCTGCATCTAATGAGATGATCACACATTTTCTGCATTGAAATCTGTTTATATTTACTGATTTACATATATAAGACCACTCCATCATGTCTGGAATGAAGCCAACTTGATTATGGTAATCATTTTAATAAGCTTTTTGACTCATAAAGTCAGCAAAAGAACCAAATCCTTCCAGTTGTCAGAACAATGCTCTACATCACCTTGGCAGCTAATATTTCTCCAGAGATTCTGTCCAACTGTAAAAAGCATTACAAGACAGTACCAAGGCCACCTACCAGAAGTGTGTAGTGCACCACATGAATACAAAGGCACCATAACCCTTAATGGACCACCATTCCCAAAGGTAAAGTTATCACCTGACTTGGCTCCCAAAGGTCGCATGCACCTGACTTATTATCCAGAACTTTCTATGCACTTTTTACTCTATTATCCTGTTCCAGAACCATGAAATCAGGATTAGGAAATGCAAAATGTTCACTAAACACTGCAAGTTATTTCTCTGAGAAGTCCTGCACAGTGTGTGGGAAAACTCATCTCCATAATTTTCTACAGTGTAGCAACCTCAAATGACCTTCGAATCAAAATGCAAAATCTTTTTAGCTTTAGATGAATGTAAAAAATTCAATGTATGATGGCATTTGGTAATTTGATTTGTTTCCCCTTAATTTAATTTTCACATGGAGCATGGACTGAAGACGTTAGAATGCAGGGAATGAGTCTATAGAATTATCCTTGCTCCCTGTCAGAGGTTATGAAGATGACATTGATGAACATTGCCCTGGCCAGTAACATGTTAATGCCGGCTGATTTCAGCATGACAAAGTGAAAGCATTGATTTCTTTGCAATTTCACTGTACACATGGTTCAAAAATGTGTATCTTTGACATTTCTATGAGAAACTATATTATCCTTTCAGAAAGCAATAAAGGACCTGGAGAAATGGCTTAGGGGTTTTAATTCTGCCTCACAAGCAGAAAGTCCTGAGTTCAGATCCTGTATCGTATGTACTTCCAGCTCTGAAAGATAGAGCCGGAGAAATCCCAGAGTGAAAGCAAAAAGGATGTAAAAGCAATCCAAGCTGAATCATGAAGTCGCCCTTGGGTCTCCACAGGCACACACACAAATATATACATACATACATACATACATAAATACATACATACATATATACATACATAGCTACTTACATACATAAATGAAAGAATAACTAAATAAATTGATGAAAGAGATGGCAATGAGTTACACAAGAAAAATATTGATGTGATATCTAGTTCTTGTAAATAGTGAGCATTTCTATAACTATTCTATAATGGTTGATTATTTTTCAAAAATCCCAGTGAAATAATAAATATTACAGAAAAATGAAAACGCTTGGTTAAGAAATAATTTGAAAGAAAGAGTCATAAGAAATGTTGATCAAAACTTAACATTACTGTGTATTTTTCTGTTATTTTAGAAGGGTTGACTATAACAAACATCTGTGCCATTCCAAGAGCAATTATCAAAAAACAAAATCAGTATTAACATTTTGCTATAGTTACTACCATTTTCCATCTATCTGTACAATATATTTTGTTTCATGAAGAATTAATCTTCTATCAAAATGAAACTGTATGTACGTATGTGCATGTAAACTGTACTGTATGCACGTATGTGCACGTAAACTGTATGCGCCTGTGTGCACGTAAACTGTATGCGCCTGTGTGCACGTAAACTGTATGCGCGTGTGTGCATGTAAACTGTATGCACGTATGTATATGTAAGCACATGCATGTGAAATGGGGCTTGAACCCAGTTCTCATGCACGTTAAAAAAAGCACTTACCACAGTTCATCCTTCAGCCTTCTTTTATTGCTTGATTTGAGTCTCATTAAGTGTTCCAGGCTGACCTCTAAATTACGATGTTTATATGTTTTCCTTCTAAATAGTTGAGATTGGAGACCTATGCTATCAGGGCTGGTAATCCTGTTTATCTAACACTTCTGAATATGTAAGTCTACATGATGTCATGTCTCACATGTACACACACACACACACACACACACACACACACACACACACGTTCCTCCCAGTTCTCATAATTAAAGACCAATGCCTGTTTGCTCTGTTCTTCTGAAAGGCTGAATCACCAGTTTGAAAAGCAGTATATAAAAACAACACACTGGAAATTAACTGACGGCATGAAGCAAAACAGTCTTAGAGGCTTGGAAAACCGGGGGACATGAGAACAGGAAGGAAGTCCCTCACCCCAGAGTCATAGGAACAGGAATGGGGCTCCTCACCCCACAAGTCATGGGAACATAGTTCCTTCCCCCACAGTTTGATTGAAGGTTCCCATCAGCTAAAAGCCAAGAATTGCTGTGAAAATTGCCTGTAAAGAAATTATATTCCTTTCATACAGAGATATTTCAAATAAAAATGCTAAAGTACCTATCAACCATGTACATATATGACTTAAGCACACATGACCTTCAAATATGGCATTACTTTTTTCTAGATGAGAACCTACAATTTTGTGGCACTCTCACTAACAAGCCTGTAGCCTCTTTACAGTAAAAACACTGCGCTAACACTCTAGGCACATTTGTGACCTAAGATTTTTATCTTATCAGCTGTGATCCTACCCAGCACACCTCAAGAAACTGCTAATGCAGCAACCCTTATGAGCTCTGTGGGACACACACACACACACACACACACACACACACACACTCATGCAAGCACATGAAATGGACTTGTTGGTACAAAGGTTTTCAACTGTAGAGGGGAGTGACGAAACCCCTGACCTTGAGGGTTAATGCAGGGGGTGAGGGGTGGACCATAGAGGGGTACTTTCCTCAGTGGTATACTCACTGATGAATTATCTGTGCAAATGCTCATGTAGTGACCAATCCAGGCAGCTGGGATGGGGCTCAGTGGGCTGTGCTTCAAAACTCAGAGATGAAGGAAGACTGGCTGGGAGAGGATGGTTCACGGTGGGAGAAGAAAGGAGAATGGGATTGGGTAATAAGAGGTGAAACTGATGCACATTGTGAAAATCTAACAAAATACTTTTAACAGTAATTAAATTTTAACAAGAAGAAAGCTCCTACAGGTTGAACTGTGTTGTGACTGTTGACAACACTGATAATTCTGAACTATATTGTTACCCTCTGTTACGCCAATGCTAATGATTTGCCATGAGACTTTTGAAGAACTTCTTGCCCTCTAAGCTAAGAGTCAAGTCAGTGGGTCCATCCAAGATGGGAGATAGGTCAGTGTTTCTAACAGCGCCAGTGTTCCAACGAATTTGTCAACCCCCATAGTCTACAGACTAAGATTATGACTATTAGATTCCCATTTGAAATTAACTCTAGTGAAGCCCAATGTCTTGTTTGCACAGAGTGTGTCCTTAACCCATCAGAACAAAGTACTACTCCCTTGGGACATGTAGCTTCAAGCTGACGAACCTGCTCACTCTTATGCCGACCTATTTACTGTGTTGGATCCTAGGACTTCACTAAGGAAGAACATCTTTGTAGCATGGAATAAGAAAAGGAAATGGGTACTGATTTTTCTGTCTACAAAGCTCTCAGAAGCCTCATGTTAATGAGTCCTTTGACATTCTGACAAACTTCAGTTTTCAAAAAACAATCAAGAAACAAACTAAGGTTTGTTTTCTTTTTTTGCAAAGTATGTAGGGGCCAGTGTAGGTGTAGGGACTGGTGTGTATGTGTTTGTGTGTGTGTGTTTGTGTGTGTGTGTGTGTGTGTGTATGAGAGGCCACTATGTGTGATATGTGAAGGACCAAGGGGTGACATTGAGAATCGTCCTAGATTATTCTGTCTTCTTATTGCTTTGCTCTGGGGTTTCCTGGGCTCTGCCTTTTAGGGCTGCAAGTGCAACTCACCACCATTTATTCTCTCTCTCTCTCGCTCTGTGTGTGTGTGTGTGTGTGTGCGTGTGTGCGTGTGTGTGTGCGTGTGTGTGCGTGTGTGTGTGCATGTGTGTGTGCATGTGTGTAAGAGGAGGACCAAGGGTGACTTCAGGAATCATACTGAATTGCTTTTACCTCCATTTCCCAAGCTCTGCAGTGTAGGTTACTGCTGATTCTGCCTGGCGCCTTATGTGAGACTTGGGATTCGAACTCAGGACTTGCTGCTTGTGAGCCTGAGTTTTAACCCCTGACTTATCTCTATCACCATTTCTGAGTAGCGTTTTTGCATGGCAAGTGGAATCCAAATTCAGGTCCTTCTGCTTGCAAGGCAGAAGCTTTAACCCCTGGGCAGCTTCCTAGCCCTGCAAACTAAGATTTTTGTCTCATCAAACCCACTGAATATCTAGATATTCAGCAACATCACATGTCAGTTAAGTGTGCAGGTCAGTTAGGAGTCAGAATGGCTATCACCAAGAAAACAAATGACAAGAAATGCTGGAGAGAATGCAGGACTCAGGGACCTTCACACTAGTGCAAGTGGAAATGAGGTGATACAGTGGTACAGTGGTATAGACAATGAAGAGTTAGGATAAAGCTTTTTCTAAAACATTAACAAAAGGAATATGAAACTGATGTAGCTCTAGGAGTCCTGAACATGCAATGAACTAAATCAGCACACCTCAGAGCTACCTATATACTTACGTTTACTGCTGTACTATTCGCTATAAGGAAAATATGAATCAGCATAGTTTCCCATCAGCAGATGGAGAGAGAAATGTGATATATATAATCAGAGGAGTATCTTTCAACCATAAAGAAGAATTATCTCCTGGAGATCATTTCATTAAAAACCAGACACACAAAAAAGTATTACATGTTCTTTCCTCAAGTCCAGATGTGAGCATATGCATGTGCACAAATGTTCCTGGATATGTGTGTAGTGTGTGTGTGTGTGTGTGTGTGTGTGTGCCCATACACATGGCAATAAAGTAGAAAGGGCACTATTGTGATAGAAGAAGAGAAATGAAGAAAATACAAGGTGAATAAGAACATGGTGAAGGAATATGGTATGGTTCCATGATGGGTGAAATCTAGATTTAAATATCTAGAAAAATAAATTGAAATAATCTAGACACACAGATGTCATAATGAAACACATTTTTTATGAAATTGAAGCAATTATAGAAATATGTAATCATTTTAAGATAAATGCCTGCGTAAGATGTTATCTTGGTATTCATTTCCTTAATGACTTTGATGGTGAAAATACTGCAAATGGCCCATACACAATTCCACAGGAGCACAAAGAAAATGAAACACTTAATAGAAGAGGGTTTTTTTTTTATTTAGTTTACTCAATAGAAGGGTTTCTTAGTACTTTACTAATATAATTATGAATAGTGGAAGTCAAACTTGTTTTGACTTACATTTTTGAAAAGAACAAAAGTATCATCCAAAATCCTCACATTACTTAATGACAGGCATTGTTTAAGGATCCAGCTCTAGCTTCTGAGAGTGATATGGGCACACCTCCTTACCTGTCAATTCTTTGTAATTAGCCATAGCTGTACTCAGCCTCCTTGTTCGAGATGACACCCTAATAAACACCCTGTTTATGAAAACTTTTTCATGGCTCGCTTCCCAGAAAGCTCAGCTTGCAAGCATATGCATCAGAAGGGCCTGAGAATTGAGCAATAGAAAGACCGGTGTGGTCAGATTCGTCACTGTCATCTGCCCTTTAGGACTCCATAACTTCTGGGAGAAGAAAACAGAATTGAGTACAATGGAAAAACTCTTCAGTGATGGTGAATCATGATCATGTAGCAGTGTAAGAGCTGTCATATGTACTATCAGGCATTTAAACAATATGAACAAAATGGCTATGGTGACAATGGAACTAAGTAGATATCATTTATCACTGTGCTCCTTTGATGTCTTAGTTTTTAAAAAATGAAAGCAGATAGCAATGTTTAGGCCAACGACAGCCCCTTTGGGGACACGCCATGAATACAGCAAGTTCTCAATGGAAGCTGCATTAGGTCAAGAAAAATAAAGACCATGTCCAAGACCTAATTCTCACTTGAGAAATATGTGCTTGATCTCCCCCAAAAGCTCTGGGTCCTACAAGGCTGAAGGTCTTGATAACCAAATAAGCACAATGGGTCTAACTGCAAGGCCATTTCGGTTATACATGACAGGTGCTATGTTAGGCTTCTTGTAGCCAAAGACCAGCAAGTCAAAGGAGTTACAGTCTCAGCAAGCAGGATTGATTGGATCAGAGTTGACAAACAGGACATCTTGTGGCACTCTAGCAGTCCAGTTCAGTGCTGCCTTGTACTCCTCGACCAAACTTCATTCATACATCAACAAGACAACCAATGTGCCTGGAGAGAATGCTGTATCCAGAGCCCTCACTGAAATCAGAAAGAATGCTAACCGCTGTAAGGGAAACTTCCAACTTTGAGGCTAGACAATAAACATTTCTCAGGGCTCCAAAATCTGTCCCAAGGGATTGAGAAATGGGGCCAGCTGGAATCCTGAAGAGGCTTCTCTTTGAGTATCAAGCAGCAATCCCATGTGCAAAGGATAGATTGCTGTAGACACATTGACACTGGGTCGTAGAAGGGCTGCTTGACTCTCTGGTACAAAGCAGCATTTGTCAGGTGACAACCTTTGCCAGTCAGATACAAGAAGTTGTCTTTCCTGTAGAGTCCCTTGTTCAAGGTTACACCTTCCTGCAGAAGTAAATCAAACATAAATTTTGCTGGGAGTGAAAAGTCACAGTCATTTCCAGACAACAATATGCAACTTGAGTGAGTACTACTTAGCACACAGGCAAAAGTTAAGAACTGAATCTCTAAACTGTTTTATTCAGAGAGTCAGGATTGTGAGATGACCATGAATTCCCATTGTAAAGATCTATCTTACATACCATCTTTACTCTGCAAATTAAATAGGGAGTAGAAACAAAGACAGTTAATCATTTCGTAATTTGGTATCATACTGTCCAGTCACATGGGCAGACTTATCTCAGATTTGTGGTGTTGGTCCTGTTCTTTATTATCTCCTCTCTTTGCCAAAGAAAAATTCCACTCCTCTCTCCATATCATGGCAAGCGTTTACATGTACCAGGACTGTTATGTCTTGCATGCCTCTTGAACTTCCTAGCTTGAAGGCTTAGTCACAATTAAGAAGATCATTAGCACTGGTACCTGCAGATTCCTCCCAACAGAAAGAAGGCCATTGTGTGGTCATCATCGTGACCAGGTAATGCCACTGATAGATGCTCACTAATAGGATCAGTGGAATCTGTTATCAGATCAACATTTCACCTTCACCTCTTTTTCTGCCCTGTTCCTCTGTCATGGTTTAAAATGTGTCCCCCACAGTCTCATGTGTTTGGCAAGGTCATGCATGACACCTTAGGAGGCAGAGCCTTGCTGGAGGAAGACAGTCACAAGGGGTGGGACTTGAGAAGTATTAGCCCCACCCTACCTCCAGGAGAAGTCTGCTTTTGCAGCAAGCAGTCTTGCAGCTCTCAGCTTTCAAGATGTCTGCAGTGACGTAACCTCTTCCAGCTTCAGCCAGCCAGCCATGCCATCTCCACCATGAGAAGCTGTATCTCCCCTCTGGAACCATAAACTGAATAAATCTCCCTTTCTCCTTTAAGTTGATTGACTCGGGGTGCTCTCTCACTGCAATAATTAAGAGTAACCATCACATCCCCTTTCCTTCCTCTTCTTTCCACAGAATTTTCTCCCACCACTCTTCCCCAGTCAGCATCACACAGACAACAATTTGCATGGCGCCTCTGCCATGTGTCCAAGGACAGAAACTGGAGCTATGCAAAGCTTATCATGGAATACTGTTTGGAGCACAGACTACTACTTAGACTTCAAAATCATTTCTTTTCAAGAAAGGAGGATTTCTGAAGATGTGACATGAGCACTATTTATTCCACGGCTTCTCTCTCTTATCGCTTTTTTTAAATCTGCACCTTGGCTTGAGAAGTGGCCGTCTCAGTCCTTACAATGATTTCTCTCTGTTGTCCTCTCTCCTCATGCCAACCACAACTCACTGAGCTACAGCTCTCCCAAGACTGTTTTATATTCTTTAAATAAATTAAACTAAGCTCCCAATGTAGAGGCTCAATTAATTCTGTCTTATGATAGGATGTCCCCTACCCCCAATCCCTGACCTCAAGTTTTTCCCAAATTTTGTAGCCCCATTGAGTCATCTCCTAAACTGCTTATTTGAGTTTGTACATTTTCCACACAACTTATACTGTTTGCCTGATTTCATTTTCTACCAACCATTTTTAATGTCTTTTTATGTGTTCTTTTTTTTTTTTAATTCATTAACTTGCCATAGCAGCTTCCTCTTGCTATCATGACAAAACTCTACCAATTTAGCCTCTGCGACAGCACAGATGCATTGGGGTGTTTTGGCAGTCAGAAGCCCACAATGAATGAAATCAATATGTTAACAGATCTCTTCCTTCTCTAAGATGTAAAATCCACTTCCTTGCCCTGGCCACCATCGGGAAATGACTTAGCATTCCTTTGTACTTCCTCCATCTTTAAATCCAGCAAAGACATAGTCTAATTTCAACTTCTATAGCCATGTCTTATCTATTTTACTCCAGTGCCTTCTCTTTAGCCTTATTAGATACTTAAACTTGAGTCCACTCCAACAATCACACAATCTCCAACTTAATCACATCTTCAAGTCCCTTTTTCCAATGTCAGACAACACTGTCACAGGTTCCAGAGAGTTTTAATTGTCCTTGTGACCATAACGCTACCTATGCTGCTTCCTCATCTACCTCCTCATGGAAGGAAAGAGGAAGAATTTCTGCTTCCTCGGATACTGCATCCCAAACATCTGGACCAGAGATGTTGCTGTGCAATGAACAATTTAGTTAACTCATACATTAATTCCATGACACATGACTGTTCCAAAGCTGAAACAGCCCCCACTAGTGCATAAGTGTTATGAAGATACTTTTCAAAAGGAATATACAAACATGTGTTTCCAGCTCAACAGTAGAGGGTTAAAGCAGTTAGGAAAGAAACTTTAGAAGTAAAAAATATGTTAATCCCTTAGCAGTATTATTTTATTTTCCAAAATAAAACTGGTTTTTAAACAGTCACCTTAATAAGAAAAGTAAGTTATTGTAAATCATTTTACGAATATCTATTGTATATTTTCTACCAAGTCCAAATGGGAAAGCCTCAGTGGAATCCAAAACAAATTCACTCAGTTTAGGTCTCAAAGCAGATAGATGAAACAAATTTAGACAAAGGAAAGTGCCCTACATTCTGAGATGCTCACACTGCAGATGGACTGTGAAAAAATATTTAGAGGTCAGTTGATATAATGCCCTGGCTTCATATGTGATACAATTTTCCAGAATCTTAGATTTACTTTCAAATTTGTATTTGCTTTTGGATTTATTGAGATAAGGAATTACAGTTTATTCATTTTGTACTTCCAATACCTACTAGTCTCTAAACATTCAATATACATTATTTTTTTAATTTTTTTATTTATTCAATTGTGAGTTTATGTGTGTATGTATGTATGAGTGTGTGTGTAGAACCACGGGCGAATTCGGGAACCACCATGGACGCCTCCATCTCCTGTTTACTCTGCCTCGGGATTCACAGGCTCCACTCTACCAGGACCAGAAACGCAGGCAGTCCCCGCTTCTGCCCGGCGTCTATACGTGGGGTCTAGGATCCGAACTCAGGACCTTCTGCCTGCAAGGCAGAGGCTTAACCCCTGAGCCACCTCTCCAGCCCCTCAATATACATTATTGAACGGTGTATGAACTAAATACATATACTATGAAATTCTTTATACCCTCAAAGTTAAGAAACAAATTTAGGGGCTGGAGAGGTGGCTCAGGGGTTAAGCCTCTGCCTTGCAGGCGGAAGGTCCTGAGTTCAGATCCCAGATCCCACGTATAGACGCCAGGCAGAAGCGGGGGCTGCCTGCGCTTCTGGTCCTGGTAGGGCGGAGCCTGTGAATCCCGGGGCAGAAGGAGGTGGAGGTGCCCATGGTGGTTCACGAATTCGTCCGTGGTTCTTCACACACACAGACACACACACGCGCACATACATACGTACACACGCACAATTGAATAAATAATAAAAAAGAAAAAAAAACAAATTTAGAAGAACTTTATGAACCAAGAATAATTTTATAAAATTTTATAAAATCATGTCTATCATATAAATAACTGTACCAAGAAATTGTAGCTGTTGCTACACATAAAAAGCACATCTTTGTATATTATGAAAATCAAGTTTGGAATTATAGTAATAACTTTTTTCAACCATTTTCCCAATTACTAAAAAAATCTTCAACCATTCTCTGCCTCTTATGTTTTCTTTCATCCTTACAATTCACCTATTAAGGAAACCTATATCTCTACTTTTGAAAAAAAATCTTCCAAAATCTTCCTTATCATAGAAATTGATAATGTTCAGCATACACTTTTCTAGTCTATACATTTCCTAATCCCTAACCAGGAAGGATGGAGCCATGAAATTTGAACCAAAGGCTCCAATGGTAATGACACATTTCTCAATTGTTGCCTTTATAGTAACCACCATGGTCACATGTTCCAGATGGAAAATTAGACAGATGAAGATACTTGAGTCACCAATAACAGAGTTCCCGAACTACATTAGAATGTTATATTAGATATATACATTTATACAGCTAAGCCACTGGGATTATGGAAGTCGAGTCTAGTAGAAGTTAATATAAACTTTTAAAAATCCATGTGATCAGTGAAAGAAATATTCAGGGAGCAAAAATAAACACGAACAATATGGCGCCTTTTAGATGTTATGTCAGGGAACCCAGGAAGTAGAAAAATGTATGAGCTTCTTTGAAGCAGAAATAATTGATTGTGTCATTTGCTACAATTACTTATGATCACATAACCAGCGAGTGAATAACTCGGGCAAAGGAACAATCAGAATTTAGGAAATTAGAGCTGTTGATTGCCAAGCTAGAGTCTGAAAATGTTACCACCCACAACCAAACCCTGCATTCTGTTCATGTTACTGATTATTATAAATTATAATAAACCTTTGTTTGCTCATTGAGAATCTGTCCCTCTAGAATAAAAATCTCCATGAAAATCCTTTTTTTTTTTTTTTTTTTTTTTACCTTGGAGAGAACACCTCTCCCTTTACTTTTAGTTTTAGTAGCTTCCTGACAGTAAGTAGCTGTTTAATTTTTGAGCCTTTTTCTAGGATGAAATGTTTCAAATTGTCACACTGCATCTTCTTAGGGTTAGACTAGGGGCAAAGCTCAAGATGACATTAGTTTATGTATGAAGGGAAAATATTAGAATCTAAGACCCAGTTAGAGGAAATAGGTCATTGAGACATGACTCTGGCATCTATATTGTATCCTGGCCTCTTCCTCTCTGTCCCTTTCTCTTTCCTGTCCCTCAATAAGACGTGTCACAGCCATATGCCCCATTGGTCAGAATGTCCCGCTCAAGTGCATGGTTAATTTAGCATGATGTGAACCCTTTGAAATTGTAAACCATATAAATGTTTCCCTCCCTAATGTTGTTTATATCAAGTATTTCAAACACATTAACAATGAAGCAATACATCATGGAAACTGCTAAGGAAAATGTTTTATTTTAAAAGAAAAATCCACTGACTGTCAGATTTTAAGGCTCTTCAATGCCTTCATCATTTTGAAATTGCTCCCCTAATTCAGATTATGTTTTCTTCCTGTACTTTGTGATTTATAAATTATCATTCTTCCAAAGTCAAGGCTTTAATAATGCTGTGTCTTACAGAATTATATCCCTGCAGAATTGTACAATACTTAATCCTGAAACTAGTCACTTTCCATGGATGAAGTATGAAGCTCTTCCCTTAATATCATCAGAGTTTCTGTTGGAAATCCTATAATTCCAAGCTGCCTGGTAATTACTCTCTTTCTACAGCCCTACCTGACTTAAAATCTACATGTTTAAAAGAGAACTCTGGATTTTGTTTTAGCCTCTATATAGTTCTAGGAAATCTATGTCTTATAAATATGCTCTGCTACGGAAAGAATAAATCAGGTGATTCATTCCTATCCATATTCGAAAGGATGACACTCTGAATAAGCTCTGGCAGTTCTCAGTGTCTACCACTCATGTGACTTACTGGAAGTGTTATGTATTTGGTATCTTATAAGAAAACGTCATTTGACTGGGTGACTCTTTGCTATCTGATAATCTTATTCATGTGAAAGAATTATTAGATTCTTCCATTTAACTGTAGTCTTTGTTCATTTATGGAGCTACTACAGAGTGGGTAATTTATGTGGAAATTTATTTTAAATGGAAATTTATTTCTCTTATTTCTGAAAAGTTCCTGATAAAGATAGCAGTAGCTGGGAAAGACCTTCCTATCTCAGATAGTAGAATATGGAAGATTAAGCGTAGATGGACACCATTTCTCAAAAAATGCTTCATCCCATTCACTAAGTGGGGGTCCTGTTTACCTTCTCAAGTAGAAACAACCACACTCCTGAGGTTGTGGGTGACAATATCTAAGTTGTGATAACAGACCCCAAAAATCCATAAACAAAAAGAAATGATGGACAAAAATACATTTGAAAATACAGGAATATAAACATTTAAAAATCCAACTCCTTTTGCTATTGGGGTTGACTTCATAAGACACAGTTGGAAATACTGAAGATGGACAATCTTTCATAAAGAGCTTTCTCAAAGGCTGGGGAAGCCAGCTTAATGGTACAGAACTTCCTGGAAAATTCAGAATCTCCAACACTGAAAGTGAGCTAAAGGAAATTTTGAAAGGCTTTGCTTCATTCTGAAATGACATTTAAATGTTTTCTATGTAGCAAGTACTACATAGTATGAAGATAAGTGAACTATGAAGCAAAATGACAATTAGAGCACTATTAACACAGGCTCTTTTAACAAAATGCCTCACATAAAGTCTCTGAAGGAGCATCTAATTTGTTTTGTAAAGCATTAGCAGATGGTGGTGGAAGATGACCAAAATTCAGCCATTCTCAGAAATGATTGATAAGAGATGGCTATTGTAAAAAAAAAAAAAAAAGAAATCTTATAAATATATTCAATATATTGAATAAGGAAGATTTATCAGAAGGGGTACAAAAGAGTTATAAGTAATTAACATCCCACTTTGGTCACAAGATATAGAGAAACAAAGTTGGAACTGAAGTAGATGTTTCCTCTCTACCATATAACTTCATAGTGTCGGAAGATACTATACAGGTTGCTAAGGAAGGAAAATTATCAATAACCTTACCAGACATAACTCCCGTAAGCAACAATAACAACTTGTTGGCAATGTATGCCCACTGATATGATAGATGTGTGATTATTACAGGGTTGAATGAATGATTTATGATTGGATTTGAGACTTACTGGACAGGAGGGAACTCATCATGTCTGTTTCTACAATTTGGTCAATAGTCTTTTACTGAAGATGTCAATAGTATTCCCTGGGGTGTGTAATACTCCTGTCAAACTGTCTTCAAAACAGTCATGGTTATATCCATAGATTAGTGCTGTACTCAGTCATCAAAGAAGTTAATTATCAAGAAAACATTGTTTGTTATAGTAGCACATAACTGACCAAAGTGCTGAGAACTAGTGATGATGGAATTTGTGGCTATAAGTGACTCTCTCTCTCTCTCTCTCTCTCTCTCTCTCCTCTCTCTCTCTCTCTCACACACACACACACACACACACACACACACACACACACACACACCTCCACAACTCGTGGAACTGAGCAGAGGTGCAGAATATAAGAGCCAGAGGATGAAGTCAACGACACCAAATGACATATCTCATCGACACGGCACAGGCCACTGCACTTGTAAACTCAATGCAGTCATGAATAGCTACACAAGACTTTCAAAAGGTTGGGCCCAACAACATTGCACTACATTTGGGCAACAGGCCCGAGAGTCTACACTTCTCTATGAGGGACCACTGGCAGTTAATAGCTATTGGAAAAGAAAATATCATCTTCTTTAGTGATGTAGCCACTGATCGATTGTTCATACTCTGGCAATAACTCCCCATCATACATTCAACCTTCATCCAACTTAAGGAATCACATACAAAAGAAAATATGAAATTAGGGAAGGAAGTTGTTGGGTCAAAAGGGCTGCAGGGGTAAGAAGGAGGAAGTTACTAATTCCTACCTGTGTCAAATAAAGAATAAAAATGTGGTGTGGGGAGAAGACAATAGGAGATATGAGGGGAAAGACACCATTTGTCACCCTCTGGGGGCCCAAAGCAGATCACTCACCTTAACAAACATGAAACACACAAGAGGTTCCTCTAGACTCTCATACAGAAATAAGGAAAGCATGAAGCAGGATTAAAAGAATGTGTTTCTCATGTGGAAGTTGTCAGAGACTTTTGTCCTATATCATTTAGAAGAACATCTTCCCAATGATTTCTCAGCAGATGGTCATTGTATTTCTTCTAATAAAGTATTTTGTTAGATGAAACTTTTTTTACATGACAATAAGACATAATTGCTCACAATTCTCTGTTTCTATGATGGGGTGAACAAGTTCAGAACCAAGTTTATAATCCTCTCAAGGAAAATATTCAGACCTAAAGAAATGCAATTTTGCCACAGATGCTGCATTAGTTACTTTTTTTATTGTGGTGACCAAATCCTTGACAAGAAATAACTTAAGAGAGGAGGGTTTATTTTGCTTTACAGCTGAAAGCAGAAACAATCCATCATATTAAAGAAGGCAGGACATTAGCAGCGTGGATGGTAATATTCCACTTACAATCAGGAAGCAATGAATGATGGCCCTCCACTTGATTTCCCCTTTTTATTCTGTTGAGGACCCAGGACAGATGCACATTAGGTTGGCTTTCTCTACCTCAACTAACACATTTAAAATTTTTCTTCAAGTCTTAAAGGTTTTTCTTCTAGGTGAGTCTAGAACCTCCTAAGTTGACAATTGGTATTAACTCTCACAGATAACTATCTGTTTATATATTTTTATTGTTTCCTCTAAATTATTTTGATTAGTAAATGACAAATGCAATAAGTTCTAATATAACACTGCATTGCGTATAAGTCTAAAACAAAAACATTTAAAATTCAATGTTGGGCACTCTCTCAGCAGACATTTTCCACATCTGAGAATTTAAGTTTTACTGCCCTTAATTCCTGTCTCCAAACTCATTTCATATCCAAACAAGCTATTTTACTCAATAAATATTTATGAAGCTCCCTCCTGACACATATTCAAAGTTCTGTCAAAGAGAAAAGGTTAGCGAAGCTCAATTAGACCAAATGGAATGCTTGAGAAGGCAAAGCTGTCTTTGGCATGTTTTAAACACTAACAGTGAGTTAGCAGCCTCAGACAAGGTATTCTGTAGTCCTAGGCTGGATTAATAGATTTGATGGCAGTGCCTATCTATACCAATCTCCAGGAGGATAGAGAATAAGCCTTCATATGAACATTATGTAAGTGGATAAGGAGATGGCTTGTTTCCAGATAAGCTTTCCACAGCTATCCATGTCCTTTGAAGAACCTATTCTTTTGCTTTGACACTGAAAAATGAAGAGACTTCTCCATCTCAGTGGAAGATCTTATAATGTACAACTCTCTGCAGAAGACATATCTAAAAGATACATTTAGAGGCTCTTTTGGGGGAAAAAGTATGAGGAGATGTTATTCAACAAGGCACTGATTCTCTCATCTTCTAATTGTGTCTCTTTGGTAAAGGTGAAAATGTGAAGCATATTGAATATAAGTCTAAAACAAAAACAGGTGGTCAGCAGGGAATTCTCATTTAAACACTGACTAGAACCAGCAAGGGTGAGACTTCACCTAAGCAAATGTTCTATTCAAGAATACAAATATATATATATATATATGAATCTTCACAGACTAGAGAGAGAAAATGCAAATATTTTAAGTGATCCATGCAGGTGGATAGTAGATGACTCTATTAGTAATTAAAAAATGATATAGAAAGATGAAGGAATCTTAGAATTAAAAAATAATACATTTTGAAATGAGTTTTATTTTTTATTTCAATCACTAACCTCCAAAAAAGTCATCACATAAGCAAAATTACAAGTCAATATCTGACATTTTTCTCACCAAATGACAAAAAGTATGAGTTCTGGTACTTTACTATCAACTTGCTATATAACTTCAAACAAGCTTCTATAAAAGTCACTATTTTTTTGAGGTTTCGATATTTTATTCAAGTTTTATTTTAAGTGATGTTAATTACAGCATTTGAAACAGGAGGATCTAATTCCACACAAAATGGAAGACTCTAAAATGTACCCATTAAACTGCCAAAAGATACAGTGGTGAGAATATGCCAAAGGCCAATTCAGATCCCTAGAGATCACAATCAGGCAGCCACCGCCCAGCTCCCAGCTGCAGACCCCAGAAAGCTATTTCATTTCATACCCTGGTACAGTGGCAAAAAAATAAAAATAAAAATAAAAACGCAAATGAACAAAAACCACCACAAGTGGAAGAGGAATTCAGTCCTGAACGCTCCACCCCAAAATGGCACGAAAGAAAACAGCTACTGCACCCTGCAGAGTCCTTTAGGTGTGTAAGAGGTGAGGATGGGCGCACGTGGGGGCGGGGCCTGAAGACCTGTCTAATCAAGTTCCTTCCAGCTGGGTCTGCATGCACCAAGGAGCCGGAGGTAGGGAAACCGAGGCTCGACACTCCGGGAACCTTGATTTCGTGCACTGACTCCACACGGGCTTACAGAGTGCCTGTGTGCTGCCGGTGCCCACGGTGCCCACGGCAACCTTCCTAGATTTAAAATACAGAGAGCCTGAAACCTGACTTCTCCAGAACGGCTGGCCAAGCGCCCCTCCCCTGAGCCTCCAGCTGAAAGGCCTTTTTTGGGGAATCGGATTTCTTCGGTAGCTCTGAAATGGTGAACACCTTAGAGTCCTCTCTCGTCTGGCGCACTAACGGGATCTTTAGCGGTTCTTGCATCCCGGACAGACGACATTGAAAGGTATGCTAAATTCTGAAGGTCGCTATGCTGCAAAATAGTTTAAAATTAACGACTGGACAGCATTTTTTTTTTTTTTTACGCCTGAAATTCCAGTCCTAGACCTAGCTTGTGGCCACCGGCGTTGACGTTCTTGCCGTCCAAAAGGGCTGACAGTGTCAGTTTGATACCTGGCTTTAGAGTCTGGGTGTATCCCAAGCCGATCAGACTGGAATTGTTCACTTTGGCCGAAAAGCAGGCGTCGGGGTCGATCTGATGCTTGGCCGCTATTCCGAAGCGGGTTGTTACTGTTGCCGGCCGTCCAGGCGAGGTTGCCGGCCGTCTCCAGCTTCTTGTTCACCTTCTAGTAAATGGAGCCTCCGAACTCTGTCCCGTCGTTCACGTTGGGGTGAAGCTGGAAATCATCCGTCTTGTAGCCAACGGCGAAGTTGCTCTGGGTCACTCGGGACTTCGCGGTCTCGAAATTCATCTGGTAGCCCGCCAGCCACCCCTCATAGCCCCGCACCAGGGCGCCCCGGACCGAGGGCCCCGCGACGTCGAAGCCCACGACGCAGCCCAAGGTGATGTGTTCCCTCTTGTACCCCGTCTTGATTTTAGCATTTTTTTTTTCCCCAGTGTTTGGCGAGAAGGATGAGTCAAAGGTCCGTTTCAGTCCTCGGGCAAGCTGGTCTTCCACGGTGATCTCGGTGCCCAGCTTGTAATCCGTGTTCCACTTCTCCGTGAACGTCAGGCCGTGCTCGGTCCACCTGTACTTGGTTTCCAAGCTGCCGTTCACTTTGGTGGTCTCCGTGTTGGCTGAGCCCGAGCTGGTGCATTCCAATCCATTCTCAGACTTTGTTTTCAAATCAAGCTTTATCAAGCCAAATCCGTAGCGCTTGGTGCACACGTCCCTGGCAGATTTGCCGAGATCCGCGTACGTGGGAGGCACAGCCATCGTCTCGGAGGCAGCGGAGGCGGGAGCAGCAGCGGCTACGGCGGGGGCTAAAAGTCACTATTTTTAATCAGCAAAAATGGAAACAATACAACCATTTTCCTCTATCTCCTAAGATTACTGTGAGGTAAAATTGAGATGGAAAACAATATAAATGTCCTGCATTAAGTTAAAAAAGTCAACTAATTAAAGTCAACTTTCACATACCAGATAAGAAAGCATATACTTAAGACCACACTGGAAAGAATATCATGTCATAAATATTTGAAATAACTGACTATTAACAAGGTAAAAAATAATCCAAGCAAGAGCAGTGTTGTCCTTCTAGGAGTATGAAATATAGTTCCAACTTCTGAACATTTTAGACCAATTAGATATTGTTCAGAGTCTTCTTAGTAAGTAATAGGTGAAATACTTGGAAACAGTTCATGGGAATAAACTTGAAGACAATTGGGGATGATTACATAGGACAAATAAAGTTTCAGAAGTATTGTCATTAGAACATTACATTAGAAAAAGAAATCTGAGTTAGAATACTCCTAACAATTAGAGCTGTCCATAATGAAAAAGGCAGTGTTATGAAGTAATGAACTCTTGTCACTAGAAGGGTTCAGACTTCAGCAAACTCATCAATCATCTGTCAGACTGTTATAGAGAAGATAGATGCAAAGTTTCTTCCAACCAGAGGACTGCAAAGTGGTGATTGTAACAGCAATTCTTAAAATACTGTACAAGGAAGACAATAGATTTTTTCCAATAGAAAAAGAGCAGTATGTTAACATGAAATTTATTCTTTAAATTTTTTAAAATATTTTATATATTTATCTGACAAAGAGAAATGGAGAGAGAAGGCATAGCCATCATTCATAACATAGAATACCATTGGAGGTCAGAAGTAGGCTTTTAGAAGTCACTTCCAGCATGTAATTGAACTCACCGTAGATTGAATTAGGGTCACCAGGTGTGGGTGAGAGCAAACATCTTAAATGCTAAGCTTTCTTGTTGGTCCCAGCATGTCTTTACTGTGATAATGGTGGTTCTAAATGGCAAAAGCAAAAAAAAAAAAAAATGCAGGATTTTTTTGTTTGGTTTTGCTTTTTATTATATCATTCACTGTGACTGTTTATGGCTTGGAGGTTACCATAAATTCAGGATTAAAAGCATTGGAATTTGAAATACATCTATCATTCTTGTTAAGGGGCATGAGTTGCTTTTTACAGAAAACAACTTAAAATGTTCTCAGAAATTATCTGAGAGAATAAAAATATACATTCTTCATATTGTGAGTTGTATACTAGGATATACTGCAAAAATGAAAATTAATCCACAAATCTTAAGTTATAGCTCAAGAGAGAAGGATTTGACACTTAAAGTTATTGGCATAGATTTCAAAAAGGTTTAGTGTATAGAAATTCCCAGTAACCACACAATTTGAAAACTTCTTGCTTTCCATATGCTATTCTCTGAGTTGATAATATTTAATGTGGTATTTCATGTAGTAGAAACAATCCCCAAAATTATATGGTCATAGTTTGTAGAAGTGATTTGGATTGGAGGGCTGGATACCTGTGGCACAATTAGTATCTTCATAAAAAGAGGAAGAAGGAACTGGGAAAATGGCACAACAGCTGAAGCATTTTCCATGCAAGTAAAAGAATTAGAGTTCAGATCCCACAGGAAATGCTCGAAGGTTATAGCAGCCAATCTGTATGCCCAGCCTTGGAGGTTAGAGTCTGGGAATCCCCAGAGGATTCGGACTAACCAGACAAGTCCTACCAAGGAGCTCTGAGTTTGATTAGAGACCCAACCTGAAAACAATAAGGTGGAAAAATAACAGATGATGATCCCATTAAGGAACTCAAGCCTACATATGCAAGATGCACATGTAGACACACATTCTTCATCCCATCCATGTACACGCAACAAGAAAAGCTAGTAAATTAATTAAGTTTCAAAAGAAGAGTGTGGAAGACACAAACTGGGATGTATGTTAACTAAACACATGATACCCATTGCCATGTTAGGATTCAAGAAGAACTTAGCAGATGCTACGATGATGGTCTCAGATGCCCACTCTACAGAACCACAGTCTACTCTCAGTAAGTGCACTCTTTATAAATTACCCAGGCCTTTATACTGAATGTTGATAACAGAAATCAGACAAAAGAGAGTATGTATGTATCTATCTGAAGTTATGGGTAAAGAAATAAAAACAAATACACTTTTAAATAACAAAGTTTTCATGGATTCATGGATATATCTAGGGAAATGAGAAAGTCATTCTTAAGTCATAATTGACTATATAACTGAACTGAAGATATACTTTGACTCTCTATTCTTTTGTTGTTGGTAGTGGTGGGGGTTTTTTGATAGGGTCTCTTGTAAGTCTGGTATCATCAAACTTGCTGTGTAGTTGAGGCTGGTCTTGAACTTCTGATCATCCATCCCTTAGCTCTCTGCTTCAGGGATTAAGGACATGTAACACCACATCTGACTGACTTATTCTTCTTTTTGCTGTTCAAGTGTATTGAGTAAGTTGGAAAATAGGAAACTGGCCTATAAAAACCCCACACAGTTAGAACCACACATTTTAAAACCATGATAGTTTCCAAGGTATATTTTCTGAAGGAAATAGCAAGATCAGACTGTGTTTGTGATAACTCCATGATGATCCAATAAAGTCTTTTTATGAGATGGATACATTCAGAGACAGCTACAGAAAACACCTAAGATGTTGTTTGGTCATGTTATTTCATAGATAAGAAAACTGAAGTGGATGATGAGATAAATAAATGACCTATTCAAGGTCAAACATCAAACACATTTAGATTCCAAGTGTGCTTTAATCCTATGATTGTTTTAAGGTAAACTGTAAAGTTTATTTTTAAATCCAAACCCTATGGTTCTGCCCTTTTCAATGCCAGTATTTATAAAAATGATATTTAACTGTACATGAGTTTTTCAAATATTAATTACTCATTTATTTTTTGCATTAATATTCTTTTAAGAACATGATTAACAGATATTTTTCATGTTCAATTGAAACTTTAAAATAATTTGTATGGCACAAAAAACATGAATTGAACATCTTTCTATATGAAAAGCTGACTGAGTCAACAACAAAACTGAGAAGAGCTGGGATGTAGCTCAATATTCCAGTATTTATCTAGTATGTTCCAAGGTCCTGGCTTTTCTGGTACCAGGGGAAAAAAGTAAATAAAACCGAGGCTACCATATGTTTTACTCATATCTATTTTTGGTATATTTTCATAAATATTTCCTTAAGAAAGATCCATGCTTCAATCCCCTACATGATTACACTGGCAAAGATCTTCCCAGACTAAAATTAATGCAGTTAACTGTGTCAGTACAAACGGAAGAATAATAATTGTGCTCTTGATGCCATGTCGTTTGTAGATAGACCATAATCTTACTTTCTCTTTTTCTTTTTCTTTTTTTCACAGTCCATCATGTGTCACTGCATCTTGAGAAGGATTCACTTTTGCACAGATGAGCTACAGCATGCAATCTGAAGCTGTGATCTAGTCAATGCAATGATGACATTGAACCAGGAATAGTCATCAGGTTTACATAGTTGATGTCCATCAGAACAGTAAGCAATTGTGTCAGTCAACAGGCCAGTAAAGTGAAAAAAAAAAAACTGGAATGAGCATCATTACATTTAAGATGCTTCAAGTTCTTGGTCCAAATTACAATTATTATTTGTGTCTATGGCTTCCGATTATATAGGAATCTTGAAAACCAATTTCATTCCTCTAGAAATGTGCCCTCTATTCTTAAAATAGAAGCACAACTCTACCTTGTACACAATATGAAAGATGAGAGCATGCAGCCCAATATGTTTCTATGAATGAGTCGGTTTGATTTCCTTTTTGGCAACGGCAAACTCAAACCATTAGACTAAATATGTTCATTCAACAAAAATGTGTCTTGTTTGATAGAATAATGTTCTGAGCCAAGCAAAAGAGCTTTAGAAAAATGGGAAAGATTTGCAAGGAAGTGAGCAAGATATTCATATCTTGGTGGAAATAAAACCATTTGCTTTTGCTTTTTTTTTTAAAGACATACTTAGATGTTCTTGTGTGCAATGTAAGAATGTTAAGCAGATGTTTACCATCTGTCCATAGCTGCTGAGCAATTATAGTTACTCAGAAATTTTCTGGTCCAAAGACTGTTTATTATCAGAACTATACTATTAATATTGCATATTTTGGATAGGAATTTGGTGGTAGTAATGATAGAAACCAACAATAAACAATTACAAAAGATAAGACATAAATTTGAAAACAGTGCCTCTAAAAAAATGAAATACCTTGGTATAAACCTAACCAAGGAGGTAAAAGACCTTTACAATGAAAACTTTAAAACCCTAAAGAAAGAAATAGCAGAAGACACCAGAAGGTGGAAAGACCTCCCATGTTCCTGGATTGGTAGAATCAACATTGTAAAAATGACCATCCTACCAAAGGCAATATACAAATTCAATGCTATACCAATTAAAATCCCAAAGCAATTCTTTAAAGAAGTTGACCAAATAATCTCAAAATTCATATGGAGGCACAAAAGACCCAGGATAGCAAAGACAATCCTGAGTAACAAAAACACTGCTGGAGGTATTACCATACCAAACCTTAGTCTATACTACAAATCCATAGTTATAAAAACAGCCTGGTACTGGCTCCAAAATAGATACACAGATCAACGGATAAGGGTTGAAGACCCAGATATAAGCCCACAAAATTACAGCCATTTGGTCTTTGACAAAGGGGCCCAAAGAATCCAATGGAAAAAGAACAGCATCTTCAACAAATGGTGCTGGCAAAACTGGATCTCCACATGCAGAAGATTAAAGCTGGACCCATACTTGTCACCATGTACAAGAATTAATTCCAAATGGATCAAGGACCTTGATTTAAGGCCAGAGACTATAAAAATCATAGTTGAAAGGATAGGGAACTCCCTCGAGCTGATTGGGCTAGGCCAACAGTTCCTAAACAGACTTCCAATGGCACAGTCACTGCTACCAACTCTCAACAGCTGGGATCTTGTGAAATTAAAGAGCTTCTGTTCAGATAAAGAGATTGTCACACGAGCTCAAAGGCAACCCACAGAATGGGAGAAAATCTTCACTAACCACATATCTGACAGAGCTCTACTGTCCAGAGTTCACAAAGAACTTAGAAAACTAAACTCCAAGGAAAACAATGGGCCAATTAAAAAAATGGGCCCTGGAACTTAAAAGAAACTTTACCAGGGATGAAATTAAAATGTCTAACAAATATCTTAAAAAATGCTCCACTTCCTTCGCCATCAGGGAAATGCAAATCAAAACTTCCCTGAGATATCATCTCACCCCGGTCAGGGTGGCAAAAATCCACAATACAAACAACAACAAATGCTGGAGAGGATGTGGAGAGAGGGGAACTCTCCTACATTGCTGGTGGGAATGCAGGCTCATACAGCCACTCTGGCGAGCCGTCTGGAGATTCTTAAAGAAATTAAAGATTGAAATGCCATATGACCCTCCTATTCCACTTTTGGGAATAACCCCACATGCAGCAGAGGTTCGCCTTGATAGCACAAGCTCGACCATGTTCATAGCGGCACTGTTTACAATAGCAAAGTCATGGAATCAACCTAAATGTCCAACAGTTGACGAGTGGATAAAGAAACTGTGGTACATCTATATAATGGAGTACTACTCAGCCATCAAAAATGATGAATTACTGGAATTTGCTGGGAAATGGATGTCATTAGAAAATTATATTAAGTGAAGTATCCCAAACCCAGAAAATTAAGCGCCATATGTACTCCCTAATAGGTGGCTCCTAGTACCAAACTCACCCAGCCCACATTGAGACACTCAGAAGTAAACCTATGTAACACAGTAATTGCAAGGATTATGAACAAGAGAGATGGGGTAGGAGGGCCACACCAGAAACAAGGAGAGAGGGGACCATGTTACAGAAGAGGAAATAGGCCTCCATCAAGGTCTGCAAGTAAGTAATGAGAAACCTGGTTATGTTCACAGACGTTCTTTCCTGATCTCACCAGAAGGGGAGGGCATATAGTCTAGCAGATAAAAAGTAATCATTTTGCAAATGGGTGATGGACCCCTCCCTCACTGACGTTTCCTACTTTTATTACATCTACCCTTGAATGTGCTATTATAACAAGACTCCAGTTTAACAGCTTTTTGTCTCTGGCCAGGGGGTGACATACAGTGCCCAGCAGGATGGAGTGAAGGGCATTGCAGGAAAAGCAAAACTGCAAAAGAAAATCAACAAACCACAATCCAGAACTTCAGAGACTCTATATCAATCACATAGAACCAGGCCAGCCTAATCTCTCCCCATCCTGGAGCTCAGGGACATTTGCGGAAGAGGGGGCGGTAAGATTGTAAGAGCAAAAGGATGGGAGGAACAACGATTTGCAAGATTCTCAACAATAGTTGGGGCCAAAGCAATCATAATGGGACTTTGCATGCCCTGCGCAATGTCCAGCGCACTGTTGCCCTCATAAAGTCTAGCATCTGTTAAGGGCACCGAGATCCCTGGAGGGAAGGGATTGACAGCCATAGTAGTGCTCCTATGCTTAAGGGGAACAAGAGAAAGGGCTTATGGAAATGCCACTGGGTCCTTATATGTCATCGGAGAGGAGGACCCAGAGGAGAGTTAGGCGTACACAATAAAGGACGCTCTGGGAATTGAGGGGGGGATGGGGAGGGAGAGGAGGGGGAGGAGAGGGTGGGGGGGGAGGAGGGGGGAGGGAGGGAACTGGTAAAAAAATTTTAAAATGTATAATTACATTTTTAATAAAAAAAAAAAAACAGCCTGGTACTGGCTCCAAAATAGACACACAGATCAACGGATAAGGATTGAAGACCCAGATATAAGTCCACAAAATTACAGCCATTTGGTCTTTGACAAAGGGGCCCAAAGAATCCAGTGGAAAAAGAACAGCATCTTCAACAAATGGTGCTGGCAAAACTGGATCTCCACATGCAGAAGATTAAAGCTGGACCCATACTTGTCACCATGTACAAGAATTAACTCCAAATGGATCAAGGACCTTGATTTAAGGCCAGAGACTATAAAAATCATAGTTGAAAAGGTACGGAACTCCCTCGAGCTGATTGGGCTAGGCCAACAGTTCCTAAACAGACATCCAATGGCACAGTCACTACTAACAACACTCAGCAGTTGGGATCTTGTGAAATTAAAGAGCTTCTGTTCAGATAAAGAGATTGTAACATGAGCTCAAAGGCAACCTACAGAACGGGAGAAAATCTTCACTAACCACATATCTGATAGAGCTCTATTATCCAGAGTGCAAAAAGAACTTAGAAAACTAAACACCAAGGAAACAAATGGGCCAATTAAAAAATGGGCCCTGGGACTTAAAAGAAACTTTACCAGGGATTAAATTAAAATGTCTAACAAATATCTTAAAAAATGCTCCACTTCTTTAGCCATCAGGGAAATGCAAATCAAAACTTCCCTGAGATATCATCTCACCCCGGTCAGGGTGGCAAAAATCCACAATACAAACAACAACAAATGCTGGAGAGGATGTGGAGAGAGGGGAACTCTCCTACATTGCTGGTGGGAATGGAGGCTCATACAGCCACTCTAGCGAGCCGTCTGGAGATTCTTAAAGAAATTAAAGATTGAAATGCCGTATGACCTTGCTATTCCACTTTTGGGAATAACCCCACATGCAGTCAGAGGTCGCCTCGATAGCACAAGCACGATCATGTTCATAGCAGCACTGTTTACAATAGCAAAGTCATGGAATCAACCCAAATGTCCAACAGTTGATGAGTGGATAAGGAAACTCTGGTACATCTATACAATGGAGTACTACTCAGCCATCAAGAATGATGAATTACTGGAATATGCTAGGAAATGGATGTCATTAGAAACAATTATATTAAGTGAAGTATCCCAAACCCAGAAAATTAAGCGCCGTATGTACTCCCTAATAGGTGGCTCCTAGTACCAAACCCACCCAGCCCACCTAGAGACATTCAAAGATAAATCTCTGTAATACCTACAGTAATTGCAAGGATTATGAACAGGAGGGCCACATCAGAAACAAGGAAAGAGGAGACCATGTTACAGCAGAGAAAATAGGCCTCCATTATGGACTGGAAGTAAGTAATGAGACATCTGGTTAAGTTCACAGACTTTCGTTCCTGATCATTTACAACTGAGGAGATATGATCTCACCAGAAGGGGAGGGCATATAGTCTGGCAGATTTAAAAGTAACCATTTTGCAAATGGTCGATTGATCCCTTCCTCACTGTGGTTTCTTACCTTTATTACATCTACCTTGGAATATACTCTTATAACAAGACTCTAGTTAATAGCTTTTTATCTCTGTCCAGGGGATGACATTCAATACCCATCAGGATGGAGAGAAGGGCATTGCAGGAGCAGCAAAACTGCAAAAGAAAATCAACAAACCATAATCCAGAAATTCAGAGACTCTATATCAACCTCCTAGAACCAGGCCAGACTAATCTCTCCCCATCCTGAAGCTCAGGGAAATTTGCAGAAGAGGGGGCAGTACGATTGTAAGAGCACAGGGATGGGAGGAGAAATGATATGCAAGATACTCCACACAAGTTAGGGCCGAAGCAATCACAATTGGACTTTGCATGCCCTGCGCAATGTCCAACACACTATTGACCCCACAAAGTCTAGCATCTGCTAAAGGCACCAAGATCCTTGGAGGCAAGGGATTGGCAGCCACAGTAGTATTCCTGTGCTTAAGGGGAACACGGGAAAGGGTTCAGGGAAATGCCACTGGGTCCTTGTATGTCATCGGAGAGGAGGACCCAGAGGAGAGTCTGGCATGCACATTAAAGGATGCTCCATGGATTGGAGGGGAGGCACTGGGGGATGGGGAGGGAGGGGTGAGGGGAGGGGGAGCAGGGGGGTTGGGGGGAGGAGGAGGGAAGTAGGGAACTGGTGCACCTATTAAGTTTGTATGAGTGGAAATAATAATAAAAAATGTTTAAAAAAAAAAAAGAAAACAGTCCTGATGCAGAAATAGACAGTGTTGGGGGTAAGTAGACTGAGAAGCCAAATCCACAAAAGGGAGGCCTCCCCAGCTCAGGACATCATGCTGAGAGAGTACAGGCTGTGCTAACTGGTGACAAACTGCATTCAAGAAATGTAGCTTTTTGAAGAAAACAGGAACACTACACAGAATGGAAGAAATGAATGATCGTGGATCAATGAAGACTTCATTATTATTCATCCTTCATCTTTGGTCTACACCACATTGACAAGGCAGATTCAACTGAGCACAAGAATATCTGGCAGACTTTTCTTCTATCTTTTTACCTGGGTCATAGTCTACATCTGACTCTTGTTGATATATACTTTGGTATGATGAAAATCAAATTTAAAAAAAAACCTGTGACACCCTTCCAACAAAAACCAAACAGAATATGTCATTGTGTGTGTGTGTGTGTGTGTGTGTGTGTGTGTGTGTGTGTGTGTGTATGTTTATGGTATGTGTTTGTGTGAAACTTATAAACTTACATTACGAATTTTCTGGGCATTATTATACAACAGGCTTTAAATTTACCATAACACAAAATTAGGCTTGTTACATTCCGAGGCAAGTAATCAACACCCGAGTTTTGATCTCATAAAACTTTAAAACTCATATGGGAAATCATTTACATATATTTATTTACCAAACCTCCTGCAAAGTTTTACATACCTAGTATGCGGCAGTCAACCTTTTAACCAAGAACTACCATTTCAGACTGATGAATTTTCACTTATACTGAACTTAACCATAGAAGCGGAAATCCTTTGCAGAGAAAGAGGCACCATCTACCACTACGATGTGTGGAGTTCCTGGATGTGTCTCACCCTGGACTGTGACACTGATGCTTATAGTCACTTGAGAGAAGAAGGCTGTAGTAATTCCACGACAGACTTAGAGAGTCAGTAAGCTGCAAGGACAGGCCAGAGGGCCCTCAAAACAACCTTCTTTTTAAAATTAAATTTAGAGTTTTCAATTGCCTTAAAATGTAGCAGGTTTCTTTATGGAGTCACTCTTACATAGTTACTTCGATTGGCCATACTCCCACCCATTTGTCTAACCCAGTATCCTGCTTCAGTTCTTTTTACCCTACTTCCCTCTCCAACATCTTTTCTTAAAGCTTCTTTCTTTCTCTGTCTCATAGCCCCCTTCCAAAAACTGGTCTCTGCACACACTCGCTTCCACATAAAGTCACATACATAAGCTCAATTTATCTTTCTGGGCCTTGGTTATCTTACATAATATGACATTTTCCACCGACATCCATTTTGTCATAAATTTTGTGATTTAATTTTTCTTCATGGCTGAATAAAATAGCGCCGTGTATTTGCACCATAATTCAATTCTTCAATTGTCTTTTGGTGGACACCAAGGCTTATTCCCTCTCCTTGCTATTGTGAAAAGAGCAATGATAAACATGGTTGTACAAATATATTTGTGGCAGAAGGTAGATTCCTTTGGAAATATGCCCAGGGGTATTGTCACTGGGTCAGTAGTGTTTCCTTTAGGAATCTCAATTCGTGTCTATTTCTCTGTGCTTCCATCAGTTCACATTCTCAGCAGAAGCGAATAAAAGCTCAACACAGTTTCTTTCTCTTAGTTTATCAACAAGTATCAACAAATCTATTCTTAAAATGTATGTAATATTCTTGGATAAATTCAGTTGACGTCCAGATATAAGGCTACTATAAGTTTTTAAGTAAGAGGAATTAGAATTCACTGCAGGAAAGTAAGAGCATTTAAAAGATTCCCATTTCACATAATAAAAAAATAATTATGATGACTTTTGAAACAAACTCATTAATAGATCTTTAAAACTTGTCTATTATTGGGAAATGACGGCAAAACTAAACATAAAAATCAATTTGAATGATAAAATGATGGTTAAAATTTATTGAGTACTGTGTGCCTTGTATAGATTGCAAAATGAATGCTCCTTTTCTCTTTTTTATTTTCTTCCTTTTTCTTACACTGAAGTTGTTCTCTGTCCATCTGTGACAAGCACTGTAAAAACTGAAAGTAAAACAAAATTTAATTTTTAATGCTTAGGAAACAATTGAATCTTTAAATTGAATGTGTGTTGCAGCAATGTTCTTTTTCTAAGTTTTGATACTTGGGAGGAAATAGGTTGAATAATCCACTAAAGCAGACTGGAACAAGGAAGACCAGTCATCCTAAATTAATGAGTTGTTCTCCATGAAACAGACTCCATGAAATGCAGTGCAGCTACTCAAGGAGAAGAAGGCATTCATTACAAGGGAAAGGGAGATTTATAAAGGCATGTTTCTTCCTAAACAACCACCACCAGTAACAACGGGAGAAGAGCTGACACTTGCTGAGCATTTACTAGGAGCAAGAAACTGAGCAGAGCCTTGTGTGTAATAACTCATCTGCTTCTCTCAGCAGCTCTAGTCGCATGACCATTATCACCTGCAATTTCCAGGCAAGCCATCCACCACATGCTCAACACCACAAATACTAGAAAGCTCCTTTGTGTAACTTGAACGATCACAGAGAAATACTTTTTAGAGAAAAAATTGCTGAAACTTACAAATACGACAGACCCTTCCACTTCTTATCCACTTCAAAAAGGCCCAGCAAAGCAAAGCAGAAAAACCTATGGAGGCTCAGACGCATGCAGCACTCATACAACTACATCTTACATCTGCTTTCCTTTTGTTTCTTCTGCGCTTTGAGACTCAGTTATTATTTCTTTCTACATGTTAGGGATCCAACTGAGGGTTTTATGCAAGCTAAGCAAGTGCTCTACTAAGCAAGAGTTGAGTACATCCAGTGAAGATTTTAGCTCATTCTCTAAAAGTTACTCTCTAGCATTACCTGAAGAAGACAATAACTGAAAACCCAAGACATTCTATCCAGTACTGGCAAAGATAGTCAATGTATTATTTGCTTTTTTTTGAATGTATAATTTTTAATTATATTATTGAAGTAGAATGTAATTGTATTATTAGTCACACGTACAGTTTTCACTTTTAAGCAGTCTCAGGTGGTTTATGCTTTCTTCAGTATTTTTAATTATTCTTTTATTGCTTCATATATGAATACAACACATTTTTGATGCTTATATGCTTAACCCCAAGTCCCATCTTCCCTCCCAATCCCATCATAGCCCTTTTTTATCTCTACCAATTTCCCTCATATTATCATATTTCTTACAGTTTTTCGCATGAGTGACTTACTAGGTTTCATTTGGGTTGTCTGTGATGGCACGTACCCAAGCATTTGATGGAGCCTGAATCACATAATACATTGCATGAATAACTTAAAGGCAACAAAGCAAATAACTAACACATAGTCAAAGATACATACCTGGAGACTTGCTTCCTGTAGCTAATCCCACTTCCTGTGTTATCAAAGTAACTTCCAGTGTAGCTGGGGACCAAGGCTTCAACAAGGAGGCAATTGCACAGTCCTGTTTCCAGAACCCACGTGAAAGCTGGAAAGATGTGGTAGCCATCTGTAATCCCAACATTTATGACACAGAGACAAGGAATCCCCATGGCAAAATAGTTAGACTAGCTGATTGACAAGGCCTGAGGTCAACTTCTTGTAGAAACAGTCTTTCCTCTGTTTGCCAAATATCCCTTCGTAATTATCCAATGTTACAGGATCCCTCTTCAGGTGCCAACTCTTACAGGATGACTGTCCCAGTGTTGCAGGTTCTTGTGTTCGGAGTCAAAGACTGAAAGCAGAACATGTGTAGAGTAACTATTGTGGAGGATTAAGTGTAGAGGATTAAGGCAGAGTTCATTAGAGGAGAGAAAAGAAGGAACTCATGGGCTCCGGACGTGGAGTGCCATGAGGGGCAAGCACTGAAGATGCCTGCCAGAGACAGGTATATTTATACACTTGGATAAACCAGGGGAAAATGCCTTTTCTCTATTAGTTAGACAAGCCTGAGAAAAATGGCTTTTCCTCATTGTTTAGCTCACATTGGGGCCCAACCCAGTTGATCTTGGACCCATGTGGGGCTAGAGATCAAGTTGTTTATTTGATATGGAGAGCTCATCTTCACATCCTTTCTTAGGGAAGTTGGCCATCTTATCTCTTTGGAGAAGTGGAGTCAGTTCCTCCCGGGTGATCTCAGCTGTGGGGGATGACCTTCAGGAATTTCAAGACCTTTAGAGACCTTCCCAGTATAGCTGCTATAAACCTGCCTTAAACTGACCGATCTTTTGTCAATTATCAAATAAATGACATCTGAGGAAGACACCTAATGTCAACTTCTGATCTCCACACACATGCATTCATATAAGTGCAGGTGAATCTGCACATAGACATACATTCATACACAGGACCATGCATACCACCATGCACACACATTCCCACCTATGTCCCAAATATTTTAATTAAAAATGCTCAGAAATGACTAAAATCTCATAACTGTAATGGCAAATAGCAGGTGGCTCTTTTCTTCTTCTTTGCCCTCCCCCGAAACTTTTTCCAGCATCAACACCTCACAAAATAAATGAGGAGAAAAAAAAGAACATACCCACATTTTAGAGGGCACACCCCAAAGGAAACAGAAATTCCATTTATTCACATTTCATAAAGGAAAACTTGGTACACTGAATCAAAAAGAGAGCAGGTATGTTATAGGCAGCCAGCTTAAAACTACACAGCTACCACTACTACTACAGAAAAGTAGAAAGGATTATGATTGGTACTTCATTTCCATCACAGAACAGCAAAGAGAGAGATCCACTTCAACTTCACTGACACAGTTTCAAAGGCAGACTATTCAAAGTGTAGATTCCCTGTTTCAATCATTCGAAATTGATGCAAATAAATTAGGAAGGTAGCCAACACCATGTTAAAAGTCAACTTTGGAAAGGAGCCAGAAAGGAAAATTAAAAATTAAAACTTGGATCTATGAAAAATAGTTTTTGGCATTCTTGCACTGCTGCATTTCACAGAGGAGGCCAAATATGACATGTAAGTGAGACAGACCTGTTTATTAATTAGATCTTTATGTGCTTCTAGCTGTTAAGAGTTTGGGAAAGTGAGTTAAGCTTTCTGGCTCTTCAATGGGATGAATAACATGTGTCCATATCACACTTTAATAATCATGTAATCTGTTACTTGATTTGCTTTACTAGACTGGGTACTTATCATCTAGGTTGCCATCATCTCCTAATTATATCTCTCATCTCTGATATGTCCTTAGCATGATGATCTGGTTTTCAGCAGGGGAATATGCTGATAAGTAATGCCATATAGAATCTCTGATGCTTGATCTTGGTTGTTAATTTGACTGCACCCAAAATCAACATGTTGACCAGTCATTGGACACAAATATAAGAATTTATTCGGGCTACTATAGATGAGATGGGAATGCCTGGGCCCATGAACCAGCATAAATCCAGACTAACCTGCAACAAACAGAAATGGGAATAGTAGGAATTGATCAGACATCGGGTCAGAAGGAGCCTAGGATGTCCTTCATCATCTAAGCCAATTTTATTGTAGCATACATGAGTACGTATAGGAAAATTTAAAACAACAGCAAGGGTCAAAATTCTTTACAGGATTATGTTAAATGTATACATTCCAGGATAGCAAAGAAAAGGCAGAAGTGACATCTACTTGTTGGGTGGGACCAGACATGATGTCTCCAGGTAGAGTTAAAAGCAGTTATGGCACTGAGTTGCAAAAAGACAATGGACAATGACTCAAACCAGAGTTACTTGGTTATTGTAAATGTGCATAATCTTGTAATCCATGCATTAACATATCTCAAATGCATGAGAAAGGGACTGTAGGAGGAAGTTTTAACCTTGCCAGTTCTGAAAAGAACAAAAGCTATCTAAGAACAGATAGGAGACAAACTCAACTCCCAGAGGGAGCAATCCACCTAATACCTGTCTATTCCAGATGCTAATGTATCAGTTCTCTATATAGGCCTTGATGACCCCCACATGGGAAGATCCACCTGCAGGTAGGTGATAGTATCCCCCAGTGGCACCCTAGGGAAAGGATGACTCAGAAGGAGAGTCTTCTGCTTCTCACCCTCTTGTCATTCTGGCCACTGCTGCTGATGCCAGGGTTCAAAGCCTTCATCCATTCAACCTGGACTGAGGACCAGTCATGCTCCAGGAACACCCCCAAGTCTTCAGCAAAATACCTAAGTTTAATCAGATTCTTGGACTGAACAGTCATAAATGAAAAACTATTTTTTTTCTCAAAGTCTTAGTATTTTAGCATTTGAAGTAAGCAATTTCTTTTCATTTTACCCAAAAAGTATGGGGAAATACTTAGTAGACAAAGCGGAGAGCAAATATCACAGCTTTAAGATCAAATATGTCTCGTCTTGACTTTTAATTCTAGAAATATTTCCTCGGTTAGCATGGATATTTGTTCCTCTTGAACCTTTATGTTTCTTTTCATTTTAAATGAAAAGGTAAGCTAATGTTCAAAGTCATTGAAACAAAACACCTAAATCTGATCAGACATCTACTGATGCAATCCTCATGTGTAAGAAAGAGAATTCTGTCTATATGATGGGCCAAAAATCTTAATCAATGTAGTATAGTCTATTATAGTCTTTATAAATAATAAAATAGGATAGAAATTCCTAAGAAAAGTCATATGCAACTTCAAGTAGAAGTAAGTACACATATGTCACAAATGTGTAACATGCTGTGTTAAAAACATCATGTGTTAAAAACATCATGAACAGATATGCTCATCATGCTGAAGGTTAACATTGAACTGCTTGGTGAAACCACCAGAAGAACTTCTTAGGGAAAAAAATTCAGTGTTCTTTAAAAGCCAAGTAATTTATCTAGCCCTTAGATATAGAAAATGTACTCAGAAAAAAATTCAAAAAAGAGAAAGTTGAAATTTGCATCTATTTTTTTCAGAGTCAGGAAAATATCAAATTTCTAGTGTTACCAAGTGAAAAATCAAAGGGTTTAGAACTTCGTCATCTGCTTTATGTTGCAAAGTAAGTTTTACAGATTATGTTAGTGGAAATACCTGATCATTGTATTAAAAGTAGGACAATCTTAATAACATCCATGGTTACATATACATTGAGACTGTCAAAGTATAGAAGGCCTGTACACATCATTTATTGATCTGCCTATTGATCTTGAACCATGTGCTTCTGTTCATGTGTTGCAGTTACTTGATAAGCACAAATTTTTAATCCCAGTTCCTTTCTTTAAAATCATACATCCCCAGAAAACAATAAGATACATGTTAATTTTATTGTAAGACATGACATATTCACCTTCAATGACTCGTGTAGAGTTACTGGAATTATAAACACTGCAAAGTAGGTCTGGTTGTGCTTTTATATTTCAAAGTAAAGAGGCAGTAGCAATTGGAACAACTGGTGTTTGGTGTCATGCAGTGCTTTCTTTTCAGGAGATGTCACAAGCTGAGCCACAAATTCAGCATGACTCCCTCTTAGACCAAGTCATCAATAGCTTACCGTAGAGACATTCTATAATGCTGTTAGACTCAGCGAGCCGTGTATTATTAATTCCTATTTTTGCAGTAACTCAGTACCTCCCAGCTCTTTTTCAAAGAGGTGACTTTAATATGCATCAAGAAAGGCAGCCCTGTAGCTCTGTTTCCTGGTGATCCTCTGCTTATCAGAATATCAAACACAACATCTGAAAACAGTCTTAAAAAAAAAAAAAAGGAAAGTATAGGAAATGTGTCTGAGAGGAGGCAAAGACAAGAGTCCTGGGGTTGATTTCCCTTTCTCCTGCAGTGATGCTTTATAATGTTAAAAGAACGTGGTGATACTATACAACAGAAGCCTACTTAAAACACACATACTTTGTCAGATAATCCCAAACTGACTGGCACCCATGGTGTCAAATCACAATGCCCAGGTCCATAGAGGAAGTCCTGAATCTAGGAAATCACACTTTTCAGTGATTGTAATGAAGCAATTTCCTATGGCTATGGTAGGACCATTGGCCAGTGTGAAGTAGAGTTGCTATGGTAACCTGTAGAGTCATCTCATGCAAACAAACAGGACAATGCAGTAATCCTTAGGTCTATGGCAATGTTAGCAATACTGCTAATATGCAGCTCAGGAGAGGGGTGGGGTTCTGCGTACCTCACCCTCCTGTTCCCAGCTGCACAGTCAACCTGTCCCAGTTGTAGCCAGTCTTCGGAAGTGCTAGAAGGTAGAAGGTCCACTTGGGTTTGGACTCCAGGGGTAGAGTTCTCATGAGACATCACCATGCTAGGATGGAATCTTTTGGTGATGTAACTACCATTGCTTTTTGAATATAATTCTTTTTCCATTCTTCTGTAAATAAACCCAGGAGACTCATTTGGTTTACCAAATTAGACTTGGAAGTGACACTTTCCTTGATCTATTAGGACACTATCTGAAAAATGTTTTTAAATGACCCCTTAGGTAAATAAAATGACAGTGATATAAAAACAGCTTGTGAAAAATCATATAAGAAGGTCTTGGCATGACTAGGAGGATTTCATCCATCTACAGAGAGTGGTCATGAGAAATCTAAGTACATCCCACCCAGATTGTCCCAAATCTCTGTCATCTTTAAACATCCCGTTTGCAAATTGAGATAAGGTTGATAGTTTATACACACAATGAAGTCATCCAAAATCTTCATTATTCCCAAGGTTCTTACATTGTCTTCCTCTGTTTATAACGTAAGTCTAATTTCTAACTATTATCTCAGTTCTTTCTTAACAGGTCTTTACTGCTGACTTAGTTTTTTATTTGCAGTAAAGCAGGCAATGTAGCTGGCTACTTTTCTTTTTAAAGAGGTAAAATATCCTGACAAAAAGCACCTTAAAGGAAAAAAAAAAAGGTTTATTTCAGCAACCATCATGGTGGGGAATTCATGGTGGCAGGAAATTGAAGCAACTGGTCACATAACATCCACAATGACATGACTGCAAGTAATGGGCTCAATTTTATACAGTGTAGGATTCCTACTCTGGGAAAAATCCTACCAATAGTTAAGATGGTTCTTCCCACATCAATTAGGCTAATCAAGATAACCTTTCAAAAGTATTCTCAGAACATAATTAAATAATCCCTCACAGGTGTGTCCTGATGTTTGCTTAAGTGACTCTGAAATCTGTCAAGTTCACCATTACAGGTAGCATAAGAGAAAAAGGTCCAGACACCCACTGTGTGATTTATAACTTATAAGGTAAAATTGAGCTTGAAATAATGCCGAGGAGAGAAGATTTTCAAAATCAAGAATTGTTGCTTCTGGGTTTTTTTTCTTTTTTTCCACTTCTTTGCTTGATTGCTTTTTGATTACTTTATTGAGAGTTTATGACTAGAGTTTCAAAAGCTTATAAAGAAGACCAAAGTACACATTTAAAAGTCTGCTCTTTGCAACTCTAGTAACTGTGACATTCCATTTAGAATTGTGAAAAAATAATTACCACACAATGTTAAGTATCTTTGTTAAGTATGCTTTGGCAGGCTGCCTTTACACCGGGGCGACAGACTGAGCTTTTTGAAGCAACTCTTAGATATCCACCCTTCTCAAGAATTTACACTTTATTTACCCTGCTTGACAAGTCTTTTAGATATTTTTGTTAGCTCTAAGACACCAATATCAAATCAAATTAAAGCAAACAATAGTACAAACACTGAACCCCTTCGGAGGACTGTCTTCTCATAATGCTGGGACAGTCGTTGACTGCCATCTTGAATTTCAGTCACATGAGCTTTCTGTAGAGCTATAGAAGATGAATAGACATGAGGATGCTACAGAGACCAGCTGCTTCAAAAGCAGTAGGGCTTCAGGAATAACAATCGTTTCTATAACAAAATACTGTTAAAGAATTTGAAAAATAAATGCCCAGAAGTTTCTAGATATAATTTTAAAAAGCTTTGAAATTTTGTTATTGTTGTGATGCTGTCAATAAAATAGAACTTAATCATGAGAGATTTTACTACCTAGATATCCTACTGGCTTAGAAGTCAGTCCTCAATTTTTTCTGCAGAAATTACTCAATGTTAATCGATCACAGGTATCATTAGGTTCATAAGGCATTACTCTTAGCTTCAGTTAATTATTCCAATTAATCAGTTCCAAAATAATTAGTATTTATTACCATTGGTATTAATACATACATTATATTATTTCTGACTTCTATCAACTCCATTACTCACTTGAGTTTTTAATGTACAAAATTGTGAACTAAGCAATTGATATACCAGTCATCCAATTGATATACCACTCATCCAATTTGCAATACTGTTTAAGAGATGGCTTCTATAAATATTTGTTAAGATAAATAAATTTAATAAACCCTAGGGGAAATCAATTATGTATGTCTAGAATGCCCTTCAATTTTCATTCCTTTCCAAACTGTGAGTGATCTCCTGGGCATTTGTATTCATGATGCCCTGCTTTTTCTGGTCAATGGAAGGAAAACAAACCACTGATTGGCCATTGAAGTATACTGCTGTACGTGACTTAGTAATAACCTAAGACTAGAAAATCATTTGGAGGAGACAATTTTGAAATGTCAGAGGCCTTGTTTTATGAAGTATGAAAGTTAATCTTGATTGCCAACTTGACTACACCTAGGATTAACTAACAGATTAACTGTCACCACCTGGAGAGATGATCTGGATTAGGATATCTGCAATGCAAATACCAGCCTTAAATCTGGATGCAACCTCCCAGCAGCAGATCAGATTTAAAAACAGTCACAAAGCAAAAGCACTCTCTGACTCTCTTGCCCTGTGCTGGCAAACTCATCTTTCCTTCTGTCGCCATCAGAGCTACTTCTTCAACCCTCCAAATGTAATCGAAGTCCAGAGACTCTCCAGGAATTCTGGGGCTTTCAGCAACACACTGGGACTGCTGAGGTATTCAACTTCTTTATAGAGCAGCTACTGGCAGCGACTGTTGAACTATCTACACCTTATTGGTCCGATAAATTCCCTTAATATATAAGCTCATTCTATTAGTTCTGCTCCTGTAGAGGATCTTGACTAATACACACAGGTAGAGTATGCAAATGAAGCTGAGAGCAGAATAACAAAGCTAAGTGACAAAAAGACAAACATTAGCCTGTAGACCCAACAAATCCCTACAATTGAACTACATCTTAAATTGTATCTAAAGCCAAAATATCTTCTGGATGACAGCCAGCCAATATTTCTTTCCAATCTGCAAGGTTGTATTTGATTTATGCCGCCTATAACTGAAAGAAACCATCCTAAACACTATGAACAATTTCCATTTTATAGTTGAACAAACTGAAGTTCTAAGATTTCACAAACATTGCTAAAGATCACCAAAATAGGTGACAATGCACAGGTATAAGCCTGTGTCTCTGGGCTCCATGTGATGGCATGGACATTTATACATAAATTTAATGTTGGATGTTCATGAATCCATCACATTATCTGAGATCTTGTTGCTGTAGTTAGTGACAATTTTTCAGCACTTTTTAATTCTTAATTCTCCTTACCTCCCAAAGAGTTCATTTTTGACACAGTGGCTAAGACCAGCACAATGAAACTAACTGGCATATCTAATACCCAATTTAAAGAATTTTGTTAAACAATAGTTTAGAAGGAAATTTAATGAAGAAAAATAATCCCTGCCCTCAAGAAGTGCTGAATTAGAGAATGTTCACAGACACCCATGAACGAGCAATTATAATGCATGATGATAAGAATTATATTACAACTATTTATGCACAGTAATCTTTAAGTATGAAAGTATGAAAAGACAGAAGGACTGTGTAAATATTTCCCAGAAAGGATAAGGTTAAACTGAAAATTGAAAGGAAAATGAGAATATTGCAGACCGAGAACACATTTTCAAAAACACAGAGTCAGATTAGAAAACGGATTTTGAGACACATCCTACTGCCAGATTTAGCTTCACCAGAGCTGCTACTGCAATTGTCTTCAAGCTGCATGAACAAGTTCTCCAATACTAGTGCTTTCCATACTCTTCTTGGATGACTTAAGATAAAACTGTATCACTCATTTGAGCAAATATTAGATGCTTTACATATGTGAATCTCTTTGTTAAGGACTGAGAAGATGTGTATGCCTGTGTAGGAGTGGAAGGTGGTAGGAAACTACTGTGCAGTTGATCCCCAATGGTAATGCTTTTCAAAATAGTTTAATTAGAGGATGGGGGATTAAAGAAAAAAACTCAATGAAATGTAATGAGTCTTTTGAAGTGAGAACAGAAAGAAAGAAAAGTTTATAATACAATGACTTTAAGGGAAGTATCCAGAGGTTTCAGGACTGATTAAAAACACAGAAAGGACTCACAAGCAGAAGAAGTCACTAGACCAAATAAACAGAGCATGAAACTACACAAAGTGTATGTGGATTTCTCAGTACTATGGGAGTGTTTAAGCAGCAGCAGCTACAAAGTAAAATGGATCGTAGGGAACGTGTGTGTGACATTTAGACACAGATATGACTACTCCATTACTTTTTAACCATAGCATGGACAACAGAATCAAGTGGGGAATTATTAGAGATCTAATGAGTAATAAAGCCACTAGTGCTAAAGGTAAACCTAATTAATAGATTTCAAAGTCCTCTTATTAAAAGATACACCAGTCCACTCAGTTATAGAATCAGCTGTCAATTTGAAGCTTTTCAGGATTCAGCCCTTTCTATGAGCCCAGGCATTGGCACAGAGCTAAATAAATGTTTTGGCCTTCATGGGTTATAAAATTGAGACAACTATCCAGTTCAGCTCTGTGGGTTTCAAATGAAAGCTATTGTTGATAATAAAGAAGCTCTTGCATGTCTCAAATATTCCTGTGTGAGATAAAAAGGTTTTGTTTGGTACTTCATTTGGCAGACCTAACGAAAGGAAATATTGTTGGCAGGAAAACAGATTATACAGTTCACTGCTCAAACCAATGAAATAAAACTACCTGTGCATCTCTGCTTATGCTTGCTTAAATTCATATTGAAGGGTTTTTTTTTTGTTTTTATACTTTTGGGTTTTTTTAGCCACTCAAGTTAATTCCAGATCCAGCTATTTTCTTCAGAGTTGAGCAGCAATTCATCTAGATCCTTTCTTTTACTGTTTTCCATTCTGCTTCCTTTTTTGAAGCATAAGGTTTAAGTACAAGATTGATGAAACAGGAATGTGATACCTCCTGATAATATGTTGGTCAGAGAGATCTTAAAGACTCCCAAATATTACAGGCTTTTGCCATTGTTATTGGTTGCTCTCCAAAAAACTTTCAGTAAGACCTTACTACTGAAGATGCAACACATATGGACCACAGAAACATGGGCAAAATACATTAAATGGAACTGGTCTGAGAACTTCCTCCTTGTTGGATAACTTACACAGTACCAAGGAGTACTGTAGAAGCTACTGGAGGAGAGAAATAATCAGAAGCCTCATCATGTACAAGATCTTTAAGATGCAATAAAAATCACCATGGCAACAGGTGATGACAAGTGTAAAAGTGGCATGAGTACTAAGGAAACAATCCAGCTTTCTGATTAGACTCAAGACCCACTTGTCAGAATTGAACACTTTAATGTTGCTGTTAATTAGAACATAAAAAAGGGAAGGAAACAGATCAATATGGAAAAAACAGCCAATGAACCTATAGGCAGGAAGAGAGTGCACCAAACTGCTATATAAATAGATGCTATTATATGCGTAGATTTGAAGAAGCCTAGAAGCCTTCTACAACAGAGGTAAAGGATCTCAACACTCTGACAGGAGTTTTGCAGTGGGGCAGTAAAAGAAGAGCAAAGAAGTGGACAGCAATGACCAGCCATAATGCACAATACAGGCAACCCAGTAAGGCTCATTCAGAAACAAATCAACCTAATTTCTTCCCATCCTAAAACTCTGGGAATCTCACAGAAGAGGAGGAAGTGAGATTGCAAGAACATAAAGATGGGAAGGTTCATCTTTGGACAAGACATTCCATTCAAGGCAGGACTGTTGCATCTAGGAACTTAATGGAATGTGACTTGTCCTTACCAGACCTGAATAACTGACATGTCAACGTGCACTCATAGACTATATAGGAACTCAAGAGAGATAAAAATATACAGTGGAAACCTTGAGGACTAAAGCAGGATGAGTGAAGAGAAATGCTACTATCAGTAGGGGTGACCTGAAGAGAGGCAACTTGGTATGCCACAGAGGTCTGAACCCCCACAAGACTAGGCAAGCCAGAGGGAATCCTGGGGTCCATAGAAGCAGACAGGCAGGAAGGTGGGAGTGAGTGGGATAGATTTATGAAGGAATGGGAAGAAGGAAGAATGGAGGGAAGCAGGAATAAGTACCAAATATGCTTGTAAAACTAAAAAAAAGAATAAAAAATATTTAAAATTTTTAAAAGATTTTTAAAAAGAAGTCAATTCAAAATTCCATATTTGAGGGCAATCTGAGTTCTCACATCACTGCTATCTTTCTGAAATTCTTCTATACTGCAGTACTCAGGAAATGGTAAAAAACATCAGTGTGAATGAGTTTGTCATACTTACAGTGACTAAAAGTCAAAATAATCCTTTTACATAAGAAAACAATGTATTTTCTGGGAGCTCCATCCATAAAGGATGTTCAGATTAGGCTGCCACTTGAGCAAAGGCCTCTGTCATCACTGAGTAAGTCAACAGAGAACTTGACCATCCATATACTTGCCTTCTCTTCTCTATTCATCTGCCTCAAGAAACCAAATGGGACTTGGGGAGGTGGCTCAGCAGTTAAAACACTTGCCACATGTTGCAGTTAGCGTGCATGGTTGCTGATAAATGACCTATCAAACAGCTTAAGGGAACAAGGGGTTTATTTCCTTATGACAGTCTGGTTACAGTTCTCAGTCCAGCTTGATGGGAGAGCATGCTGAGAGAACTGGCAGCACCATCACCAAATGATGCTTACTTGCCAAACCAGCATGTCTGGCCAAGTGTACAGAAGGATGCCAACTCCTTCAACCAGCTCTCTGTACTTTATTCCAGGACCTAATCCCATCCACCATAGGCTGGGCCCTCCCCATCAGCTAGATAATCTCCTGCAGGGCTTGCTCTGGGCCCAACTCAACCACTAATTCTCCACAAATGTGCCAAGAGCTCAAACCCTCAACCATCAAGTTGACACCTGTGCCTAACTATGATACCACACAAATGAAAGAAGCAAAATGGAAGATGCCACCTAAACTGTCAGTGGGGTTGACAGCCCACCTGTGATTCAAACAGTAAGAAGACAGAGACTAGGAATGCCCAGAACTAGCTGGCCAGCAAGAATACGCCTATTGGTGAGTTCTAGGCATCATTAGAGACCCTGCCTCAAAAAGAAAAAGGTAGAAGAATGATAAAGGATGATTCCTTATATTAATCTCCAGTTTTTACACATATGCACACACACATGAACACACACCAATATACAAACATGTGTGTATGCACACATACACATATGTTCCTACACAGATGCAAATATACATACAAAACACATCCATTCGCCCCTCTACAGACATGCACTATGCATGAAAATAGAAAAAGAAGTCCTATTGATAAGCATGGCTTCAAATTTTCAGAGAAAGGTGTTTCTTCTACAGGTCTCAATAGTGTTAAACTATTATTTGAAAAACCAAAACAATTCTCCCAATTATCTCCAGTATTGGTAATGTTCTACTCACTTGCTTCCATTTTTAAAACTTTAAGACCACCCCAATTCATAGAACAATTCCATAATTTCTAAATGAGGAATTAAGGCTGAAACTTGGACATTTCTTTATCATTTGTATCTGATGTTCTTGGCACAGAAGCTCTGTCTGAGAGCTATCTGCTCCTTTCTCATTCTACCTCATTAGTTTCTTCGGCTAAAAATTTTCTCTTCAAGACATAAAGGACAATTTCTATGAAGTACTACAAGCACCTAATTTTATATATTCAAACTCCTATATCCCTTTTTCATTAATTTCCTCAAATTCCAAGAGGAGAATAATCTTTAGCTGACATCAACAATATGCTCAACCTAACCAAGACATGTTCCTCAGTCAGTCAACCATTATGTCCTAAACTTAAGATAAACTTGCTCAAAGTAATTTTCAGATGTTTGACAAGCTCGTTTCTGAGGAATCCATTTGGCTCAGAACAACAGAATTCATAATTCACCCCTTCATCCTATTTCCAAGGTAAATACATGTTCTTAGTTATTTTCAGAACTTTCAGCAACACAATCCGTTAAATTTATGAAATTTTGTGAGTATAACATATGATTATTGAAACACATTATTCACTAAGGATGTACAGCATTCAATTTTGTGAACTGATTGAGAAAGTGTAAAAATCACTGGAACCTTATCTAAATTAATAGATTTCAACAGCATATGTAATCAAAGGAATTATATAAACACCTACTTAGCTTTAACAATCATTTTCTTATTTTTCATAAGACATTTACAGAAAATTAGGTGAAAACTTATAAAGAGCTTAAAAGCTTAACAAATGGCATGATTCAGGCTTAAAATGTATAATCTCATTTCAAAGTTTAGTTATTCCGTCTCATTTCTCCATAATTTTTCAAGGCAGCCTGGAAGTATGTATTATACAACAGGGCCAGTAACTGAAAAAAAAAATGGTTTTGATCTGAGTGTGTAACTCAGCTTGTAATAGAACTCTCTATGTAGTCCATTCTGTTTCTAGATCCTTGATTCTCCTGCCTCAGTCTTCTGAGTTTTGGATTCATAGATGTATATTCCCACACCCAGATAGAGTTGCACAGTGTCTTTACTATTGAATGAATGAATGAATGAATGAATGAATGAATGAATGAATGAAAATATGGAAAAAGTATCTACAAAGTAACTAGGTCTTCTAAAGAATCTGCTGATTGAAGCAAATATTACAACATTTTTGTTTACTCCTGGAAATATGAGTAATACTAAATGTTTATTGAAACTAACAACCATATTAATTATTCTGGTTCCTTGTTTTTACACTCTACCCCATCCCCAACACACACACACACACACACACACACACACACACAACCTTTCTGAAACTAAAACCAAGGGCCTTTTTCAGGCTAGGCAAGTACTCTACCACTAAGCCACCCCTCCACCTACACTAATTGTTATATATGTAAAAGTACATTGTCACTCCAATTTGTTTTTATGTCTTGGTAAAACTTGCCCATTCACTCAGTAAAAAAAATCATCATTTGTTTACTAAAGTTTTGTTCTGTCTGTTCTTATCCAACCTTAGTCCTTTCTTCCTGGCTATTTATCAGTAATTCTTGAGAATTCTTAAGAACATTCTATGGAAATCTGTCATTATCCACCACCAGAAAGGAGGTGATATTCTGTGAACTTTCACACTAAGTAGATCTTTGTAATATTTTCATTCTTGTTTGGATTTTTCTGGATCTGTTCGGGGTCTTAAAAAGAATCATTCTCATCTGTCATGTTGTCTGCAGTATGTAAAGCAGGGAAATCTTGTTAAGCCCTTGCTAACTGAATTAAGGCCATGGAGTGTAGCACTAATTAAGAAATACCTCCTTGCTAGACTTGGGGGAGGTCATTGATATGTCACTCATTGCACAGGTCATGCAAACTCCTATTATGGTTACTGTGGCCCTAACTTGTGTGGAGTATCTTGCATATCGTTGCTCCTCCCCATCTTCAGGCTCTTACAATCTTACTATCCCCTCTTCTGCAAATTTCCCTGGGCTTTAGGATGTGGAGAGATTTGGCTGGTCTGGTTCCACGTGATTAGTGTAGGGTCTCTGATGTTCTGAATTATGGTTTGTTGTTGTTTTGTTTTGCTGTTCCTGCACCACCCTTGTCTAGCATGGATCACAGGCACTAGGATCCTTAGAGGCAAGGGATTAACAGTCACAATAGTGTTCCCATACTAAAGGGGAGCACAAGAAAGGGCTCTAAGCAATGCCACTTAGTCCTTACACCTCATATAAAGTGGAGGATGCAAAGGGAAGTTTGACATTCATACTAAAAGATGCTCCAGGGATTGTGGGAGGGAGAGGGGGGTACTGGAAGAAAGGAAGGGAGGGGGGTGAAAGGAAGAAAGGAAGGGGAAAAGGGGGGAGGGAGCAAGGGGGACCAGGAAGGGGTGGAGAAAGGGAGGGAACCAGGGTACCTATTAAGTTTGTATGAGCGGGAAATAAATGAATAACAAAAAATAAAAGAAAAGATCTCCTCAATTTTTTTTTTTACTTCAATGGGTAAGTAAACAGATATAGGAATTGCAAGATTAGAAATGGCCATTGTAACAGACCCAGAGTGTGAGGAGAGTGGAAGGCTGGGACAGCTAGCAGGGTCAGTGTGAGTTTGGGTCATTTCAAGAAAGAGGTCTCTATGATAACAGGTATGTCACCTGGTTCTTGCTTCTAGGGGAACTGATTTTATTGCCACTTGCCAAAATTATGAGTAGAATTTTTCTGTCTTTACTCCAAAAGCATCCTGGAGTGTTCCTGTGTGAAAAGCAGGTAGGAACAAAATGCCATTCCATGCCAAGCTAGTCAATGTTTTACTCTGAATTAGGGAAATCGGCAGATAAATAGTCTGCAGCACTTAGCCACTTAAAAGGCAAACATTTCTTGGCTGTCCTTTCTCTCATAGTGTCCCAATTTCACACTCTGGTATGTTACTCTTATTGAAGATAAAAGAAACAAACTTGGAGAAAAAGAGCAAGAGAAATATAAGACCGAAAATAAACTGATATTTATGAAGTGTCCTGAGGTTTATTCCCTCCTGGAGGATATCGTCCCCTATCTTCAGGTATTTGGCTTGTTTTACAGTGCCAGGCATGTGTCTCTGGATTTGTAGAGTGTGAGGAACTATATTAGTAGATTTGTAGAGGGCAAGGATCAAAATATCTTAGTGTTAACTATAAATATTTGATAAGAAGTTACCATCTAGGGATAACCCCACATGCAGCAAAAATTCACCTCGATAGCACAAGCACGACCATGTTCATAGCAGCACTGTTTACAATAGCAAAGTCATGGAATCAACCCAAATGGACAGTTGACGAGTGGATAAGGAAAATGTGGTACATCTATACAATGGAGTACTACTCAGCCATCAAAAATGATGAATTACTGGAATTTGCCGGGAAATGGAAGTCATTAGAAACAATTATATTAAGTGAAGTGTCCCAGACCTAGAAAATTAAGCGCCATATGTACTCCCTAATAGGTGGCTCCTAGTACCAAACCCACCCAGCCCACCTTGAGACACTCAAAGATAAATCTATGTATTACCTACAGTAATTCCAAGGATTATGAACAGGAGGGATGGGACTGGAGGGCCACACCAGACACAAGGAGAGAGAGGACCATGATACAGCAAAGAAAATAGGCCTCCATCAAGTACCGCAAGTAAGTAATGAGACACCTAGTTAAGTTAACAGACGTTCGTTCCTGATCATTTACAACTGAGGGGGTATGATCTCACCAGAAGGGGAGGGCATATAGTCTGGAAGATAAAAAGTAACCATTTTGCAAATGGGTGATTGACCCCTCCCTCTCTGAGGTTTCCTACTTTTATTACATCTACCCTTGAATGTGCTCTTATAACAAGACTCTAGTTTAACAGCTTTTTATCTCTGGCCACAGGGTGACATACAATACCCATCAGGATGGAGTGAAGGGCATTGCAGGAGCAGCAAAACTGCAAAAGAAAATCAACAAACCATAATCCAGAACTTCAGAGACTCTATATCAACCACCTAGAACCAGGCTAGCCTAATCTCTCCCCATCCTGAAGCTCAGAGAAATTCGCGGAAGAGGGTGTGGGAAGGTTGTAAGAGCACAAGGATGGGAGGAGCAATGTATGCAAGATACTCTATTTAAGTTAGGGCCGAAGCAATCATAATTGGACTTTGCATGCCCTGCGCAATGTCCAACACACTATTTGCTAAAGGCACCAAAATCCTTGGAGGCAAGGGATTGACAGCCACAGTAGTGTTCCTAGGCTTAAGGGGAACACAGGAAAGGGTTCAGGGAAATGCCACTGGGTCCTTGTACGTCATCGGAGAGGAGGCCCTAGAGGAGAGTCTGGCATGCACATTAAAGGATTCTCCGGGGATTGGGGGGGCACTGGGAGATGGGGAGGGAGGGGTGAAGGGAGGGGGAGCAGGGGGACCGGGGGGAGGAGGAGGGAGGGAGGGAACCGATGTACCTATTAAAATTAAGTTTAAAAAAAAGAAGTTACCATCTAAACGCTCACCGTCATTGCCATAAACCAAAGAAGCACTTGCCACTCAACAAAGTTAGTGTCTCTTTGCAATGGAAATGCATAATGTAGACACAACTGGCCAAAACACAAAGTAAAAGAGAATGTAGATGGCTTGGTTCTCAGTGAGACATTTAAACCACATCTCAAGATTTTATGGAAGACTCGCTGCAAGAATGTAAGAACCTGAAGATGGGAGGAAGTAATGACTGACAGTAGCACATGCTCTTATTATGGCAGTCATACCTGAGACTCAACGCAATGATGTTTTTAGAACTCCACAAGAGCCATGCCTTCAATAACTCACCACAGAACAGGGACGATCACATGACACATGACATAACCAATAACCAGTATGGGACTGGTGCTGAACAAGAGATGAGGTGAGTTCCTGCACCCTATGATTTGCCTACTTGTGGGCCATTTGCTCCCTGGAAGGTGCTCAGGTGCTAGCTAGTATAGGAGTCCTAGATGGGACCCTACACACCCGGAGAGTCATGGGAGAAGGGAGAAACTGGCTGGAGGGGTGGACAGGTGAGATAGATGAGGGGGAGCAAATTATGGGTAGTAAAGACATGCATATTCATTGTGAATATAATTAAAGATAAAAATGTTTGATCTATCAAAAAAAGTCCCAGAAATGATTCACTAAGGAGATTGGAAACTCCTTAGAGTGAGAATGATATCTACTGGTTGGGAGAATTTGAGTTTGACAGCTGCTGAAGTTTATACCTAGAAAGCTGAAATGATTCCTCTCTTCTTACACATATAATTCTAGTTAATGATGATGCAACTTATTTACACACAACTACAGTGGGGGAGAAATCATGCTGTTATCTGTGCAATTCCAATAATGGCGAAAGAAGCTTATCCTTAATTGGCTAAAAATTGCATTTACAGGTGTTTTGCAAATGGTCTCACATGATTTGAACTTTACTTGTGCACAAGTACACACTGCATTTCATGAAAATCTTATATACAACAATTAACAATTTTTTAAAAAATGCAAAATTCACATTTGCATGTGAAGTTATTGCTAAAAATTCCATTTTAGTCACCATAGGAGCTTCTTGCCCTAAAAAATGCATTTCTACTACCAAAAATAATCATCAGAAGAAAAATTTCTGTGACAATGAGTTTAGCAATGAGTTTTCAGATACATTATAAAAAGCAGAATTGCTAGTAGTCAATAAACTCAATTTTGTTAATATTACAATGCTAAATTAGATTTTGTTATTATTAAAACTCTGTTCTGTACAAGTTAATGCCAAAAGAATATGAACACAAACTATGTGCTGAGAGAAAAGGTCACTTAAATCACATATCTAATTCACAGACTCTTATAGCATAAAGAATCAGCCTCAATATATACAACTGTTCAAAAACAGGAGATAAACAGGTCCTGGATGAAAACATGCAATTTTTTTCAACTTTACATACAAACGTATTGTATCGCCACACTGAAAAACATATGGAACCTATTGCCCTAAGTACTTTGAAAATAATGGAAATTAAAAGTGAAGATCAAAGGAACTGATATTAAATACTCTATCATGGAGAATAAACTTGATTCACATAGGGGTATCTATTAATAGCACAGTACCACAGCACGCATGTTCTAGGATTGATGAATAAGTGAATGGTGACGGCGAGACTCAGAACGCTCCCTATTTGTCACAGTTATGCACAGGTGTCAACTTGATGGTTGAGGGTTTGAGCTCTGGATACATTTGTGGAGAATTAGTAGTTGGGTTAAGCCCAGAACACACCTGCAGGAGATTGTCTAGCTGATGGGGAAGGCCCAGCCCAAGATGAGTGGGACTAGGCCCTGAACAGATGAATAAAATACAGAGAGCTGGTTGAGGAAGGTAGCATCCTTCTGTACACTTGTCCAGCCATAGCTGGTCTGGCAAGTAACGATCATCCCTTTCTCAGCTGTTGTGCAGAGAAGGTATGGCCAGTTCCCTCGGCCCTGGTTTGGTGCATGCTCTCCTATCAAGCTGGACTGAGAACTGTAACCAGTAATCATAAGAGAAAACAAACACCTTGTTCCCTTAAGCCATTTGATAGTCATTTATCAGCAACTATGCAGACTGACTGCAGCACTATTGGAGGAAAAAGTTGGCAGAAAAGCAAGGGGATAAAGCAGAGCAATCCATTCTGCACAGGATGGAAGTCAAAAACATCAGGATGAAATAGAGTTTAGCTGAACATGAACAAAGAGATGCATATATTTATGTACATGCACGCATCCATACATGATGATATTCTGATACATCTTTTCTAGCTCAATTGGCTATATTATTCAGGGTTCTTTTAGAGAGTGGCTGAGTCCTCCAACAACAACTCCTACACACTGGAAAGATGAAGAACTGGCAGCTGCTCCAGCGGTCAGGCCAGATGCCTCGGTGGTTCCAATCTGGCATGAGAGTCTGCTGAATACCTGGATTGCTGCTGCTTTTCACTCCACGTTGTAAGTCTGAAGAGGCTGGATTCTACTGTTAGCAAAGAAGGCAGTACCAGCCTCGGCGACCGGGTACCTGCTCTCATCAGCAAAGAGCTAGGCAGAGAAAGCAAGAAAGCTTTTTGTCTTCTCTCCGACTTCTTTGCATCTGGGAGGTTTCTAACCACTTTTTTAAAAAATTATTTCTTCTTTGTTGTGTGAGTATCAGAGGGCCCTGTGTGTCCTTGTGAAGACCAAGGGTGACTTCAGGAATCATCGTGAATTGCTTCTACCTCCTTTTTGCATTGTTCTGAGATTTTCTAAGCTGCCCCAGCAGGACCAGACATGCCAGCTGCTGCCATTTCTGCCTGGCTTTTTTTTTTTTTTAACTGGGCCCTGGGATTTGAACTCAGGACCCTCTGTTTGCAACGTATAGTTTCAGCCTCTGAGGCATCTCTCCAGCCCACCACTTTTAGAGTATCTCCCTGCTCCATTATTTTTCCTAGGAAATTCTCATGCAGACATGTGCAGAAGCCCCTTTGTTGATTTCATCTCTAATCAAGTTGACCACCTGGATTGACTCTTCTGCTGGCAGAAAGGGTTCTCAATTCTTGACATCTACATGGAAAACAGGTTCTTTAGTGTCTTAACTTCCACATCACTCCTTACTCAGTAGCTCAACATGTGCCACCAGGTCACATGTAAGTCTGTGCCCTTGTTTTATTATATTTTTTGATGTAGGTTACAGTCTCCAGACTTTGTCAGATGCTCATATCCTCCAGTGAGATGGTTAAAAGACACACACATCATTGCATCCAGAAGGAAAATCATTTTCAATACTAAACAACTAGGGAGTGTGTTCAAACACTCAATAAACTGTTCTTGAGGACCTACTGTGTTACAGGAACTACAGTAAGTATGAGAGACATAAAAGTTAATAATACAAAGTCATAATGCAAACTACCATTTTGAAGGTAATAACAAAATAAGAAAAAAGCAACAATAAAACACAGAACTCTGAAACAGAACATTCCCGGGATACAGATCCTGGTTTCCACAAGGGAGGAAAGTGAACTGAATACTCACAAGCCTGCAAGTATTCATCCCCCTCTGCCTCTGGCTTGTGGTTTCAGACCTCTGCTTCTGTGACTTCCCCGCCATGATGAACTGTAGTCTACAACCGTGGACCAAGGACAAATCCTTTTGCCTTTAAGTTTCCTTTGCCAGGGCCCTTTTACTTGTAGCGACCTGAAGAGACACTAAGCCACTGGTCACTTCTGGCTGCCAGTCTTGGTTCTACTTGTAACTGGCTCAGTTTTGATCACTGATACGTTGTACATTTCTTGGGTTCAAAAGTGAAACTAGGAAAATGCCCCGATTAGTGAGGCAGCTGGAGGAGAGGCAACTTGGTATGCCACAGAAGCTTTAACCTTTACAGACAAGCCGGAACCCTGGGGTCCATAGACGTATACAAGAAGGAGGCTGAGAGGCAGTGGGAGGGATTGAGGACAGGTACGGAGAAGTTGGGAAGGAGGGAGGATGGAAGGAAACAGAGATGAATACTCAGGATTCTTGTAAAATTACCAAAATAATTAAAAAATATCAAACTCTAAAAAAATGAAACTTTCATTTGAGTCCCTTAGTTTTAAGACATAGTTATATTTGTTACACCACTTTCCACTTCTGATTTCTTCATTAATAAGAAATTAAGAATTATTTTTCAACTTTAAAATGTCTAACACTTCACTTATTTGAAAATCATTAGATTAGCAAACCATTCCTTGATCACCCTCTGTTCTCTGATATTAATGTACCTTAATATTTCTATTAATAAGGATTTTAAAAGTTTTACTGAGATATGAGTTGCATACATTTTGCTTTTTAAAGCTTACATGGAGGTGCGCTTCAGTTCATTCACAGAATTCTGTAATAAACTTGATGACCTAATTACAGACTTTTCTATCACCCACACCCACTTTCAGACCACCCACACTTTCTCCCCAGACCTGAAAAAGCACACACCTAGTTTTTGTTTCTTTGGATTTTTCTTTCTGGATACTTCACATAAATGGAGCCATATAACCAATACACTCAAACAAATATGAGTTTAGTAACCAAGGCTCTGAATTTTACACTCACTTAACAATATAATTCTATTTTTTTCAAGAGGCTTCAAAGATTGTCAGTCAGCCTCACTTTACAACTGAAGAGAATTATGAACCATTGGGATCCCCAAAGACAGGCTGATCAAACTGATTCCAGAACCTTCATTGTTCTACACTATCATAGTTTGAAATGTGAGTTGTCCTCAACAGGCTCATGTGTTTGAATCCACAGCTGATGGTAGGAAGTGGAGCCTTGCTGGAAGTGGGTCTTGAGTATAGTTAGCCTCACTCTGCTTTAGGGAGTTGATCTGCTTCCATAATGTCTGCAGTGACTTGGTCTGCCTCTAGTTTCTGTCAGCCAGCCTTTTCTACCCTAAGGAACTGTATCTCCCCCTCAGGATCTGTAAGCTAAATAAATCTCCCTTTCTCCCTAAAGTTGATTTTGGGTGTTGTCTTACAGCAACAGAGAAGAGTAGCATGCTATATATGTTCTGTGCTCTCTTGTTTGAGAACATATTCATTAGAGCAGAATATGAATGCCCGCTGGAAGTTCTTCTATGGCCAGCTCCTATGACCAGCTCCTACAGCCAGCTCCTATGGCTAGTTCCTAGCAAACTCCTCAGGAGAAAGCACATTTTGGGATGTGACAGTCAGAGTCATTCAGCAACCAGTGGCCACAGGGCTGAGGTTGCTCAGTTCGAAATCACAAAACCTATCAAAATTTCGTCTTTTATATCAGAATAGAGTCTTTCTAATATACTGGATCATCTTAATTGTACTTACTGCACTCTACTTCTTTTCCCTTTCAATTCAGACATCTGCTATTGTGTCATGATCTGCTGAGAAATTCCTAGTAATGCCACTTACTACTGTTGTATATATAGGGAGAGTAAAGATTGAGGACCTGAGTGTCTATGCTGATGGCATAGAAACTTCATTTAAACAACTTTTATAAGCAATGAGCAAACACAGAAATATGAAAAAACTGAAGCAACACAAATTATCAAAAGTAATATAAGTGTTAATTCAGTTAGAATAAAGTTTTTCAAAAATATAAGCCGTATATTAGACACCAATTAAACCTTAGTTGTCAACGATAAGCAACTTTTTTGTGTTTTTCCAGGCGTCATTGATCTTTATTTTTTATTATTATCTGAATTGTTCTCTTCATGTTCTGTTGCCTTCCCCTCCTTAATAATTCATTTTTCATCCATTAATTAAGACAAAGGGAAGCAAGTGTTCATATCGACTGAAGAGAAAAATGGTATCCCAGAAAAGAATAGAATAAGTATCCCCTCAAACAGCCCTGCCCTCTTCCCCCTGCACACGCCACACACAACAGAAATTGGAGACCCCAAGAATAGAATCAAAGTCTGGAAAGAGCACAGAGAGAAAAACTTGAGGTACAGGGCAGCCTCATGAGGACCTTCGAAGTCCCTGTAGGGTGAGAAGGGCATGCACATGGGTGAGAGAAAGACAGTGGAGCAGGTGCTACCATAGCTTGAGTAGAATGAGGACAGCATCCCAATGTGGCACAGCAACGCATGAGCTCAGTGCAAGCAGAAACCTGTGTTGTGTGTGCAGGCAGCTAGGTATGGAAGGTCAGAACTGACCAGAACAGAGCAGCATGAGTGCATAGAACAGGTAGTCATGGCAACAGGAAAGTGGTTCTACAAAGAGAATTGGTAAACTCAGTAACTGTATGAGTTACGGGGATCACTCCTCTGTCAGAGAACAGAGTTACCAACGTGCAAAAGAATTCGATTGGAATCGTTGTCGTGGTAGTTTTAAATATGAAGTTTTAGTGTGAATTCTTGGTTTTCCAACATATTGAGAGAGATCCGGAAATAAACGGAGGTAGGTTTATTTGCATATGTTTGCATATGATAATCATGCTCACTGATATGAACCAGAACCAGCAACACCCACAGCAATCAACATCTCACCCGCAGTTCTTGCTTTCTACATACCGTGCTTCTTCGTACTTATACTTAGGAATGGCTGCTCTCCAAAGCTGAGGAAGTACAAGGAGATCCTAAGATTTATGTTAATTTGAACAGATAAAGAAAGACTCACGATAAGGTCATGTCAATCTCCAAGGTATTCTTGTGGGCAAATCTAAAGAACTGTCAGTGAAGTAATCAGTGACAAATCATTGGGAAAAAAAAAAAGAACAGGAGCCGTGTAATTGGAGTTCTGTAATTTGAGGAGTTATGGGTATAAATAACTTGGGGAGACTTTTAAAAAATAATATTTTTATTAATTCTTGGGCAGTTTCACAACATGTATACATTGTATTTTCATTATATCTATCCTGACCCTTCTCTCACTCCCCTTGGACGCCAGCCCAACATGCCCCTCTCTCTTTTATGATGCTCCCTTTTTCTTAAATAGGACTATTATATATATATATGGAATATGTGTATGTGAACAATGAGAGGAAGTACATTTAAGATGTAGATATTTGTTATGATTCCAACCGTACACCATCTGGAGAGATGGCTCAGAGGTTGACTCTACCTCACAAACAGGAACTGAGTTTGGATCCCAGGTCCCACATAAAAAATGCCAGGAGGGAACTCTACTTCTGACCCTGGTGGGCAGAGCCTGGAAAATTCCAGAGCAAAGCAAAAAGAAGGTAGAAGCAATTCAGGATGATTACTGAAGTCACACTTGGTCATCCACAGGGACACACACAGTGCCTTCTGATACACACACACATACACACACACACACACACACACACACACACACACGTGCACATAAAATAAATAAGTAAATAAATAAATAAAAGAAACCATGGAAAAGCTAAAGAACAGTAGTATAACTTGTATTTCTTAATTGCAGAGCAAATATTAAATACAGATTCAAAGATTAAAGTGAAAACCTTTAGCATATGGCAGATCAAGTCCTGTGCCCAAGGACGGTCCACAGAATAAGGACGCACTGCCACTTCTGCAAAACTCCCACTTAGAATGTAGAACTTACTATAATCATGAGTAAGCAAAAGATAGGCACAAATTAAGGACATTTGGAAAATCACAAGTTTCATCGTGAAAAAGTGTCAAAGCTATGAAATTCAAGAAAATAACTTGTCAACCTTCTAAAGTAGAAGAGAATAAGAGTTTGCAAAAATAAAAGAAGGGAAAGAGTCTGAAGTGGGTCCTTTTGTTATACAAGGGGCTGCTGTGACAACTCAAATAATAGGGTCAGGATTAGAAGACTATCTCATGGAAATGCCTCTGTGTTAATTTCCTGATTCAATCAATGGCTTATTGTGGTAATGTAAGACAATGAGGCCATATCCTGTATGTAGACTAATAGTCTATAAAAGATAAATTTCAAAAATAAACACATTACAGGAAAATAAAATTTTAATTAGTTTGTTAAACAACATATTGCAGTAACTACATGTTAAGTATGAGGTATGGATCAGAAATCAGATCAGCCCCTTAAACAAGAGGAAAGTTATTTGTGATTTACTATAAATATGAGATTATTTAAGAATATTTTAAAATTCTAATAAAAGATCCCTGGATTTTAAACAGATATTAGCATTCATTTATTTTCATTATCTATAAAAGCCAAAAAATGAGTTCAGTTTTCCAAAATAAATCATAAATAAGGCTTAAGAGACTGATATTTTTTGTATTTCACACCTAAAAGAAACATAGTATAGCCACAAGAGAATTTTAAATCTTCTTTGTCAACTGCAAGGTGACCTTTGATCGTCTAAGCACAGCTTTCTGCTTTTCAGATAAAATTATGTCTGAATGTCTGCCAAATGTTTCCCAAATCCATCACTAAAGACAGTGTTCAATGAGCAATAATAACAGAAGTCTAACAGTAGTTATTTTACAAAGGACTTAGGATGTCTTGCTGTTACCAGGTATAGTTCCCATCACAGGAGATATTTTAGCTCATTGAATTCATACATAAGGTCTAGGAGGAAATTAGGACAATAATGAACCAGATTTTTCTCATAAGGATAAACTGTTAGTTACACTGAACGGAGTCAAAAACTAAATTCTGAAGAATTAATGTATTAATTCATTGCTTCCATAGACATTATTAACAAGCACTATACTTTAATTCCTATCTTGGTACCTATCAAATTAATATAAAGAAAAAGCAGCTAATAAAACTAATATACTTATGTAGAAACAACCAATAAATTCAGCGTTAGATATAAGGTAGGAAATTTCATAAATTTTCCCATTCATTCATTCAACCATTCATCCCTTCATTCAGGATATTTGTATTCTCTACACCAGTTGAGACTGTAGCTAATAGGACCAAGGAAAGAATAGTAAATGACAAACATGATTCTCTACAAGTCTTAGAGGAAAAATACACAAAAGGTTGCTACAAGTCTAAAATAAGTTATTTTATAAATAAAATTAAAAGTTTGAAGAGGAAGAACAACTATAGCAACATATTCAAGAACAGCTGACATTTTGCCTATGTGTCAAAAAGTATTATTACTGTATTGAATCTTTTCATTCCAGCATTTGTAACATAAAGATAATATGTGTCTTACATGTCTAAGAATGTTAAAAACATTCAACTCTGTTAGTGTGAACAACCATCATGTTACAAACAATGATAATCAATATGAAAATTAATTCAAATATAAAAGGTGAGTTCCAGCTGGTATTTTTTACATGTATTACATCTTAAAAGATAAGTTGCACAGTCGGTTATTAGAGAGTCAACAAGAGCAACGGCAAAGGCTTATATTGTTTGAGGGGGGTTGAAACCTCTATGATCAACAATTTATCAGGAACTATGACATACCTGCTACCTCCAGCATTGTTTAATAGCCTCTGGGTTCAAGGGGCAGCATCCCAGGACATTTTGTGGTTTTCCCTGATCTTCTTCCCTCTGTGTTCCTTTATACTAAGACCGTCCATTCTTGTTCTTTTACTACACAAAAATCTTTTTGACATACTAATATCATAGGAAGTTCCTATCTGGTTGCAGCCCACAAGCTTAGGTTTTTTTTTTCTATTAATGCTCTCCTACACCCCATTCTCTTATCACCCGTATTTTCTGCCATTATTTCCTACCTCCATCCACCACCCAATACTATCCTATATATTCTCCTCCAAAGACTTCGTCCTGCCTTCCCTACCCCGCTCCGACCAGCACGCGGTCCAGCTGGGCCTCACTGCGACCTAGGTAAGCTCCACCCGCGCCCGCCCCCAGAACTCCAGGTCAGCCAAAGGGATCCAGCTCCTACCCCACCATCCAGCCCGAGCCGCACGCAGGGCCTAGGGACAAGGAGGACCTCCCCTGCGCCCGGGCCCCGCCCCAGCTCCCCTCGGGTTAAATAGCTCCACGCTGACACCCCCATCCTCAATTCCCCACCCTGCTCCGCCGGCCGGGACGCGCGTGCGGTCCAGCCGGGCCTCATCCGCGACCTAGGTAAGCTCCGTCCTCTGCCCACCAGAACCCCAGGCCAAATAATTCAGTTTAGTGAAATTGAAAGATCTTAAGAGTTAAAACGACGATGCCAAAGTCAAAGTGCAAATCCATGAGAAGCAACACTCAAGTAAACAAATTTCCCACTGAAGGAATTAATCCCATAATGTTAGACTCCAACAAGAACAAAACCACGGAAATTGGCCAAGAAAGTCTGACCCAGGATAATGACTTTCAAAATATGATCATTACCATGTTCAATACTATGAAAGAGGAAATCCGGGAGGAATTACATAATCGAATCAATCGCTTTGAAGAGGAACACAACAGACACTTGGATGAGTTGAGAAAAACAGTGCAAGAAACAAAAACTGGCATAGAGCAGTTAAAACAGACTCAAGCAGGGTTTAAAACTGAGCTACAACACAAGTTATCTTCAACCCAGAATTCCACAGAGACTCTTGTCAACAGAACTAACAAAGCAGAAAACAGAATTTCAGACCTTGAAGATAAAGTGGGAGTACTAACCAGCTCAATGGAAGAGGTTGTTAAAGCCAAAAAGATACTTGAGAGAAATATCCAGAAGACATGGGACACCCTGAAGAAGCATAACATGCGTATTCATGGAATACCACAGCAAGAATCTCAAAATACCACCCCTGAGGAAATTTTTCAAACGATCATCAAGGAAAACTTTCCTCATCTAAAAAAAGAGAGGCCCATATATATACAAGAAGCATTCTGCACCCCAAACAGATATGACCAAAACAGAAGCTCGCCACGGCAAATAATAGTCAAAACACTCCACATTCAACATAAAGAACTGGTGCTGAGAGCTTCAAGGGAGAAAAAACAAGTCACTTTAAAGGTAAACCTATTAAAATAACAAATGACTTCTCAGTCGAAACAGTAAAAGCAAGAAGAGCTTGGAGAGACATACTTCAAGTATTGAATGAGCAAAAATGTCAACCCAGGCTGATTTACCGGGCAAAACTATCAGTCATGATCGAGGGAGAAAGAAAAATCTTCCAGCACAAAGACAACTTGAAGGGATACATATCCACCAAACCAGGCCTTCAAAAAATGCTAGAAATGATACTCAAGCGTGAAGGAAAAAACAGGCATATCCAGGAGAACAGAAGGCAAGTATAACACCATTAAAAGCGAAGCAATATACTTAGAAAAACTACTAAACATAATAAATGTCTGGAATCAAAAATAGTTTCACCATTATAACACTAAATTTTAATGGAATTAACTCACCGATCAAGAGACACAGATTACAAATTTGGATTAAAAATCACAATCCATCAATCTGCTGCCTGCAGGAAACCCATCTCACCACAAAAGATAGGCATGCCCTAAAAATGAAAGGCTGGTCAATAATTCTACAAGCGAATGGAAGCAGAAAACAGGCAGGGGTAGCCATTATGCTATCAGACAAAGTGGATTTCAAACCAAAGAAAACTATAAGAGGCACGGATGGATACTACATTTTAGTCACAGGTACAATTCACCAGGAAGACTTCACAATACTGAACATATATGCACCCAATACGGGCCCCTCCACATTCTTTAAGAAAACCCTACAGTGTCTAAAGCAAGAAATCAACCCCCAAACAATAATTCTTGGGGACTTCAACACCGCCCTCTCAACATGGGATAGATCAACAGGTCAAAAGCTTAACAGAGACACTTTGGACCTTAATCAAACCCTGAAAGAAATGGACCTTACAGATCTCTATCGAACTTTTCACCCACGCACCAAAGAATACACATTTTTCTCAGCAGCACACGGAACTTTCTCCAAAATAGATCACATACTGTGCCACAAAACAAATATACACATGTACAAAAAAGTTGAAATTCTAACCTGTGCCCTGTCAGACCACCATGGCCTAAAGCTGGACATCCACAACACAACAAACAAGAGAAAATACACTAACTCCTGGAAACTTTACAATATGATGCTAATGAAAATACAACTTACCAAAATCTCTGGGACACAATGAAAGCTGTTCTAAGAGGTAAGTTCATAGCTCTTAATGCCTACATCAAAAAAAATGAAAACATCAGAAATAAACAACTTAACAATGCAGCTTAACGCTTTAGAGAAACTAGAGCAATCTGATCCCAAAAGTAGTAGAAGAGAGGAGATTAGCAAAATAAGGGGAGAAATATTTGAAATCGAGATTAAAAAAAGATAGAAAAAATCAACCAGTCAAAAAGCTGGTTCTTTGAAAAAATCAATAAGATTGATACACCCCTAGCTAAATTAACCAAAAGCAGGGGAGAGAAAAATTCAAATTAACAAAATTAGAAATGAACATGGAGTTATCACTACTGATACCCAAGAAATCCAGAGAATTATAACATCATATTTCAAAAATTTATACTCTGTGAAGTTTGACAACACAAAAGAGATGGATGAATTTCTAAGTAAAAACAAGTTACCTAAATTGAATCAGGAAGTTGTGAATTATTTAAATAGTCCTATAACATATAAGGAAATTTAAGAAGTAATCTCAAATCTTCCCACCAAAAAATATCCTGGGCCAGATGGATTCAGCACAGAGTTCTACCAGACATTTAAGGACTTAATAACACCAATACTCCTTAAACTGTTCCATCAAATAGCAAAGGAAGGAACACTGCCAAATTCCTTCTATGAAGCTAATATCGTTTTAATCCCAAAACCTAATAAAGTCTCACTTAAAAAAGAAAACTATAGGCTGATCTGTCTGATGAACACAGATGCAAAGATTCTCAACAAAGTCTTTGCAAATTGGATTCAAAAACATATTAAAAAGATCATTCACGGGGACCAAGTAGGCACACAAGGTTGGTTCAACATACGCAAATCAATAAATGTAATTCATCATATAAACCAGTCCAAAGTACAAGATCACATGAAACTCTCGCTAGATGCAGAAAAAGCTTTTGACAAGATCCAACAGCCTTTTATGATCAAAACGCTAGAGACAGTAGGAATGGAAGGAACCTTTATCAATATAATAAAAGCTGTATACAACAAGCCCACAGCAAGGATTATGCTCAATGGGGAACAATTGGAAGCATTCCCACTTCGATCAGGAACTAGGCAAGGCTGTCCACTCTCACCACTTCTATTCAATATTGTACTTGAAATCTTAGCTGAAGCCATAAGACAAGAAAGGGACATAAGAGGGATTCAAATCGGCAAGGAAGAAGTCAAGCTATCCCTATTTGCAGATGACATGGTCTTATACCTGAGGGATCCCAAAAACTCCACCAGGAAGCTCCTGGAAGTAATTGAGAAGTTCAGCAGGATGGCAGGATACAAAATAAATGTGCAAAAATCAGAGGCCTTCCTATATGCCCAGAATGAAAGAAGTGAAAAAGCCTTGAGAGAAACAATCCCATTTACTATAGCCCCTAAAACATGAAATACCTTAGTATAAACCTAACCAAGGAGGTAAAAGACCTTTACAATGAAAACTTTAAAACCCTAAAGAAAGAAATTGCAGAAGATACCAGAAGGTGGAAAGACCTTCCTTGTGCCTGGATTGGCAGAATCAACATCGTAAAAATGACCATCCTACCAAAGGCAATATACAGATTCAATGCTATAACAATCAAAATAGCAAAGACAATCCTGAGTAACAAAAACACTGCTGGAGGTATTACCATACCAAACCTAAGTCTATACTACAAATCCATAGTTATAAAGACAGCCTGGTACTGGCTCCAAAATAGACACATACATCAATGGATCAGGATTGAAGACCCAGATATAAGCCCACAAAATAACAGCCATTTGGTCTTTGACAAAGGGGCCCAAAAAATCCAATGGAAAAAGAACTGCATCTTCAACAAATGGTGCTGGCAAAAATGGATCTCCACATGCAGAAGATTAAAGCTGGACCCATACTTGTCACCATGTACAAGACTTAATTCCAAATGGACCAAGGACCTTGATGTAAGGCCAGAGACTATAAAAACCATAGTTGAAAGGATAGGGAACTCTCTCGAGCTGATTGGGCTAGGCCAACATTTCCTAAACAGACATCCAATGACACAGTCACTGCTACCAACTCTCAACAGTTGGGATCTTGTGAAATTAAAGAGCTTCTGTTCAGATAAAGAGATTGTAACACGAACTCAAGGCAACCCACAGAATGGGAGAAAATCTTCACTAACCACACATCTGATAGAACTCTGCTCTCCAGAGTGCACAAAGAACTTAGAAAACTAAACACCAAGGAAACCAATGGCCCAATTTAAAAATGGGCCCTGGAACTTAAAAGAAACTTTACCAGGGATGAAATTAAAATGTCTAACAAATATCTTCAAAAATGCTCCACTTCCTTAGCCATCAGGGAAATGCAAATCAAAACTTTCCTGAGATATCATCTCATACTGGTCAGGATGGCAAAAATCCACAATACAAACAATAACAAATGTTGGAGAGGATGTGGAGAGAGGGGAACTCTCCTACATTGCTGGTGGGAATGCAGGCTCATACAGCCACTCTAGCGAGCCGTCTGGAGATTCTTCAAGCAATTAAAGATTGAAATGCCATATGACCCTGCTATTCCACTTTTGGGAATAACCCCCATACAGCAGAGGTTCACCTCAATAGCACAAGCACGACCATGTTCATAGCAGCACTGTTTACAATAGCAAAGTCATGGAATCAACCCAAATGTCCAACAGTTGAGGAGTGGATAAGGAAACTGTGGTACATCTATACAATGGAGTACTACTCAGCCATCAAAAATGATGAATTACTGGAATTTGCCGGGAAATGGATGTCATTAGAAACAATTATATTAAGTGAAGTATCCCAGACCATATGTACTCCCTAATAGGTGGCTCCTAGTACCAAACCCACCCATCCCACTTAGAGACAGTAATTGCAAGGATTATGAACAGGAAGTATGGGGTTGGAGGGCCACAACAGAAACATGGAGAGATGTGACCATGTTACAGTAGAGAAAATAGGCCTCCATCAAGGACTGCAAGAAAGTAATATGACACCTGGTTAAGTTCACAGACATTCGTTCCTGATCATTTACAACTAAGAGGGTATGATCTCACCAGAAGGGGAGGGCATATAGTCCAGCAGATTAAAAAGTAACCATTTTGCAAATGGGTGATTGACCCCTCCCATTACCAAATGCCATATGACCTTGCGATTCCACTTTTGGGTATAAGTATTACATCTACCATTGAATGTGCTCTTATAATAAGACTCCAGTTTAACAGCTTTCTGTCTCTGGCCAGGGGGTGACATACAGTGCCCATCACAATGGAGTGAAGGGCATTGCAGGAGCAACAAAACTGCAAAAGAAAATCAACAAAGCACTATTCAGAACTTCAGAGACTCTATATCAACCACCTAGAACTAGGTCAGACTAATCTCTCCCCATCCTCTTCCCCATTTGCGGAAGAGGGGGTGGTAAGAGTGTAAGAGCAAAAGGATGGGAGGAGCAATGATTTGCAAGATACTCCACACAAGTTAGGGCCGAAGCAATCATAATTGTACATTGCATGCCTGGCGCAATGTCCAACACACTATTGACCTCACAAAGTCTAGCATCTACTAAAGGCACCAAGATCCTTGGAGGCAAGGGATTGACAGCCACAGTAGTGTTCCTATGCTTAAGGGGAACACAGGAAAGGGTTCAGGGAAATGCCACTGGGTCCTTGTACGTCATCGGATAGGAGGGCCCAGAGGAGAGTCAGGCATGCACAAGAAAGGACTCTGGGAATTGGGGCGGGAGGCACAGGGGCATGGGGCGGGAGGGTGAGGGGAAGGGGAGCAGAGGGTTCCAGGGGAGGAGGAGGGAGGGAGGGAACTGGTGTACCTATTAAGTTTGTATGAGCGGAAATAATAATAAAAATTGTATTATTAAAAAAAAAGACTTCATCCTATCCTTCCCACTCCTCCTTTCTATTCATCGTTCCCTTTCAAGTTTCCTGACTGCTAGGAGAATTCCAAGATAAATATTTCAGTCAGTAGTTTAATCTTTCTCTTTGCTGGACAGCTTACTTAGCACCAGGGATATTATGAAAACTACCAGGGGAGAAAAGCAATAAAAGGTCCTATCACTCTGTGAAGTCTGCAAGTAGCAATAATGATAACTGTGGCAACAGGTGATATCAGCGTAATAATGACATGAATATCAAGAAGGCGACCAACAACTTTCTGATCAGATTTAAGTCCTGCTTGTCACAAAAGAGAACATTCCTGCTACTGTAAATTAAAATAAGTACCTATGGAAAGTGAAGACAAAAGTTTGAGGGGAAGAGCAGGATATGAATGTTTAGCTATGTAGATGCTACATCAAACTGCCTTTCAAACACTATTATTATACTCTTAGATTAGAAAAGCACTCAGCACTCAGCCTCAAAGCATCCTTTTGCAACAGAAGTTATTTAGTACAGAAAAGCACCACTTGCCAAATTGCTGAAAACTAAGTAACTGTAGTCTGCTTGACCCTAAACTGGACATCTAAGCCACACCCATACCATCCCCAAAATATCATGGAAGAGGGTACAGTAAGATTATAAGAGCCTGATGTGGGACAGTGATAGCTCAGACATTGACTCCTGTACAAGATAGGACTTGTGGTATACATGATTTATGGTAGATATGTGTTCTTTCACAAGATTCTTTAGGAGCTGTCCTATTCCCATCTCATCATGGAAGGGGAAAGAGTTCATGAAGCACGATACCTCTCTGAGAGATTGATAAGAACTACTGCTGAGAGGAAAGAAAAGAAAGATGCTTTTCTCAATGGCATACCCACTAATTTATGTTGCTTGATAGAGCATGAATCACATCAGATGTGTCATCAAAGACAAACCTGATGAAACACAGTGAACCACACAAATGAAAAGATTCAAAAATAGGGGAGTCAGGCAAGGGGAGATGAAAAACTGTGAGGAAAAAGGAGAAGGAGGAGAGACTGAGGATTGATTAAGGGATGAAAACATCATAAGTTCACTATATTAATGTATGTAGCACTAAGATAATAAATGTGAAATGGTTTGATTTTCCATTTTTTTAATCTTCTTCTTTGTAATATTTTGTAAGATCAGGTTACTAGTGCTCCTAAAGAGTCATAGAGGATATAGAATGAAGGGAACAGATTTTCACTGTTCTGATTGCTTCCCTGATGCTCAACAAATATCAGTTTCTTCTCTAATATCTAAATTTAAAAATTTAATATCATGGAAATACTATGAAATAAAAAAAAGAAATACCACCATGAATTGCTGTGAAACTGGAGGACAAAACAGATTGGATCACATCTCCAAAGTCATATTGGTAATAACTAATGGAATCATAATCTGAGTTCAAGCAACATGATTTTAGAACTTGCAACTTTGATCTATTCTTACCAGAACTACTCAATTAGAATGTTATTGATAGAGTGCAGAATACTTCAAATTAGCCTACTATGATGTCTTCTTGTTATTAAACAATAATTACTTGGTAGATTAATAATGAATAAATATGTTTCTACTATTTCTATTATTTCTGCCACTGCCTTTTTAAAATATGCTCTCCCCTCTATTAAGAATATTTTCCTATAATTCCTTTAGAGAGAAATAGTTTTCAATTTTGGCTCTTAATTTTGAAATTTTCTCCACAAACAATGTGCCCATTGCCAAGCATATGTGTAAACATACATCATGCAGATCCCAGCATGTGTCAATTTGAAATAATCAAACATATCTGCTTCACTTACTTATAATTACATTGTAATTAATTTGTAATTAAATGCCAAAAGAATAATTGAATGAAAGGGAGTAGAAAGGTGAGTGATGAAAACATGGACCCTATGAATGGGTGAATGGACGCATGTATAATATACCTATATCCTAAACAGTCATGACATAAATAATATGGTATTCAAACAGTCAATATGCATTTTAAGATGTTTAGTTACCACACTATGAAAATCTTAATTTCTTTTAAGGGATAACTTAATGATATCTGTTAATTCGATAATATAGGGCTTAATATTTGAAATATTTTTAAACTGTATGAAGATGTTTGTCCTTTATGCTCCAACAGAGAATTTCAAAATTTTTCAAAATATTTGATTATTTTTTCTTGATATCCTAACATGAGTAGATCTAAAATAATTTTCATGCTTAGGTACTATTTACAATTTCAACTTAATGTTGCATTGTTTAATGCATGGATATTTGTATATCTATGACTACTAAGAAACAGAAAAAAACACAAGAAAGTTCCTATGTTTTCCAATTGCCATTGAAGTGTAAGTTACATTTTATTAACAGCAAATCCCCTTTTTCCCACCCACCCGGGACTTGCACAGTCCAGCCAGGACACATGGCACCCTAGGTAACCCACAGTCCCAGCTCCTCCCACCAACCAGTCAGAGCAGGCGCTGCCCCAGGCCGGAGAGGACTCCGGGACCACTCCCCAGCTTCACAGGTTAATTGCACCCGTGACCAGCACATCTCCCCTTTCCATACCTGCCCAGGATGTCTGCAGTCCAGCCAGGACAAACGGCACTCTAGGTAAGCAATCCTTGTTCACCCCCAAGCCCCTGGTAACCTACTAATCCCAACTCTTCCCACCAGCCAGTCGGAGCAGGCACTGATCCTGGGCGGGAAAGACCCCTGGGCTATTCCCCAGTTGCCCAAGTTAATTGTGCTGGCGACCAGCCCTCGCCCCTTCCCTCCCCATGGGAGCAGTCCAGCAAGCACACACTGTGCCCCAAGTAAGCACCCCCTGCTCAGCCCCAAGCCTCAGGTAACTACTCTCAGCTCCTCCCTCCAGCCAGTTAGAGCAAGTGCTGCTTCAGGCCAACTAATTCAGTTCAGTCAAAAACACACAGAAATTGAAAGAAGGTCTTAAGAGATAAAACACCAATGCCCAAATCAAAGTGCAAATCCATGAGAAACAAAACCCAAGAAAACAAATCGTCCACTGAAGAAATTAACCCCATAATGATAGACATCAACCAGAAAAAATCCACTGAAAATAGCCAAGAAAGCCTGACCCAAGATAATGACTTTCAAAACATGATCATTACTATGATCACTACTATGAAAGAGGAAATCCGGGAGGAGTTAAATAACCGCATCAACCACTTTGAAGAGAAACACAATAGACACGGAGGAGTTGAGAAAAACAGTTCAAGAAACAAAAATAGGAATAGAGCAGTTAAAACAGACTCAAGCAAAGTTTAAAACTGAACTAAAAGACAAGTTATCTTCAACCCAGAACTCCATAGAGTCTTATCAGCAGAACTAACGAAGCAGAAAATAGAATTTCAAACCTTGAAGACAAAGTAGGAGTATTAACGAGCTCAATGGAAGAGGTTGTTAAAGCCAAAAAGATACTTGAGAGAAATATTCAAGAGTTATTGGACACCCTGAAGAAGCCTAACATGCATATTCATGGAATTTACCAAAGCAAGAATCCCAAAATACCACCCCTGAGGACATTTTTCAAATTATCACCAAGGAAATCCACATTCAAGACAAAGAAATGGTGCTGAGAGCTTCAAGGAAAAAAAACAAGTCACTTTTAAAGGTAAACCTATTAAAACAACAAATGACTTCTCAATGAAAACAGTAAAAGCAAGAAGAGCTTGGAGAGATGTACTTCAAATATTGAATGAACAAAAAAATGTCAACCCAGGCTGATTTACCCTGCAAAACTATCCATCATGATCGAGGGAGAAAGAAAAATCTTCCAGCACAAAGACAACTTGAAGGGATACATGTCCACCAAACCAGGCCTTCAAAAAATGCTAGAAATGATACTCAAGCGTGAAGAAAAAAACAGGCATATCCAAGAGGACAGAAGGAAAATATAATACCACCAAAACTTAAAAGCGAAACAATACACTTACAAAAGCCACTAAACATAATAAATGTCTGGAATTAAAAATAATTTCTATTTCTCTATTGTAACATTAAATGTTAATGGAATTAACTCATTGATCAAGAGACATAGATTACAAATTTGGATTAAAAATCACAACCCATCAATCTGCTGCCTACAGGAAACCCATCTCAACACAAAAGAGAGGCATATCCTAAAAATAAAAGGTTGGTCCAAATTTCTGCAAGCTAATGGGACCAGGAAATAGGCAGGGAGTAGCCATTATGCTATCAGACAAAGTGGACTGCAAATAAAAAAAAATCATAAGAGACACAGATGGATAATACATTTTAGTCATAGGTACAATTCACCAGGAAGACTTCATAATACTGAACATATATGCACCCAATACAGGCCCCCCTACATTCATTAAGCAAACTCTACAATGTTTAAAGTGAGAGATCAATCCTAAAATGAAAATTCTTGAGGATTTCAACAAGTTCTCAACATGGGATTAATCAACAAGTAAATAACTTAACAAAGACACTTTGGAACTTAATCAAACCTTTACTGAAATGGACCTTACAGATCTGAATTGAAATTTTCACCCACGCACCAAAGAACACATTTTTCTAAGCAGCACACGGAACTCTGTCCAAAATAAATCACATATTGGGCCAAAAAATGAATCTTTACATATACAGGAAAGTTGAAATTATAGCCTGTACCCTATCATATCAGCATGGCCTAAAGCTTGACATCCATAACACAACAAACAACAGAAAACACACTAACTCCTGGAAACTTAACATTATGATGCTGAATGATAATTGGAGTCAGGAAGAAATTAAAAAGGAAATTCAAGATTTCCTGAAAGCAAGCAATAATGAAAATACAACTTACCAAAATCTTTGCAACAAAATGAAAGATGTCCTAAGAGGTAAGTTCATTTTGGAGACAATATCAGGCTGTTTTTACAACTATGGATTTGTAGTATAGACTAAGGTTTGGTATGGTAATACCTCCAGCTGTGTTTTTGTTACTCAGAATTGTTTTTGCTATCCTGGGTCTTTTGTGCCTCCATATGAATTTTGAGATTGTTTGGTCAACTTCTTTAAAGAATTGTTTAGGGATTTTAATTGGTATAGCATTGAATCTGTATGCCTTTGGTAAGATGGTCATTTTTATGATGTTGATTCTGCCAATCCAGGAAAATGGGAGGTCTTTCCACCTTCTGGTGTCTTCTGCAATTTCTTTCTTTAGGGTTTTAAAGTTTTCACTATAGAGGTCTCTTGGTTAGGTTTATAGCAAGGTATTTCATTTTTGTAGGTGTTATAGTAAATGGGATTGCTTCTCTTAGGCTTTTTCACTTCTTTCATTCTGGGCATATAGGAAGGCCACTGATTTTTGTGCATTTATTTTGTATCCTGCCACCAAAATACACATACAGATCAATGGATAAGGGTTGAAGACCCAGATATAAGCCCACACAACTACAGCCATTTGATCTTTGACAAACGGGCCCAAAAAAATCCAATGGAAAAAGAACAGCATCTTCAAAAAATGGTGCTGGCAAAACTGGATACCCACATGCAGAAGATTAAAACTGGACCTGTACTTGTCACCATGTACTTAACTCCGAATGGATCAAGGACCTCGATATAAGGCCAGAGACTGCAAAAACCATAGTTGAAAGGGTAGGGAACTCCCTCAAGCTGATTGGGCTAGGCCAATAAATGGTCATCCAATAGCACAGTCACTACAACCAACACTCAACAGATGGGATCTTGTGAAATTAAAGAGGTTCTGTTCAGATAAAGAGATTGTAACTTGAGCACAAAGGCAACCCACAGAATGGGAGAAAATCTTCACTAACCACATATCTGATAGAGCTCTATTATCCAGAGTGCACAAAGAACTTAGAAAAGTAAATACCAAGGAAACTAATGGCCCAATTAAAAAATGGGCCTTGGAAGTTAAAAGAAACTTTACCAAGGACAAAATTAAAATGTCTTACAAATATCTTAAAAAATGCTCCACATCCTTAGCCATCAGGGAAATGCAAATCAAAACTTCCCTGAGATGTCATCTCACCCCGGTCAGAATGGCAAAAATCCACAATACAAACAACACCAAGTGCTGGAGAGGATGTGGAGAGAGGGGAACTCTCCTACATTGCTGGTGGGAATGCAGGCTCATACAGCCACTCTAGCGAGCCGTCTGGAGATTCTTCAAGAAATTAAAGATTGAAATGCCATATGACCCTGCGATTCCACTTTTGGGAATAACCCCCCATACATCAAAAAATTCATCCCGATAGCAAAAGCACAACCATGTTCATAGCAGCACTGTTTACAATAGCAAAGTCATGGAATCAGCCCAAATGTCCAACAGTTGACATGTGGATAAGGAAAATGTGGTACATTTATACAATGGAATACTATTCAGCCATCAAAAATGATGAATTAATGCAATTTGCCGGGAAATTGATGGAATTAGAAAGAATTATATTGAGTGAAGTATCCCAGACATGGAAAATTAAGCACCTTATGTACTCCCTAATAGGTGGATCCTAGTACCAAACCCACTTAGAGACACTCAATGACAAATCTCTGTAATACCTACAGTAATTGTAAAGATTATAAACAGGAGGGATGGGGAAGGAGATCCCGACTAGAAACAAAGAGAGGGGATCATGTTACAGCAGAGAAAGTAGGCCACCATCGAGGACTGCAAGTAAGTAATGAGACATCTGGTTAAGTTCACAGTATTTCCTTCCTGATCATTTGCAACTAATGGGGTATGATCTCACCAGAAGGGGAGGGCATATAGGCTGCCAGATAGAAGGTAACCATTTTGCAAATGGGTGATTGACCCCTCTCTCACCACGGTCTCCTACTTTTATTTCATCTACCTTTGAATATACTCTTATAACAAGACTCTAATTTAACAGGTTTTTATCCCTAGCAAGGGGCTGACATCCAATACCCATCAGGATGGAGCCAAGGGTATTGCAGGAACAGAAAAACTGAAAAAAAATCAATGAAGCATAATTCAGAACATCCGAGACTCTATATCATGCATCTGGAATCAGTCCTGCCTAATCTCTCCCCATCCTGAAATTTGAGGAAGAGGGGGTGGTAAGATTGTAAGAGCAAAAGGATGGGAAGAGTAATGATATGCAAGATACTCCACACAAGTTACAGTCGAAGCAATTGTAATAGGACTCTGCATGATCTGCACAATGACCAACATATCATAGACCCCTCAAATTCAAGCATGGACTAAAAGCACTAGGATCCTTAGAAGCAAGGGATTAACAGTCACAATAGTGTTCCTATACTTAAGGGGAACACAAGAAAGAATTCTAGGAATTGCCACTGAGTCCTTACACCTCATCAGAGAGGACATAGAGGAAAGTTTGATATGCACATTAAAGGATGCTTCAGAGATGGGAGGAGGGGGCACTGGCAGAAGGGGAGGGAGGGGGCAAAGGGGAGAGGGAGCAGGGAGGTCCAGGGAGGGGTGAAGGGAGGAAGGGGACAGGGGTTCCTATTATGATTGTATGAGCAGAAAAATAAATAGACAAAAAAAGAGGTAAGTTCATAGTCCTTAATGCCTACATCAAAAAAATGGAAACATCAGAAATAAATAATCTACCAATGCATCTTAAAACTTTAAAGGTACTAGAGCAATCCAATCCCCAAAGTAGTAAAATAGAAGAGATTAGCAAAATAAGGGGAGAAAAATCTGAAATCAAGATTAGGAAAACCACACAGAAAATCAACCAGTCAAGACGCTAGGTTTTTTTTTTTTTTAAATCAGTAAGATTGATACACCCCTAGCTAAATTAACCAAAAGCAAGAGAAAGAAAACCCAAATTAACAAAATTATAACTGAAAATGAGTTATCACTACTGATACCCATGAAATCCAGAGAATTTTAACATCATATTTCAAAAAATTGTACTCTGTGAAATTTAACAACACAAAAAGGATGAATTCCAAAGTAAACACCTAAATAGAATCAGGAACTTGTACATTATTTAAATAGTCCTATAACATATGAGGAAATCGATGAAGTAATCTCGAGTCTTCCCACCAAAAAATGTCCTGGACCAGATGGATTCAGCACAGAGTTCTACCAGACATTTAAGGAGTTAATAATACCAATACTCCTTAAATTGTTCCATCAAATAGCAAAGGAAGGAACACTACCAAATTCCTTCTATGAAGCTAATATCATTTTAATCCCAAAACCTAATAAAGACTCACTTAAAAAAGAAAACTAGAGGCCAATCTCTCTGATGAACACAGACGCAAAGATTCTCAACAAAGTTTTAGCAAATCAGATTCAAAAACATATTAAAAAGATTATTCACAGGGACCAAGTAGGCTTCATCCCCGGCACACAAGATTGGTTCAACATACGCAAATCAATAAAGGTAATTCATCATGTAAACCAGTCCAAAGTCCAAGACCACATGATACTCTCGATAGATGCAGAAAAAGCTTTTGACAAGATCCAACTTCCCTTTATGATCAAAACCCTAGAGGAGGTTGGAATGGAAGGCTGTATACAACAAGCCAACAGCAACTCAATGAGGAAAAACTTGAAGCATTCCCGCTTTGATCAGGAACTAGACAAGGTTGTCCATTCTCACCACTTCTATTCAATATTGTACTTGAAGTCTTAGCTGAAGCCATAAGACAAGACAGGGACATAAAAGGGATTCAAGTTGGCAAGGAAGAAGTCAAGTTATCTCTATTTGCAGATGACATGATCTTATACCTGAGTGATCCCAAAAACTCCACCAGGAAACTTCTGGAACTAATACAGAAGTTCAGCAGGGTGGCAGGATACAAAATGAACATACAAATATCAGTGGCCTTTCTATATGCCCAGAATGAAAGAAGTGAAAAAGTCCTGAGAGAAACAATCCCATTTACTATAGCACCTAAACAATGAAATACCTTAGTATAAACCTAACCAAGGAAGTAAGAGACCTCTATAGTGAAAACTTTAAAACCCTAAAGAAAGAAATTGCAGAAGACACCACAAGGTGGAAAGACCTCCCATGTTCCTGGATTGGCAGAATCAACATCATAAAAATGACCATCCTACCAAAGGCAATATACAAATTCAATGCTATACCAATTAAAATCCCAAAGCAATTCTTCAAAGAAGTTGAACAAACAATCTCAAAATTCATATGAAGGCACAAAAGACCCAGGATAGCAAAAACAATTCTGAGTAACAAAAACACAGCTGGAGGTATAACCATACCAAACCTTAGTCTATACTACAAATCCATAGTTGTAAAAACAGCCTGGTATTGGCTCCAAAATCAATGGATAAGGGTTGAAGACCCAGATATAAGCCCACAAAGTTACAGCCATTTGGTCTTTGACAAAGGGCCCAAAGAATCCAATGGAAAAAGAATAGCATCTTCAACAAATGGTGCTGGCGAAACTGGACATCCACATGCAGAAGATTAAAACTGGACCTGTACTTGTCACCATGTACAAGAATTAATTCTAAATGGATCAAGGACCTCAATATAAGGCCAGATATTATAAAAACCTTAATTGAAAGGGTAGGGAACTCTCTCAAGCTGATTGGGCTGGGCCAACAGTTCCTAAATGGACATCCAATGGCACAGTCACTACAATCAACACGCAACAGATGGAATCTTGTGAAATTAAAGAGGTTCTGTTCAGATAAAGAGATTGTAACTTGAGCACAAAGGCAACCCACAGAATGGGAGAAAATCTTCATTAACCACATATCTGATAGAGCTTTATTATCCAGAGTGCACAAAGAACTTAGAAACTAAACACCAAGGAAACAAATGGGCCAATTAAAAAATGGATCTTGAAACTTAGAAGAAACTTTACCAGGGACAAAATTAAAATGTCTTACAAATATCTTAAAAAATGCTCCACATCCTTAGCCATCAGGGAAATGCAAATCAAAACTTCCCTGAGATGTCATCTCACCCCGGTCAGAATGGCAAAAATCCACAATACAAACAATACCAAGTGCTGGAGAGGATGTGGAGAGAGGGGAACTCTCCTACATTGCTGGTGGGAATGCAGGCTCATGCAACCACTCTGGTGAGCCGTCTCGTGATTCTTAAAGAAGGTAAAGATTGAAATGCCATATGACTCTGCTATACCACTTTTGGGAATAACCTCCCATACAGCAAAAATTCACCTCGATGGCACAAGCATGACCATGTTCATATCAGCACTGTTTACAATAGCAAAGTCATGGAATCAGCCCAAATGTCCAACAGTTGACGAGTGGATAAGGAAAATGTAGGTACATTTATACAATGGAATACTACTTAGCCATCAAAAATGATTAATTAATGAAATTTGCTGGGACATGGATGGAGTTAGAAACAATTATATCGAGTGAAGTATCCCAGACATGGAAAATTAAGCGCCGTATGTACTCCCTAATAGTGGATCCTAGTACCAAACCCACTTAGATACACTCAAAGATAAATCTCAGTAATACCTACAGTAATTGCAAAGATTATAAACAAGAGGGATGGGGAAGGAGGGCCCCACCAGAAACAAGGAGAGAGGGGATCATGTTACAGCAGAGAAAATAGGCCACCATCAAGGACTGCAAGTAAGCAATGAAATATCTGGTTAAGTTCACAGACTTTCCTTCCTGATCATTTGTAACTGAGAGGGGTATGATCTCACCAGAAGGGGAGGGCATATAGTCTGGCAGATAGAAAGAAATTATTTTGCAATGGGAGAATGACCCCCCCTCACCACAGTCTCCTACTTTATTCCATCTACCTTTGAATATACTCTCATAATGAGACTCTAATTTAACAGGTTTTTATCTCTGGCCAGAGGCTGACATCCAATACCCATCAGGATAGAGCCAAGGGCATTGCAGGAGCAGCAAAACTTAAAAAAAAAAAATTCAACAAACCATAATTCAGAACGTCAGAGACTTTATATCAACCACCTGGAACTAGGACAGCCTAATCTCTCCCCATCCTGAAGCTCAGTGAAATTTGTGGAAGACGGGGTGGTAAGATTGTAAGAGCCTAAAGATGGGGAGAAGCAACAATATGCAAGATACTACACACAAGTTAGGGCCGAAGCAATCATAATAGGACTCTGCATGACCTGCGCAATGACCAACACATTATTGACCCCTCAAAGTCTAGCATGGACTAAAGGCACTAGGATCCTTAGAAGCTAGGGATTAACAGCCACAATAATGTTCTTATACTTAAAGTGAACACAAGAAAGAGTTCTAGGAAATGCCACTGAGTCCTTACACCTCATCAGAGAGGAGGACCCAGAAGAAAGTTTGACATACATATTAAAGGATGTTCCAGGGATGGGGGGAGGAGGCACTGGGAGTTAGGGAGGGAGGGGGAAAGGAAGGGGAAAAGGGGGGAGGGAACAAGGGGGTCCAGGGAGGGGTGGAGGGAGGGAGGGGATTGGTGTACCTATTAAGTTTGTATGAGCAGAAATAAATTTAAAAATTGAGAAAAAAAACAGCGAATAAAGAAATCTTACTGAAGAATTAGTAAAGATTTGTGAAAAACAAATTTAATTTCAGAACCCGTGTTACTTTGTAAGCCAAATATCATTAAGGCCCCAAAAGTGCACATGAGAAATTCACATCATTATGATGGTTAAGACAAGCCAGATAAAGAAAGACAAGCATCTCCTGAGCTTATCACATATGAAATCTAAGAGAATTGATTTACTTTGATAGATGCTGAAAGTAGAATAGTGGTTTATCAAAGGTTGGGATGAAAGGACTAGGCAAGGTTCTTGGACATGTGTTAATAAATCAAAAGAAAGAAGTTCTAGCATGTATTGCACAGATTATAGATGCTGTTATTGTACTTAGATTTCAAAGAATCTGAAGATTTAAAATGTTTCCACCATTAAGAAGCTGTTATTATTTGGTAATGTACATGTATTTTGCATTAAATGAAAATTTCCTGGCATTCAGGTGCCTACTAAGCAACATTTTATAAGTATGCAATAATGTTTCATCATTGGCTAAAATGAAAATTAAATTTAAATCTATACCTAAGAGGTATTTAAATGATGCTATTGTGTTCCCTGAACTTTAGCATGTCCTCTTAGTTCACATATAAGCAGCAGTATATATACGTAAATCAGGAAGTTTGTAAATGTGAGAATTTTTCTCCTTTCATTCTTTGTTTTCATATTATATGATTGTAGAACAGGATTCTTAAGCACCAATCTTCCATTCCCCTTTGCTGTGACTTCCTCGTGCCTCTTCCCGATCAGAGTCAACATGTTTGCCTCTGGTACCCAGCCTTTCCAACTGCTATAATGAATTGCAACTTCTAAAGAAAGTCTTGTTAAGATCAAGTGTAGTAACTTCAGACAATGTTGAGTGTCTACAGAGAAAACTATTTTAGGCAAAAAATAACTTTCTTTAATCTTTCATTCTCTCTCTTTCTCTCTCTCTCTTTCTCTCTCTCTCTCTCTATCTCTCTCTGTCTCTCTCTGGGGTTGAGTCCAGTCTTCACACTAAACACATGCTCTTTCCCTGACCAAAAAAACACCTTTCAATAACCCCAAATCATAGACTCTTTCTCTTTGCCTAACTCTAGCTTGCTTCTCTTAAAGTTGTATGTACTCTGAATCCTGGGTTTGGTCAAAATGGAAAGACTGCCACCTACTGAGTTACAGGCAAGTCATTTAGAATACAAATTCATATTTAATCCTTTGGAGTAATTTGCTTTTTTAAACTATATACATTGCCAGTTCTGAGTCACCCAGGCAAAAGACAAGAAAATGACTAACTATGGATGGTAACTGACAGTGAAACAGAAATAATTTTACTATGTCACTTGTTGGGCAACCAAATAAAGTAATAACTTGATCATCCTCCATCCAACAAGAATTAGTAGAAAATAGTTTGTGTTAGATGCCTTCATCTACTATAAGAAAATTAACTTAAAAGAAGGAAAAATTTGCTTAAGCTCATAGTTTTGGAGGTTTCAGTTCTTTTCAGCCTGTGGCAAGACAGCATAATTGGGAGTGTATGCTCATTAAAAAGCTGTTCAACTCGTGGCCAGAAATTGAAAGAGGAAAATGGAGAGGGAACAGAGTCATAATCCTCTGCAAGAGTGTGTAGCAATGACCGAAAACTCTCCAATTAGACCCTCCTCTGAATAGTCCCACCAACTCACATCAGCACTGTGAGCTGCAACTGAGATTTTTAACACCTGAAATTCCACCACACACTTAAAATTCAAATTACAGCAGCAAGCATTGTAATAAGTTCGTTGGAATACTTCCTAATGTAAATCGTGAGGTTTCTTCACTTGTTCTTGTCTCCTGTGGTTATTATCAATCTTTTACTTACCGAAACAGTAAAATTGAAATAGTGAGCCTGTAGTGTGGAAAATCAAAGGAAAGCAAATCATAAAGATTTCTTATGCCACTCTGTGTTTGAATCTGCATTCACTGGTAACCAGTGAATTTGTATGAGCTATAGCTCTATAAATCCCACCCCATGAACAAATACAACATCTCCCTGAATTTCAAAAAGTGAACTTCTGTTAATATTTCTGACAGTGATGGGGATTGTTTAATATGGGGTACAGCTGAAAAAAAATTTTGTCAAACACAATTATCTAAGGTTTAAAGAAAAGTTGGTGCTGAGAAATCAAATAAGAAGTTATTAGAGAAACAAATAGATCATTCTGACATTCGAGGTTTGTGAATGTTGGTCTTCATCAACTAAAAGAGAAAAGTCAAAACCCTTGTAACTTAGGGAAAGGTTACCTGAACAATGCCAAACACTCTCTAAATCCAAATAAAAGCTTGATTAATAGCTTAACACCCAATGAAGCTCATTGAAATTCACTCATGGGGGAAAATGTAATTTTCAAGCTAAGCTCATAAAAGTCTCACTGTTTCTTAAACTAAATTAATGTTATTAGCTTCATTATTTAAATTCATGATATTTAACATTTAAACTGTGTTTACTGTTTGAAACTCAATAGTGTAATTCATTATTTCAATAAGTCATTAATCAAATACTAAAAAAAACCCCTCTAAGTAATGCCTGCCAACTCTTAGAAATTTATTTTGTACAATTAACATAATATACCCACACACTAAAGTTAAAACTAAAATAATATTAGTGTATTGAGTTCCCTGCTTATTGTCTAATTTTGCCTATCTACTTTAACACTTTATTCATTGCTATCATAAATTTTTATCGGCAACATAAACTTAGTATACAAAATATTAGATTTCTCAGTTTACTGTGAAAGAAAAAATTGTTGTATTTTGGCTATGATATCTTAAGAAGAGCATTTATTTTACAGAAAATACACTCTATAAATCTTTAGAAGTTTTGTATTTTCGAAATTTAAAACACTGTAGCAGTAGAATTGATTGTGATCCTGTAATCCTTTGCAAGATGAACCTATACAGTAAGAGGATAGAACTATAAATAGAGAATTTACTCTCTAATGAGAAACACAATGGATTTGTCAGACTGCTAGTTAATAATCACAACAAGAAACAAAGTTGTTGAATCCAGGTTTCATGTATACGTATTTCTGGGGGGTTGTCAGGCCCAGAGCCTGCTCTCTGGATGATGCATTAGTATCTGAAATGGGCTGTCTAGGGACTCCTCTCCTGGGGGGTTGAGTTTGCCTCTTGTCTGCAAGGCAATGGCAGGCCTAATTCCTCCTTTTGGGAGTAGAGATCATCTCCAGCTTTGTTCTTGGGTTGCTTGTGTTTCTCTTAGAAATTTGCTGGGCTGTTCCTTCCTGCTTATCTGAGATATGCTTATGCATGAACCAAGTAACTCTGTTTTGAGGCATACATTGTCCATTTCCTTCTAGCAACAAAGTGCCATGCCTGCTTATCTGGAAACATCCTGCCTGGTCCCACAGCAAGTAGACGTTGCTCCTGACTTTTCTTTGTTAACTGGAACATATACTTTTTACATAATCCTGTAAAGAATTTGATCCTGCTCTTCTCTGATGTTTTCCTGAATTTGGCCTGTTCCTTGACTGTTTTCTATAAATACTATGTATGCTACAATAAAGTCGGCTTGGATGATGGACATCCTAGACTCCCTCTGACCTGATGCCTGATCAATTCCTACCTGCTCCCACTTCTGTTTCCTACATGTACATCTCTGTTTACGCTGGTTCGTGGGCCCGGACATATTTCCATATTCTTTCTTAAGACTCTTCTATACATTTGAGCATTACAGCCACACATTGAGAATACATACTATCAGACAGATTAGCTAGCTGAGTTTTTATCCAAAATCATTCACTAATAATTTTTTCACTATTTTTTTCATTCTCTTTTACTTTTTTTAAGGCTATATACATGAATTTATGTATACAGTGTATACAGTGAATTTATATTTTCAGTGCTTAGTCCCCAATCCTATCCCCTCTCGTTATAACCCTTCACATCTCCTGTCAGACTCCCTATTTTCACATCTTTTCACTTATTAGTGAAACACTTATTGTGTTTCATCTAATCTGTATTTGATAGTACATACTTGACATGATTTATTCTTCAGAAAGTATCATCGATCAGTGGGAATACCATTAAGGAAACATTCTCCTTTTCCTTCTCATCATCAGTAGTCCACATCAGTTGTATAAAGCGGTGTGGAACTTCTTGAGATATTTCTACTTTAATAGTGAGATACTGATAATACTGCTTGTCCCTAAACATAACAATCCTCACTTACCCCCACACAAAGGTTCAGGGAACATTAAGGAAGAGGGGACAGTAAGATCCTAAGATCCTAAAGTGGGACAGTGGTGGGTCTGGACATTGAAGGGTTGTAATATACAAGATTTCATGCAGATATGCATACTTTCACAAGAATTACAGGATGCCATTCTTACATGTTGTGAATAAAGATGTCATTCCCAACATCTACTTTTATTCTTACCAATTCAAAACTCAAGGTTCCTGGACTCTCTGCACATATTCTAGAGTGCAAGGTAGCCCGACTAAATTGAAAGGCTTCAAAACCATTATTCAAATGAAGCATGAAAGAGAGTCCAAGAGGATTTATAACTTCATGTAGTGGGTTCCCATGGGTTTGGTTTTCATCCAAAAAGAACAACCAAGTGATAAAAGTATGAGAAAGATTTATTACACAAAATGGAATAAGGAGAGCTCTGAGGTTATTCCAAAGCCTTGCTCTCTCCAAACCAAGGAAGGCTGGAGATTTTATTAGACTGTTTGCATAAAACCATAGCTCTCACTTAAAATGATTAAGAGTAAGTTTTGTTTCTGAGATAAATGAGTGACCATTTTCTAGCAAATGAATTCAAGTTGGTCTACAAGACATAATCTACCAAGAAAGTAGTTACATGACTCTTCATTGGTTACAGAACATAGAAAGTCACAAATTGGAGCAATTTTTTTCACCAAATACAGGAGTGGAGACCACAAGTATGCAGCTACAACAAAACAGGCAGAAAAAAAATCTGTTATAGGCTTTAAATGCTGTCTGATATCAACCTTAGATAAATTTCAAACAACAACAAATGTTGAAAAGAAAATGGGGAGAAATGAACCCTCATACATTGCTGGTGCAAATGCAAACTTGTTCAATTCCTTTGGAGATCTGTTTGCAGGTTCCTAAAAATGTTAAAAATCAAAATTCTTATGACCCATCTATGCCTTTCATGGCAATATTCCCAAAGAATACTATATCTTACTGCATAGTCATGTGTATATCCTATGTTCATTACAGCTCTATTCAAAATAACAATGAAATGGAATCAGCCTAGCAGACAAATGGTCAATGAAAATGTGGTACTTATACATAGTGGAATACTATTTATCTGTCAAGAAAAATGAATTAATGAAATTTTCTGGTAAATGAATTGACTTGGGAGAAATTATCCTGAGCTGCTGCAATGATTGAATAGAAAAAAAAATATAACAGTAATAGAAACTGATTGAAAAAAGAGAACCAAATACAATTCTTATCTCTAGTCTTGCTAGGAATAATTTAGTATTATTTCTTCCACTTAGAAAAAAAATACCAAGGAAAATTCCATTGCATATAACTCAAATAATTAAAATATACATAAATATGGAACGATTTAAAAAATATAAAACATGTTTCTTCTAGTTTCTCTTTGTTGACACAGTGGGCCTCACAATTGAAAAGATTTGAAAATAGGAAGAAATCTGGCAAGAGAGCTGAATGATTGTAAGGGAAAAAGAAGGGGGATGAGACTTTGAACTAAGGGGTAAAAACAAAATATTTTGTACATTATATTAATGTATACAATATTATAAAAAGCTACAAAGAGAAAAATGTCCTTGTTATTAAAGGAAAGTCTTAAATTCATTGACTTTGGGTACATAATTGTCAATATTTTTGAAAATGAATATTATCGGGCTTTTCCAAAGTTCACATGAATGTATTCCTGAAAGAAAGTGGTACAAGTTGAAGTGATAATAAGAGCTCTTCAGCTTCTGTTCAGATAAAGAGATTGTCACACGAGCTCAAAGGCAACCCACAGAATGGGAGAAAATCTTCACTAACCACATATCTGACAGAGCTCTACTGTCCAGAGTGCACAAAGAACTTAGAAAACTAAACACCAAGGAAAACACTGGCCCAATTAAAAAATGGGCCCTGGAACTTCAAAGAAACTTTACCAGGGATGAAATTAAAATGGCTAACAATTATCTTAAAAAATGCTCCACTTCCTTCGCCATCAGGGAAATGCAAATCAAAACTTCCCTGAGATATCATCTCACCCCGGTCAGGATGGCAAGAATCCACAATACAAACAACGACAAATGCTGGAGAGGATGTGGAGAGAGGGGAACTCTCCTACATTGTTGGTGGGAATGCAGGCTCATACAGCCACTCTGGCGAGCCGTCTGGAGATTCTTAAAGAAATTAAAGATTGAAATGCCATATGACCCTGCTATCCCACTTTTGGGAATAACCCCCCATGCAGCAGAGGTTCGCCTCGATAGCACAAGCTCGACCATGTTCATAGCAGCACTGTTTACAATAGCAAAGTCATGGAATCAACCTAAATGTCCAACAGTTGACGAGTGGATAAGGAAAACTGTGGTACATCTATACAATGGAGTACTACTCAGCCATCAAAAATGATGAATTACTGGAATTTGCTGGGGAATGGATGTCATTAGAAAGAATTATATTAAGTGAAGTATCCCAAACCCAGAAAATTAAGCGCCGTATGTACTCCCTAATAGGTGGCTCCTAGTACCAAACTCACCCAGCCCACATTGAGACACTCAGAAGTAAACCTATGTAACACAGTAATTGCAAGGATTATAAACAAGAGAGATGGGGTAGGAGGGCCACACCAGAAACAAGGAGAGAGGAGACCATGTTACAGCAGAGGAAATAGGCCTCCATCAAGGTCTGCAAGTAAGTAATGAGAAACCTGGTTAAGTTCACAGACGTTCTTTCCTGATCTCACCAGAAGGGGAGGGCATATAGTCTAGCAGATAAAAAGTAATCATTCTGCAAATGGGTGATGGACCCCTCCCTCACTGAGGTTTCCTACTCTTATTACATCTACCCTTGAATGTGCTATTACAACAAGACTCCAGTTTAACAGCTTTTGTCTCTGGCCAGGGGGTGACATACAGTGCCCAGCAGAATGGAGTGAAGGGAATTGCAGGAGCAGCAAAACTGCAAAAGAAAATCAACAAACCACAATCCAGAACTTCAGAGACTATATCAATCACATAGAACTAGGCCAGCCTAATCTCTCCCCATCCTGGAGCTCAGGAACATTGGCGGAAGAGGGGGCGGTAAGATTGTAAGAGCAAAAGGATGGGAGGAGCAACGATTTGCAAGATTCTCAACAATAGTTGGGGCCAAAGCAATCATAATGGGACTTTGCATGCCCTGCGCAATGTCCAGCGCACTGTTGCCCTCATAAAGTCTAGCATCTGTTAAGGGCACCGAGACCCCTGGAGGACAAGGGATTGACAGCCATAGTCGTGATCTTATGCTTAAGGGGAACAAGAGAAAGGGCTTATGGAAATGCCACTGGGTCCTTATATGTCATTGGAGAGGAGGACCCAGTGGAGAGTTAGGCTGTACACAATAAAGGACTCTCTGGGAATTGGGGGGAGGCACTGGGGGAAGGGGAGGGGGAGTACGGGGTTCGGGGGGAGGAGGGGGGAGGGAGGGAACTGGTAAAAAATTTTAAAATGTATAATTAAATTTTTAATAAAAAAAAGAATATTACATGGATAATGGCTGTCATCTTGGGATATAAAATGGAGATAAGGAGTGTACATGTACATCAAATAAATACAATAATTTAGAAATCATTAAAAAAAAATAAGAGCTCTTCTTGAAGTTTGAAAGCACAGCTAGTGTTCAGAAACAAGTGGTAGGGTCTTTTCCCTCCAAGCTGAAGGGAAACCTTGGTGGTTTTTCCAATTGAAAAAATATCTTCTTTTGGGGGGGAGGCACTGGGGGAAGGGGGGGAGGAGGGGGTTCGGGGGGAGGAGGGGGGAGGGAGGGAACTGGTAAAAAATTTTAAAATGTATAATTAAATTTTTAATAAAAAAAAAGGAAAAGAAAAAAAAATATCTTCTTGTTTTACCTCTTTTTTCTTTAGTTCTTTGTTTCCCAGGAGCTTAATGTAGAAAGACTCAGTAAGAACTCAGTAGTTCTCATGTTCAGAGTTGTGGGGGTCCCCGGGGACTGCAGCTCTGTCCTGCTGGCCGGTCACAGGTCCTCCACAACCGGGATCGGGGAAAGGTGAGTGCAGTCTGCCGGCTCCCAGCCCTCCTTCCCGAGGACAATCAGACAAGACAGGGAGTCTAGTCAAGCAGGAACTTCTTTATTGCAAGTCCATAGCCCTCTTATAAAGGCAGAAACTGCAAGGGGAATTCTAGGGTGGGGAAATGGCCAACCAATCATCTTAAAGGTCAAGCCAGCACACAGGCTGTATATAGCAAGATTTCTTCAAAACATCCCGAGCTACACCTCCTATTGTCTTCCTCCTGAGCTACTCCCCCTCTTGTTTTCCTCCATCAAAACATCTTTGTCTAAGCTTGCCAGACCACCCAAGTCACCTAGACTGAGGCCCCCACAAGAGTCTCTGTAACAATTCATCATTTCTTACTTTTACAGAGATACTACATCTACTACTCCATTTATTTTAATACTCTAATCAGTAATTATGTTGTAGCTGATGCCTGATGGTCTCTAATTTAAAAGAATTAATGTCAGTGTCTCTGGCTAAAGTAACATAACATTTGAGTCATTTTTCACAATTTTGTTACTAGTTTATCCACCAATCTTGAGTGATCATAAGAATGAAACTTTGGTCCCTTCCTCCACTCTGCCAGCCAGGACATGCACGGTCCAGCCAGGCCTCACCATGACCTAGGTAAGCTCGTCCCTGCCCACCCCCAGAACCCCAGAACAAATAATTCAGTTTAGTGAAAAAGGTGCAGAAATTGAAAGATCTTAAGAGTTAAAACAACAATGCCAAAGTCAAAGTGCAAATCCATGAGAAACAACACTCAAGTAAACAAATCTCCCACTGAAGGAATTAATCCCATAATGATAGACTCCAACCAGAATAAACCCACGGAAAATGGCCATAAAAGCCTGACCCAGGATAACGACTTTCAAAATATGATGATTACCATGTTCAATACTATGAAAGAGGAAATCCGGGAGGAAGTAAATAATTGAATCAATCACTTTGAAGAGGAACACAACAGACACTTGGAGGAGTTGAGAAAAACAGTGCAAGAAACAAAAACTGGCATAGAGCAGTTAAAACAGACTCAAGCAGAGTTTAAAACTGAGCTAAAAGACAAGTTATCTTCAACCCAGAACTCCACAGAGAGTCTTATCAGCAGAACTAATGAAGCAGAAAACAGAATTTCAGACCTTGAACATAAAGTGGGAGTACTAACCAGCTCAATGGAAGAGGTTGTTAAAGCCAAAAAGATACTTGAGAGAAATATCCAGGAGATATGGGACACCCTGAAGAAGCACAACATGCGTATTCATGGAATACCACAGCAAGAATCTCAAAATACCACCCCTGAGGAAATTTTTCAAATGATTATCAAGAAAAACTTTCCTCATCTAAAAAAAGAGAGGCTCATCCATATACAAGAGGCATTCCGCACCCAAACAGATATGACCAAAACAGAAGCTCACCACAGCAAATAATAGTTAAAACACTCTACATTCAAGATAAGGAATTGGTACTGAGAGCTTCAAGGGAAAAAAAAAAAGTCACTTTTAAAGGTAAACCTATTAAAATAACAAATGACTTCTCAGTCGAAACAGTAAAAGCAAGAAGAGCTTGGAGAGACATACTTCAAATATTGAATGAGCAAAAATGTCAACCCAGGCTGATTTACCCTGCAAAACTATCAGTCATGATTGAGGGAGAAAGAAAAATTTTCCAGCACAAAGACAACTTGAAGGGATACACGTCCACTAAACCAGGCCTACAAAAAATGCTACAAATGATACTCAAGCTTGAAGAAAAAAACAGGCATATCCAGGAGAACAGAAGGCAAGTATAACACCATTAAAAGCGAAGCAATATACTTAGAAAAACTACTAAACATAATAAATGTCTGGAATCAAAAATAGTTTCTCCATTATAACACTAAATGTTAATGGAATTAATTCACCGATCAAGAGACACAGATTCCAAATTTGGATTAAAAATCACAACCCATCAATCTTCTGCCTGCAGGAAACTCATCTCACCACAAAAGATAGGCATGCCCTAAAAATAAAAGGCTGGTCAACAATTCTACAAACTAATGGAAGCAGAAAACAGGCAGGGGTAGCCATTATGCTATCAGACAAAGTGGACTTCAAACCAAAGAAAATTATAAGACACACGGATGGATATTACATTTTTGTCACAGGTACAATCACCAGGAAGACTTCACAATACTGAACATATATGTGCCCAATACGGGCCCCTCCACATTCATTAAGAAAACCCTACAGCATCTAAAGCAAGAAATCAACCCCCAAACGATAATTCTTGGGGACTTCAACACTGCCCTCTCAACATAGGATAGATCAACAGGTCAAAAGTTTAACAGAGACACTTTGCAACTTAATCAAACCCTGAAAGAAATGGACTTTACAGATCTCTATCGAACTTTTCACCCACGCACCAAAGAATACACATTTTTCTCAGAAGCACATGGAACCTTCTCCAAAATAGATCACATACTGGGCCACAAAACGAATCTACACATATACAAAAAAGTTGAAATTCTAACCTGAGCCCTATCAGACCACCATGGCCTAAAGCTGGACATCCACAACACATCAAACAAGAGAAAATACACTAACTCTTGGAAACTTAACGATATGATGCTGAATGAGAACTGGATTCAGGAAGAAATTAAAAAGGAAATTCAAGATTTCCTGAAAGCAAATAATAATGAAAATACAACTTACTAACATCTCTGGGACACAATGAAAGCAGTATAAGAGGTAAGTTCATAGCTCTTAATGCCTACATCAAAAAAATGGAAACATCAGAAATAAACAACTTAACAATGCAGCTTAAAGCTTTCGAGAAACTAGAGCAATATGATCCCAAAAGTAGTAGAAGACAGGAGATTAGCAAAATAAGGGGAGAAATATCTGAAATCGAGACTAAGAAAACGATAGAAAAAATCAACCAGCCAAAAAGCTGGTTCTTTGAAAAAATCAATACGATTGATACACCCCTAGCTAAATTAACCAAAAGCAGGAGAGAGAAAACCCAAATTAACAAATTTAGAAATGAACATGGAGTTATCACTACTGATACCGAAGAAATCCAGAAAATTATAACATCATATTTCAAAAAATTATACTCTGTGAAGTTTGACAACACAAAAGAGATGGATGAATTTCTAAGTAAACACAACTTACCTAAATTGAATCAGGAAGTTGTGAATTATTTAAATAGTCCTATAACATATAAGGAAATTGAGGAAGTAATCTCGAATCTTCCCACCAAAAAATATCCTGGGCCAGATGGATTCAGCACAGAGTTTTACCAGACATTTAAGGAGTTAATAACACCAATACTACTTAAACTGTTCCATCAAATAGCAAAGGAAGGAACACTACCAAATTCCTTCTATGAAGTTAATATGGTTTTAATCCCAAAACCTAATAAAGATTCACTTAAAAAAGAAAACTATAGGCTGATCTCTCTGATGAACACAGACGCAAAGATTCTCAACAAAGTTTTAGCAAATTGGATTCAAAAACATATTAAAAAGATCATTCACGGGGACCAAATAGGCTTCATCCCCGGCACACAAGGTTGGTTCAACATACGCAAATCAATAAAGGTAATTCATCATGTAAACCAGTCCAAAGTCCAAGACTACATGATACTCTCGATAGATGCAGAAAAAGCTTTTGACCAGATTCAACAGCCTTTTATGATCAAAACGCTAGAGACAGTAAGAACTGAAGGAACCTTTATCAATATAATAAAAGCTATATACAACAAGCCCACAGCAAGGATTATGCTCAATGGGGAACAATTGGGAGCATTCCCACTTCGATCAGGAACTAGACAAGGCTGTCCACTCTCACCACTTCTATTCAATATTGTACTTGAAGTCTTAGCCGAAGTCATAAGACAAGAAAGGGACATAAGAGGGATTCAAATCGGCAGGGAAGAAGTCAAGCTATCCCTATTTGCAGATGACATGGTCTTATACCTGAAGGATTCCAAAAACTCCACCAGGAAGCTCCTGGAACTAATTGAGAATTTCAGCAGGGTGGCAGGATACAAAATAAATGTGCAAAAATCAGAGGCCTTCCTATATGCCCAGAATGAAAGAAATGAAAAAGCCCTGAGAGAAACAATCCCATTTACTATAGCCCCTAAAAAAATGAAATACCTTGGTATAAACCTAACCAAGGAGGTAAAAGACCTTTACAATGAAAACTTTAAAACCCTAAAGAAAGAAATAGCAGAAGACACCAGAAGGTGGAAAGACCTCCCATATTCCTGGATTGGCAGAATCAACATCGTAAAAATGACCATCCTACTAAAGGCAATATACACATCAGTGCTATACCAATGAAAATCCCAAAGCAATTCTTCAAAGAAGTTGACCAAACAATCTCAAAATTCATATGGAGGCACAAAAGACCCAGAATAGCAAAGACAATCCTGAGTAACAAAAACACTGCTGAAGGTATTACCATACCAAACCTAAGTCTATACTATAAATCCATAGTTATAAAGACAGCCTGGTACTGGCTCCAAAATAGACACATACATCAATGGATAAGGATTGAAGACCCATATATAAGCCCACAAAATTACAGCCATTTGGTCTTTGACAAAGGGCCCAAAGAATCCAATGGAAAAAGAACAGCATCTTCAACAAATGGTGCTGGCAAAACTGGATCTCCACATGCAGAAGATTAAAGCTGGACCCGTACTTGTCACCATGTACAAGACTTAATTCCAAATGGATCAAGGACCTTGATATCAGGCCAGAGACTATAAAAACCATAGTTGAAAGGATAGGGAACTCCCTCGAGCTGATTGGGCTAGGCCAACACTTCCTAAACAGACATCCAATGGCACAATCACTGCTACCAACTCTCAACAGCTGGGATCTTGTGAAATTAAAGAGCTTCTGTTCAGATAAAGAGATTGTAACACGAGCTCAAAGGCAACCCACAGAATGGGAGAAAATCTTCACTAACCACACATCTGATAGAACTCTGATCTCCAGAATGCACAAAGAACTTAGAAAACTAAACACCAAGGAAACCAATGGCCCAATTAAAAAATGGGTCCTGGAACTTAAAAGAAACTTTACCAGGGATGAAATTAAAATGTCTAACAAATATCTTAAAAAATGCTCCACTTCTTTAGCCATCAGGGAAATGCAAATCAAAACTTCCCTGAGATAGCATCTCACCCCAGTCAGGATGGCAAGAATCCACAATATAAACAACAACAAATGCTGGAGAGGATGTGGAGAGAGGGGAACTCTCCTACATTGCTGGTGGGAATGCAGGCTCATACAGCCACTCTAGCGAGCCGTCTGGAGATTCTTAAAGAAATTAAAGATTGAAATGCCATATGACCCTGCGATTCCACTTTTGGGAATAACCCCCCATGCAGCAGAGGTTCACCTCGATAGCACAAGCACGACCATGTTCATAGCAGCACTGTTTAGAATAGCAAAGTCATGGAATCAACACAAATGTCCAACAGCTGAGGAGTGGGTAAGGAAACTGTGGTACATCTATACAATGGAGTACTACTCAGCCATCAAAAATGATGAATTACTGGAATTTGCCGGGAAATGGATGTCATTAAAAACCATTATATTAAGCAAACCCAAAAAATTAAACGCCATATGTACTCCCTAATAGGTGGCTCCTAGTACCAAACCCACCCAGCCCTCCTTGAGACACGCATAGGTAAATCTATGTATTACCTACAGTAATTGCAAGGATTATGAACAGGAGGGATGTGTTTGGAGGGCCACACCAGAAACAAGGAGAAATGACCATGTACAGTAGAGGAAATAGGCCTCCATCAAGGACTGCAAGGCCACACCAGAAACAAGGAGAGAAATGACCATGTTACAGTAGAGGAAATAGGCCTCCATCAAGGACTGCAAGGGGTGTCATAAAGTGCCCAGCAGGATAGAGTGAAGGGCATTGCAGGAACAGCAAAACTGCAAAAGAAAATCAACAAACCATAATCCAGAACTTCAGAGACTCTATATCAACCATCTAGAACTAGGCCAGACTAATCTCTCCCCATCCTGAAGCTCAGGGAAATTTGCAGAAGAGGGGGCGGTAAGAGTGTAAGAGTAAAAGGATGGGGGGAGCAACGATTTGCAAGATACTCCACACAAGTTAGGGCCGAAGGAATCATAATTGGACATTGCATGCCCTACGCAATGTCCAACACACTATTGACCTCACAAAGTCTAGCATCTGCTAAAGGCACCAAGATCCTTGGAGGCAAGGGATTGGCAGCCACAGCAGCATTCCTATGCTTAAGGGGAACACGGGAAAGGGTTCAGGGAAATGCCACTGGGTCCTTGTACGTCATCGGAGAGGAGGGCCCAGACGAAAGTCAGGCATGTACAAGAAAGGACTCTCTGGGAATTGGGGTGGGAGGCACTGGAGGATGGGAAGGGAGGGGTGAGGGGAGGGGGAGCAGGGGGTTGGGGGGGAGGAGGAGGGTGGGAGGGAACCGGTGTACCTATTAAGTTTGTATGTGCAGAAAGAATAATAAAAAATGTTAAAAAAAAAAAGAATGAAACTTTGGTACAATATACCAAATTTTACAAATTGACTTATGCATTTTTCCACTAAAAGTGTTTCATGATTGCTATGCTATTTAACAAGAAAGCAACAAGTCAGAATAATTCTTTATAATGGAACTTTTCCTACTGTTAAGACAATGGCTTCATAGTAAGTGAAGACATTAACCCAATAAGAAAACATAAAAACATCAACTGGAGAAAAAATCTAATCATCAAGTTTTAAATTGCCCATTTAGCAAATGGATGAAAGACGGAATTCTTATTTTCTAAGCTATTCTGAGAGGTAAAGAATGATTAAATGCAAGGGAATATTTGGGAAAAATACATAGTGGCAAATGATGGGATGAGACATAGGGACAGACAGAAGGACTGTAAAAAAATCCTAAGATTATGGGATGTATCCCCAAGGAACTTCCTATACTAGTAATATGCCAAAAAATGTCTTTTAAAGAAAGGAACAAAAAGCCCTGAGCTGATCCATTTGGAACCCAGTGACAAAAATTTACTAGAAGTAACAGGAATGTGACACTTCCAGATAGAATATTGGTCATAGAAATCTCAAAGATTATATGATTTTTGCCATTTCTCTTGATTGCTGTCCAAAACAACTGTCAATTAGACCCTATTGCTGAAGCTGTAACACATATGGATCATAGAAACATGGGCAAAATAGCACTAGAACTTATCTGAGAACGTTCTCCTTGCTGGATAGCTTACACAGTACCAAGCAATCTTGCGTAAGCTACTGGGGGAAAGAAATAATCACAGGTCTCATCAACTCATGAGATCTGCAAGTTGCAATCAGTGTAATAGTGGCATGAGTATCAAGGACATAACCAACAGCTTTCTGGTTGGACTCAAGATCCACTTGTCAGAATGGAACACATTCCTGTTCCTGTTAACTAGAAGGAGAACCTAAAAAAGGGAAGGAAATAGATCAATAGGGAAAAGCAACCAATGAACCTATAGATAGGAAGATAGTATACCAAACTCCTCTGTAAATAGCTGCTATTATACCCATAGATAGGAAGAACACTTAACACTCAGCCTAGAGTGTTACAACACAGGTAGAGGATTTCAACACTGTGACAGGATGCAGTCTAGGGCAGTAAGAGCAATTAAGTAGACAGCAAAGGCCAGCCATAATTTAGTGTATCAGCAACCTAGCAAGGTTCACCCAGAATCAGACCAACCTAATCTCTCCCCATCTCAAGGCTTTGAGAACCTTGAAGAAAAAGGGGCAGTAAAATTTTAAGAACCTAAAGATCACAGTGTTCACTATTGGACAAGACATTCCATTCAAGGCAAGACTGATGCATGTAGGAACTCACTGCGGTGAGACTTGTCGTTATCAGACCTAATGATGACATAATGACTGACAAACAAACATGCCCCCATGTCGCATTGAAGAACTCAAGAGAAATAAGAACATATAGTGTAAATCTTGGGGATTAAAGTTGGATGAGTGAAGGGAAATGCTCCAATCAGTGGGGTGGCCTAAAGAGAGGCAACTTTGTATGGCCACAGGAGGCCTGAACCCCCACAAGAGTAGACAGAGGGAACCCCGGGATCCATAGAAGCAGACAGGTAGGAGGGCAAGAGAGAGTAGGATGGGTTGATGAAGGAAAGGGACAGCTATAGAAGGAAGGGAGGATGGAGGGAAGTAGGGACAAGTACTCAATATGTTTGTAAAACTAAAAAAAAATAATAAAAATGTAAAAAAGAATGATTAAATTCAATACACAGTATCATATTTAAACACATCATTAATTTTTTACAGCACACTTTAACCTTCTAGTTTTCTTTTCATTTTTTTCTTCTGTTTGGAAAATTCCTTTGTCTCAGGTCAAAGATTAGCTTTCTTTAATAACATGAAAACACAACATAATAAGCAAAGTTATCAACTTGTTAAAAGACAGTTGAGTTTGAAATACATTTCTGAAATAACATGAAGCAATCAGTCCACATACTGTTAAACCATAAGGTTTCTGTGTACTGCAAGTCTTAGGCAGACTTTACTTGCATTTGGAAATTTGAAAAGCCTCTTACTCATTTTTTCTCTTGAACTTATAAGAGTCCCAGAGTTACAGAATGTTGTATTTTAGCAAGAACTGGCCAATATATCAAATGACCCTGGATAATGAACTTATCTTATCAAGTCTGGAGAGAAAATACAGAGCTAAACATTTTTATACATTAATCCAGTAATTTCAGTTTTGATACAAGCAGAACTGATAGAGCAAGCAAATAGTTCTGCCCACCCCCTTTCAGGGTACATAAAGATGAGAGAGAAAGAAAGAAGAAAGAAAGAGAAAAGAAAAAAATGTAATGGGCAAGACAAAAAGGTCACTATTGAGACCAGTGGTGGCCAGTTAGACCCAGAAAGTATCGAAAAACTAAAATAAAAAATTAATGAAATGTCTAATGATACTTTACCATGATTCACTTATTAGAAACCTATTTACAAGCATTATGCTTCATGTATGACAATAACATTAAAAATATAGGTCTTTTAATGATTTGAAGAAATGAACAAAGACCTTAAATCCATTATTGTCCTTTTGTGAGCAATATTGCTTCTAATTTGGTAACATACATACCTAATTAAATGTTAAAATACCTATAATATTATTCATAATAGAATGTGTATTGAATTAAATGGTAAGTAAAAACTCTTACCTTTTCATTAGTAAAAATATTGATCTTAACACTAACAAAACTATATATATGAATGTGTCCCTTTATGTAGGTCACTCCTTTTATCAATTTTCTAAATTTACATTTTAAGTTTGTCTAGATAAGCAGTTTTGATTTTTGCAAGCATTTAACAAGAGTATATTTTACTAGATTATCCTCTTAATATCTGATGTTAATTCTCTCTCTTGCAAACCTGAAGAAGATTTGGTTGTTGTTAGCCTTTAGCCTACAAATAACATTAAAAATACCAGATTCAAATCATTCAAGAGGAAACTCAGAATTAATATTTTAATATCTACAGCTTTGCTAAGTTTGACTGAGAGAAAAATCATGGCACAATCAGCTCTTTTCTTCAGTCTTGAAATTACAATTAATTCTTAACTATCTGTATTGCAGACAGGCCTGGCTAAGTGCATGGAATAATTAATTTTCAAAGGAAAAAGTAACATGCATGGGAGCGGGGACAGAAGTTACAGGAAGACAGGAATCAATTCCTAAGATTAATGTGATTGTTGCAAAATATTTAAAATCTTCGCATGCATACATATTATCACTTAATCACACATTGATTTCATTAATCGGCGAGTTAAAATATAAAACCAAAACCTAAAAATGTTTATTACTTGGGTTTTATTTCTTTGGGGTGGGGGGGGAATTTTTAGGGAAAAATTAAGTTTTGCCTAATGTTGCTTTAGACACAAAATAAAATGTTAAAAATTACATGATGGGTTGGAAAGATAGCTCAAGAGAAAAAGCCTCTGCCTCTCAAAATGAAAGAGCTGAGTTCAGATCCTCAGATTCTACATAAAAATATCAGGCAGATATGTCAGCAGCTTAATGTTCTGACCATGGAGGGCAGAGCCTGGGAAACTCTAGAGCAAACCAATAAGCAGGTAAAACAATCCAGGATAATTCCTGATGTCACCCTTTGACCTCCACAAGCACATCACAAGCACACACACACACACACACACACACACACAAACACACAAATTGCTTGAAAATACCATCACAAATAGGTATAGCACAATGACATTTCATAAGAGTGTAATCTTAGAATTGACAGGACCTAGCAATCTAATGAGTTGGCCAACAGGCAAGGCCTGTTAAATAGTCATGAGTTGACATCTCTCGGTTTATAAGACTAATTAGCAGAGAAGATGAAGCTCGTACAAATTTCTAATCAATTGATAAAGGAGAATACTAGTTTTCCTATTAATACAATGATCTGAAGTTCTTTAGCAAATCACAGAAAACTGATATGTTTCAGGAATCCCTACAATCAAAGTTTATTTTATTAGCATTGCCTTCTTTCATGTCTAGTAGGACAGATAGTATTGAGCAGACAAGTACAGAGAATATCTCAGCAATCAGGGGCTCCACCTGGCTTGGACTATGTACACAATCCTCTGATAATGCACTTTGAAGCCTGAGATACTCAACCTACTTGTACTGTATACTCACAACATATACCAAACCTGCTAGAAACCTAGGATCTCCTATTGTCTCCTTGGGTTGGTCAATTCTGAAGCTTGAACCTGTCTTGATCAATGTTTTGATCAATGCTTCATGTCTTTATTTGAAGTAGGTGGTAAACTATGTAAAGTAAACTATGTCTTCTAAGTAAACTTTTAGGGAGAATTCTCTGCCACCTTTTTATGTCTATGCAAAACTAGGTATGCATGTGATTAAGATCAGATTAAGATTGTGAGAATGGATATGCACAGTGAGCAAAAGAATAAATAATCCAATATGTCAATCTAGCCACCCAAATGACCCCCCTCAGTAACCAGCCCTTCCCTCTATTAGACCACCTAAAAAAGCCAAACATATTTCAGGGCCTTTCAGCATCTTCACACTTGCAGCCCACTGCTACTGCTGATCTCCTTCTTTGTTTGGCTTTAGTTTGTTTGTGACATTGCAAATCTCTGTGTGCTTTTTTTATTTTCTTGAATAAGCAGCCAAGAGCCTAGATACACGTGACTAGACATCAACTACTGATAACAGTATCAACATTAGCTCTCTAAGTTTTAATCTTAGAAGAGACTATGACTATTTTTTTTCTTAGAGAATGTGTTCCATTTGGGGCTTGCTAGAGAAGAAAGTAGAAGAGATGAATGGAGAGACAGCTGAAGACTGGGTTGACGAAGCAAAGCTAAAGAAAGAAACATACAAAGGGTAGATCTTTCAGAACTTAAGTTTTGACACAATTCCTGATATTTTCCACTAAATTGTTGTCCTTTAAGTCTTTCTGCAATTTTGATAGTTTCCATAACTCTTATTACTCTCTTGTACATTAGCAATTTCATCATTTCTTTAAAAGATGTATTATATATTATATAATAAAGATATATATTAAAAGATGTATATACTCATTAAATATATATACATTCTTTTGGGGCTGGAGAGGTGGCTCAGGGGTTAAGCCTCTGCCTTGCAGGTGGAAGGTCTTGAGTTCAGATCCTAGACCCCACGTATAGACGCTGGGTGGAAGCAGGGGGTGGCCTGCATTTTTGGTCCTGGTAGGGCAGAGCCTATGAATCCCAGGGCAGAGTAAACGAGGAGGAGGCGGTCCATGGTGGTTCCTGAATTCGCCCATGGTTCGACACACACACACACACACACACACACACATACACACACACACACATACATACATACATACACACACACAATTGAATAAATTAAAAAAATTAAAAATATATATATACATTCTTTTATGTACAAATGTAATTCTTTGCAACTTTTAAAAAATTGACACTATGTACTGTGTATCTCTAAACAGTACACAGTACATATGATGCTCCTTTATTACTTTTTTGCTTTAAGATACATGCTAAATATGCATCAAAGTTAATAAGTATTTATTATATCAATGAAAATATAAAATGATAAAGAAATACTTTAAGAATATCAGACCTTCCACACCGATAAAAAGGCAAGTGATCTTTAGTTATGTTTCTCCAAGTTTCCAAATACTTGCAAGCTGAATAAGCATAATTATCAAACAATAAACCAGCTGGAGTAGAAACTAGCATCCCCCCCTTCCCATGATTTCTTCCATCCTTGAATCTCGAAAGAATTTTGACATTTTCTCCTGAAGATCACAAGTTTCTTCTTTTGCTAAAGACCCACAGTTCAAATCAGGTACATATCGGAGGCCAATGTCCTCTTCCTACATACTGTGTTTGTCTTGTACGTTCCCAACAACATGAGAGGTCACTGTCTGTTTAGTACTTCAATGTGTCATGCCAGCTGAGAAAATAAAGCCCCTCATAGCCCAGGACCAAGGTATATTTTTCTGGGCTTCTCTCTGAGCTGTTTATGCATCTGGGAGTGTTCCTTTGATGCATCCCCCTTGTTGGCTTGGAGGAAACTAATATGTCACCATATCTTCAATGTCTTGACCAGATGTTCGTAGAATTTCTAGGCAAAAGGCATCAAGTTTGAAATAGGCAAGAGAAATCACAGAAAAATGAAGAGTTAGATGTCAAGGCTATGGCAGGAGAATAAAAATCAAAATCTAGAAAGTTAATGTGTGCTCTTAAAGTAAACAACGCTAAACAAAATGTCCTGAAGTCAAATACTCTGAAACCTAAGGACATGCATGCAAACAAAATAGGATCCAAACCAGCTGCTCCAAATGAAGCATTGATTAAACATTGATCAAGACAGGTTCAAGCTTCAGAACTGATCAACTCAAAGAGACAATACACACACACACACACACACACACACACACACACACACACACACACAGTTGGTCCAGCACAAAAGACCCAATGCTGGTACCTGGTACCAATGGAAGTCACTCTCGTGAGGAAAGTGAATCAACCCTGTTGCCCCATATTTAGATGTCAAAAAGTGTCAATGAAAAACAGAGCTCAGGCTTCAAAGAGGAGAGAATTTATACTTGAGCAAAACATGGATGATTAGAACTAAGGAACACGGACTCAGGTTGTCCCTAAAGACATGCTCCATTGGGTAAGTGGTCACATGAGATTTTTATCATAATTTGAGGGAATTTAGCATACACATTGGTGAGGGCCATTGGTAGGCAGGCTATAGCAAAGTGGGAAAACCTATGTTGTAGGTTTCAGATGCTGTCTGACATTATTAGGTTTTAGACTGTAGAATCTTTCTGTATCCTAAGAATGCTTTTGAATGGTTTTCATAGTGACAAAGGTAGATGCCAGATACAGGGATGGCAACAAATGGTGGTGGAAGGGATTAGAGACTAGAGACAATTTGACTCTGGTCTGCAACATTGTAACTCTCCATAGCCATGAAATCTAGTCATTTGCCCTTGTAGAATAGTGACACCATAGATGTGGCTTCTCGTTTTGGAAACAATACAGGGAAGCCTATTTGTGGAAGCACAACTGAGGAAAAGCACAATCCTGAGCAGGCTCAGTTGAAGACATACATTTCTGAGCATATTCTACTTCAAGCCACGGGTCACTTGTTTTAAAATGAAAGATGGTAGCACAATTCAGAATGAGCTACAGTGATTATTTGCCTCCTCACAGCTTTCTCTGCAGAAGTTTAGCTGAAGAAATAGAACATCTTTGAAAGTACATTGATGTTCTTTTAGGGCAGAAACAGTGCCTACCCAATGACTGTGGGAATTTTCCCCATAGTGGTCTACCTGCCTCACTTAAGGGTTAGCAGGTTGAAGAACAAATATCAAATTACTGATCAACACATCGGACAACTATCTCTCTACTAAAACAGTTTCTCAGCATGGTGAGTCCATTCTAATTAATGGAATCTTAGGACTGACCTCTGGAAGTACGGAAATTTCTTAGCACAGCAAGGCCTGTGTAAACTAGGTTAGGTCTCATGGGCATGTGGAAAAGTAGCCTCTATTACTCTCCAAGGCAAAAGGGAGGAGCATTGTAAATTTCCTCTCTAGGGTAAAAATGCTAAGAATTTTCTCTTTAAATTACGTAAAATTTCCGTAAAAGATCTTAAAGGCATAGAGAAAATGAGCAAATGAATCAAGAAAATCAATGTAATTCAATAATGACAGTGAAATTTAGCACCATTTGAAACATGGACCGTTCCCTCCCATATATAATAGAAACAACATCTAAATCTAAGGTACCCATGAAATCTAGGACTCTCCCACCCAAGCAACCAATAAGTAATTATGAGATTTTTTCTTTTGATACATTCCCATGAGGAAAAGTGTGCAAACATATTCATCCCATTGTCACCTTCTAATACCTTTGTTACAGAAGAAGAGTCCAGGGGCTATAGGTGAAAAGATTTCATACTTCTGATCACCTGTAGGACAAACACCAAGGACACTGTGACTCTAGATATCTTTTGCTGGCTCACTTGCTGGGCAACTAAGACGCTATACCAGGGCAGATAAGCAAGAAAATAAAAGAATAAAAACTAAGACAAGTGTCTCTGACATACAAATCCTTACTGCTGGCCTTTGTCCAGTTTAAGATCACTGCTCCAAACATTTCCCACTAAGAGGGAGAATACAGCCATAAGATAGAGCTCTCTCCAAACGATGCTTAAGAAAGTTCTAAGAAATAAGGGTGATTTTGTTTCAAAATCATTAAAAAGAAATAGTGGCTTCATTAGAAATATAGACAAAACCACTGACAAGCTAATTTACCACAAGGAAAGAAAAAAGAGGAATAGAATCAATTAAGAGCTCTCCTTATGTCAAAAAAAATATTTTCAATGACTTCATTGCTTTCCCTGCCAAATAGTTTCATTTATGTAAAGATATATATATGAAGAGTGAGTGAGAGAGAGAGAAAGAGACTTTGGAAAATAAGAATAGTTAGCTAGGAATCAGTTACACTAACAACGAAGTACAGTGAAGGGAAAAATAGTCAGGATCTGGTGAGAACATTGCAATTTAAGAGTGATTTATCCCTATTGATTTCCATATTTAGGATTTAATCCTATCTATGACCTAACCCTATTCATTGGTTTTGGAAACAGCAAATTAGAAAGGTAATTAAGTTCAAATGTAGTGACTAGGGTAACCCTAGTACAATGTGAGTTTAGGGAATTTTCCTTGTAAGAATAGGATTTGGATGTGTATAGAGGTAGAGGGAACATGAATAGAAGACACAGGAGAAAATGTTCATATGTTAGTTGAGGGCAGAAACTGCAGAAGAAACCAACCTTCTTGACACTTTATCTTGGCCTTCCACTTTCCAGAATGGCGAAAAAATAAATTTCAGATGTCTAATCCATCAAGCCTGTGGTACTTTGAAATGGCACTGTTTATTAACTGATACGGAGAGGGTCCTTATCTTGACAACAGATGGAACGGAGTTCCTCACAAAGCTCTTCCTCCTTTGTCATAAAAGGCACACTAGTTCTAAAATCCATTAGGAAATTAGGAAACCCAGAAATAGCCAGAACCTTCTTGTAGCAGAAGAATCAAATCGGGAAAACTAGTTTTCAATTACAATGCAGCACACAGAGCAGCATAGGATTTTTATAAGGATTGACATACGGATCAAAGGACCAGAGCTGGGCACCAGGAAATCAGCTCTTCCACTTACCACCAGTCCATCTTCAATGGAAGGGACAACCAGTGGGAGAGAGAACCATCTTCTCAACAAATGGGACCCGACAAAGGATAGCGTAACATCCCCATATTACACTCTGATCAACAACCACATCGAATTAGACACCAAAATGTGAGAAGTAAAGCTCTGGAGTTCTTAGGAAAAATTCAAAACAAAAGCAATAAACCTCACATCCTTATCTTTGGCATTAAATAATTAGATAAGAGGCTCAAAGGAGAAACATTGAAGAACATGTGAAAAGTTTTGACTTAACATTAAAGATTTTTGTGCTTCAGAAGATTCTAGAGTAGATAAAAAAATATCCTATGTCAAAAAGTAGGAAAGCAGCAGAGAAAATAATGAAGGGCCTCTTATGAAGAGAGACCCTTGTGCTGTTCCTTTTCCCTTTGGGAACTTCATCCATGTAAAATCAGTACTTTTTAGTTCAACAAATTCCAGGGCAAGTTAACATAAAAGTTGAGTTTTTCAGAAGTAGAAGATGTGTGACAGAGAGAGAATGAGAGAGAATGAAAAAGAGAAAAAATAAGAGGAAGAGAGAAATAGAGAATGAGAATGGGTGAGGGCTTTTCCTGAGAAAGCTGCATTAGGTTCCTTTACAACAAGACGTTTGTGACTCATGGTTACATATCTAAAGTTGTAAGAACACCCCCCACACACCCTTTTCTCCTAACATTGTCTTACTTTAAGTTTGTTCCTTATAAAATACCGAGTGGAGGGCAGGAGAGAGGGCTCAGTGGGTAAGATTCTGCTTCTCAAGCAGAAGGTCCTGAGATTTGCATCCCAAGGTCCCTTGTAAAAATGCCAGGTGGAAACAGCAGTGGCCTACACTTCTGGCCCCAGCAGGTAGAGCATGGGAAATTCCAGAGCAAAGGAAAAGGGAGGTAGAAGCAATTCAGGATGATTCCCTAAGTCACCATTGGTCTTCCACAGGGACACACAATGCCTTCTGACACACACACACACACACACACACACACACACACACACAAATAAATAAATAAATAAATAAATAAATTTAAAAAATAAAAAATATCTAGTGGAAAAAGAATATTAGAAAAGCCAAGAAATGGGAAAAATATTTATAGCTCTATGCATGACAAGTAGCTTTTAACTACATCTTGCTGTCCAACAAAGCAAGTCATGTAATTCAATTTACAGAAGGGCAAAGATTTGAAGTGATATTCCTGCAAAGAGGATATATAAATGACCAATGCATATTGAAAAAAAAGTGCTTGCTGCCTGAAGTCATCAGGGAACTAGAAATAAATACCGTCTGAGCAACCGCCTCACTCTCAGTGGGATAGTGACATCAGGAAGACAGATAACTAATGTTGGAGAGAATATGGAGAAATCACAACTCACACAGCGAAGGCAGGAATGTAAAGTGTTATAGTCACTTCGGGAAAATGATTACATATAGACCTCCCAGAGGATCCAGTCATTGGAATGTGTGGTATATATATATATACAATAAAAATGAAAACTTGTCTCTACACAAAAAAGTCTACATGTATGTCTGTGACAGCATCAATCATAAGAGCTACGAGGTAGAAGCAGACCAAAATCTGTCTACTGATAACCAGAAGATACGGCTATTCTCGTTGTTGCTATGAGACAGCACTCAGACACAACTAAAGGAGAGAGATTAATTAGGCTTATGGTTCCAGAGGAGACCTAATCCACTGTGGTGGGAATCTCATAGAAGGCCTGACCTGAAGGCAGGATCGAGGCCTGGTTCTGATCACTGTAGACTTCATGGAGGTAGAAACAAGAGCAAACTGAGGGAGCTGGACTAAGCTACGAGACATCAAAACTCAAACCTGAGGATGTACCCTCCTCCTCTGGGGCTTCACCTTCTACAAAGCGTTAACTTCACCTAAGGGTTCAACCTCATGAGACTGTAGGAGACAAGTCACATTCAACCCAGGACACCAGATGAATTAAACATGGTATAATCATGTTAGGAAACATTTAACATACGTGCTTATTACGCAGCAATATGCACTAATATGCATAAACCCTGGAGGAATAAAGGTTGGAGCTAAAAACACAAAGCAAAATAACATATTACAGATCTCAAGTTGTATGACTTATCTAACACAGGAATTATTTTAAGATAGAATGTAATTAGTGTATATCTAGGAGTGAAAAGAAGGAAATCACAGTTCGAAACTGGTGGTCAAATTTATTTAGGAAATAAACCTGTCCAAAATTGACTTGGGTAATTATCGAACAATTGTTAATATCATAAAAATACTGAATTATACCCTTGAAATAATGCAACTTCATGATATGCAAATTGTTTCAATAAAGTTATTGTAAAAAGTCTCACTATTCATTTGTTTGCCTTTGCATTAAATTAGTTAACATATAAATCATTAGAGATGAATGTTTCAAACTATGATAAACAATCTTAATCCATTAGATACTTATTGTGCAAAAGGACGAGTTACAATAAGTATAGTGAAAATATAGTCTTAACACACTTTTTTAATAGAGACTCAGTTTATGCTATAAAGAAATATTTTACAGACTAAATAAGTGAGAGATGGATGCCAGGAATCACCAGAGGTTAGTTCTGAGGTAGTACTGAATAGTAGTCTAGTCTTCCAGTCAATGCATGTACATGTTTGAGATGCAAATATAAAACGTACTCTAGGAACATGCAATGTGTTAGAATGCAAAATTCAAGGAAGAAGAGCCAGGAATGACAGACTGTGGAGATAACTGGTAGAAGTGGAAAGAAGGGTTAGATATTTACAAGCAAGTACGAACAACACGGAGAGCATTGCTATACTTCATGCCCTTCATTACAGGTGACTCCAGTTTTACTACATGTTACAGGTGAATGGGGGACATGCAGGATTCATGAAACATTTTGTTCTGTTCTGAATCTATTTGAAATGCAATTTGTGTCCATAAGTATCAAGTACATGGCCCTCTGAAAACTAAATGAACTGGTGTTATTTTACCTATAGGTATTAGGTCGTCAGATTTTTAATGTTGTCTTTCTTCTCACCACAGTGCAATTACCGTGAGGAGAGAAAGGCATATCTTTCATGCCATTGCTGATCTCCACTCCCTAGAATGATGCCTGAAACTTGGAGCTCACACAGCAATACAGACAGCCTGGAGCGACATGCACTGAAAGCCCATTAATTCTCAGTTTCATTTAGCTAGTTAACAAAAGATTAAGGATACACTGAATATATGCATCTTTAAAATGATTTCCAAGGATGGAAGAGGACATGATGAGAGAACTAGAACTAATCTGAGTCAGAAAATCTTGTTTTCCTCCAACTTTAGTGTTACACAAGATGACTATCATTAGCCTTAAAAAACTGAGAGCATAACACAGACTATCTCTTTGATTCACAGGCTGCAGAGTGTACCATCCTTTGGAGCACATGTCAGATCTAATTGATCTAAGGAGGCAAGCAAGAACCTAAAACTTGCCTGGGCTTTCTATTTCCCTTTGTTAATGCTTGGTTTCCAGAAAGCTGAAGTCCAAGGTTGTCATAGAAACGAGTGAAATGGTGAATCATGAAGGCCTCAGAAGTAACAGTGCTGCATAATAAAGAAACAATATTTTTTCAAAATCATTGGTAAATTACAGTTTGGAAGTTACTATAAAAATGAATTGATTATATTTTAACCCACATTTAGGTTATATAAATGTTGTAAAACAATATAGTGTTGGGATGACTCAAAGTGAGCACAAGAAAACATTTCTAGGTTTTGGCTTATTATTTTATATAAGTAAATATATCATAACATATGGGATCTTTGGGCAAACACATCAGTACCTCACTTATTTGTGCATAAGATTCTTTTTCTCTGATCTCAAAAACTTAGGAAACATTTTACTTTCAGTAATATATTCAGGTTTTTTTTCAAAGTTTGAGAGTCAATAAATAATTGAACTAATAGGTTAAATGATAAAAATATAATTGAGAATTGGCATGATGGCACAGGTCTTAAAGCTTTTCTGACACAAGCAAAGGGACCTGAGTTCAGATTCACAGACCTCACATAAAAATGCCAGTGCTGGAAGGCAGAGCTCTGGAAATCCCAGAACAACACAATAAAAAAGTAGAACAATCCAGGATGATTCCCAAAGTCACCCTTGGACCTTACAGGCACATATACTTAAATACCCTCTTTTATACAAACACACACACACACACACGCATGTACACACATATGCATGCACACACACACACACACACACACACACACACACACAGACATGTATATGTACAAAAATAAAAATGCAATTGAAATGAGTGATTATAGAAATAAGTGCCAAAAAACGTATCCAAGATGTTAACAACTTTTACTTCTGTGGGTTTTGAAGGTCAGAAGAGACACAAATGGAGTTGAGAATCCTATAAGAAAAGTAGACTAAGGGACATGATAACAAGCATATTTTCAAAGGATTGGATGAAATATTTTTCTATTATTATCTGAGATAAAGGAAAAGCCACAAGATATTAAGAGATTCCCCAACTAGAAAGAAAGTATCAAAGAGAAATAGCCTTTGATTTTCTCTTTTTTATTATATTTTATTATGTTGCACTTCATATACAAATTCCCCTCCCAATTTAAACTGACACTTTTTAAAAATGCAATAACTATAGTAACTCAGTAAGATGATCTCAAAATATGAATAATAAAAACGATGCTGTCCTTTCATAAAGCCTTGCTAATTTCAAGTTAAATAATCTCTTTTATGGTTGCTGCAATTTTTTTAAGAAAATTGATATTTCTGAATTATGTTTATTGAGCATAATATATTTTACTCTTGTCAAAAATCTCACCTTAAACATTCTTTCATTATTTTTGAAAGTGATAACAACATGAAGACTGGCAAACTAAGGCAGAAGACTTATTCATAGTGAAAAGCCACAATTCAAACTTTTCTGAATGCTCAGACTAATTTTCTAAATTATACTCCACAGATAAGTTCAAAGAATTGAAAGGAAATCACATTTTCAATTTAAATGTTTTCTTGAAATCCTTTCTAAAAGAACTGGAATTTTATTCTTCATTAAGAAGGAGGGAATTTAAATCCACCTTCAAGGCTCCTGCAATTACAACTTAATTTAACTTAATGAGTCTCATTATCCACCCAAGAATGTTATATCATAAGATCGATAAATAATATCAAACACATTTCCCTGTTTGGAAGGTCAAAAAAATCCATTTCTTTCTAATGCTAGGGAGAAGCATTAGGAGTTGAAGATAGTTCAAAAGATTGTGTGTGGTGTTTGAAGTTACCTGTCATGCTAGAATAATCAATAACAAACTGAGAAGAACTTCATTTGATCATTCATGCCTCACTGCTCACAAATATTCATGATTTGTCTACTGGTTGTGTTAGAACTTGCCACATGGAACAGAAATATGATAGTAGTAGGTAGCAACAAAATAAAAAAGACAAAGCTTGACCATCACTCATTAGATCTTTTGGACCTTGGGCAGCAGGTTTACTTTTATAATCTATAATTGTCTCCTCTTGAGAAGTCACTTTTCAAGTTGCCAACAATATCCTGCTGCCCATGAGATGGCACTGGGCATAAGAAAACATTCAAATGCCAGCTGTTTCAGTATACGTGAGCTGCCATTGAATACTAAGATTTTGCTCATACAATCATTCTTCGTCAGTTTTAAATTAGAATCACTTTCTTTAACTATACCATATTTTTAATAAAGTTATGAGAACTTTGCTGAGTTGCAAATTGAGGCTTAAAAAGCCTATGTCCTGAGTGATAGCGTTTTCACAAAACCAAGCACAAAGTAGGGCACAAATATCAGCTGACAAAGGAATCTTACACCCAATCACAAGACAGGTGAAGCCCAAATCATTGAGATGCTTCATGTATTTAAAAACCCAAGATCCCAAGGAGAATTATGTCATTTACAAAGGGAAATGGACCCTTAAAAGAGAAACCAGCATCAACTCACTTTAAATGTTAGATCATGGCACTGGTAGATGGGTTTCATAGACCCCAGGCCTTGCCACTGTGTCACATATAATTCTTTCTACCATGCCAGAAATACTAACGAGGTTCGATCTCTATTTGTGGGCTTTCTGCAGATATCTCTGCATGAGGTTAATGTCTGCACCATGGTCTTAAGGATAAGCTCATCCCACTTTAAATTTCCATTTCTGTCTGAATCTTTTCCCACCTTAAGGTCAAACCATGGCTTCCATAGCTTTTCATTCCACTAGATTCACTATCAGGGACCTCCACCTCTCTTTTTTGAACAGTATTCTTTTCATGAGCTCTCTCTCTCTCTCTCTCTCTCTCTCTCTCTCTCTCTCTCTCTCACACACACACACACACACACACACATACACACGCACACACACACTCAAAGGCAATCATTTGAGAAAAACTTTCAGAATAATTAGGCTAAGAATGTGACTAAATTTACAAGGAAAATGTAATGATATATTCTCTAAGATGTTTCCTTTCTCTCAAAAGGTACGCAATGTTATGGTCTAGGAATTATATAAGTAGCTTAGATTACAAGGATAAACATACCAACATTCCAATAGATGAATATTTGGAAAGAAGGGCACATTGTAGCAAATCAAAAAAATTATGTATTATATCTATAGAACTTAGGATATCAATTCACTAGATAAAGGACAAGCATTCAACATCTATTCAAGATAAAAAATGCTAAGGAAATTCAGTAGGGGCTGGAGAGGTGGCTCAGGGGTTAAGCCTCCGCCTTGCAGGTGGAAGGTCCTGAGTTCGGATCCCAGACCCCACGTATAGATGCCAGGCGGAAGCGGGGGCGGCCTGCGCTTCTGGTCCTGGTAGGGCGGAGCCTGTGAATCCCTGGGCAGAAGGAGGTGGAGGCGTCCATGGTGGTTCACGAATTCGTCCGTGGTTCTACACATACACAGACACACATACACACAGACACACACACACATGTGCACAGTTGAATAAATAATAATAAAAAAATGCTAAGGAAATTCAGTGTAGAAAGATTATACATTAAGTGGGTTGACTACTGTCTTTGAGATGGCTAAACAGATAAAGGGGTCCACCTACAATCCTGGAAATTTAGGTCCATCTCCAGAATCTCATATGCTAGAAAGACAGAACCAAATTTCAAAAGTTGTCTGCTAATCTTCATGTTCATTCTGTGGCATGTGTATACTTCTCTCTCTCTCTTTCTCTCTCTCTCTCCCTCATTCCCTCTTTCTTTCACAAATAAATAACTAAATAATAAAATATTCTTTCAAAGTCTATTAATAAAAGGTCAATGACTAACATTATATTGAAGGTGGGAAACTTGAAAATCTCTCTTTAAGTTCTAGAACATGACACGATGGTTCACTTTTATGATATTTATTCCGCATGGTTTTAGATGTCCTAGCTAGAGCAATCAGGCAAGAAAAAAGTATAATGATAAATAAATTAGAAAACAAATCAAATGATCAATATTTGTAGAAAAAGAAAGCTCTGAAGACATCATTAGAAAACAACAAGAACTTATAAGCATATCTGCCTAAGTATAATATTAAATCAATATATAAAAATAATGATCCTGGCTAAAAGATAGCTCAGTATGTAAGAGTGTTTGTGCAATTATGAGGACCTAGGTTTTATAGCCCCAAGACCACTTGGGTGTGGTCATTTAAGTGACTAAAATAGAAGCGGTATGAGACAGAAGGTAGGAGTATCATTGAAACTTTCAACCTGCAAGACCACTTCAAAAAGCATAATAACATAAAATCTTTCTATATATCAATACCAAATTTTCAGAACTAGAAATGAAGAAATGAAAATCCCTCCTAAAATAGATACCAAACAAAATAATCTAGGAATGAACTTAAGGGCCTCTATGATGCGAAGTGTATTGGTGACTAGATTGAAGACAAAAAAAAAAAAAATGGAAAGAGGTTCATGATCATGGACTGCAACAATATCAAAATGCCCCAGTTGCTTAATGTGGTGCACAAATTCAAAGCTATCCCTCTAAAATAGTATTGTCATCCTTCAGAGAATATTTTAATAGAATCACATAAACTTTGAAAACGTTTTAAGACTCAGAACAAATCAGCAAGAATTGGATTATAAAACATACAACAGTCCCTTTTCACCCCACCCCGCTCGCCGGTCGGGACGCGCACGCGCGGTCCAGCCGGGCCTCACCCCGCGCCCTAGGACCCCAGGTCAGCCCACAGGGACCCGGCTCCGACTCCCACCATCCAGCCGGAGCCGCGCGGGGGCCGAGGGACGAGGAGGACCTCCCCCTGCGCCCGGGCCCCGCCCCAGCTGCCCTCGGGTTAAATAGCTCCACCCCGACGCACCCATCCTCCCTTTTCACCCCACCTCGCTCCGCCGGTCAGGAGCGAGGTCCAGCCGGGCCTCACCGCGCACCCTAGTTAAGTCCCCGTTCGGGCCCCGCCCACCAGGACCCCAGGCCAAATAATTCAGTTTAGTGAAATTGAGAGATCTTAAGAGTTAAAATGACAATGCCAAAGTCAAAGTGCAAATCCATGAGAAGCAACACTCAAGTAAACAAATTTCCCACTGAAGAAATTAATCCCATAATGTTAGACTCCAACAAGAACAAACCCGCAGAAAAAGGCCAAGAAAGCCTCACCCAGGATAAGGTCTTTCAAAATATGATCATTACCATGTTCAATACTATGAAAGAGGAAATCCGGGAGGAATTACATAATCGAATCAATCGCTTTGAAGAGGAACACGACAGACATCTGGAGGAGTTGAGAAAAACAGTGCAAGAAACAAAAAGTGGCATAGAGCAGTTAAAACAAACTCAAGCAGAGTTTAAAACTGAGCTAAAAGACAAGTTATCTTCAACCCAGAACGCCACAGAGAGTCTTATCAACAGAACTAATGAAGCAGAAAACAGAATTTCAGACCTTGAAGATAAAGTGGGAGTACTAACCAGCTCAATGGAAGAGGTTGTTAAAGCCAAAAAGATACTTGAGAGAAATATCCAAGAGATATGGGACACCCTGAAGAAGCCTAACATGCGTATTCATGGAATACCGGAGCAAGAATCTCAAAATACCACCCCTGAGGAAATTTTTCAAACGATCATCAAGGAAAACTTTCCTCATCTAAGAAAAGAGAGGCCCATTCATATACAAGAGGCATTCTGCACCCCAAACAGATACTACCAAAACAGAAGCACGCCGCGGCAAATAATAGTTAAAACACTCCACATTCAAGATAAAGAACTGGTACTGAGAGCTTCTAGGGAGAAAAAACAAGTCACTTTTGAAGGTAAACCTATTAAAATAACAAATGACTTCTCAGTCGAAACAGTAAAAGCAAGAAGAGCTTGGAGAGACATACTTCAAGTATTGAATGAGCAAAAATGTCAACCCAGGCTGATTTACCCTGCAAAACTATCAGTCATGATCGAGGGAGAAAGAAAAACTTTCCAGCAAAAAGACAACTTTAAGGGATACATGGCCACCAAACCAGGCCTTCAAAAACTGCTAGAAATGATACTCAAGCGTGAAGAAAAAAACAGGCATATCCAGGAGAACAGAAGGCAAATATAACACCATTAAAAGTGAAGCAATATACTTATAAAAGCTACTAAACATAATAAATGTCTGGAATTAACAATAGTTTCTCCATTATAACACTAAATGTTAATGGACTTAATTCGCCGATCAAGAGACACAGATTACAAATTTGGATTAAAAATCACAATCCATCAATCTGCTTCCTGCAGGAAACCCATCTCACCACAAAAGATAGGCACGCTCTAAAAATAAAAGGCTGGTCAACAATTCTACAAGCAAATGGAAGCAGAAAACAGGCAGGGGTAGCCATTATGCTATCAGACAAAGTGGATTTCAAACCAAAGAAAATTATAAGAGACACGGATGGATACTACATTTTAGTCACAGGTACAATTCACCAGGAAGACTTCACAATACTGAACATATATGCACCAAATACGGGTCCCTCCACATTCATTAAGAAAACCCTACAGTGTCTAAAGCAAGAAATCAACCCCCAAACAATAATTCTTGGGGACTTCAACACCGCCCTCTCAACATGGGATAGATCAACAGGTCAAAAGCTTCACAGAGACACTTTGGACCTTAATCAAACCCTGAAAGAAATGGACCTTACAGATCTCTATCGAACTTTTCACCCACGCACCAAAGAATACACATTTTTCTCAGCAGCACACAGAACTTTCTCCAAAATAGATCACATACTGTGCCACAAAACAAATATACACATGTACAAAAAAGTTGAAATTCTAACCTGTGCCCTGCCAGACCACCATGGCCTAAAGCTGGACATCCACAACACAACAAACAAGAGAAAATACACTAACTCCTGGAAACTTAACACTATGATGCTGAATGAGAACTGGATTCAGGAAGAAATTAAAAAGGAAATTCAAGATTTCCTGAAAGTGAATGATAATGAAAATACAACCTACCAAAATCTCTGGGACACAATGAAAGCTGTTCTAAGAGGTAAGTTTATAGCTCTTAATGCCTAAGTCAAAAAAATGGAAACATCAGAAATAAACAACTTAACAATGCAGCTTAAAGCTTTAGAGAAACTAGAGCAATCTGATCCCAAAAGCAGTAGAAGAGAAGAGATTAGCAAAATAAGGGGAGAAATATCTGAAATCGAGATTAAGAAAACGATAGAAAAAATCAACCAGTCAAAAAGCTGGTTCTTTGAAAAAATCAACAAGATTGATACACCCCTAGCTAAACTAACCAAAAGCAAGAGAGAGAAAACCCAAATTAACAAAATTAGAAATGAACATGGAGTTATCACTACTGATAGCCAAGAAATCCAGAGAATTATAACATCATATTTCAAAAACTTATACTCTGTGAAGTTTGACAACACAAAAGAGATGGATGAATTTCTTTTTTTTTTAATTTTTTTTTAGTATTTATTCAACTGTGTGCATGTGCATATGTATGTGCGGCGCGTGTGCATGTGTGTAGAACCACGGACGAATTCGCGAACCACCATGTACGCCTCCACCTCCTCCTGCCCCGGGATTCACAGGCTCTGCCCTACCACAACCAGAAGCGCAGGCCGCCCCCGCTTCCTCCTGGGGTCTATACGTGGGATCTGGGATCCGAACTCGGGACCTTCCGCCTGCAAGGCGGAGGCTTAACCCCTGAGCCACCTCTCCAGCCCCAAGAGATGGATGAATTTCTAAGTAAACACAACTTACCTAAATTGAATCAGGAAGTTGTGGATTATTTAAATAGTCCTATAACATATAAGGAAATTGAGGAAGTAATCTCGAATCTTCCCACAAAAAATGTCCTGGACCAGATGGATTCAGCACAGAATTCTACCAGACATTTAAGGAGTTAATAATACCAATACTCCTTAAACTGTTCCATCAAATAGCAAAGGAAGGAACACTACCAAATTCCTTCTATGAAGCTAATATCATTTTAATACCAAAACCTAATAAAGATTCACTTAAGAAAGAAAACTATAGGACGATCTCCCTGATGAACACAGACGCAAAGATTCTCAACAAAGTCTTAGCAAATCGGATTCAAAAACATATTAAAAAGATCATTCATGGGGACCAAGTAGGCTTCATCCCCGGCACACAAGGTTGGTTCAACATACGCAAATCAATAAATGTAATTCATCATGTAAACCAGTCCAAAGTCCAAGACCACATGATACTCTCGATAGATGCAGAAAAAGCTTTTGACAAGATCCAACAGCCTTTTATGATCAAAACGCTAGAGACAGTGGGAGTGGAAGGAACCTTAATCAATATAATAAAAGCTATATACAACAAGCCCACAGCAAGGATTATGCTCAATGGGGAAAAACTGGAAGCATTCCCACTTCGATCAGGAACTAGACAAGGCTGTCCACTCTCACCACTTCTATTCAATATTGTACTTGAAGTCTTAGCTGAATCCATAGGACAAGAAAGGGACATAAGAGGGATTCAAATTGGCAAGGAAGAAGTCAAGCTATCCTTATTTGCAGATGACATGATCTTATACCTGAGTGATCCCAAAAACTCCACCAGGAAGCTCCTGGAACTAATTGAGAAGTTCAGCAAGGTGGCAGGATACAAAATAAATGTGCAAAAATCAGAGGCCTTCCTATATGCCCAGAATGAAAGAAGTGAAAAAGCCTTGAGAGAAACCATACCATTTACTATAACCCCTAAAAAAATGAAATACCTTGGTATAAACCTAACTAAGGAGGTAAAAGACCTCTACAATGAAAACTTTAAAACCCTAAAGAAAGAAATTGCAGAAGACACCAGAAGGTGGAAAGACCTCCCTTGTTCCTGGATTGGCAGAATCAACATCGTAAAAATGACCATCCTACCAAAGGCAATATACAGATTCAATGCTATACCAATCAAAATCCCAAAGCAATTCTTCAAAGAAGTTGACCAAACAATCTCAAAGTTCATATGGAGGCACAAAAGACCCAGGATAGCAAAAACAATCCTGAGTAACAAAAACACAGCTGGAGGTATTACCATACCAAACCTAAGTCTATACTACAAATCCATAGTTATAAAGACAGCCTGGTACTGGCTCCAAAATAGACACACAGATCAATGGATAAGGATTGAAGACCCAGATATAAGCCCACAAGGTTACAGCCATTTGGTCTTTGACAAAGGGGGCCAAAGAATCCAATGGAAAAAGAACAGCATCTTCAACAAATGGTGCTGGCAAAACTGGATCTCCACATGCAGAAGATTAAAGCTGGACCCGTACTTGTCACCATGTACAAGACTTAATTCCAAATGGATCAAGGACCTTGATATCAGGCCAGAGACTATAAAAACCATAGTTGAAAGGATAGGGAACTCCCTCGAGCTGATTGGGCTAGGCCAACACTTCCTAAACAGACATCCAATGGCACAGTCACTGCTACCAACTCTCAACAGTTGGGATCTTGTGAAATTAAAGAGGTTCTGTTCAGATAAAGAGATTGTCACACGAGCTCAAAGGCAACCCACAGAATGGGAGAAAATCTTCACTAACCACATATCTGACAGAGCTCTACTATCCAGAGTGCACAAAGAACTTAGAAAACTAAACTCCAAGGAAAACACTGGCCCAATTAAAAAATGGGCCCTGGAACTTCAAAGAAACTTTACCAGGGATGAAATTAAAATGGCTAACAATTATCTTAAAAAATGCTCCACTTCCTTCGCCATCAGGGAAATGCAAATCAAAACTTCCCTGAGATATCATCTCACCCCGGTCAGGATGGCAAGAATCCACAATACAAACAACGACAAATGCTGGAGAGGATGTGGAGAGAGGGGAACTCTCCTACATTGTTGGTGGGAATGCAGGCTCATACAGCCACTCTGGCGAGCCGTCTGGAGATTCTTAAAGAAATTAAAGATTGAAATGCCATATGACCCTGCTATTCCACTTTTGGGAATAACCCCCCATGCAGCAGAGGTTCGCCTCGATAGCACAAGCTCGACCATGTTCATAGCAGCACTGTTTACAATAGCAAAGTCATGGAATCAACCTAAATGTCCAACAGTTGACGAGTGGATAAGGAAACTGTGGTACATCTATACAATGGAGTACTACTCAGCCATCAAAAATGGATGTCATTAGAAACAATTATATTAAGTGAAGTATCCCAAACCCAGAAAATTAAGTGCCGTATGTACTCCCTAATAGGTGGCTACTAGTACCAAACTCACCCAGCCCACATTGAGACACTCAAAAAGTAAACCTATGTAACACAGTAATTGCAAGGATTATGAACAAGAGAGATGGGGTAGGAGGGCCACACCAGAAACAAGGAGAGAGGGGACCATGTTACAGCAGAGAAAATAGGCCTCCATCAAGGTCTGCAAGTAAGTAATGAGAAACCTGGTTAAGTTCACAGACATTCTTTCCTGATCTCACCAGAAGGGGAGGGCATATAGTCTAGCAGATAAAAAGTAATCATTTTGCAAATGGGTGATGGACCCCTCCCTCACTGAGGTTTCCTACTCTTATTACATCTACCCTTGAATGTGCTATTATAACAAGACTCCAGTTTAACAGCTTTTTGTCTCTGGCCAGGGGGTGACATACAGTGCCCAGCAGAATGGAGTGAAGGGCATTGCAGGAGCAGCAAAACTGCAAAAGAAAATCAACAAACCACAATCCAGAACTTCAGAGACTATATCAATCACATAGAACTAGGCCAGCCTAATCTCTCCCCATCCTGGAGCTCAGGGACATTTGCGGAAGAGGGGGCGGTAAGATTGTAAGAGCAAAAGGATGGGAGGAGCAACGATTTGCAAGATTCTCAACAATAGTTGGGGCCAAAGCAATTATAATGGGACTTTGCATGCCCTGCGCAATGTCCAGCGCACTGTTGCCCTCATAAAGTCTAGCATCTGTTAAGGGCACCGAGACCCCTGGAGGCAAGGGATTGACAGCCATAGTAGTGATCTTATGCTTAAGGGGAACAAGAGAAAGGGCTTATGGAAATGCCACTGTGTCCTTATATGTCATCGGAGAGGAGGACCCAGTGGAGAGTTAGGCGTACACAATAAAGGACTCTCTGGGAATTGGGGGGGAGGCACTGGGGAATGGGGAGGGGGAGGAGGGGGTTTGGGGGGAGGAGGGGGGAGGGAGGGAACTGGTAAAAAAATTTTTAAATGTATAATTAAATTTTTAATAAAAAAAATACAACAAAGCTATAGTAACCAAACCTGAAAAGAATGGACGTTTTCAATAAATGGTACAGAAAAGTTTAAAAGCCCAACATGTGAACAATGAAAATAAGACCCTTATCTCACAGCAGTCATAAAAATCAAGTAAAAATGAACTAAAAACTTAAGTATAACAGCTGAAACTCTGAAACTATCAGAACAAGAAGAAAAAATTTCAGGACAGTAGTTAATGAAATGTTCTGAACAAGGTCTGCAAAGCACAACAAATGAAGGTAGAAACAGAATACTGGAATTAGGTCAAACTAAAAAAGCTTCTACAGCCAAATAAATAATAAGCAGAGAGAAGAGATAACCTGAAGAATGGATGGAATACTCAGAAACGTACAACAGGAAAACATTATATTTTCAAAATTCATATAAACCATTAAACATTCAGTGATGAAAACCTTGAGAGGAAGCAGTGTCTGATTTTACCCAAGGGGAGGCAAGAGAGTGAGTGTTCAGAAGGAAAGTAATGCTTTAACTAAAAGTTCATGCATATATACAGGTTGTAGAAAGGATTGGGGTTTTTAAACACATTACTAATTGAAGAATTAGCAATTTTCAGTAGAAAATACAGGATGTAAAAAGAAGAATGTAGAAGAAGATAAAAAAGAATTGGTTACCATATTTGAAACAATCTTAACAGCCTAAGCAAGAATTTAGATTTAAGTACAATTGATGAAGGAATGAAGAAAGGAAATGTTCCTTCCTTAGCTTTTCACTGATTACACTGTAAACCGAGAGACAAGACAGAAATTGAGGGTACTGTATTCATGGACTTAAAGCCAATAAGCAAAAATAGGAAATGAAAAAGCTGGAAGGGAAATAGTTAACTTGATTTATGACATTTAAGATTGAATTACAGAACCACTTGATTTGGTATGCAAACATGAAGATAGATCCTAATAAAGAGTCAGAGATCAAGGACATGTAGTTAACATAAGCAGCGATAGTTGAACTCTAAATTGTGAGCAAACTATGTCATTCAGATAGAACAAGAGGAAAGAGAAGAAAGCCAAAAACGTGAAAATTGAGAAAACGTGAAAATTTGGAAACAGAAAAGAAAAAAAAACTAATAGTGTGGCAAAGAAAAGGGAGGGTGTAAAGAAGCACACGGGCAAGAGTGAGAGGAGTGGGAGGTGTTAGTGAAGGGAGGGAGTATGAAAGGAAGCATAGATGAATACTCAATATAAAAGTAAAAAAATAAAATAAAGTTGTTTGAAACAATAAAAAATGGAGGGTGAACAGCCAGGTCAATGATTTCTTGAAGGTAAAGTTTCCTTCAGGAAGAAAGGTGGGTGTGTTATGTCAAGATTACAAGCAATTGAAGGAGAAACTAAAAGTGACCTATTGTATTTCAGAATTTAAAAACAATAGCCTAAGAAGACTGGAAAATGACTTTCTCTGTTATGGGTATTCAAGTCAGGTGTCAGTATGATTAAGAGGTGGAATGAGTTGAAGATCCAGAAAGATAGAAGACAGTGAATAAATGAAACATTAAATATGTGTGCAGACTTACAGTGGTTTCTCCTTCTTTGTTTTTTATACAGAAGGTGAAGAGATGACTATGACTTGGATATGAAATGTCCTCCACAGGTGCATGTGCTTGGACACATGGTTTCAAGCTGATGGCACTTTTTGGGAGGTTGTGGAAGGATTAGGAGGTAGAGCCTAGCTGGAGGAGGTGAGTTTACGTGAGGGAATTCTTTAGAGTTGTAGTCTGGCCTGAATCTAACTGATTCTGATTCTCTCTCTCTCTCTCTCTCTGAGAATCCATTACCCCAGCAATTAATTGCTTATTGCTTTTGTGATCTTGGACAAGAATTGTGTTAGGCTTCTCTAAGGGAACAGAACTGATATACATACAAAGAAACGTTTAAAATTCACTGCATAAAACAAAAGCAACGTAGTTTGACATTAGCTGGCTGTCATTGTCCACTTCTTGAACTGAACTTCTCGGAAGATCAAGATTCCTTAAAAGTCAGGAACCTGTACTCTCAATCAGGTTAGAGGGTTGAGGAGAATGGGTGGACTCTGATGTCACAGAGGGACAGCCGCAAAGCCAAAGATGGTGGGCTCCAATAGCAATGAGGATTAGCAGCAAAACTATAGATGCTGGGGCTCCAATGCCAGCCAAGAACAGAGGCAGCTGAGGAGCAAGGTGATATCAGACTAGTAGTTGACTCAACACAAGTTGGCACAGGGCAAGAGAAAGGCAAGTCCCTCCCCCTTACACTGCCTTTTATCTGGTCCTCCGCTGGAAAGCACCACCCACTATGGGCTGGGTTTTCCATATCAATTAAATAATCGCCTGCAAGGCTATTCAAGGGCTTGCTCTAACTATCAATTCTCCACAGCTGTGCCCTAAACTCAACCTATGACTGTCAAATTGACATCTGAATCTATCTTAAGAATCTTCTGTATCTTGTGGCGTTCATAAGTATTTTAAGTAGTTAACGCTACTTAACTTCTTGACTCTTAGAAGCCCGCCACCTCCTTTCATAGAAGAATGGTTTCAGCCAGGAAAAGAGTTACACTTCCTCTACTTTAGAAAAATAAAAGCACATCTGTTTTCCCAGTTTCTATGCTTACGATACTATGTGGTATTTGTAGGAAGTTATAATACTAAAAATAATGAAAATATCTGTCCAAGAATTCATAGCAAAATAAAGAGGTTGGCTAGATATCTGTATTCAGATTTCAATTGCTTTAAAAAGACTTTCTGTATCCCGTGTTTTCCCATCTTGAAAGAGTTTATTGAAACCTATTCTTTTTTTAATACATTTTTTATTATTATTTCCACTCACACAAACTTAATAGGTACACCAGTTCCCTCCCTCCCTCCTCCTCCCCCCCTCACCCCCTGCTCCCCCTCCCCTCACCCCTTCCTCCTCATCCCCCAGTGCCTCCCGCCCCAATTTCCAGAGAGACCTTTATTGTGCATGCCTGACTCGACTCTGGGCCCTCCTCTCCCATGACATACAAGGACCCAGTGGCATTTCCCTGAACCCTTTCCCATGTTCCCCTGAAACCTATTCTTTTAAAAGCAAGTTGATTCACAAATCGGTAATAGTTTCCAAACAACAAAGAGGACAAGAACAATTATCAGTTATTTTCCTACTTAATCTTCCTGTGGATATGATTAAGTGCTCTTAAATAAATTATTAAATATGACATTAAAAGCAACTTGAGGAAGGAAGGATTTATTTCAGCTCACAATTTCTACATGTTGTCCATAATGATAAGGAAGCCAAAGCAGTGGCTGCTTGAAGAAGCTGATCACGTCACATCACAATTAGATGTGGAGAGCATCGGATGTTCAATTGGAAAGCAGGAAGCTACAAATACTTGCTGGTATTCAGTTCCCTTTCTCCATTGATGCAGCTTAGGATCCCTCCTTGGGAATAGTGCTACCCACAGTGGGTGGCGTCTTTCTACCTCATCATGGGATCAAGATAATTCTTCACAGGCATTCACAGAGGCCACTTTCCCAGGTGATTCTACGTTATGTCAAGTTGACAACACAAAACTACTCTGGTATTTTTCAAGGTCATGCTCCAAATTGTCTAATTGATCCTCCAGCAATTACTTGTTTCTTTAAGTGGCATATGTTTGATTTTCTATGTAGTAGGCAAATTTATATCTAAAGGCATTCTGAAGGGAATACAAATGATTCTGTTCATAACAATGTCTGAGGGTTATGTTTGTCTGATAGAGATCCAATTGATTTATGCCTGTATACATTGTTGCATCCTTTATGATACTGATCAGTATATAGAGTCTATTAAAAAATTCATTTATGGACTTCTATTCACATGCAAATACACACACAGAGGGAGGGAGGGAGAGAGAGCTAAAGAGAGAGATTGAGAGAGAGAGAGAGAGAGAGAGAGAGAGAGACCAGTTCTTCAAATACAAATTCTCTTTGAGCTGGCTTTAATATCCTACTGATTTCCTTGCATTTCATGAATAAAAACAAAATACCCCATAAGTTTATTTTACATTTTTAAGGAAGTGATGAGTTGATTTTCAGAAACTGAGCTTCATTGCAAATTAGGCACTCAGCTAGACCAACCACAATTTTAAATACTTCCTGATCTTCCAAATGAGCTTCACATCAACATCAAACTCTAAGAAAATAAACTTAAATTCACAGACCTCTCCAACAGTATGGATTTACTGCTTGAATACATTAATTTCATCAACCAAAATAAAATTAAGTCGAATTAGACCTATTCATATTATGCAAGTAATAGAATCTCCACCTCATTGAGACACCAAAGTTTTACAAAATGGGTATTAGTGAAAATTGTTGAACAGACTAACCACAGCATTGTGGAGCTATTTTTACAATGAAACCTGCATTTTGTCTAACAAGTTCCCTTGGGAACTGGAAAAAAAAAAGCACACATTGACATAGAAACAGTTTCTGTTGAAAATTTAAGCATAAATCCTCACGGACTAAGTTTGCACTTTTGGATAAAATTTATGACATAAACAATGCCTTAACTTTTCATGCAGTTAAATAGAAAATATATTCAATATTTAATGTGTCTGTTAAAGAAAATACATGGTAGAAGTACTATTTGAAAAACAGCAAAAATAATTAATAAAACAGAAACCATGGTCTTTTTAAAGAAAAGATGCAAATCTGATTGTCGTAATTTACCAGTGCCACAGAAGAGACTTATATTAGGAAATTCATTTTGTGTCTTCATAGACATTTTTATGATTTAGACAATGTATTATTCAAACCACCCTTATCTAGTTAGTAGTTAATATAGACAGATCCACCACCTAGATATTCTGAAAAGGCCATTTGTATAATGGTCATATCAGCAAGAAACGAACCTAACCACACTGTCATTCGGCTCCAGCCACTGCACAGATGGCATTTTCTTATGCAGTCATGTCAGGAGCATTTGTGAGTACAGACAAAAATATTCCACATATTGTAGTAATTAGGAATTTCTTCTTTCTATGTTTTAATATTTCAGTAAGCAGTCTGAAAATAATTTAAGAAGTCATTAGGAAACATAGAACATATATTACAAAAAAGAAATATAGATCATAAATATACTACAGTTTCAAGCATACGTATGTAGAATATATATATTAAATGTTCAGATTAGGATGTGTATGTGTGTGTGTGTGTGTGTGTGTGTGTGTGTGTGTGTGTGTGTGTGATGGATACACACAAGTGCAGAGGCACACTCATTTATCTGCATGTGGAAAGTTAGAGGTTGATATTTGGTATCTTCATCCATCTATCTTCAACATTTTTTTTCATGAGACAGGCCCTCTCTCTGAACCTGGAGCTTGTGCTCTGACCAGAATGGAGGGTAGTGAGCCCAAGGGATTTGCCTTTCGCCACCCTCCCTAGCCCTGAGGTTGCAGACATGATACCTGGAGGTCCAAATTCTTGTCCACATTCTTGAACAGCAAACACTTTCCTCATGGGGCCATCTCCCCCAGTCGCTGAAGCACATTATTAAAGTGAAGAGCATAGATGATAAAATGCTATGGTAATCACCAGGACTGTTCTCTGCAAATATAGGTCTTCAGTTCTGACTTATGGTATTAGGGATAACAGTTCTTGGCCTTTCATGGTTACATGGAAAAAGTTGTGTTCTGCACAATTAGTTGTGAGTATGATGAAGACCACTTTTGGGCCAAAACATTGCCATGCTGATTTCAGACACAGAGTATCATGACTGGAACAGCCCTGGAAGGCCGAGACTAGGAATCTCCAGAACAAGCAATAAAGGAGTAGAGCAGTCCAGGATGATTTGCAATGTCCCTCTTGTTCCTCCACCGCACACACACTCAAGTGCCCTCTTGCACTAAACATACATACCCTTGGTAGGTAGGTTTGGATAGAGGAAGTGGATCGTTGGAACTGATTCTGAGACCTCTTTTCCTGGCTGTTTTCTGCTTCCTGATCTGTGCAAAAGTGAGCAAGCTCCCACCACTACAGCTGTGAATCACTCCTACCAAGCAAATCTCCCTGCTGTGATAGAATATATCGTGAGAATTCCCATGACCACAGTTGTGAACTATCCCCAGCACAAATCTTCCTTTGTATGATGGAACAGACCCTCCCATACGTAAACCAAAGTAAACATTTTCTTCCCAAAGATGTTTTGATCATTTATTTGGTCATAGTGACAAGAAAAACTTCCAATATAGGCTACAATATTCATTTCAGTGTCTTTATTTGATGAAAGCCTTATGAAATACAGATTATGAAATGAAACCGTGCTAAAGTTAAAAGACAGAGCATTAGACTGGACAACCTTCAATGTTGCAATTATTGTGTCTCCTTTAAATGAATTCATCAGTATTCACTATAATAATGGATTCAATGACAAGTTGGTTGACCTTCTACTAAAGTTTCTGGTATGAATCAATATTCATGAGTAAAGATGGTGGCTGCTATTTATATGCTGACAGACTGTCAGAGCCAATAATGTCTCTAAATCCTGCTTAGTAAACCTATTGACTCAGCTCATATAACTGAGAGAGGAGGCTTGGGTCTGAATTCTTCTGGTAAATGTGCTTAATTCTGGCAGGACAATTTGGAGCTAATGTCATTTTTCATTATGTATATACACCTTTGTTTTACTTTAATATCAGCCAGTTTTGAGATAGCTGCTTTCAAGTTGGGGACCTGGCATCAAAAAGGAAAGAAAACATGAAAATATTTTGCACTGGGTTTTAAAAGTGTGGTCTGTGGACCAGCAATGTCAACACAGCTTATGTACTTCCTAGAAATATTATACTCTGGTCCTGCCTAGGGGCCACTGAGATGGAAATTCTAGACAAGGACACATGATAATCTATGCTTTCACAAGCACTTCATCAGAACTAGATGGTAAAGTTTAGAACATCTGCTTTAGTATCTTCTACAGTAATCACTGATATCAGCAGATGGCATATCTCTTTCAGTAGAGTTGAGGATCAGTCTTCCCCCAATCCTTGACATTTAGATTTGCCTTCCCTCAGTAACTGGGGGGGGGGAGATGACATAGTTGCAACCTTCCCTTGTGTGTATATCCTTAGTTATTACACAATCACACATATTTTAGTCCTGTTGGGAAAGTAAATAATGAGAATTATTTCAATCTAAATTAACATTACAACAAGTCTTCAAACTTAATGCAATCTGTTGTATCTAAATGCAGCTTAGTGATAGTCTATAAAGACGAATAAATGTATCACTGAAATGTCCTTCACAGATGGCTGATGGTTCACAAGGAATCTTGAAAGATCTGGAACTGTGGACAATGAAATCTTCACTGTGGATTCTCACTACAATAACTAATTTATATTATTGGCCAAGGTCATCTCTTCAATGTTATCTTGTCAAAATCAGTGTTATTCTCAATATTTGTATCAAGATTTCAGAGATTTTCCTTTATTCCAATCAATATAAGTAAGAAGTTATCATATGGTCCATACATGCCTCTACTTTGGGGAGAAACTCTAAGCAAATTTTGAGACTGTCTGCTTGAAATAATCATATATTTTAAGAAGCATTACCAGCATATATCTAAATTCAATTTCTGTGTCATCTCCTGAAATACAAACCCTCTTGAAAGTACTACTTATCTCATACAAATGTGAGGCTCCAAAAACATCCATGTTCTTTAAATCTTTGGAAATATATGACAAAACTTTGTCATGATACTAAAAGGAGAAACATTCAGTATTGCCACTAAAGAGTAAAATTTAAATATGAACTAAGGATGCAGCTGAAAAGAGAAACTGCAATTTCCAAGAGTTCAAGTCAAAGTTAGGATAAAATCAATACTGCCATACTGTTACTATTCTCTGTGTGGAAAGATGTGGAATGCAAATGTTGCAGTTGCTCTTCTTTTGTTGCTATGAGACAACGCTCATAAATAACTTAGGGTAGAAAGAGAGATTGATTTGGCTTATGGCTCCAGAGGAGAGATGTAGTCCATTATGGTGGGAATCATATCGCAGAAGGCATGGATGGTGGCAGAAGCAGGAGGCTGATTCAGGTCACCATGGCAATAAAGAGGGAGTCAAAGCAAGAGAGGGAACTGAGGAAGTATAACCTAACTATCGAACATCAAAACCTCCTTCTAGAAAGGATCCATCTCCTAAAGACACCACAACCTTCTCAATCATCAACACGAGCTAAGGATGCAAACACATGAATCTGTGTGGGGCAACTCACATTCAAAACGTGGTTGCAAAGTCTAAGAATTATCCCTTCTGTGATGTCACCAACCGTGGATGGTGAGATAATTATATGTACATCGATAATCTCACTTTGACCTCATTCTATAGAATGTGACTGTTTTTTCTGTCTCTGTTAGTATCTTAATGGGAAATATTCAATCTACAACAAAGCAGGAAATAATGAAAATTGCCATGTTGGGGCAGGCAAACATAGAAAATAGCTTGCCAATGTGGTACTTCACATTTGCTTGGATTATGCACTCCATAACTAGCAAACAAGGAAACTCACATGCACGTATTATGTACACACATAGCTCTCACACAATAATACACCTACAAGTTAGGACCCTCCCTATCTCCCACTGCATGTATAAGCCACTCCAAAAAGGTGCTAATATCAGTGATTACCACGGACTCACCTCTGATAGACACTTTCTTGAAATGCAATCCAAGTATAAAAATAATGTCCAAGCATGCAAATAAAAACTGATCTGACTTGTACTTGTCTTGGGTGCATGCACAAGAAGAACTGTGTCTTTTGAGTGAATCTTTAGAAAGAATCTCCTATGTACCATCTGATGTGTATGCATAATTGATGCATATGGTTAAAATCATATATAGCATGGGAAAGAAAATGCACAGTAGAGAAATGATTATATAACCTAAACTGCCAACCAGAATAGAGAACCACCTTTATTTAAATACCTGGGAACAAAGTGCATCCTTCTTCTATATTCTGTAAAATGAAGCCCCAAACAGTAACTGTGGGCCTTGAGTGCTCGCCATTCATTCAGCCGCTTTGCTTTTGAGTATTTTCCTTGCTGCGTTGCAGCCTTTATTTCAATTCCTAGAATAAGATACCAAGAACCTGAAAAGAATCCAATCCAGACACTAACCACCATTAAAAAATTGTACGATTTAACTCACAATGTTAAAAATAGCGTTTCTCTTTGTTTCACATTTGCCTCTAGCCTCATTACTATTTGTCATTAATATCTGTTATGGGAAAGTGTTTCACTCTAGAAATGCAACTTCATCAGAACTCATCACGAGAAACATGGGACAATCACATAAGAAAATAAGCTAAGATTATAAGAAATGGCTTTTAGAAGAAAAATTTAGAAAAAAATTTTAAGGAACCATGAAGATAATGTTAGGTAGTACAAAAAAAAAAAAAAAAAACGGTCTTAAAAAAAACTCAAGGTAAAGATTGTATATAGTTTTTCTTCCTCTATTTCAAATTAAGCAAGGGAAAACTCTTCAACACTGTACTAGAGGTTTTACTTCTCTTTTAAAAACTTTCCTTCTCACAAAGAAGAGCCAAGCTATTGGCCAATAAGAGAAATTCAATGACATTAATTAGATATTCTTTGAAATTATTCTTACCATTAACTCTGACATAATTTATTGAATGCCACAAAATGATAGTGTTCAAGGAATCTTGTCTTTTTATTGTCTTTGCAATTTTATTCTATAATTTCAAGAAGTTTTAGTTGTTGAGATTTTTCATACATTAGATAGATTTATTTGTAGGCATCTGATTTAAGTCACCATTTCATCATAATATATGGAGAATGTACTAGGTTTTAATGAACTATAAAGTTCTTCAATGCTCATGTATATTTGGACTATAAATGCCAATTGCATTGAGCATTCATTTCTTTTTCTAGATCTGAGAATTTTTCTTCTATAATTTCATTAAATAGATTACTACCCCTTTTGTTTTTAATCTCAGTTCCTTCTTCTGCCCACAAGGATTCTTAAAGTCAGTATCTTGATCATACCTTTAATATCCTATAAGTCTTGATTATGTTCATTTGCATTTTAATTAATAATTGAGTAACTAATAGTATTCCCATGATCTTGCTCTCCACTTATATTATTTCTTCTACTTGTTCAAGGTCATTATTGAAATTCATACATTAATATTTCTATTTCCAACATTTATATTTGAGATTTTCCCCAAAACCATAATTTCCTTGTTGAATTTCATTTCCATGATGTTGATTGTTTCATACATATTGCTGATTTTTCTTAAACATTTTGTTGATTTTCTCATTTATTTTGTGGTCATTCTTCTCTAGAATGTGGATTGCTTTCCTTAATTCATGCAAGTGCTTGTTTGTATCTGTTTTGAGGTGAGATGATAGATAATTTTTACAGGTAAGTTTGGATTTCCTCATGTAGCATGAATATAATTGCACACTGGACATTTCCTAAACCCTGGTTTTTGTTTTCAGTCTTTGCTAAAGACTAAGAGCACTGTACTTCAAGATTTACCCATTATATTACAAATCTGAATGTGCCTATGGTTTTACTTCTAAACAAAACTGTTGAAGAATAAAAAGCGAAGGAGAGAGGGAGAGAAACTAAGAATGTGCATTTGTTTGGCTATATTGATATGTCTTATGCTTGTATCTCTCAAAAATTCATGGTGGAAGTTAATACACACTGCAAATGTGTTGAGAGGGGACATTTTTATAATGTTCTAATATGCTGAGACATCAGTATCTTTATAAGGGAGACTAAAAGAAAAATGTCTTTCCCACTTTGCTCTGGTATAAGAAGGTGCCATTTTGGACTAAATAAGTGTCATGGTTTGAAATGTGAGTTGTGCCTCACAGTCTCATGTATTTGAATCTTTAGTTGTTTGGAAAGTCATGAAAACTTTAGAAGGTAGAGTTTTCCTGAAGGAAGGCAATCATAGTGGGTTGATCTTGAGGTTGATGAGCCCCATCCTGTTTCAGTGAGTCTACTCTTGAGTTTGCAGCAGCAGCCTGCGGCCTCCATTATATCTGCAGTGACCTAAGCCACCTCCAACTTCTGTGACCAGTGATACTTTTTGGTCCTTGAAGGACTTTTATCTACCCTCTGGAACCATAAGCTGAAGAAATAAGCAGAGTTTGTAAATATATTTGCTTCACAATATAGTCTCCACACTCTATTATCTTGAGATTAGTAAATCATTCCTATCAGTGACAAAGCGGGAGATGCCCGGAGTCAGTCTCCCACGTTGTCTCAGACTTGGAGGGCTTCATTCAGCACAGAGGCAGCCTCACCTCCAGCCTGCTCGCAGCCACCGTAGCACCTGTCAGCTTGGGACCTTCCACCATTTTTTTAAAGTGCACCAAACTTGTCTTCTTACACAGAATTAGCAGGCTGTTAGAAAAAAATGCTTGTTTTTCATAAAGAAAAAAAAAACACATCTTCATATTATTTTGTTGGCACCATTTCATTCCAAGCTAGCCTAGAATTGTAGATATTATTGTGAGAAAAGATCTCCTCCTCATATAAAGATCTATACAAGCGAAAAGAGTTTATGTAATGAAAAAAATGTGGCAATACTCATTTCAGTGGCATTCAAATGACAAAAAATCCAAATAGTAAACCACGAGCTAACACAATTTGGTAAAACATTGCTCTACAATTGAGCCTCCTAGGGAAAAAAAATTAAGGTGAGGTCAAGAAGGAAAATAGTCTGGGGCTGGAGAGGTGGCTCAGGGGTTAACCTTCTGCCTACAGAAGGTCCTGAGTTCGGATCCTAGACCCTACGTATAGACGCCGGGCGGAAGCGGGGGCAGCCTGCGTTTCCGGTCCTGGTAAGGCGTGGCCTGTGAATCCCAGGGCAGAGCAAACAAGGAGGTGGAGGCGGTTCATGGTGGTTCCCGAATTCGTCCGTGGTTCTACAAACACACACACACACACACACACACACACACACACACACACACACACACCATTGAATAAATAATAACATAATAAAAAAACTTTAAGGAAAAGAGTCATCTAAGACTGAATATACATACAAAGAAGATTTTCAAAGGCTTGCTTCAACAAGCAAAAATCTTAAGGGAAATAATAAAAACAGCAGAATTTGGACGATCATGCCCACAGCCTCACTTTAAAGCCAAGGACTATCTAGTGTGTCCTTGTCCCTCTGTACTTTATTTTTTGGCTAGCAACCAACCTTCCTAAAGTGGAAAGATAATCAGAAACAAACCATCCCAAAACGAATGCATGAAAATGCATAGGGTGAAGGACAGCTGTGGAGGGCAACCAAAGCATGTCTGCAGAAGGACAAAATGAAAAACAAAAGACACTGAAGAAATAATAAATCCCTCCTCGGAAAAAAAGGAAAAAGTAAGTTGAGATTTGAATTGAAGGAGCTGTCTGCATTGTGGACACTTATCTGGGCTGTAGTATTGAGATTTTTTTTTTTCTTTTAAGCGAGCACTAACCTTAGTTTTGCTCTGTGGAAGTGATTTCTGGATGTTGCTCATTGACTGCATGCTGTTTGTAAATGAATGAGATTACCTTCAATAGTATAGACAAACTTCACCCAGTGAAGGTCACAGAGTGTCTGGAAGTTAAGCACTCAGACAGTGTTCTAGGAAAGTAAAACTAGACATCCAGACAAATTTCTGGTACAGAAATATGAGAAAGAAAAAGACACCAATAGAAGCATCACAGCATAATAAAAGCTAATTTATGTAATGACGACTAATATTGCCATCATAAAATGTCTATGCGTTTTCAAAACAAGATATGACTCATTTTTCTTGTAATTTAAAACTAGGGAATATTAGTATGACCACTAACAAATGAAGTGAATTTTCTTCCTTGTGAATGCATTATAACTTCTTAAATTCAGAGATGCCAGAGATGAATTAGTTCACCTCTCATCTTATGGCCTTTTTGATTTAGGATTGAATTGTCATCTATGGTTAACACAAAAGATCGTTTCAAAATGAGGGACTTTAGCAATGGAAACATTGGAAGTGCTCTGTAAATGCTGTTCTCCTTCCAGGATAATGTGAATATGACTGTGACATATGCCAACAACACGTACTGTGGGATGAATCCATTTTCTTCCACAGGGACCTCCCTGATCACTAGCTGCATTGAGTTCATCTTCTGCCCTGACAGGCTCTCCCGGGGAGGAGGCATAGGGTTTACTATTTAACCACGTGGTAAATTTATCTGTCAGTAGATTAAAAATCCTGGGAACATGCACATTTCTTTATTCATTGTCAAATAAGGTGAGTATATTCCAAATACTACCTTTTGCAGGAAATACCTTTTTTTAATGCTCAGAACAATCCCCTGACATGGTATCATTATACCCATTTTCCCAAATGGGAGAAACTATGGCCCAATCAAACTAGACATTAATTGTTAGTTTCCAAAAGCTTCCTTGTTTCACTATTGCATCAAGCAATTGGAGACCAAAGGAGAAGATGAGCATATGTCAGATTCATACTATGGTAAACCATTCTAATGTCTCTTTATGTTAATGCATGTAGTTGTTATAAAAATAACATAAAAGGTATGGAAAATAGTGGAAGCAAGTCAAGTGGTGTCAAGTATACTGAAGGTAATTTGGAAGATAAATTCTTCTATCTGGCATTTCATTTCCTTTTGAAAAGAATATTTTTATATGGGAATAATTGCAATTCTCATCAGATGTCAGTGATTATAATGTTGTAAGTTCCTGAGTAATCTTCCCTTGGTTCCACGACAATAATATTCTTCCTATCTATAATGAGTTCATAAAGCCAGACAATTAGTATTCATAAAATTCTATGTATTACACATGTCCTTTGGATTTCATCAACTCTTATATGTACTTATTACCTTATTGGAAGTGTGTGTGTGTGCATTTCTATAAAATGATCTCATATGCATGTATCTGTTCAGTCATTCTCAACAACCATTTCAAGTCCAGTTTCACGGGTAGCATGAGCAGCACACACAAATTTCCTTCTTTCGGGTCAGGATTCTCACTGATAACTATACATATGATAACATGTTCTGGACTCTCTACATGCTATACATGCAGTTCCCTTGAAGGCACAATAAATTTATTTTTAAACGTTTCAACATATGTTTAAATGATGCTTGCAGATGTTACATTAGGTGGAAATGCATGTACTCTCTTTTACAAACTAGTTCGGTTATTGCTAGGGAACTGTTTCACATGGTTATTAAAATATTGAGAAAAATAATAGACTTCACAAATAATTTTTAGAAGGTTTTCAAAATTTATTTTTAATTGAAGAAGTAAAACTAAATAGTTATGTTGTTAGAAGCAGACATAATTACATTCAGAACTTCTCAAACATGCAAAGGCTTTTAAGGGATATTTAATATATTTCTCCATTTTATGAGATCACATAAGATACTAGGAGATTTGTCCGAAGGACACAGTGAATTAGTGTTTAGCCCGAATTAAAACATGCATGATTCCATGCAATAAACTTTCCAATGAAAACTAACTTGTGAAGAAAAATAAAGAACTCCAAAGTCAAACTCCGACAGGTTTAGATGAAGCAGAGATTGAGAACATTTAATGATTAATAAGAGTTCCCCAGTCACACAATTTTCATTTTATATTTGATATGTCTATAATCTATTTTCATTAAATAAATTTATAACTGGTCATAATATGTTAAAATACAAGTAATCGGTGAAATGTGATGTGTAGATATATACAGCAGTCTAAACAAACAATAGCTATCAATATAACTCATGAGAACAAAGAATGTCAATCTGTTTATAATGCTCACCATCATTTTCATCTAAAAATAGTATTGTTGCAATTTCTACTCGATATATCTCCTAATTAATAAATTTTATATTAACTATAATTTACTATTTATAATTTACATCAGAGCTTAATAACTGCCTAAACCCTTTCATATACTTCTTCTTTGTATTTCTTATCATTGCAAAATTGCATTGCACAGGAACCCAGTCTTAAGGACAAAGATTCAGATGTGAGAGCAATCTAACCATGACCACTGTTCCCTCATGGATTGTTAGGCTCGATTTGGCTGATCTGACTTGCCAGGCAGGCATCCCCTTCCTCCCATGTAGCACTTCTCACACATCCCTCCTGAAGCCCTGGGCTCTGACTAAGCAGATGGCCTTAGGGAAAGAGGGGAAAACCATTCTTTGGTCAAGGGTACATAAGTAGCTCTTCTCCAAACAAACTCAAGAATAGTGAGAAGTCTGTTACACTAGATATTACAGATCTTAATAGAAGGTTTTGTTTTTTTTTTTTACTGTGCCAGCAGAAAGTCTATATACACCCTGAAAATCTTCTATCAAAGCACCAAGTGGAAAGAAAATTAATATGCAGGAGAGTTGATGAAATGGGACTAAACTCCCGACAATGCCTCATCAGCAATCTGTACACACAGGAGGATTAGACACGTTACCTTGCAGTGCAGGGTGCCAATTACTTCAGAAGGTTGCCAAGGAAAGCTCTAGAGAAAGTCTTAGGGAACTTTGTTTCCCATCTGGTTTGTTCTTCCAGGACGCTGTATGACCTTGGGACAAAGTACACAGCCTCCTAAGTCAATTAGGAATGCTCTCCCTCTAAGATACCATGATCCCACCTTAGCATTAAAAGCATCTTTCGCTTCTATAGAAGGCAAAAAATTCATCACAGACTTAGAATAGCGAATGTTTTAAAATATCTCCATTTCAACATAAGGGAAGCTTTAAGTGACTTTGTGAAAATAGGTTTCAGACTTTAAAAGTAAGAAGAATCTTATCTTTAAAAGCAGAATCCAGGGTCAACTGACCTTTTACTGGAACTTGAAGAGTGCTTTGCTTGCTCTTTGCTTATCTTATATATAAGAACAAGCAAGTAAAGATGAGTTATAAGAAAACACTCGGGGACGTTTCACCGTTTCTATTACATTGTAGGATGGTGGCATGCTATTTCATTACACTCTCACTGAAGGCTGCAGAAAACAAAGCAAATGTTAATATCTTTATAACATATTCTGTATGATAAAGAAGTAGAGAGTAGAGTCATCATAACTCCAAAGAGAAATGGAATGGGATGTCCTACACTCCACTAGAGAGACAAATTTCTATAAGTACATTTCAAGTTCATCTTCAATCCAAGGCTAAGTATGTGCTAAGTATGACTGCACACATGAAAATCCAGCAAGGACTTTGCCTCTCAAGTGCAGATTCACGCAAATGCTTCACTTAGAAGTCTCACAGCCATGATGACTTCTGCATGCTTCAAGTGAACTATGTTCTTGTATCCCCATCAAGCATGGTCTGGCATCAACATTCCCCTGACACCTCCATGGGGTATGTGCTGGTTACTCTTCTCTGTTACTGCTGTGAGACACCACTGAGGTCCAAACAACTTAAGAAGAGAAGAAGGGTGATATATTCAGCTTAAGGTTCCATAGGGAGATAGGTCCTACATGGCGGAAAAGGCATGGCTGACTGGCAGAAGAAGGGGTTGACTTAGCTCACTACAGGACATGATGGAGGCCAAAACCAGCTGCTGAAAGCTCAAGAGCAGACTCACTCGCTGAAGTACCATGGGGCTGACCAACCTCAAGGCCCACCCCCTAAAGCCGGTGAGTCCCTTCCTCCAACAAGGCTCCACCTCCTAAAGGTACCATGACTTTCCCAAACAACTGAAGGTGAAGATACAAACACATGACCCTGTGGGGAAACGATTCACATTTCAGACCCTAACAGGGTAACTCAATTCTTCCTTCTTCCTGCCTACTTCTGAAACTTATCTTGTGAAACGTGGCTAATGTCTGGCTTCTGATGTGATTTGACCACACAAGATTTTCCACACTTTCTCTAAGTCATCAGCACCTCTGGATTGAATTATTCTGGGAGATATCTACCTTTCTTTTTTATTGAATCATATTCTGAACTCTCTTTGACCATCACAATTCTCATTTGAGCTCTTGGAAAGATCATTACTACTGTATTGACAACCCTCCTTGTGCTTCCAAGGTATAGTGTTCAATATTCCAAAAAATCCTTTAGGATTTTAGGCTCTGAATCTGGGTCTTCAACCAGAAGACCTGGCGCTTACCTTTGATCCATCCACTCAGGAGTTCCATGTCCAAGAATTGACCAATATCATTCCATGTGAGGCACACTGGGCAAGCTGAATGCAACTCTTTTTTTTTAAATTTTTTTATATTATTTTTATTATTTATTCAATTGTGCGTGTGTGTGTATGTATGTATGTGTGTGTGTAGAACCACGGACTAATTTGGGAACCACCATGGACGCCTCCACCTCCTTCTGCCCCGGGGATTCACAGGCTCTGCCCTACCAGAAGCACAGGCCGCCCACGCTTCCACCTGGCGTCTATATGTGGGGTCTAGGATCCGAACTCAGGATCTTCTGCCTGCAAGGCAGAGGCTTAACCTCTGAGCCACCTCTCCAGCCCCCTGAATGCAACTCTTTATGTGGAGAGTTTCTCTTATCCTTCCTCTAGCCCATGACTACAGTCCACTCCCAGTCCCGTGCACTTCCTGTAAGGTTCAGTGTGAAGAGAGCTGAGCATAGAAGCTCTTCTTGGCTCACCCACCAAAACTAGCTTCTTTCAACTATTACCTGAGTCCACTTCCCCATGTTTCTCTCATGAGAATGTACAATTATATAACTCATTCATAGGTTTATTCTTCATCCTCTTTCTCTTCAGGATATTGCATTCCTGAAAGTATAAAGCAAACATTTCATCTACTCTTGTATTTCCAGTACTGAATTTAGTTGACTATTGCAGGACAGATACTGTCATGGTTTAAAATGTGAGTTGTCCCTCATAGGCTCATGTGTTTGAATCTTTAGTTTGGGAAAGTGATGGTACCTTTAGGAGGTGGAGTCTTGCTGGAGGAACATAATTACTGGGAGGGGGGGTAAGGTTGATGTGAATTTGTTTGTCTTCAGCTTGCAGCAGAAGCTCGCAACCTCCATGATGTCTGCAGTGACTTAAGCCTTCTCCAGTTTCTGTCCCTCAGTCATGTCATTTCCTTCACGAAAGACTGTATCTCTTCCCTGGAACCATAAGCTGCAGAAATCTCCCTTTCTCCCTTAAGTGAGTTGAGTCTCATATCAACAGAAAAGAGTAACCCATACAGACACATCACAAGTAGTTGTTATATAAACACATTCTGTATTGAATTTTACCATCAGGAGTCAAACACAATTTTCTCACAAAAATCAATGCAAAACTAAAGATGTTCTATGGTCATTTGCTTGACCATTTTTTTTCCTTTGTCAGATTTAGTACACAAAACAGGGAAAGTCCAGAAGCCCAACATGTAACAACCGAGAAACTGCTATGCTCTCATAAGAATTTCATGGCAATTTTAACTTGTATTTTTATTTCACATGACTCAATATTTTCTATCAGATCCCACATTATACTTATTGCTTGATGTTTTCTCTTTATAGAATATAAACTTAATTGTATTGTGAATGCTCTGAGGATAACATTAGACATTTTGAATCTTAATTTTTATACATAGTCTTAATGAGTTGTATATAGACCTATTATAATGTTCTATAGTGTTCAACTTTTAGCATCTCATACAATTTACCACCAAGGGACAAAAATAAATTTTCTAACAGCCCTGCACAAAAGTTAAATGAGTTTTAATTTTAAGTGATTTCATAATGCTCAACAGAAAAGTGCTTATAACAATAAAAGGAAACTATAATAAAAACTAATTTGTATAAAACCATATTAATGCTAATAATTTGTAATGATTAATTTTAGATACTCAATTTCCTGGGTTTTATATAATCATCACTATAAATTAAAACAGTGGGGAAACAGAGATATCGAGAATCTACTAGTCAAGGTGTGAGACCTCTGACTAAACTTGTGTTGTTTTGCTTATTCAGGTTGTATTCTGCATAATAGCTTCCAACCAAGTAATTGGATGTGTGTAGCAACTTTGACTGAATTCAGATGGAGAAGAGGAGGGATATATCAAATTTTCTAATATCCACCCCTACAGTAAATCAGCATTTTTTAAAACTACTAATTAGCATTAATACTGAATATAAGTTTCAGAAATCTATTAAGAGTGACTCAACTCTAGTAGTGTAAGGAAGAGCTGATGATGAACTGTGAAACGCAGTGAAGAGCCTGAATAACTTGCCTGAGGCATCTCAAAGGTAAGAAGGAGGGTGAGAAGTCAGAGAAAGTTTCTTCAAATTAGTTGATCTGAGCTTTAAGTTTGGGAAAGAGAAGGTCTTATTTTTATCGTTATTCCAATAGCTCCACTATTTAAAAATAGAAAGAAGTCAAGCATTTTAATCATCTATTGTGAAGTGCCCAGAAGTGAACTTGATTACAGTTATCTGAAAAAAAAAAAAAAAAACCTAGACTGTAGAATAAGGCAAAACTGCATATAATTTTAGGAATGTGTCTTCAACATGGTTTAAAAAGAGGCAGATCCTGGCATGACTCTGGTCCAAATCCTGATCTCACAGTACTTTCTCGTTTGGAGAGAAAGCTGAAGTTCTGAGAAGCTCTGGCTCTCCTTTTCCACATCCTTCTGTACCCTCAGCAGATCCATGCCCCAACACATGCCATCTCTTCTCTTCCTTACTAACCCATCACCAGTTCAGTGGTCCTGTGTATTGCTCTGTAAATGTTCCAAGCATACTCTTCCCTGAAAAAAATCTCCAGATGGCTTATTACACATGCTGAACACGCTTCTCTAACATTCACTAAGTAAGTCTCTCACCTCTCATGTCTTGAATGTCAAATCCCACTTTCTGGAGGAAGACCATCTTAATTCAACATTCCAAGCTTCAACTTGACTCTAATGTCCCCATGGGAACTAGTCCTTCTTGACCTCTTGCTTCTCATGATATTTCTTCCCAGTGAACTATATTATGCACTTCATACTATCTGACGTTCCCCAATAGAACTCAAATTCCCAAACACCTGCTTAAGCAATGGACATTTGAACATATCTGCTGAATAAATACCAAAATCCAGGATTTTACCCATCAAGAAAATAAATGTGCGAGAGAATGGAGCCTGAAGCAGAATTATAAGCCAAAAAGTAGGGGCAAGAGAGATGACTCAAAGGCCTTTGTTGTTCAAGCAAAGGTTCATATCCCAGGTCCCAGGTTAAAAAAAATAAAACCTAGAGGAAATGGGAGAGGTCTACACTTCTGGCAGGGGGAGCCTAGGAACCCCCAGAGCAAAGCAATAAGGAGATAGAGCAATCAAGAGTGATTCCCTGTGTCATCTTTGGGCTTCCACGATGCACACACACTGATATTCTCTCCTCATGCAACCACAGATGCAAAAATAAGTTAAATTAAAAAGTAGGAATGAACTAAAATCCTTCAAAAAACAACAAGACTTTTTGTATCTGGACAAAGTAATTCTCTAAATAGAATGTTTAAAGACTCCTATCCAAAACTGGCCCATTTTCTTTATTCCTTTGAATTTTTTATTTACTTCTTTTCATATATTCTCCTTCCTACCCAGAAGTCTACAGTAAACATTTCTAGCAACAGGAAGCATTTTCTGTGAAATCACTAAAGATGGTTTCTTAGAAAAAGATAGTCAAGAAAGATAGGTTGCTTCCATTTATTCCAAACCAGCAATCAAGGTATTAATGGCAACTGACACTGAAACCAATAGACCATTAAAAAAAAGCTGTAGTATATTGGCCTGGATACATAATTAGCCTTTAGAAATGACTTTATTTTCATCCAAAATTGTCATACTATCCATGTATGAGATATTCATGTAATGTTTAAAATATTCTGCATCTTTTCCGACTGATTATTCAAAAATTGATTTTAACATGAAATTTCAGATCAGTTCAGAGGCAGAGAAAGCTACAATATGCTTCCAATGTAAAAATGATTAATTTTCAGATTCTTTAACACTGAAGTTTCATTTGTCTTTGGTAATCTCTATAATAAAAATGAATTAAGATCCCTAGAAAGCTCATGAACACAGTAGGCAAATAATACAATTGAGGAGAAACTAGTGTACAGGCAAAGCCAACACTGGAGAAAATGCAGTTATTTTACTATTTAAATAAATGAAGACTGTCTCTCTTAAATTATCATAATTTGTCTCTTTCTCTTTCTCTCTCTCTCTCTCTCTCTCTCTCTCTCTCTCTCTCTCTCTCTCTCACACACACACACACACACACACACACACACACACACACACACTGCCTGACTGAGTTTACTTCTATGGAAAACTCTTGCACAAATTCCTTGGCTACAAATTTTCGCACTGGAAAATGAATCTAGGCAAAGGTATAAGAAAGTTCTAATATTTGGAATAAGGTTTGGTTACTACATAAGGCAGATTTAAAAAATAAGTGTGAGTTATTGATTCTTGGTGAAAATTTTTATAAAAGTAAAATTTATAACTCAAATATGTTTGAATTCATTATAAATTGTGAACTATTTGATGGTAGGGATATTTTTTCAGAAGTTATTTTGAGGACTAGATGTAGATTTACTATGAAATTTTGGTGATTCTAATATTGCCAGTGATACAATTTTACTACTCCATTTCAGACAATAATTCCAAATAATGTTTTCAAAACTTTAGAGTAGATTAAATAATTCAACCAGTTATCATTTCTCTTCTCTTCAGATTTCTCATTAGTGCCAAGAAAGACATTCCAATGGGTATCTGTGCTCCTGACATATGTAAGTATTCTACAAAGCATCACCTAAGTTTTAATTGGTGAAGAACATACTCAAAGAGACAGTACATAGCTATTGGTTAGCAAATGATAAATATCGATTGCTCATCTATAGGGTCTTAATCACGAACTTAATCTGATATTTACAAAATCCCACCATGGAAGTGAAGGTAGGGAAATTGGGGATGGGGATGGGAAGATCTTTGAGGCTCCTTTGGCTAGCCAGTCTAGCATATCAATAAGTTTTGCATTTGGAAAAAGAACCTGTCACAAAAATATGGTGAAGAGAGTTAGGGAAAGAAGGCTGATACGAACCTCTCACCTGTTCTCTCTTTCTCTCTCTCTCTCTCTCACACACACACACACACACACACACACGCACGCGCACACACACACACACATAGAAAAACATCCAAGACCTATTCTTCAAACCAATTATAGTTCAGTGAAAGATTAAAATATTCAAAAGTACCTTTTAAAAATGACCTTTGTATATTAACTTGGAATGTTTCTATTCTACAGACTCATAATGAAAGTTAATTCCCAAGGCAACAGGACTAGAGTGAACCTTAAAGGTACTTAGGTTTCTTTAAATATATTCATTATACTATAGAAAAAGTTTTCGGTTAGCTTTACTCAAAATACATTGTTCTGAGATGTGAGAGAATACTCCCACTTTGCAGGGTTCAGAATGCCAAGCAGTATCTTGGAATCAGAGACCAGGACTTACCACACACCAAGCTTGCCCACACTTCAGTATCAAACTTCCAGTGTCTACGACTATGACAATGTAGTTCTTGCTGCTGAGTAATAACAAGTTGTAAGTATTCTGTTATGCACTGCAAAATGTATAATGATACTATTAACATATTAATTAAAAAGAATGCATCTAAAATATCCAATGAATATAAAATATGTATTTTTGTTCATATGTACTGTTAATCACTGTATTCTGAGTCCTTCTTTGCTAATCATTTTATGCACAAAAATCAAATGTTTGTCATATTATGAAGACCCCCATTAGAAGCTATGTCTAATAAATGAAAAAATTAAAGCTCAGGATTAAGTGAGTAGGATAACTTCACTTAGAAAAGTCATGGAAGGGGCTGGAGAGGTGTCTCAGGGGTTAAGCCTCTGCCTTGCAGGTGGAAGGTCCTGAGTTTGGATCCTAGACCCCACGTATAGACGCCGGGCAGAAATGGGGGGCGGCTCTGGGTTTCTGGTCCTGGTAGGGCGGAGCCTGTGAATCCAGGGGCAGAGTAAATAAGGAGGAGGTGGAGGTGGTCCATGGTGGTTTGAGAATTCGCCCATGGTTCTACACACACACACACACACATACACACACGTATACACGCACAACTGAATAAATAATAATAATAAAAAATTTTATAAAAAACAAAGAAAAGTCATGGAAGAGCTTTTGCCATCATGGGAGCCAGATCAAAACCACAGCCAACATGAAAAGCAACCTGGAAATATTCTACGCAGGACAAATGCTTTATCTGTGGGGCCTTGGTAAATGCTGAAGGAAATTTCCATTTCCATAACCAATATTGTTTAAATTTTGTAATATTAAACCAATTATTTTTAAATAAACAGTGTCAAGTTTAAAAAAAAAAACAATTAACTGAAAAGCTGGCATCATTTCATATGAAATTTTCTCAACTGTTTCTTAACCTAAAAGATCATTATTATCATTAATAGGTTTGGGTACTAAATTTGACAATTCCTGTTGGAAGAAAAGCAACTGTCTCCTAGACTGGAATGAAAATGATATATGTGGTGGTATGGGAAATAAAAAAAGAATGATAAATGAGCTGCATTGTTAAACACAGTGTCAGATGAGGAAAGTGAAGGAAAATGAAAACAAAAATGAGATTTAGAGTGAGCTCTAAGTTTCTGCTGGCACAGCCGGAAGATATTCTGGCAATACGAAAATCCTAATTGCTAGTCAAGATTAGAATGTGAAGAGGTGAGAATAAGTTTAGTTGATGGAATAGTTAACTAGCACATGTGAAAGCTTGGATTAGATCCTCTATTACCACATAAACCAACAATGGTGGTGCACGTCTTTAATTCCAGCACTTGAGAGGCAGAAAGATTGGAAATTCAGGATTATCCTTGGATATTTAAGGAGATCAAGAACAACCTGAGGTACATAGATTTTATCTCAAAACCCAAACAAAACAGATAGAAAAAATTGTAGATTCTGAAAAGCAAGAATTGGGATCTATCATGTGTTTGGCACCCAGCTTGTGTGAACTCATCAATTTTTTTTGTTCCCCGACATTCCCAGTATCCCACATATCATATGTTTAGGCTTCTATATTTAACAGGATGGGAAAAGACACAGTTTCTGAACAAAGGTATTCATCTGATGTGGATATGTGGAAATGTGAGCTTTCCCAACTCTTGAGTGGTTTCTGAAAAATGTTTGAGGTGAATGCTATGAATCCATGCTATGTTTCAGAATGAAATATAACACAAATGTATCCACATACATCACTAAAACATATATCTTTCATTCATTCACTAAGCAAAGAGCTATTCATTGCTTATAATATAGGCACTGGCCTGCACGCTTAGTACAAAACAAGGATTGACATTCACAGATGTTGCGATAAGGGAATGTACAGCATTTGAATACTGCGTGTACAAATAAATGTTCAGTTTTGGATGTCCAAAAGAATAGAACAAAGAGCCACCTATTAGGGAGTACATACGGCACTTAATTTTCTAGGTCTGGGATACTTCACTTAATATAATTGTTTCTAATGACATCCATTTCCCGGCAAATTCCAGTAATTCATCATTTTTGATGGCTGAGTAGTACTCCATTGTATAGATGTACCACATTTTCCTTATCCACTCGTCAACTGCTGGACATTTGGGTTGATTCCATGTCTTTGCTATTGTAAACAGTGCTGCTATGAACATGGTTGTGCTTGTGCTTTTGAGTATAAGTATTACATCTACCCTTGAATGTGCTCTTATAATAAGACTCCAGTTTAACAGCTTTCTGTCTCTGGCCAGGGGGTGACATACAGTGCCCATCACGATAGAGTGAAGGGCATTGCAGGAGCAACAAAACTGCAAAAGAAAATCAACAAACCACTATCCAGAACTTCAGAGACTCTATATCAACCACCAAGAACTAGGCCAGACAAATCTCTCCCCATCCTGAAGCTCAGGGACATTTGCGGAAGAGGGGGCGGTAAGAGTATAAGAGCAAAAGGATGGGAGGAGCAATGATATGCGAGATACTCCACACAAGTTAGGGCCGAAGCAATCATAATTGGACATTGCATGCCCGGCGCAATGTCCAACATACTATTGACCTCACAAAGTCTAGCATTTGCTAAAGGCACCAAGATCCTTGGAGGCAAGGGATTGACAGCCACAGTAGCGTTCCTATGCTTAAGGGGAACACAGGAAAGGGTTCAGGGAAATGTCACTGGGTCCTTGTACGTCATCAGAGAGGAGGGCCCAGAGGAGAATCAGGCATGCACAAGAAAGGACTCTGGGAATTGGGGCAGGAGGCACGGGGGGATGGGGAGGGACGGGTGAGGGGAGGGGGAACAGGAGGTTCAGGGGGAGGGAGGAGGAGGGAGGGAGGGAACTGGTGTACCTATTAAGTTTGTATGAGCTGAAATAATAATAAAATGTATTAAAAAAAAGAATAGAACAAAGATATTAGATGTCAATGATGACATGAAGTGAGGTTTAAATTTTCCTTCTTCACTCAGTCACTAGAACAAAAGGTATTCACATATTCCATACTATTTCCCAGGCCATGTTTGCTTCACTATTTAGAATTACTATTTTTTTCCTTCTACTGCTAAATAACTTCACATTGAGCCAAATATGTATTTATTTATATTTCCTAAATGGTCTCGTGCTTAGTCTTCTTATGTCACAACTGTAATTAAATTTAAAATATTGGAGCAATGCCTTTACTTGGAATTTGCAGCAAAAACATTTGTCCGACATTGTTCAATAAAAGGAAGAGGAAATGCCATAGCAACGGAGGCTTAGGGAGAAGCTTGAGAAACGAATTCGTGATGACATTTATTTCTGAAAAAATATTTGTGAAAAACGAAGGTTATGTTTCCACAGCAACCAACTTTGTTGAGTCCACTGAGCTCTATTAAAAATAAAAAGACGATATGGCAGAGAGAAAACAGAGGTAGATCTAGTACAGAAGAGCATGCTAAGCAAAAACAAGGAAAACTGAATATAAGCCCATTGGGAGAGGTATGGAAAGTTTTCGATCAAGACTAAGTCTATCTGACTCTTTTCCATCTGAACTTAATTATTAACTTGTTTAACAACATTTTATTGTGGGAAGAAGTTAGCTTGAGTTCTATCCTTATAGCAAAATTGTAAATACAGCATACATTAACTATAAGCAAAATTTAGTATGACAAATCTTTATAATGTCTTCATCTTGTACAGTTGTGTAGCAATTTCCTGTTAATAGAAACATTTTCTTCAGGAGGTGAGAAACTCACCAGGGCAAGTAAATAACTGCCAAGTCTCAGGAAGTTCTTGAAACTACCAAAATTCACAAGGACCCACCTCAAGGTTATATGAAAGGTGAACAACTTGGGTGGCTATGAGAGATGCTCTATCCAGCCCACCTGTAAGTCCTGGGAAGAACTCCCAGGTTTCAGCAACTCGGATGAGTTTTCCCCCATGATCCCTCTGGAGTGGGCTTTTTGGTGATAAAGCTGCTAATGATGCTCCTTAAATTGCCGCCCATCCGTATTCCTGTAAGTAACTGCAATAAACTCTTGAGTTTTCCAAGTGAAATTTAGTAGAAATTGTTACTTTGATCATGACTGCTTTCCTGTCTGGAATGAATCACATTTATTTGTTCATGGTTGTTGTATGAACCCTTTTCTGGGGAGCTCCCACACAACCATCTACTCAGAGGAGTTCAATGAGAGAACAGATTAATGATTATGCCAAGGTCCAACTTGCTGAACCAATGAGTTTATTAGGGTTACCTACAGCAGAAGGGATAAGGGTTACTGACAGGCACACAGGCCTACTCAAAGATGGCGACATGCCAAGAAACCCCACCCCACCATGGATGAGATTTACAGAAGCTTGAAGTCTGGAACTCTGCTGCATGAATTGTTAGGAGGGTCTTCACATTTGTAGACTCTTCCATATTACCCTTCAGATTTCTTGACTATTTCAGGACCTGTCTCAGATTTGTTCTGGGGTCTCTCTCCAACTTTTTGACTACTCTGGGGTCTCTCAGAGAACTAAACTGCTTACTGTCTTTTTCCATACTTTTGAACTGCTCAGAGTTTCCTCTGGAATTCTAGAATGCTTAACGTCTCCTTTAGATTGCTACAAGGCTCAGCAGTTTCTTTACTGACTGGAACTGATCAGCAGTCCCCCTTTTAACTGCTTGACTGACAGGGAGTCTCTTCCCCCCAGCTGTTGTTCACTGTTTCTCCACATCCTGAAGGTAGCTCCTCCCACCAAGTGTGTTAGTTTTAGGAACTTCCTGAGCCAAATAAACTGTCTACTCTTGGGATTTCCTTTAGGATGGGATGATTTCAATTTACTCAGCATCCTCCTTCAGTTTAGAGTGGGACCAAGTATTGAATTGGAACAGAGGGAAATGCCATAAAACAATGGATCTCCAGAAAAACTCTCACACAACAAAGACAAAATCTTTATCATCACTGATTAGGAAATCATTTTCCCTTGTGCTTGACTCCCAGTGATTTTGAGTTTTACTGTTTAGATAATGCATGCAACTGGAATAATGAAGATATATCTTTCACTGCTTAATTATTGTACTTGAAAGAATGCTTCCAACATTCACCCAAAGATACTGACACATTTCCTTCCTTCAAAACCTGAGCAATATTTTATTTATATATATATAAATGCCACATTTTTTCTATTCTTCAATTAATAGATGTTCTATAATTAATACATATAGTATGTAGTGAATAGTACTGCAATAAACATTTTGATTTTGCTTCTTTGTTGAAAATATCCAGAAGTGGAATTGCTCAACCAAATATTAGGTGTATTCTGCAATTTATTCAGGAGATATAGTATACTTTTCAACACTAGCTTTATCACTTTGTTTTATAACCAATGCAGCTTTAATTTTCTACATCCTTCCCAACACTAATTGTTTCAAGTTTTTATTTAAAACACAATAAACAGTCCAATGCATATGAGGTGATATCTCTTTTGGATTTTGTTGTTGTTGTTGTTGTTGTTAATTTGATTTAGTTTAGTTTTTGGAAACAAGGTATCCCTGTGGGGCCCTTGTGGATGGAACTATGTGGATCAGTCTCACCTGGAACTTGCGTTTCTCCTGGTTTATCTTCATGATGGTGTTTAAAAAAATGTCTCTTTGTGATTATTGACATGAGTCTTTCAAACATTGTGCATATTTTACACACAATTGGTCTCTTATGTGTCTTTTTTGACTAAACACCTCCTCAAGCCTTTGATCACTTTGACTTTGAGGTTATTTGTACTTTTCTAGTTTTTTAATGAATCCTTATGAGTTTTAAGATTTTAATACTTCACTGCTACATGATCTAAAGAAATCCTCTTCCAGTTCTCAGGGTGTTTTTTCATTCCACCTTTGTCTTCTGAGCTGTGCAGAATTTTAATTTGGTTCAGTGTGACTTACCTGCTTTGTTTCATTTATATTTGTTTCTATCCGTGAAATTAGTTCCAAGAACAATGTTATAAATCTTTACTTACTGTGTGTGTGTGTGTGTGTGTGTGTGTGTGTGTGTGTGTGTGTGTTTTCTTGATGGTTTAAAGTTTGGAACAAAATATTTAAGTTTTTATTCATGTAGAGTTAATTTTTGTGTGCAGTGTGAGGTATGTCTCCAATATCATTTTAATAATAGATACATTTGACTTGTCAATACCATTATTGAAGAAACTATCTCTTCCTAATTCCCAATTTCTAATGGCAGAAGGGCTAGAGATGCAGATCAGTCATAGAGTACTTGCCTAGCATGTGTATGCCCCTCATGTTGATACCCATGTACTTTTCTAGTTTTTTAATTAATCCTTATAAGTTTATGTAGTAATGAGGATCTAATCCAGGATTTCATGTGTGCTAGTTAAATACTCCACCAACTAAACTCATTCTCAGCCCTTCACATACCAATCTTTACTAGCAATTAGGACTTTCATTTTGCCAGAATATCTTCTGGCTGCGCCAGCAGAAACATAGGATCTGCCTCTGAGCTCACTGTGAATCTCATTTTGGTTTTCATTTTCCTTTACATTCCTGATCTGACACTGTATTAACCATGCACCTCATTTATCATTCTTCATTCCAATCTAGAAAACAGTTGCTTTTCTTCCAACCGGAATTGTCTTCTTCTGACAAACAAACTGCACATCATGGCTGACTTCAGTTTCACTCAAGTTCTCAGGAAATGGGCAGAATGCAATCATATTCTTGTCCTACATATCACACAAATGATTCCTTCCTCTGTTGGTTACAGTGTCCTTGTTCTCCTACAAAACCTCATGAACTAAGCCTTACCGGTCTGCATCTCTCACTGCTACTGTCTAGAAAGATCCCACAATAATGGCCCATTAAGCTCTGCTCACAGCATTTCATAGATTTCTTTCTGCCTCATTCTGCCTTATGCAAAGACATGAAAACTATGTGATCAGTATTATCACAGAAGCAATCTTATTCTTGTTACCAATCTCTTTTTTTTAGTTTCATTTCAAATTGTTGTAACAAAAGCTTGAGAGAAAAGAGGTTTAATTTACTCACAATCTCACCTTACAGTCCATCATTACAGGAAGTCATGCCTGCAATAGTATTGGAGCAACCGATTACATCATGTCCATCATCAAGAGCAGAAGGCAATGGATGACTCCCTGCAAACTTCTTGCTCTCATTTCCATCTTCATAGGAATAATGCTGTTTATTATGGCCTTGTTTTTTTGCATATCTGTTATATCAAAACAATTCCTCACAGACATGTATTCACTTTACTTTCCATATTCTCTGAGATCATATTTATTTCTTTGGAATCTGTTGTAATGTTCCCTATTTCTAATTTCATTTACTTTTATCTTTCATTACTCATGTTGAAGAAAACAGTATTTGGTTCTTCTAACGTCTAATTTCTATACTATAATGCTGCAATACTATAACACTATAAAATTGTAATATTGTAATAACGATTGATTTACCCACCTCAATAACCAAGAATTGTACTTCTTTCCATATATTTACTATTTACTGTTTGCTAAATTTTACACTTTTTTGTGCTATTGGATTTCATGTAAGCATGTTCTTATTTTGACCTGAAGACGTTTCAGGGTTTCTTGTAATAAAGTTCCAAAGTGAACTCTGTTAATACTTAATTTGTATGACAATCTTTATCTCTCCTTCAAAAATGAAGGAGGATTTTGCTGGGCATAATGTTCTTTGATTTATTTTTTCCCCTTTCAGTACTTTGAATGCATAGTCCCTTTACCTTCTTAACTGTAAAATTTCTGCCAAAAAATATGCTTAAAAAAGTATTTGTAACAAAACAACTTTTCCTCTCAGCTTTAAGAATTCTCTATTGTCTTGGTAGTTGAAAATTTATTTCTTTGATATCCTCATATTTAAGGATTTTGGAACTTTGTGGATTCAGATGTCTATTTCATGCCCCAGAATTGGGAGGTTTTAGAGACATTATTACTTAAAATAAACTTTTCATTTCTTTGCCTCCTCCCCTACAGTCCACATAAATGTATAATGGTCTGGTAGACAGTGTTCCACAACCATCTCTATTTTTATTCCTTGTTTATCCTTGTATCATGGCTTCTAAAGGCCATTTCTTCATTTCTTTAGTTGGCTATTCATTCCTCGTCTTGATCTGTTTTGATTTTTAAGCCACACTCATGAATTTTTACTCAGTTATTATATCTTAAGTGATTTTTCTGTTAGTACATTAGAATTTTCTTTTTTGAAATTGTGACTTTGTTCATACATTACTCTCCTAGTCTTATTCGACATGTTCACAACTTTCTTTTTAATTGACAAGTAGACCACATATTACCATTCTAGTAAGGTCTGTGTCTGCAGATTTGCCTTATTCTTTTGTTTATGATGAATTCATTGTGTTCACTTATTTACTTTTGCATTTCGTTTAACTCTTTATGCTTTTGTCTTGCATTGAACAAGATGCACATTTCCTCACAAAGTGGATTGGACTCATATAGACGCCTCTCACCCATCAGTCAGGGTTGATATTCTGGGACATCTCATGCTACGCCAGCCTGTTTCTTTGTGTTCAACATTTCTCAGGAGCCTGTTTTCTTGGTCCTAGAACTTTGCCAACAAGACTAATGTCAGTTCCCCAGGATTTGTCCAGAGTATTTGGACTTTTGGATGCTGTGTCCAACTTTCTACTTCTCAAGTACAAACTCGTGAATTGAGTATTTTTTATCTACTTGCTCTATGTTAAGTCAGTGGAAGGAATCTCATCACCTTCAGCCTAAACCACTGTCCTTACTTTCATTGGCTCTGGGACAGCAGAGTGTCCCAGGTTTCAACAATTCTCTGAGACATAATAAACTTTTCATTTCTTTGCCTCCTCCTCTACAGTCCCCATAAATGTATAATGGTCTGGTAGACAGTGTTCCACAACCATCTCTATTTTTATTCCTTGTTTATCCTTGTATCATAGCTTCTAAAAGCCATTTCTTCATTTCATTAGAAAGGTAGGGCATTACCTGTATAGTGTACCAATTCTATTTTAAAGCAAGAAGCTGTGGGCTGGAAAATTTTGCCTTGACCGCACTGTAGTGTACCAGAGATGGAGACTATGTCAAGAAAAGGCCTGAAAATCCTTTGCTGATTTCGTCGTCTTTTGCAAAGATCTGTGATGCCAGAGTCTCCCAAAAAGTTACCTTGAATTTCCTCCAAGTAAATTGATCCATGAGCAACAGTGCATGTGCGGGGACAAAAGGAAGGTCAAAAGCCTCCCGTCCACTAAGTAGCTAATGTTTGTCCCTTAAATTTTAAAGCAATATTAAAAACAAACTATTCTATTGCCAGCATAGAAAAGGAATTACATAAACAAGTGTTATGATCCTGTGGTAAAAAAAAAAAAATACACAGATTCCAGCTAATCGGGATACCAGTTATTCAAATCCAGCATGACCACACGAGGCAAGTTTGCAGGGGAAAAAAAAAATGAGTTTCCATTGGATTAATCAATATTAGTTTCTTTCTTTTCTATTATAGTAAGATGTCACAAACTTAGAGCTTAAAATGACATTTTCAAAGTTCTGCAGCTCCAACATCCTGGTTTGGCTTTATAAAGTTTCATCCTCAGAATTTCTTGAGGCTGATAAAGGTGACGGTAATTTATACTCTTCTCTAGAGGCTGTGGAGATGAATCTGCATCCAAGTTTATTCAAAATTGACTAATGTAATTCTTTAAGAATGTGGGACCAAAGTCACTCTTTATTTCCTTCCTTTACTACTAGAGGTTTTCATTCTTATGTTTTCTATGCAACTTCCCAAAGGCAATGTCTAATTAGATCTCTCTCTTATGCCTTAAATACTTTTCCTTCTCTCACACCTCCATGTCTTTCAGGAGAAGAGCTCTTTAATTTAAAGGCTTATATGATTAAATTGCATTGACCTAATCTGAACAAGTGAGAATAATTTAAGATCCTGTCTATGACTTTAATTCTTTCGGCAAAGTTGCTTTTGTTGCACAGCATTACCCAGTCATAGTTTCTAATGATTAGGACATTGACATTTTCAAGGAATCGTAAGTATGACTAAATCCCAAATCCAAAGTATAGACAAATAGGTACGAACATAATTTAGGTGAGGTCAAACATATGTATGGTCCTCACTATCATCAGGGACACAATCTGTGAATTCTACGCTCGGAAATTGGTGCTCCTGGCAAGACCTCTACCATGCTACAAATACTTTTCAAAACACAAAGCTCCTAAATTAACTGACATGAAGATAAACATATCATTGGATTAAACGAATATTCAGCACAGTCTTTGCTCTTCTGAGTCTTTGCTAGTCCTGTGTGTAGGTCAAAACCCTTCTGCATAAATTTGCATATGAATAAATCAATTTTTGTTTACAATATTCTACCTCTTTTCAGTACTGTTTAGGACCATTACTGTTCTGTACAATGCCTTTAAGGCAGCTTAAATAAGTTGTTTTCTTACTGGACTGAATTTATATAATCTATTAAACATTTTTACTAGGTCAGGAGACAGAATTAATATTAAACCAACAGAATAGTTGGCATTTACTTTTTCTCATTAGTCCTAAGATAAAATGAACTACAGAACTGTATGTATTAAAGTACACTGAAATTAAAAGCTTTCCTTACCATTTTATTTATATCTTTAAATGTCAATGCAATTTTTAAAGGTTGATGATTTAAAAAGTAAACAGTCACCTTGGGAAAGGCTGGTAACAGAATAGCAACACCTGTTTGCCAATTTTCCTTACCATATACATTTGTCTTTAATATATCCTGACATAGTAAAAGGGAAGGAATCAGACAAAATATTAAACTCAAACTCAGTTTTCTCCTCTCTGTGATAGTTTGTAATATATGTCTACCTTTTTTGATAGACGGCTCTAAAGAGGGAGATAACACATGGAAAAGGCTCAGACAATACATAAAGTATGGAAAACCCATGACAACTTTAGTGACATAGGTCTGTCTTTAGCAGATGTTTCCTCCATTATTTATTACTCAGCTAATTAATAGCTTTCAGGCAAATCTCTTCAAACTTACTAAATTTTTATATAATTTCTATCTTCTCTGTAAAAAAGCAACCTGCTAATATTATCATTACTGCTGGTTTTTGAGTACTGGCACATTTCCATGTACTGAACAGTTTACATCATTGTATTTAAGATTGTTTTAGTTAATTAAAGGCTTAATGTATTATTGCCAAAATATCATAAAATATCAAACAGAATTGAAAAATATTACAATAAATTCTGATATAAAAGATAAAAATGTACATAAGCATAACTATGGTTTTCTATACATATTAATTTTGACAGACCTAAAAGCAAAAAAATAATTTTATTAATAACAATGAGTAGATTGTTTTCCTTTTATAGTTCCAGCATTTCATATTTTCAGAACTTCAATTAAGAAAGATGTCACTAAAATCATTAATAATTGACAACGAATTTTAACGTAAGAAATTTATAGAAGGAATCATCATTTGCAGACAGAATTTCAGAAGGTAAAGTCGCCTCAGATGTCACTGTTTTCACACTGTACGGATGTGACATGGGACATGTATTTATTTCAAGTATGGCTAAAGTATGGGACATGCCAGCAGGTTTCTCACACACTGATTTAATTAGTACAGTTTTCCCTCTATCTGTTTAAAGAAATGGTCCCATTCCTTAGGAAAATGAACAAGTTCCAAATTCTTTCCTCTAGGAAAAAAAAAAACAGTCATCCTCACCAAATCTATCATTCATTCTTCTAAAATGTTTCAATTATCTCATAGTTGGAGAGGGTCAAAATAACTGCTTCCTGTGTATGAAATGTGAGGTTCTGTTTTGGGGCAAGAAAACATTATACACAGTTCACCAATTTTGCATTTCCAAATAAGAGGCAACTGGGAACTTGTGTCTCACTGGTTCAACCAACAGAATCAGATACTGAGCTATAACATGGAGCAGAGGTATCTCTGGCCACGCAAAATGAGTAATGGGTGCACATTATTTAGATAAATCCCCAAGGTAAAGGGATTACTTGATTTTCCCAGGTAATATGACCTACTCCTAAACAATTTCCCTTGTTTAAATATGAAGCAGCAGGATTCGATATAGTAAAATTCAAAATTTCAAAATTATAGAGACAAAAACAAAATCCAAGTTTCCCAGCATGCTCACACAAAACCCTCGCTATCTACCAATTTAAATGACCACAAACAAATAATAAGCAACATTCCTGCAGGTTAGATCTGAAGACCAAGTGCTGTAAAGTCGAGTATCCCATCAAAAGTCGAGTATCCCACAATGCGCATCTCACTCTTTTCAGGATTGGTCCACCCCATTTGATAACTCTTATCATGTATAACTCCTTTTCTAAGAAATATAATGCTGTAAATAACATAACAAAGACAGTGAAAATCTATGTGAAAATCTATTCCACAATTAATTTTGGAACCCTGCTTTTGTGGCTAACAATGCTGTAAACACTGCAGTTACAATACAAACAGAGGTACATAGGAAATGATGAGGAAACAAAGGAGATCTCCATTCTCACGCATGTGCAGGCCAATGAAATGGTAACACATAAAAGTCTTTGATGCCAACTTGGTAAGTTCTGTGAACAAAGACAGCACACAGTATCACACACAAGGTGGTCTAACTTAGTCTGAGGAGAAAGAAGAAGAGGGAGGAAGCAAGAATACCATCCATGACACATGTCTGCTTTCCTCACCTTGATAGACTGGAGCATCATTTTGCAGAATGAGAATACTAGAAAAAAGAGCACCTGATTTGGAAAATTGAAAGGACTGTGGATGAAGAAATTATACATTCCATTCCAGTACACCTAGATTAGAAGTGTCAAGGTAGGTTGGCTCACAAAGAAATATCCACAAAAACAAGGAGATAACAACATTTTCATGCAGCTGAGAACACAGTCCTGCCAACCTGTTCATTTTTTAATTACTTTCAGCATACATAAATACGGCAGCCAATGTCCAACAGCTATTGGTCCTGTCTTCTCTCCCTGCACTTTTGCCTTCAGAGCTGATCTGTGGATGATCTTTGTTACAATTCAACCCCACATGAAGGCCTAAATCACTGTTTGAGTCAGGAGTAGAGATGACTGACCTTCTCATTCCTGTCCTTCTCCCGCCATCCTTCTAGCGATGCCGCGTGTCAATATCAGTCGTTTCCCTCTATATTTTAGCATCACTTCAAATATACAATACACTCTATCTTTTAGCAGTGCAACCTTTGTCTTCTAAAGACCCCCAGAAAAAAGCTACTCACCTAGCACTACTTTTGATTTAATTGTGATTCTCTGGTTTTCTAATCTGAAGGCAAAAACTCCTATAGAATATGTTTTTGCAATAAGAAAACACAAAAGCAACCACTCACTGGCCCTGATTTAAAAAGAATATAAAGGTGCCAACAGCCTGAGTATATGAGGTCAGCTGTCAGTGACCTACTCTGTAGCTTCCGTCAGTGACTCATTCATTCTGAATCTCTATATAATTATTTTGATGATAATTTAATATCCAATTAGGTGCTTCTGTAATGCTGAAGCAAGTTCACCTGTGAACTGGTTACCAGCTCGTCTGAGTCCAATTTGACAGAACATTCTCATGCAACAAGGTACGTGGAGTAGATTTATTTCCTATACATAGCACCAAAAGGCAAACATTCAATGCCAATTAGTCCTTCCAGGCACAGGACTGCTATGAGGGGCAAACGCAGGCTTGGAAGCACATGCTCCATTTGCATCACAGTCAAAAGATTCTAAGAGATAATCTGCCCTGGGTTTCATACATGGAAATCTGGCATACTGTGTTAAGTATGAAAAGACCTGTGCTTTCAAGGTGGGGGCTACAGTGCAGTACAGACAGACCCTTCACATCTCAAGATGCTCTATTCCCACATTGTAGAATCATTCTTCAGATTTTTAAACGAGAAAAAGAAAAGCAAGGAAAAGCTGGGTTGATCATAGGCCACCTAGGGAATGTTGCACAGTAAGGACTTTAACTTATATGAGCTTATCTGCATGTGATACATTCAAGACTAATACATTTATACTTTATATTACTCTGTACACTGATTTGTTTCTGCCTAACAATATGCAATATAATAGCTGCCATTTACAGAGTGGACACTATGTACCAGACACTTTCCTAAGTGCTTTATGAATATTAGTTCTTCTGATGTTCACAAAAAATATATGCAGGATTTTACTGTTAATAAGTTCATTGCTTCAGGAGAGAACATTGACGCTCAGAGGTGCTTGTTCAAAGTCATCTGTGTTATAAACGAGGGCAATAGGTTTTGAATCCAAGCAGCAGCCTTCGGAATCAATGCTTCTGTCCATTAAGCTACAATGCCAACAGTGGAAGACCAGAATGTAATTGAAGGAGACATAAGTTCCTTGTGGTGTGTCTCTTTCTTTAGGGTCAATGTCAGTGCCTTGGAAATGTTTCTATTAAAATTCAAGTGCATCTGTCTTCAGCTGAGCTGGATGGATAGAAATACATGTAGGAGGAGATGGAAGAGCAAGGGCAGGACTTTGCAGGTGATTCAGAGGCAGGGAGAGTAGATGAATGTTTGGTTAGAGGTAAGCTAATGGCTTTAAAATAAGCACACAATGGACCGGAAGCCAGGAGTCCCAGTGCCTACCATTACACTTCAGATACTGCACACGACACAGTCTACTTCCACCTTTTGACCTCATCTAAAAGGAGAAGTTGATTCTTGAATAGCAACTAAATCTCATAGATAATATCTGAAGACTGTTTAATTGCATTGTATCAAAATACAAAAACAGGCATCTATCCCTCAGTGGCACTCCACGTCTGCAGTCTGTGAGTTCCGTTCTTTGTCTTCTCTAATAAACTCTACCTTGATCTTCTAGGTGTGTTCTGGTTTCAATCTTCAACTCAGAACAAAAGAACCAGGATACATATAGACTCCTAGAAAGTGACCTCGCAACATTTGGTGAGCACAGGCGAGAGACAGACAGGAGAGTTAGAGTCCAACAGCTAAGAGTCTGGAGAAAGTTCTTCCGGGATTCAGTCACAAGAAGCTGTTTGAATTCTATAGCAAGCTAAAGACCCTACAAGCTCAGCTGGATTCCCTGACATGACGCTTTTGAAGAATGGTTTCTCATCACTTTCCTGTCACCTAATTTTTTTGTCTCAAAGAGACAGTGTTGGAGTGTGCTCTCTGGAAGATTCAGTAACGTTCTTCTTTCCCATAATAAGTTATCACTTCTTAGACCATAGCAGTCAAGAAAAATCACTGTTTAGAGCCCTGAGATTCTAGTATAAGTTCTCTACTATGTGAGCTAATGGCAATGGTTAAGAACTTTTTTGAACAACCCCCCCAAAAAAAAAAGTCTAGCATGGATCACAGGGGAGAAGGCTTCAGGCAGCAGGATCCTTAGAGGCCGGGGATTAAACAATCATCCCATACTAACAGGGAGCCCAAGAAGGGGCCCAGTCTATGCCAATTAGTCCTAAACCTTCACTAGGGTGGAGGACTCAGAAGGAGGTTGGGCACCCACATAAAAGGATGCTCCAGGAGATGGGAGGGAGGAAGGGGGAGGCACCGAGAAAAGGGAAGAGAAGGAAGGGGGTGAAAGGAAGGGGGAAAGGGGTAAGAGTGCAATAGGGGAAGGAAGGGGAGAGGGAGTGGATTGGGGGGACTTATTGAGCTTGTATTATTAGGAAAAAAATAAGACATAAGCATGAGCGCCATGTTGTTTGTCTTGTCATTGCTATCCCATTGCTTCACCTTTTAATTCATACATGCCCGGGTATGCGTCACATATCAAAGAGATTGTGCAGATGGAAGGCATGATGTGTACTTTAGCAAAAAGCTTCAAGAATTACATTAATATGCTTAGGGAAACAGCCACACATGATGAATACATTATGACATTTTCTGAAATTTTTATTTTGCTTGAGAAATAATATAGGACAGAAATGTTAATACTGTTACATCAGTTAATTCTAACAAGAGTTTCTTTGTCTACTTATTTTTCTCTGAATATAACAACTTAATAATAATCTAGGCTTCCATGTACTTTGCACACAGTAAATAGTAATTCATTTCATAAATGAGACACAGATTCAGATTATAAATGAAAACAATTATAAATGTGTAGAATTTTTTTAAATTTGTAAAATTTTAAATGAAAAGCCTTTTGCAATCTCTTTCTGTAAATATTATCAGTAGTTCAGCCATTAAATTTCTGTTTTAGAAAAAAATTAAAAACCACCATTGTTGAGCAGAAAAGCTAACAGTAATATCTTTTCATATTTTAATTGTATTCTCTCAAATTAAATTTTTCATTAGATTTAGCGAATACATGCTATTTTATTGAACTCAAGAAAATCGAGTAGATGTTATTTTACTCTTGATTGGGAAATTGGCCTAGTGTCTTACACTAATCAATTCTTGACTATGAAATTCAAGTTCAGGGTCCTAATGAAAAAGGGTTATTTCCACATTGTTTTCCAGGCATAACATTTTAGTCATGGTCCAATTTAGCAAAGGTAATAAACTTTTACAAACAAACTCATCCTGTCTATTCCTTTGTGAAACACATTCACTGCTTTTAGTAGAAATGAAACTCTAAGGAAGAGTCATAGGCCATGTTTTCATAGTGTAGACCTACCAGTAGCAGATGGGGAAGGGGGCAGGACCCCCTATGGGTGCCTATTTCCTGAATATATGTGACTAAACAGGGGACAAAAGTTCCAGGGTCTAGCCTCTGACTTCCTGACTCCATTGGGTAGAAAACTTTCCACAACCTATAATGAATACCCTCTGCACATGATTCCCTGGAAAAGAAACACATTCCACAGAAAGATTAAATCTAATTATTATGATTTCCATTTCTGGGGTGAGGCCCTTTCCTAAGTAATTATGTCTTAGTGCAAAACTGGCAAATTTCAAGCACTGGCTCCATCATTCATAATAATAAGTAGATTTATAACCGACAAGCTCATTAGCTACAGAAGGCTAATTAGTACTTTAACCAAAAACACCACCACATGAACTGCTCACTGAGGTAATCACGATATCTGTACTGTACAAACGGCCCAGTTCAGACAAAATAATGAGAAAACGCTGATCCTAAGAGCAAAGAGCAAAGGAAGTTCGCATCTCTGGGTGAAGGGATCTTGCCGCAACAGAGGCAGTATCTTTGCATCCCTGAGGATTTATGAAGTTAAAACACCAGGATGGAAATCAAATCAAAGAAAATAGATAAGATGGATAGTGGACAAACATTAGATGGACCAGAAAGGACTGAGACCATAAGCTGGAGGAGGGACAAAATCTGAAGAAGATGGCAAAATGTTCATGTATTAAGTATGCATGGCAGTAAGGGACTAACACTTAGAAACCTGTGGCTGCTGTAAGCTTAGGCTTCTTTTTGCTCCAGCTACCTTACCCTCTGGTCCCACAAACTCTTCTGCAAAGGAACGCATCATTCACATTGTAATCTTTTGCCTCTTTTGCGAGCTCCTTGATGTGTTGATTCACTGCATGCCCCTCAGGGAGAATCTTGTTGCGGGTTTTTGATTTCTTTTGTTTTTCCTGACTTCTGATTGTTTCTCTGAAGAAATCGAGCTTACGGCTTGTCACTTGACAACACTACCAAGCATGTTGACTTTTCATCTACTCCCAAACATTATGCCAAAGAATATTTCTGAGTGATTATTCTGCCTCAAGCAAAGGAACAGCACACTTAGAGTCAGTAGATGATATAGTATTCTACAAAAAAAAAAAAACAAAACAAAACAAAGAAGAAATACACGAGCTAGCAAATATGGCATTCACATTCACAACGATGCCCTGCCAACCAAAATTTACTCATAGGAGTAACAAATGAGGTGCACATTAACAAATCACCTTTCACTCCCTGGGTCCTGTCCAACTTGGAACAGCCACTCTTAATATCTTGCTTTTCACTCCTTTCTGCTGTATAATTTGCAAATTAGCAATAAGGTCTGGCCTAAAGCACATTACATATGCACTTAGCTATAATAATGCTTGTGCCTGGCTTCATTTATACAGTCTGCTACACCTATTTCCAGTGCTTCATTTCACCTTTTATTACAGACTCAGTGTTGTTCTAGGAGCTAAGACTACTAAATCGATGCCCTAGTAAATTCATCCAATGGTCCATAACCTTTCTGTGTGGGGTTTTCTTGAAGGTCCTTTGAATTGCAGAAAAAAGGCCAAAAGAACTTCCCCCAATAAGCCCACCTCGAAGTGGGTACTTATTTGCACTGCATAGAATCCTGTTACAAATTTATGTGTGATTTTTAAAAACAGTCTGAAAATTATCAACAAAGAAATGAGAGATTATAGGTAGCTCAGGACCTTATCCTAAGAACTGGACCTGCAGATAAGGGATTCTATTCCTGTAAATCCCAGCTTCTCTAGAAGTTGAGACAGGGAGATGATCGAAGCTTTGGTTACTGTGGTAGTTGGATATCTAGGTGTCAGCTTGACAGTTGAAGGCTCAGCTGTGGGCACATCTATCAAGAGTGAGTAATTGAGACTTGCCCTGTGCAATGCTGCAGGAGATTATCTGATTGTGGGACGATCCAGCTCGCAGTGACTAGGACCTTTCCCTGAGCGGGTGGATAAGATGCAGAAAATTGGCTCCGTATCTTGGCATTCTTCAGCCTACTTGAGCAGTCTTGGTGTCTGGAGAGTGAGGTTTGCCCCTCTCTCAGCAATCCCCATGGTAATGATATGGCCTGGTGCTGGTATGAACTCTCCTGCCAAATGGGAGGAGGAACCATAACAGGGAATTGTAAGGAAGAATAAAAACCAGTTGTCCCCTATGCTCTTTGATCATGAATTTATCAGCCACACGCATCCAAGCTGTAGCAGCTATCCAGGGAGTCCCGGGGCAGCTAGAACCGTTATTGAGACACTGTCAAAATAAAAGTAAAACAGAAGAACTGAGAATGTAGCTCAGTGGTTGAACACTGGCCTGGCTAGTGTGGATAAAGTCCTAGATTCCATCTCCAGAACCATAAGGAAAAACAAAAACAAAACCAGAATCGCCACGTTCGGTGATGACGTAAACATGCTTCCAATCATAGGTACCTGTGCAGCTTCAGAATTCTTAGGAAGGGCAGAAGTAAGCTTACCTCAAAATAGTTTCTCCTTATTCTGATGGAAAATATGTGGGTAAGTCTTTATTGCAAAGTGGGTAATCTCCAGGGGAAAATGCAAATAAGATATACTGCAATTAATTTCCAAGAGGCCATAGATGACTTGTTCCCCAATTTCTTTTAGTCTGAAAAAATAATTCCCTTTCTGTGTTTAAAAATAATCAAACACTGGTCCTAGAGAGAGAAAGCTCACCACGCAAAGTGCCTGCTCACAGATCTGGGGACCTAAGTGTGATCCCCAAAAGCACATGATGTAAGGAGAGAAATGACTTCTATAGTTGTCCTCTGAACTCTTACCTGTGTGTCATGAATCTCCTGTCTCTCTCCCTCTCTCTCTCTCTCAACCTCTCTCTCTGTGTATGTATCCCACTCCCAAATAAATAAATAAAATACTTTAAAAAATATCCAGACATCCTCTGATTATGTGAATGCTGTCTGTCTCTATTTATGAAAGCTGTGCTTGAAAGTGAGAAATTAAAAATATTTACTTCATTTTATCACTAACCAGTAGTAGACCTAAAACACATGCTCATAGCCCTACATTTGGTGAAAAAAATACATTATCTAAAACAAAAATGATTTAGTGAGAAACATGTTCATTTTTCCCCACTGTTGCATATCCCTTTAATGTCTGTCTAGATAGAAGACAATAGCCTCTAATTTTTTCTGACTAAATTCTGTAGTGATTTGTCATTCCTAAGCAGATGAAGAAAATCCTGTATCTCATACATATGAGAGATGAAGAAAAGACAGTAAATAAAATTGAACTTGTCCAGGTTGCAATTGAAAGGATTATTATCCCTCTCTGTAGAGTAGAACTGCTCTTACATAACACATTAAACCGACATGTACTCAAAGATTGAGATTGATAATTATTTTATACTCCTCATTAAGGATGTAGAATCAACCTTACTGAATTTTTAACCATTTAACTATAGCAACAGCTACTGCTTTCTTTTGTTTTAGTGTTTAGCACATTGATTTTTTACTAAGGCTTCATTGGTTCAACCACTGTTTTTAATGCCACAAGGGCAATGTTCGAGTAAAAACTAGAAAATAGCATTTTGCTACTGTGATAAGACTTCTGATCTCAGAGTTGCTTGGCATTTCCTAGGCACCACACTGAGAATCAGTATCTGTCCCATCCACACGTGCAAACCCTTCCCTGTGTGCTGCTCTAAGGCCATCCACGAAAGCGGCATCCTCTGTCGTCTAGACTGGTTTTCCTCCTTTGTTCAACATGATTTTTCCTCTGGAAATAAACACTGACCTTCAGAAAACCCACCTTTTCTGCCACCAGAAAAATAAAGTCTTAGAAAAACCAACAAAAAAATTGCACTGGGCCTTTGACACATGACGAAACTGAGACCAAGTGGTGAAAACTGAGTAGAATGAGGCTACCATCTCAATGTCTTTAATTTGGAAGGACACATCATTTTGATGTACATCATCCTATTCAACCTTGCATGGTTTCTGTCTTCCACATACGCATACATACCCCAATCCTCTGTAACCAACCTGCTTAGCCAGGGATGTTTCTAATCATGTCTAGCAATGTCTCTGAGTTATGTTTTGCTCCTTCGAACTAACACATCTTTACTATATTATCTCTGGGTGGTTCAACTACATTGAAGAGCTGTGTTGTAGCCCAAAGCAATGAAAAATGGTGTCATCTAAATCTCTGAGTGATAAAGTTTAAGGAGAAAAACAAAACGTATGCAGTTCCTAATTATCTTTGCATGAATATGAAATCTATCTGGAGGACAAAATATTGTTTAAACATGTAAAATTGCAAGGAAGAGGAAATGAGTTCACTCTGGAAGGCTGACTCCAAAGGCAGCAGTCTCCTCCACTTCTCAATGCTGCATCTCTGCCTAAATTAAATGTAATGAGTAAGAAACCTATTCAGAAAGCTAAGCAGAAAGTATCAGAGAAGAAAAATGAAATCCATATTTTCAATCCCACATCACAGGTTTACTAATCTAGCCAAGCTTCACTGCAGAGGTCAACTATCTATTAGGATAGAGACACACTTTTTTTTTAACTATGCAGAAGAACATTATTGCCTTGACCCCATGAAAAGAGAATATGAGATAAAATGACCATCAAGCACTGGCAAGCTTTAAAATTGTTCCCATCTGAAATCTAGGTTGTCTTTCACTAGGAAAACGTGGCGAATGATTCCCTTGTCACTTGTTCAAGAGCTATTTCCAGTTGAATCAAAAAAGAGTGTTGTTGTTTTTTTCTCTCTCTCAAAGTCTGGATGTAGGTATCTTTCTCAAAATGTTTGTTAAACAGCATTTTCAGGTCCAGTGTTTAAAACCCAAACTGAAGATTTATTTAGAAAAGAAACGTTCTCAAATTAGGTGTTCCATGGCTCCTAGTCTGGATTCTCCAAACTGTGTGTATGATGGGTCTTGTAAAGCTACCTCTCCCAACAGAATTTAAAAGATGAACTTTTAAAAATAATACTTCCATGTAAGAATTGTGCTGTAGCTATTTCTGGGCTTCCAATTTTATACAACTAGAAAGAAGTCTTCTAGCTTATATCCATTCACCAAAAAATGATGTTTTATTTTTATTTCAAGAATCAGAGAAAGTAACATGCTTCCTGAAATCTCTCATCATTCTTAATGCCTCAAATTCAGTGAGAACAGAACTGTAAATTTCTGTTTGTGGAGTTGCAAAAACATATTGGCCCAGTATCTGTGGCTGTAGGTTAGTAGATCATCCAGTATGCAGATTTCAACTATCATGCTGTTAAAATTTTGGACCTTGTTTTAGTTTCATGTTTTATAAGTTATGAGCAATTATCCAAACTTCCAAACCGCTCCCTGAAAGAGTAGCTCATATACTTTTGGCGATGTCTTTCTCTGCCCCAAAAGTGTAAGCTCAAGGCGAACATCTGCAAACTCAGAGTAAAAGCTGGAACACTAATGGACTTCAATACCTTAAAGACACACTGTAACTCCCTGTGAATGTAGACTGAAAGAGCATGGCACGGACCTAAAACAAAATGATCTCGTGAAGTTGCCCCAAAGAAAGATTAACTGAGGGAAGAAGAAAGATCACAATGGAAAAAAGAAGAGAGGAAGGGATGAGGAATGAAGGCGTGAAGATATCAAAATTTAATTATTTTTGTATGCGAAAAGAAATTTAAAACCTTAACAAAAATGAGGACTAACTGGCATGACTACATTTGTTTCAATATTCACATTTGCTGAGTATAAACTGAAGATATCACCTTAGCAAGGTTGTAATATATTTCCAGGTATAAAAGTGGGGTAAAAATGGGGGCTGGAAAGGTGGCTCAGGTGTTAAGCCTCTGTCTTGCAAGCAGAAGGTCCTGAGTTCAGATCCTAGACCCCATGTATAGACGCTGGGTGGAAGGGGGAGCGGCCTGCGTTTCTGGTCCTGATAGGGCGGAGCCTGTGAATTCCCGGGCAGAGTAAACAAGGAGGAGATGGAGACGTCCATGGTGGTTCGCGAATTCGTCCGTGGTTCTACACACACACGCACACACATACATACACACACGCATACATGCACAATTGAATAAATAATTTTTAAAAAGTGGGGTAAAAATAAAAGCATAAAAGAAGTTTGAATAATTCCATTTCTATCCAGGACAAAGGGTTTTAGAGATTGGGCTGCAGAGATGGCTCAGGGGTTAAGACTCTGCCTTACAAGCAGAAGGACCTGAGTTCAGATTCCAGATACCATATAAGAAAGCCAGGCAGAAATGGCAGTGGGCTCTACTTCTGGCTCTGGGAGGCAGAGCCTGTGAAATCCCAGAGTGAAACAAAAAGAAGGTAGAATCATTCAGGAAGATTCTTAAAGTCACCCTTAGGCTTCCACAGGGATACACAGTGACATCTGAGACGCACACACACAAATAAATACAGATTTTAAAAAGTTAAAGATTAAAAATGTCTAAGAGAAAGTAGCAAGAGGAGAGAAGAAAGAATTTACTTTTGTGTTCCATTTGTATTCCAAAACATCAGGAGACTATGTGTAAAAAGAACAGCCCCATTTATTGGGTGTCTGCTATCAGCAAGGTCTGTCCTTCATGTGCCAAATGACACTAAAATGAGCAGGAAGCAAAGTGTTCCCTTTATGGGCAAGGAAAAGCAGTGAATGCGAAAGAGACAACTCAGTAATGAAAGTCACCAGGGAGTCAAAATGTACTTCTCAGCTCTATAACACACCACATGCAGAATCCTCTGACTGAGTAGCTGATCTAAACTGTCATTCTACATAGGAATGAATTTCTGCTTGGGATTCTATTGTATGTAATGGGTTTTAAATTACTTATCACTACCTATGCTTTTGTAAGTTTATAGAAAGAACTTGATACACAAATTTACATGTCAATATGCACACATAGAAATAAATATGTATGTATGAGAGAGAGACTCAGTCATGGGAGAGCTTATTAGTCTCAACTCTTTTTTTATATAACATTTTTTATTATTATTTCCACTCATACAAACTTAGTTGGTACACCTGTTCCCTCCCTCCCTCCTCCTCCCCCTGACCCCCCTGCTCCCCCTCCTCTCACCCTTCCCTCCCCATCGCCCAGTGCCTCCCCCCCCCAATCCCCGGAGAATCCTTTAATGTGCATGCCAGACTCTCCTCTGGGTCCTCCTCTCCAATGACATACAAGGACCCGGTGGCATTTCCCTGAACCCTATCCTTTGTTCCCCTTAAGCATAGGAACACTACTGTGGCTATCAATCCCTTGCCTCCAAGGATCTTGGCCCCACAAAGTCTAGTCTCAACTCTTAACAGTTGATTTTCTTGAAACAGAGAATAAGAACTTGGACCATAGCCCTTTTCATTAAAATTGTTTTGAGCCACTCGGTTTCACGTAAATATGCTCACATCACTTTAAAATAAATTTTGTCCTTATTAGCAGACTCTGGGTTCTCAACACCAGTTCACAGTTTTGAGTTTACATTATGCTAGTGAAAACTCTTAATTACATCTACAGGAATTTTAAAGGTATGTTTCTAAAAGTACAGAGATAAAAGCTAGATTCTTTGACAATCAGAAGGCAGTGGGAAAGAAAATAGGATATTTCTCTGTGGGAATCAACATTGTGTTTTCTCATGATTAATAAATCTAGTATCAAAAAGGTTACAAGCAACAACAATGATCCAAACTTTCCCAGAAAAACAAACTATTCCAGTGTTGCATTGCATCATATAAGATAGATATATGATCCTTAAGATAGAGCAATGACTTAAAATTATGTAAAAGGCACTATTTTAAAAGGTAATCTAAAAATATTAATACCACATGAATACATAAAATTGAACTCATCCTTGGCCACTGACATAATATACTAACAGATAATTTAGTTCTTCATATCCAGTTTCTCGTCTATTCTAAATTTTTTTCTTTCCATGTTTTCTAGAGAACTAATATCAACTTGGGGAAAAATATCACAAGTTTCAGAAGTTTAGCAAGTAAGAAATTGTATTGCATTCAACGAAAGCCTTTAATGCCCTGTACCATATCATTTTATTTTCCTCTAGTTCTGAAAACATGATTCTGAGGAGACTTCTGGCTAAAGGTTGACTTGACTGAACAGAAAATTGGTGAACCATCCATCAACTGACCAAAAAATCATCCTTAGAAATGGAATTGAAAAAAGAACACTTTGAAGTGAACAAACTTAGTTCCTCTCAGTGAAGAAATCTTTCTGCATAAAAAACCATTAATCCCTTGCCTCTAAGAAGTGTATAAAACTTTCATTATTTTAAAATTAAATAGAATGTTAAATATAAGTAATCCAGTCATTATGCTAAGTATGCCACATAAACTATTTTTCCAACAATATTACTCATAAAGAAACACATAAAGAACCACTATCAACTTCACTTTTGAATAAGAAATTTCTTATTAAAAACTTGCAGGAGATAAACAATTTACCATTGGTCATATAGCAAATTCATGGTTATGTGATACATATAAAAATAAACCAAAAAGAAAAAGCAAACCAGGTAGTTAAGCTGTAAACAATGAAAGACTGAGGACAAGGAAAGGAAAGAAAAGAAGACTGAAAATAGAAAATAATAGATGTAAAATCTCACACTCAAAATAGCATTCTTCAATTGCGGTTCAGCCTGTATAAGGAGATTGAAGGACGTTTGGACAGTGTCTCTTAATAAGAATGATCAGTAATGTGCAAAAGACGGCTAACTATAGAATCGAGACAGATAGTGAAAAATATCTGTTGTCCCAGTGATAAGAATGAAATTGGGACACATTTTCTACTTATCATCTTTACAAATGATTTCTTGAAAGTATATTTTCATATTTCACTGCCTAACGTTAAATGGAGTTGCTTTGGGATTCTCTTTTCTGGTGAAACTACAACCCTGAGTGCTACTTCTTTAAAGAACTTTAAGAAATTTTTGACAAGAGAAACATTTATACAAAAGGTCAAATGTGCCATGGTGAAACTGGGAAGATTAGACAGGGAACTAACATTTAATAACAATAAGTCAAGGGAGGCTTTCTTCTACTTAGAAGTAAATATGTGCTCTCTGAGTCTTAAATTACTAAGAGATCCGCTAATGAAAATGTTCTTTTGGAAATAAAGAAGATGCCATTTAACTCCATGCCAGTGTTATAAAAGTTAAATCGTGGGAAGGCAAAAGGTTTTTCTTCATGGCTTTATTAAACTATAGGTGGCATTTCAAGCTAGTCTTTGCCAGGGTGTCTAGAATTCACACAAAAATATTCATAGTAATGGGACCCAGCAGAAGAAAGGGGGCATGTCTGATGGCCACGGTTGAGTCTGTAGAGGGGGGTGGTCGCTATGGTGCATGGCTGAACGCCTGCACCATGGACTCTTGCTTGCTAGAACCCTTGAGTCACCCATCCTCAGTCACATGTCATATTTCCAATTTTGTGCTGGAGATTTTATACACCACTGAGAAGCGACTTGCCATTTTTTTCCTAAATCTTTTGACATTTAAAGGTTTCATAAAGATTGCCAGATTTATAATAAATTCTGAACTTCAAGAGGAGGAAATTTTAGTCGTTTTAGGGGCAAATGGCGTACCAAAAATTATTATGCAACTGGAAGCAATAACATGAGGTAAGGAAGCAACCAGCCAGACTTTTTTTTTAAGATTGAGATTTTCAAAAGTTGCATGATCTTCACTTTCATGTCTTATTTCTAATGTGTACCAGGTAGGTAATTCAGTCTGGCCAGCAGTTATAAACTGAAATGTTTTTGTGACCCAGAGAGCTAAGAAGCAAAATGGATCCTTCTAGAAAAATATGGCTTAGTCATCAAGTTATCAGTGATGCGGCTGGGCTGAGTTGTCTCCAGGTTTTGGGGGCACTTTATGCAGGAATGAAATAAAAACCAATAGAGATTTGTAAAAGTAGCAAGGAAACTTTACTCGAAGCTAAGAGCTAGCACAGGGCAGATGACACTGTAGAACAGGGGGCCACCCAAGAACCCCAAATTACTGCTGGAGCTTCTTCATCAGGACTTCAAAGGAAGGATGTGCTGGGTACCAGGGGATATCACTTGAGCAGTTCTCTCTTTGATTGACATATTAAGTTACAGAATCATTTTCTGCTACATATGTCCTGTCTCATAATACATCTAATTTTAATCATATGCATGCCCAATTATGTATAGTCATAAGAGATTAAAGAAGAAATTCTCCCTAAAAGTTCAACTGAGGACTGAGTTTTGCCATAATTGCACATGTACCTCAATTCAGACCAGATCGATCTCATTCTCATTCCCTGATATAAAGAATTATTTGACTAGAATCTGTTGTCATTAAAAGGAAGAGAAAAATCACCTCACTGTTCAGAAAGGGTTGTGTATGCAATTCACTAAGATGTGGTTATCTTGTGTTGTTAGCAGGTTTCTAGGTTCATTGTGCAGAGAAGAATGTACATATTCTGTGCATCCAGGTAAGAGATGTAGGTTATCAAGTGTATCATTAGAAGAGAGAGATACCTCAAATCAATTGAAGTCTCAGGAATACATACTTCAAATAAATTGAAAGCTCAGACCACTGGAATATTCTTTGTGTTTCGATCCAGCTCCACATTTTTATCATTTACCTTTTGACAGAGACACACTGATGATAAGAATCCATATGTAGTGGGAACTTTAGGTCGAATGTGCCAGTAATGGTGTCACAGACCACACAGAGAAGATCACAGGCAAAATGAAGTTCTCAGAGCTGACCAAAGGCCTCAACTCTTCCCCTGTTGTAAGCAACCATGTGTTGGCCTTTTGACCCTTCCAGGTAGGAAGGAAGAGGCCAGACTGGGACTGGTCATTTTTCTGGGTGTTTCTGCTTTTGTCTTTTGCTTAAGGTAGTCCAGGGACGTTCTGGGCTCCACAACTCTGTTCAGTTTTGGGACTAAGTGGTGGAAACGGACCTAGAGACTCAGCTCTGAAGTCTGGCACTCAATATATACGCTAAATGGTGGAGACTGAGGCCATAAAGGTGAGATGGATGCCCAAAGTCACCACCAGCCAGTTAGTTGGCAACAACCCACTTCTTAATAATGATGAAGGATTTTTTTCTTGTCCTCCTTTGTTAATAGTTGAAAGACACTAGATTCAGTTCTCTGTGAGTTTGATACGAAATATGAGTGGAAAGTCTTGCTGGTTTTTGTATTTTTGAATGTGAGCTTCCAACTCTGATTCAAAAAACTTGTTCTGAATGCTTTATTTTTTTGTGTGTCTTTCTTTGACACTTTCATACATGAATATAATGAATTCATTTCAACTTCATCCCTTACTATTCAACGCAACGCCATCCTCCCAATACATACCTTTCTCTAGCCTGGCTCCCTCTTACTTTCATGGCATTTACATAGACTTTGCATTTTCTTGTTACTGCCTTAGTAAGCTTTTTCAGACCGTCCCTGCCTAAACATGTAATCCAAATACCACATCTATAGAGCCAAATCTACTGTATGAATTATATTCTGAGCTTTACATGAAATGAGAGAGTTAGCATCACTTTGAGGTCTTCTATGTGCCAAATTTTCTGCTTTAGTATACCAGGGTACAAAATGGGCTTGCTGCTGGGTCCTTCTGAGGCTGAGTGAGAACAGAGAAATGAAAGTTCCTACAGTCCAAAGATAAGATGAAATAAGAAGCGAGACAATGGGCAGGATTGGAAAAGTGAGCAAGAATCACAGGAGAGGCCCCAGCACACACATTCAGTTTTATTATTTAAGTATTAAGTTTTAAGTTTATTATTTAAGTTTATTAAGTGGTTAGGTGGAAGGGAAGTGGTCTTCTGTTGCCAGCATCCAGCCTAGTCTGGGAAGTAAAATGGTTCTATATTTTAGAAAAAGCACTGTGCTTTGAGAAGGATATATTAGAAAGGTGGACATGGCTAGCAGTCCTGGAGCCAGGAAGAGTGGCTTGTGTCTATCACCTTAGCTAGCTACTTGGGAGACTGAAATAGCTACTTGGGTGAGTAAGAGGACTGCTTAAGCCTAGGAGTTCAAGGTCACCTTGGGCAATCCAACACAGGGGCATTGGGCGGATGGAGGGACGAATGGTGGAAAAACTAGGAAGAAGGAGGAGGATAGTTTGAGCCATAATGCAAAACTTGGTGCAGTAGATCGGCACGGAATTCTTCACTAGCTCTAAAATTACTAGCAAAGCCTCATGACTAGTGGTTTGTACTTCAAAATTTCTGGGAAAGTTGAGATGCAATTTAAAAAAAAAATAATGTGAACAAGATAACTGGTTTCTCGGCTCTATGAAAATGTTTTTGTATATATATATGTTACCAGTGTCTAATTTTGAAATGATTTCCTATATCCTTTTGTAATTTTGGATATTAATTCTTTTCTCTTTTGTTTCATATGAGGCTTGTTGTAAATATTTTTAAGAGCACCAGGCATGGTGACTTGGGTCTGTAGTTTCAGTACTTGGGAGGTAGAGGACCAGAAGTCTAAAATTATCTTTGGTTCTGTAGTGCATAAAACTCTGTCTTAAAAATAAACAATTAGGGGCTGGAGAGGTGGCTCAGGGGTTAAGCCTCTGCCTTGCAGGCAGAAGGTCCTGAGTTCGGATTCTAGACCCCACGATTAGACGCTGGGCAGAAGTGGGGGCGGCCTGCGTTTCTGGCCCTGGTAGGGCAGAGCCTGTGAATCCCAGGGCCGAGTAAACAAGGAGGAGGTGGAGGCGGTCCATGGTGGTTCCCGAATTCACCCATGGTTCTACACACACACACACATGCATACACGCACAATTGAATAAATAATAAAAAAATTTAAATTTATAAAAAAATTAAAAACCTAATCTTTTCAAGTGAAAAAAAAAGAGATTACTCTGATGTGATCGATTAGCCATATGTGACTGCCAGACAGAGACTATCACAAGCTAGATTTACAAATATTGGCTTTGAATTCTAAGGTTTCAAGTTGCCTAAATGAGGATGGAGGATGAAGCATTCAATATTATGATGTTTTTCTCCCTGTCCTCCCTTATTCATTTATTTTATTATAATATATCATGTTCATATAATGAGTTTCATCATATTTTCATGTACGTATGTAATAGATTTCAGGCCTGTTTATCCCACTTGCATTCACTCTTGTCCTGTTTGCTGCTTCTGTGTCCTGACAGTCTCACTTCTGCTTCAATATCTTTCTTAATATCCATTTACTTGAAAAAAGATAAAGAGAGATCAGGAAGAGAGATGATAAGCATGAATCCCATGGTATACAGGTGGAAGTCAAAGAACAATCTTTGGAAATCAGTTCGCCTCTTCTTCCATGTGGGCTTCTGGGGATTGTATTCAGTTTCTCAGATTTGTGATCAGGAGCCTTATTTTGATGTTTTTTTTTAATCTAGATTATTCATAGGAGCCAAGATAGGCAATGTTTGTTCAGAATCTGGTTTATAATTCCTTCTTAAGGAGCTTCAGAGATTTTTCTTTTGTCTTCATTTTTCACTTCATTTTCTGAGGAGAAGCTATAAGTCACATACATTTCCTTTACCAAGTTATGAGAACTAATACTTTTAAATATCACTACTTTATTTTTAATAACAAAGTTTAAGTTAATGGTCAACACATACAAATTATATTGAAGTTAAGCTAATTTAACCCTACATATACTATACTGACTGAATTTGAGATATTTTCTAACAAATTAGGCATTTGTTCAGTTCATATTGTTGTTTATGAGTGAGTCATACTTAAGAGATTTAAAAGGCTTGTCAAAATTCGAACAAAATATTTTAGCAGGAACTTCATAGAAGTTCATAAAACACAACATCCTATTTTTGTCAGTACTGAAAGGACTCTGAATTCAGAATTGTCAGGATTTTAAGCAAAAGAAAAATTTGAAATATTTTTTAAAAAGTAAACACTATACTCCTTAGAAGTTCTAAGAAGGACAAAAGTCAAACAGCTTTTGTTCAAAATAAATTAATAAGTAAACAAGTAATAAATGTGGTCCCTAGTGTAATCTGTCTAGGCATTCCCTTTTAAAGACTAAACTTTGTAACTAAACTTTATTTTTCAAATACTTTCCAAAGGTTCTTATTTTATTTTTTAATGACTAAAATGTTATTACTGTCATAACTTATTGTCAACAGAAAAGAACATGGGCCTTGTTTGACTGGTAAAGAGAAAAAAATAATCAGAATAATTTGCACTTCATGTAATTATTAGCTTTAAAAGGTGTGTAACCTCATGTTGTTAACATTGTTTGTTCTCTCCCATCTCTGTCTCCCTAGTGCTAGACTATCAGGCATTTGCCACCACACAGGTTTATATGGAGCTGAGAATTGAATCCAGGACATCTTGCATGCTACTTTATCAGCTGAGCTACATTCCCATCTCTAAGACTTTTGAAAAAGTAAAGGTTCTCTAAAACTAAGCACTACCTCAAGTAAAAGGAAGCAATTTTAATTCTGAATTTCTAAATTAATAAAAAATAAAAAAATTACGTACTCATCTTGCTTTTAAAGTTTATAATGATCAGTCTGCAGTGTGGCTGATAAAGGCTCAAAGAAAGTAGCATGTTTCATATCTCATTCCCAGCAATTTCCTGTTGGAATTTCTTCTAACTTTGAGAGTTTTTTCATTAAAATTGCATGTCCTCTAATTTCTAAAAATTGTTCTACATTCCCCCAAACCTTCCAAAAATACCATATGACTTGAAAATTGACAGTCTGTGAGACTTCGCTGTGTTAGGAAGTGTCTATGTATTACAATTACACAAGTTTGTTTTCTGGAATCACAAGGTAACCTATACACTGAATATGGAGAAAGACCAAAAAAGGTGTTACTGTAAGATCATGGGATTCTCTTTTACATTAAAAGAAATTGCATGCCCTGCAGTGGTCCTTAATTATTCAGAAGAGCAAGTCATCTTCTGCATGGAATTTATTAATAACTTATGTCTACTACCTTAATGCAATTAACTGAATTCCTCTGTTGTATACCCAATCATTCAGGTTCCACAACATAAGAAGTTTGAAGTCTTAGCTGTCTGGGTTATAATACCAATAATAGGAGCTCAATCCTGGGTTTGTATTTTTCCTCCACTTCTGGGGTCTCTCATTAAGTCCTTCTGACCGCATGTCAATTTGGTACATGCGATTGATGTAAAGTGTTTCTCTTTAGTTAAATCCTCTCCCTCATATTCTGTATCCAATCATTCAAATGCTTACTTGCTCTCACTTGTTTAGATAGCTAAAAATTACTGTAAATGTTATACTCTAAATAGTGAACTTTCATCTAAACGTCTTTATTCTGCTGTTTTCCAACTCTTCTTGCAATGCTGGCTAAAATGTGCCATCATTAATCTGTGTCATAGAGAAAGACTGAATGTGCTACCTTGGGTTCCCTGCTATTTGCCTAACGTCTCCATGCCATGCTCCAACCGGGTTAACTCCAACGTGTCCACTTTTATCCTCCACTAATACCATTCTAATCCAAGCTAGCATCACCTCTTGCCCAGGAAACTTCAACTGACCCCAACATACCCACGCAGCATCCGTTCTTTCCTCTCCACCCATCTTCTTAAGAGCAGCCAGAGCAGCACTTTTGTAGCAGTAAGACAATCCACATAGTTGCCTGCACCGAAACCTACATCGACATTCTATTGCTTGGACGATGCAGGCCAAACCATTTGCCAGTGAGACCCCGTGTTATCTTTACAGATGCCTTATTCTCTGAATCACATACATCAGTTTTGGCTGTTACCCCCCTCTTCCCAGGTATAAACTCCAAATAGGTTTCTAAAACCTGCTCTCCCCAGTATAACTGTGGCCCACTTCCTAGAATAATCTCTGTTATTTTCTAGCCTCTGAAAAATGTTTCTAATAAAGGGGATTTGGTTTTCTCAAATGTGAATACAGATGTCTACATGCAAAACAAGCGAATGAGGAACAAGGTCCTGCTGGCCACTGAGCATTTCTTATTTTGCCCCTTTGCACAATGCCCTGCCTCTGTGTTTCTCTGTAAAGAAAAATTTATATATGCGAGATTGGTTTCTGAAAAGACTACTGAGCACGCAATTCATGTTTCTATAAATTTAAGTAGGTATTACCAAGAACAAGAGTTATAAATCTTTCATATTCCAGTATCCAAGTATATCATGTCCATACGTCCATTTGAACATAAAACTCTCAAAAGCTTCTTTTGTGTGTTCATTACACTGGGGATTATTTCGCCCTGCCCTTTGTAGGCAATCATCATTGTTGCGTCTTTATTATATTTGTTTTCCATTTCAATTTTAAACCAATTTAATGTTTTTACCTCTGATCAAGATGTTATGCGATATAGTATCAATACTGTTGACATAGATTTCTAGATTTTTCCCCCAAGAATTTATTGTTCTGTTAGTTATTTTAAAATTTAGTACACATACAGTTAACTTTAAACAAAGTTGGGATGGAGAATCGCCATTATTTATAGATGTTTCCATGTTATCACTATTGTGCTGTTCCCGACCTGAATGATGCTATAATCTATAACATATGGTACCTGGCTTACCATATACATTGGGGGCTTTCTTTCCTAATTATTCTTCACCATGTCCATTGCCACTGATTTCTTTGTCAGTTCTACTTGCTGCTGCTGTTCTGAATTGATAGCAGCCACCTCACTGCTCTTGCTAAAATCTGTGGTTCCACACATATTTAAGGCAGTCTCACACAAAAGAACAACCTGCAGGCTGATCTCATCGAAGCTATGTTAAATTTATGCTCATTTGGAAAATGGACATGAGAAAAGCTTACATTAAGGACTAGGATTTTCCTTTACATTTAATCAGGTTTTTGTTTTATGATCTTCAAAGAGACTTTCAGCGCACATCGTCTGCCTCTCCTTCCTGAATTGATTGCGGAGTGGTTTTCAGTGTATTTTGTTCCAGTTAATCATTTCCTTTCACATTTAGCTATGTTTCTAGTGTTAACAAAGTTTAGGAACAAAATGTGCTTATTTGTATTTGTATTTTTCTCATTATTTGTGCTACCCAATGTGCTATTATGTGCTACATAATTTTCCTCAGTTTCATATGCTGTACTGAAGTATAGTCCATTGGCAAAATCTTTCAGATTTTATCCAGTGTTTATCCCGTGTTTTCAACTTATACTGACAAGCTATAAGAGATAAATTTAAGTTTTATTTTTAAGAAAGAGTATTGGCTTAATTTTATATAAAACTCTCTAAAATTTACCTATTCAGAATTTCAAATATGTAAAAAAATTAGCAAAAGTGAGTTAGTTTATTAAAATAACCTAAATAACTGCAAAATGTGTTTCATAGCTACTATGACCTTACTTCACAATACTTGGATGGTTAATTTTTGAAAAGCATCTGTATGGTAAATTATTGGTGATTCCATTATTTTTTCATTGCTGTGACAAAGGCAACTTACTGGGGCTCACAGTTTGAGATGACAGGGTTCATCGTGGAGGGAAGGCACCACGGTGGCAGGTTGGAGACTCTGGTCACACTTCATCTGCTATCAGGAAGCAGAGACAACTGCTGGAGTTCAATTCACTTCCCCTTTTTGAATTCAGTTGGAAACCCCAGCCCACAGAACAGTACCATACACATTCAGGGTCAGCTAAAACTCTGTGAAAGCCCCCTAACTGACACATGCAGAGAAATGTTCCCTTGGTGAATCTAAGTGCCAACAAGCTGACAATCGAAACTACTGTCATGATGTGTTTTGGTTCATGTTATTTAAATAGGAGACGTGTTGAGACCTGGTACTGCTGAATTTTTCTATTTTCTATCCATTTTCACCTTCTAGGGACACGAATGACTTCTTTTACTGTTTCAATATAACATTATAAATTTCAGTACACTAGTTTTTCAATATTATCAAGAATTTTCTAAATGTTTAGAAGTAGGAATATTCTAACTTTCATTTCTGTATTATGAATTTAATATGAACTTAAGCAATTTTGGCTTCACAGGTGGATTGGAAAGCAACCCATGTTTTTCTACACTCTGGATGAATCTCAATGCTAAATTTTCAATTTTGTTGCTGGAGAATTGTTTGTAGTATTGTCCCATAGGTTTTTATAATTCTCCCTCTGATTCTTAAATGACAATTGGCTTACTGGTATAATGTCACTTTGTTGGAGTTACCAAGAAATCAAAGTCTAACAGGTGACAGAAATGAATGAGTCAGTATTCCTGGAATCTTGTAGTTCTACACTGAAGTACAGCTGGGCTATTTCTGGACATTCCAATCTCCAGACTGCAGATGCAGTAAGACCAGTTGTCTCACCAACCACCTGCTCTCACGCCTTTCCTCCATGATGAACTGGATCCATGCAAACTGTGAGCCACACAAACTCCACTCAGCCATTCAGGCCCCAGAATTCATAGGAAGTTTATGGAGATTGGGTTGAATACTAAGCAAGAAAATTTAAAAAATGTAATGCGCCCAGAAAAACTTTTTGAAAGAAGGCCAACATTGGAAAATGTGCACTAAGGATTCCATTGTAAAATTTCACGTATATTATTAAAATGAAGGGAAACAGACAAGTCTAAGTGCCAAGGTAAAGTTCAGAAATAGATTCATAAGTACACTGACAATCACTTTTCAACAAATGGCTTGAGCTAGATTGAAAACCTATAACAACACACAGAAATGAGATATGATACATACGTTGTTTTACAAACAAAATTTATCTCAAAGAGATTATAGATATAAGCATAGAAGCTCAAAGTTATAAAACTTCTGAAATAAAGCACATGGACAAAATGTTTTGGCATTATTTAGGGAAATGTCCCTCCTTTTTCTTCTTCTGTTTTCATGAGTAAGGGAATGTGTATGTGTATATTATATGGATGGGTGTATGTGCAAATACACATACACATGTGTGAGCACAGGGTCTTTGATCAAACACACTGCTTACCAGTAAAGCCAGTCTGTTCAGCTGTCTTGTTCTAGGAGTTCCAGTCTCCCTCGTGTCTTACATGGGATTTGAGATTCTTAACTCTGGGGTCATTCTGCATGCAGAGTAATTGCTTTAACTGCTAGGCCATTCTCCAATCCAAAATGTTTCCTTATTATAACATTAGCAACATGATCCATAAGACTAATGATAATTTTAACCATATCAGAAGTTTAAAGTTTCCATTTTTCAAAAGACACTGTTCAAACAATCATCCAGCCACAGTTGGAGAGACCCAAATCATGCATCTCCTCATAAAGCAAGTTTGCTCAGAATATATAAAGAAAAAAATTTAAATAACTCCATAAGGACATCAAAATAATTCTAACAACAGATACTTGGATAGCATGTGGTACATGTAACGATTCTTGAAATATTCAGTAACTAGAAATATAGAAAATAAAACTTTAATGAGAAACCACTACATACGTATTAGGCCTGCTGGAATTAGAATGATTGATATAATTATGTGATGGCAAGAATGTGGGGGTAATTGTGGGACAATTGTAGCTTAAATTCTGCTGGTGGGAAACAAGGATGGGTCAACATGGCCAAACTCATAGACAGCTTCTTAAAAAGTATAAAGCACACCATAGCATAATCTAAGCATAATAATCTCACTCAGGAGACTCGAATGTACTCCTCACCCATGGATGAAAGAATAGACAAACCAAGACTCAAATTCAATGAATATTACTCAGTGACATAAAGGATTTAACTTTCTGTATATATTGAAGTACAGATGAAACTCAAAATACTTATGCTGAATAAGATCAAGCACAAGAAACACTGCATTGATAAAAATCTCAGAAAAATTATATATCTACAATTAAAGAAATATAGGTCAGTTATTACCCATAGTGCATAGTTTTGAAAATAGGAAGATAAGGAAATGAGCACCTGAAGTTTGGAGTATAAGGTTCATCGAATTTATTGCAGAAACATCTTAATATATATGTATCTCAAACTGTGCTTCTAAGTGTGTTTCAATACAGTATCTCAAACATCTGTCTAGAAATCCCTTGGCTTCGTTCTTAGCCTATACACATAAAAAGAATAAACAACTTCCAGAGACTAAAGTAGAAGTTTATATCCGCAAATGAGGCTGCCCATGTGCTATCAGCCTTTTCTCCTATTTGACGAAAACAATCATAGATACCTGTCAAACCGAGTTCTGCCACAGATGATTGAAATTATTTACTGCAAACTTTAAATATTCTGAGAATGCATTGTAAAACTTGAGAGTAACTAAAATACATTTTAAAAAATTAAAGCATAGCTAATATGTAAGTCCTAAATAAAATGCCACAGAATGCATAATTCATGTAGCCGTTAACTAACTGGCTAGTATATTTTTGACACTGATTGCATTTATGTCACTTAATATGATGGTAATTACGATGTGCCTCTGCATTTGTACCTCTAGATGAACTTAATTAATGAAGAGTATTCATTAATACTCATTACAAACAACCATTTATAATGATATCCTTAAGAATTTAAAGCCCTAAACTTGTCATTAATTCTTTAAAGATGTATACATGAATTTGATTAAGATGCTCTAAGTACTGATTAAGCTATCTACTTGTGTGTGGATTTACTTATCAAAAGCGCATTGTAATTCAACAACATCATTAACCCTAATGGTCACTGTTACTGCGGGTGGGGGTGTTGCTGCTAGGAGGCCACCGCCAGCATTAGCATATCATCAGCACTTGCTCCTCCAGGCTCTCATGACTCAATTTGTTTTCATGAAGTGAAAAACTATTTAATATGAACTGATGATGATTTATAACAGGAATGCTTGAAATACCAAATTAAAATGCCTTATTCTTCACTAGGGAATGAATTTTTGGAAAAGTTTCTGAGCTGTAAGACTTACATAATAGAGTTATATCAAGGTTACTTCCTATATATAAATATCAAAATGAGGCATAAGGCATGTTCCTAAGGGTCAGAAAGTATAAGAGAAAGGGATGCTCAAAGTTCCTACACTAGTTCCATGCATCAGGTTTAATTATCATTGTCACAAATACCTAGAAACCAGGTTAAAGAAATGAGCTGGTGGTTTCAACCCACAGCTTCAGAGATTTCCAGCCATCGTGGCCGAGAGAACATGGCAGAACAAAACAATATATTCTGAAAACCCAGAGGGAGGGAGAGAGAGAGCCAGAGAGAGAGAGACAGAAAGAGAGAGAGCCTACACTCACCACCTTTCTTGTTCGTCCCCTTTGGTTCCATCCCCAGGATGTCACTGCTCACATTCAAAGAATCTCCCCCTCAGCTAATCCTCCTTGAAAACCCCCCACAGACACACCACAGTGTACTTTTCCAAATTCCAAAGTGTTTCTTAACCAAATATTGCTGGCAATCCATGTTAGCTATCACATTTATCCTGGATAGCAAGCAGATTATTTTTTCATTATTATTTCAATAATATAAACTTTTATTCAATGTAAAAGACATATCACTAAGAACCTAGTATCAAAACTTACTGCTAAAAGGCCTTCTCTCAAAGTAAAACAAAAGTATGTAAAACCACTTATTCAGATTAATAAAGATAATTCAGAGAATTCTCACATGTTGAGAAGATTTGAATGCTTTTTCAAATTCTTTTCATATACGACATAATGAACAACATTATCCTCATTTGCAAGCTGAGGAAGTTAAGGTTCACAGAAGTCATGTATTTTCCCCAAATCGTATAATTACCATGTAACAGAAACTAATTTAAAGTTTAGACTTTTCACTAGACAACATTCTTTGTTTATATTCATAGCCTGTTTTGGTACATTTACAAAGAACTCTCAGTGTTGGAAATACTATAAAGGAATTAAATATTATATAGTAAAATATTTGCCTTCATGAAATTTATCTTGAGAGAGATCAAATATAGTAGAACAATAGAAAGCAGTAAACAGGATGGAAGAAGACCACGTTACTTCATTAATCTATGCTTATCTCCATGTCTTTCAATGCATGGGTGCTCAGCAAGCATTTCTCTTTTTTTGAAATTTTTTTCATTTTTATTTTATTTTTGCATGTGTATTTGTGTGTATTAGATGGCATTATGCATGCCCGTGGGGACCCAAGGATGACTTCAGGAGTCACCCTGGATTGCGTCTACCTCCTATTTGATTTGCTCTGGAGCTTCCCAGGTTCTTCCTTTCAGGAAGGAAAATAAAGGCCTCAGCCATTTTTGCCTGATGGTGTTTTTACATGGGATCCATGATCGAAACTCAGGACCTTCTGCTTAAGAGGCAGAGACTTAACCCCTGAGCCATCTCTCTGATCCAACAAGTATTTCTTGAATAAATGAAATCCTTCATTTTTAAATATAAACAGAGCATTGTCTTTTAGTAATGAAAATGTGCTCTACCCACAGATAATTGTACTTGGTTTCAACATGAGCAGAACATAAACCATACAATCCTTTCCTTCATCGTATCACGTACTGTTTGTATGATATGTGCATTCCCTTCCACATGAAGGAAATTATTTGTAAAAATAGATAAAAGTAACCATTTTGCAAATGGGTGATTGACTCCTCCCTCACTGTGGTTTCCTACTTTTATTACATCTACCTTTGAATGTGCTCTTATAACAAGACTCTAGTTTAACAGCTTTTTATCTCTGGCCAGGGGGTGACATACAGTACCCATCAGGATGGAGTGAAGGGCATTGCAGGAGCAGCAAAACTGCAAAAAAAAAAAAAAAAAAAAAAACAACAACAACAAACCACCATAATCCAGAACTTCAGAGACTCTATATCAACCACCTAGAACTAGGCCAGCCTATTCTCTCCCCATCCTGAAGCTCAGGGAAATTTGCAGAAGAGGGGGCGGTAAGATTGTAAGAGCACAAGGATGGGAGGAGCAATGATATGCAAGATACTCCACACAGGTTAGGGCCGAAGCAATCATAATTGGACATTGCATGCCCTGCGCAATGTCCAACACACTATTGACTCCACAAAGTCTAGCATTTGCTAAAGGCACCAAGATCCTTGGGGGCAAGGGATTGACAGCCACAGTAGTGTTCCTATGCTTAAGAGGAACACAGGAAAGGGTTCAGGGAAATGCCACTGGGTCCTTGTACGTCATCGGAGAGGAGGGCCCAGAGGAGAGTCTGGCATGCACATTAAAGGATTCTCCAGGGATTGGGGAGGGAGGCACTGGGGGATGGGGAGGGAGGGGGGTGAGGAGAGGGGGAGCAGGGGGTTCGGGGAGAGGAGGAGAGAGGGAGGGGACCGGCGTACCTATTCAGTTTGTATGAGCAGAAATAATAATAAAAAAAGTTAGAAAAATAGATAATAGGATTGCACTTATAGTTTAGTTCACTTTCAATGTGGTAGGTCCACAATCTTATACTACCACAATCTATCTGCTTTATGTTCCTATAAAAATTATTTTGAAACCTCTTGGATTCTGAAAGAGATTTTTCAGCGATTTTTATCTTTTTGATTATCTGAACCTGTAAATCAAAAATAAAATACAAAATAAGTTGTTAAGGGTTTTGTTAAAAAGATATGATTTTGCTTGTGTGTGTTAGAAATCACACACGTATACATACACATACAAACACACAAACATATGCAAACATTTATTGCTGAATAGCAGGTAATTCAGATAAGTTAAATATCTATATGTATTATATTTGAATGTAGTCTTAAAATTATTGAAATTTGTCTAAGTTATAAAATTCAATAATGAAGTATGTGGCTAAATGAAAAAAGTGATATTCACCACCCATTAATTCATTCACTCATTTAACTAAATACATATTTAAATCCTACTATGATTTGTAATGTGTTAGTCGCTGGAATTTCAAGAAAATTTCAACATGCAAATACTATTTAGAATGAAATAATGCAAAATATCAACTAAAATAACTATAAGAAATATTCAAACGATCAAGTTATAAACTTCATGCTTCACATTTACAGAAGGTTTCAAGGTCTTACTCAATATCTCTTAAATACTACTCTCACTGTTTTTTTGGTTGAATACACTAACTACTAAGTGTTTCTGTAGCTCAAAACTATAAATTACTTTTGACAAATGTAAAAGGTCATTAGATACATTGCACTCCCTTAGATCCACAATGAATCGTATTCACAATGGGATACTAATTGATTTCAGAGACAAACATTTCAGTTATTTACCCTTGAGCAAGACCTAAATGGTACAGAAACTATCACTGATAAAGAACTGATGAGTTGTTTTTGAACTATACAGAACAAAAATGTGTTGATTTTTCCTTACATTTTCTTTTAAAAAGAGACTGTGCAGATATTTCATCTACTTCCAATTTTACTTAAAAATAAAAGAGCTCTTAAATAATTAACATTCTCTATTGTGGAAAACAACTTCTATCATTTTTTCTAAGAAATTATTAAGAACATACATGAAAAATATTTTAGTCTAACCTACTATTCAAATCATAATAACTGAACACAATGGAGAATATAAACAGAAACACACAACAGATCAAAAATCTACCCTCACCTGAATTCACCTTCCTTCTTTTGATAATTGCCTGAAAACAAGTTTCTGGTTTCTGTGCTGATGAATTGTCCTTGTTAAAAGACCAGGCATGGATCTTACTATTCCGTATGTTACACATGTCATTTGTTTGCCAGCCCCTGGAATAATTTAAACAACTCAGTCACACCCATACAGAAGAGGATACTTCATACTCTTGATCTACAAAGTCTGCTCCCTTGAGATGCTCTGAGATGTTCCAGATGCAATTCTTGTGTATATTACATGGCCCAATGCCCTCCTTCCTCCACCACACCTGCCATCCCATCTGTCTAGAGCTGGATGTCACCATGTTCAGCCATCCTTATCTTAAGCAGAATCCCTCTGTCACAAATGACATAAATAGGAGGTAAATGAAATAACATTTGGGAAAACAAAATGACATACAAAAATGTTTTGAAACATGTGCTTTTCCACATATATAGCAGGCCTTTATATTAAGCAAGGTTTTCCAATTTATAAAGCAGCTTATACTGTATATAGGTGAGGAAATTGACATTAGAGTGCTAAAGTTGTTTCCTGAACTCACTAATTCTAGTGTGAAAACCAGGATTGAAAAGAATCTTCATGCTTCTATTATGTCATATTGTCACTATTTATCCTCCTCCAAACGCAAAACATTTGCAGTGAAAAGAAGACCACCATTTTCATTTTAAGGAACTTAAAAAAAAGAAACTATCTTCTCAGAAATAGTTTGCACTTATTTCCATGATATCTAATCCCAGTCCTAATAAAATATCCATGAAAAGCTTCTCAGTGTCTCAAAAAAAAAAAAAAGAAAAAAATGAATGTCCATGAGTGCCAAAGAAAGAAAAGAATAGATGTAACCAAGTTCAGCGTAACCTCCTTAAGATTGAATAGTGTGTAGACGTGAATCTGGAAACACTGAAGATTCAGCCAGATTAATGGTAAATTGAGTTGAAAGAAGACAATGATCAACAGTTCTGGGAAAAGAAAAAACAATCTATGGGATGACCTTCAGTGAGTTATACATAGCATAGTGTGCTCCAAGAGTGCAAAGAAAGCCATTGTTCTTGGGATATGTCATGTGGAAGGGAGACTGCTCTGAGATACTGTCGAAGTGGAAAACAATAAATGATAGAAAGAAGAAGTGCGACTGTTGGGTAAGAGATTCCCAGCGGCTGTGTCCCAGTTACTCTTCTGTTGCTGATATAAATACATAACCAATCAGCTTGTTAGGGATACAAGGGTTTTTTTTTACACCTCGTGATCCTCATTTGCAGTCATCAGTATGGCAGGAGAATTTATACCTATATTAGGAGCCAAAAAAACTAGGTCTCTGATATCCACAGGAAGAACCGAGAAAGAACGACATATGCTATCTCTTGACAGTCTGCCAATGTCAATAGTTCTCTCCATATTATTCACACCTGGGGAATGGCCCCACCCACTATTCCCACAACTATTAGACAATCTCCTAGAGGCTTTGTCATGGCTTGATTAAATAATTCTTTCCAGGTGAGTATTTTCATCTCTGAAGTCTTGCTTTTCCTTTCCTGCTGTATCCAGAGAAGCTTAGAAACCTTTATATTATATAGAGACAGAGATAGAGATAGAGACAGAGACAGAAATAGAGATAGAGACAGAGACAGAGACAGAGACAGAGACAGAGATAGAGATAGAAACAGAGATTAGACATAGAGATAGATAGAGATAGAGATAGAGGTAGAGATGATATAGATATAGATGCAAATTTTGAGTTGGGTATTTCATCTCTGAGGTAATCCTTTTCATTTTTTATTTTATCCAGAGATTTTAGAGGCCACCAATAAATGTCACCATTTTTCTTATTTTTCTTCACATTTTCAAAAGATTTACATACAGAAGCACCAATCTCCTTCCTCCTTACAGAAGTGAATCAGAAGTATCCAAGACAGCTATTTTTACTAGTTCTTTAAGTTGCTCACATCATAGAGTTTCTGAGGTCTTTATATTTCGAGGACAGTCTTCTGTAATTAAAAGATTTATTGTGTTGGAGAGACAGCTTCAGATACCTTCAAGACAACTAGGGAAATTCATCCTTAAAATTCTGTTTCTCTAAAACCACTCTTGACCAGATTTTCAATTGTTAAGTGGATAGTTATTGTAACTAGCATAGACATGACCACCTGTGTGCCCCATTCCTACCCTTTTCCTTATCGTGCAATACAACACACACATACACACACACACACTCACATATACACACACACACTCACATATACACACACACACTCACATACACACACACACCACATACAACTTTTCAAGAAAAGAGAAACATAAGCACAGTCCCTATTAATTTTGGACAAGAAAATGTTCTGAGTTCACATGAAGACTATACTTTGCGTCCAACACCCTGGAGAGATTGTCCAGGTCACTAACACTGATACAGTCATATTCAACATTAACATTTCTCCTGGAACATCTTCCAATTCATTAGCCTGTATGGCCAAATTAGGCTAAAAAATTAATGGGTCCTCAATTCATATGTGTTTATTGGAGAAATTTGAGAACTATCAAGTAATGAGTCTGCATGTTTAAGGATCTTGAAACATGATAGGAAGGATAAAACTTAAATAATATTTGTCTCAAATTCAAGTACAGAACAGAGTAAAAGTCCCTGAGTATAAAAGAGAATTCAGAGAAGGGAAACCAGGAGCTTGAATTTATATCTAGCTATTACTCATTTCTCTACAAAATGTCAAACTGTGATTAGAATAACAAAAGCTAGAGTTTGTTCTATTAGCGATTAACAGAAATAAGGCTCAGCTGATCTGAGAGTAAAAAATTTTCCAAAACGAGTTAACATAAGATACAGGAGACCTTTAGCTACTTTGCTCTAACACTATCCTTGGAAATCATCAACCAAGCTCAGTCAGAACATTCTTTGGAGTAAAACAGCTCCTTTCCTCTATCAACCAAGAGCTGGAATTGTGGGCATATGCTATCGTAAGTTAAGTTACTAGATTTCTTAGTGTTGTGCATTTAGAAAGTTGGCCAAATGTTTAGTGACGGCAGCTCATCAGGAGGGTTATTCAAGAATCAGAGGACAGCCTGGGAAACTGAGTGAGAAAGACCAGATGAGGGGGAGAGAAAGAGGGAGGAGCATCTCAGAAGGAGAAGGAAAGGAGGAAGGGAAAAAATGAATAGCTATATTCCGATTTTATGCAACCTAGAGATTGTAAAGGAGAAATAAATCAGACAGAATTGCTTGACTTGCTAGAGTTATATGGTAATATTTTATTTCAATAGAGAATAAACAAACAACGTCAGGCTTAGAAAATACGTATTTTCCAAAATTCTTATTGTATCTGTATTGAAGAATGCTGAAAATTGCAAAAAGTTAGAAATATAGTGTGTGTGAGTGTGTGTTCACTTGCATGTGATTATATATGGGATATCTTTATTGCTAATAATATTATTAAGGACAGTGTGGAGAAAGCTGCTTTTGTAAAAATACTTTTCTAAATATTAATTTTGCTGAGATCTAAAAATGTGGAATGAAAAGAATTTGAAAGGAATCACATTTGCAGTTTCTAACAAGAGTACCACAGGCAAAATGGAAGGAACACTGCAAAAAAAAAAGTGTATTTTGTTACTTTTTAATGACATCAACTATGCAAGGCATCACTTCTTTTATTTAAGAAAGTGCTTCTGTGTCATTCAGTTACAAAACCCAGACCTATTTTAATGATACCTGGCTACACTGGAAAAAAGAAAAGCCAATAGGAAAGCTAATTACACTTTATAGGGACTGGAACATTAAAATAATGGAGCCAGCAATTTGCTCTCACACAGAGAATTCGAAGCTGATCACAGTTTCACCAAATATGAAAGATATCCATAGGAATCGAATCACATTAAAAAAATACTCATACAATTCATGGGAAAAAATCCTTTTCTGAAAGTTTGCAAAGTGAAGTTAAGTAAGATGAAGTGGTAAATGCTTTTTAAAGCTTCCTAAATATAAAACAAGCAAAGTTTAAAAAAAATATAAAGTTCAATGTTTTTAATCCATTGTGTTTTTCTAGAAGCTGAGTGGTGAAAATCCATTTTCACCTCGTCTCCACACAGCAGGCCTTTAGGAAATACTTATTGGATAAACTGGCCTTTGTAACTCTAATACACATTTTAATAATTCAGCGGCACAAACTGAAAACACTGCTCAGTCATTCATTATGCAAAAGCTTCACATGATACACCACAGGCTGATAACTAAGCAGGTAGTTTGTCTCCAAGGTCATGTGCCTCAAACTGGAATACATTTCTTCCATTCCTCTCATTCCTTCCTAGTTCCTTGCTAATCAACGGCCGATGATCTGCTGTTAACACCTGAGGTATTTATTGCAGAATCCCCTTTGAATCTCCATTAACTGACATTGCCTGTTTCATCTTCCAACAGTGTGGAAAATAATTTGGTTTGATTTATATTGTTTATTATCATAAAAGGATCCATCTGAAAGAGGAAGACTATTGAAGGAATAGACCGTTTCCTGGAACTGTATTGCGCAGTATTGCTGCAAAATGAATTCAAGGCAACTAGCTGCTAGCACTATGCATAGAACACTTTTTAGTACATAATCAAAGTGTTTTCATATTGAATGTCTGCTTGATGTCCAGAACACAGTTGAAGCTGATGTCAATATTAACTCAGGTCACTACAATAGCCTTCTGTATGCTTTTCCAGCATTTGTCCTGCCACTTATTTGCCAGTGATGGCCACATTTATCACTACAAATCATAACTCACATCATAGTGACCTTCTGTATATATTGTTTCAATTGCTTCCTTTGGGCTTGGTATCAACACATATTTACCACCATGATCTTTAAGGCTGATAGGGTCTGGTCTTAGTAGAACTATATCATTTCAGTTTATTTCAGGTGATTGTTTTCTGATTGTCTCTTCTACTGTCCTTTTGGTTAAACATATCAAGCATCTCTTTCCCTGTCTCAGCATCTGCTGTGGTTTGTTTGTTTTGGTTTTTGAGGATTAAGTCAGTCACAAACATGAATTCTGAGGGGCAAGAGAGCCACCAAGAACTCACAAACTCCAGGTATGGACTCCATGAGGAGCAAGGGGAATGACAGGAATTCATGGACTGCAGATATGGAGTCCCTTGAGGGGCAAGCTCTGCTTTCAATAGAAGTGTCCAGCCCCAAGATTTTGCTAATAAGTATCTTCCTATTTATTTCAGCTCTCTGTTACTTGTTCAATGGTAGTTTCTTCCCACAACCCATCTAAAGCTATTCCCTGTATATAACCTGTATTGTTGCAGCCATACGTTTACTGGTGTTTAAAATGATTGCCGTACCTGCTAGTAATACAAGCACTCAGGAGGCAGAAGCAGTAGCATTTCCTTGATTTCAAAGCCAACTTGGGCTACATTGTGAGTTTCAAGCCAGTCTAGGACTACAAATAAAACCTTGTGTCAAAAAGAAAGATTGTTTCTTAAGAAAAAAAGTCTTGTGTCAAAAAGAAAGATTGTTTTTTAGGAAAAAAAGTCTCTCACGGTTTTAACTATCAATTAAACATTTGTCTAAAAATTTTTAGGCCTCTGTGGTATATCAAGTCACCTCTCTGCAGGCCACTCCACTGATACATGTATTTCCCTTCACTCATCCAGCTTTAGACCCAAAGGAGAAACCTGTAATATATTTTAAATACTTAAATATCTACAAATCAAGGCACATACTTAGATAAAATGTATTCTACCTTATTATTCTATTTTCTTACCTTATTATTGAGGAAAGACATGTTCAAATTTAGAATATTGATTCCAGATGACCTGTGTCAAGATATAATACAGTCTTTGTCTGCAGCTCAAGCAAGCATGCACTGACTGCTCTACAGAAGACAACAGAGGCACATTTGACATTCATGCAAATTTCCCCAGCCAGCCTCTGAATGTGTGAACTGAGAAGGGGAAGGTCTCTACAGTGGATAAAGGAGTGGTTTCTTTTGGCTATTCCAATTCCTTTCCCTAGAGGGTGATGTGATGGTTAGTTTCAGTTATCAACCCAGTGAGCCTCCAGGAATATCTAAGGGAGATTCTCTAGATTACAGTTGACCTATACATATGTCTATAAGGAATTGTCTCATCTCAGTTGTTTTAACTGAGGAGAAAAGACCCTCTTATTATGGGCAGGACCATTCATTGAGCAGGATGACCAGAACTGTATAAAACAGAAAGTTGAGCACAGAGAAGCACACGTGCTTTGGTTCTTGCCTTCTGCCTTGGACTTTGAATGTGATACAGCCAGTACCTACTGCTGTGATTTCCCTACCATGATGGACTATAACTGTGAGCTGAAACAAACCACTTCTCCCTTGTTTGTGCCAGGACTTTGTTGCTGTGAAGTTTAATCAAACTACAGTAAGAGTCATGTATCAGGCAAGGTCAGAAAATCTTCTCTTACTTGTCTGGCTCAAGACAGTGACCTGATTTATCTGGATTTACTGAAGATATTGCAGTATAAACCCCAACCTTTTCCATTCCTATCAGATCTAATGTGTGAAAAGGTCAGATCTAATTACTATTCCAGTGTTTTCTTCATTAGCCACATTCAGGAACTCTGTATATACTTAATAAGTATCTATGGAATACACAAATATTTGGCACCCAAGTATTTATAGAAATGAATATAAAGATTTAGCCTTAAAATATCTCGTGAACACTTAAATTTTTACATCCACCATATTTCTACTGTATGAACAAGTGTAAGTATGGAAAAAGAGATGAGACCAAATTCACACCCTGTCAGGGCAAAAAAAAATAAAATAAAATAAGGATGACAAGAAATCAGATATCTAAGAATAAACCCAGCCATCGCTACCCACCAGTTTAAAGAGTCTGCTGCATATGAAATTTTTTGGTTCTTCAAATGATATTAAAAAAAAAAACAGGAGTTTAAAATCCTCGACTCATCACTGAAATGATGAGGAACCCAGATTAAAAAAAAATAAAAGTCAAATTTAGCAAAGCAGATGGTTAACCAGACCAGTAGGCTAACTCTGGCTCCTCTCTGGCAGAGGCCGTAGCTTCTGTTGAGAAGCTGGGGATCACAGAGGCCTGAAATGACTACATGCAATTTTAGATCTGCCATTGGATGGCTCAAAGTCTATCAAAGAGCATAACTGTTTAGTGCATAACAACTTTCCTTTAAAGGCAATAATCATCAAAGGACAAGTACCTGAAAAATGGTGGCATCGGCTTTTCTAAGAATGCCGCAAGCTAGGTCACGTGACGCCAGAACTATGCCAATCACAACAGGTATCATGTCTTACATATTATGGATTTTTTCCTTTCTTAAAGCTTCTTACCACAGCACCGCTTCTTCTTGCCCATGCACATGCTCATGTGGAAGCCAGGGGACAACTTCAGGAGTCATTGCTTGGCCACAGACTTCTTTTATATGTTGTGTGTTTTTGTTTTATTCATTTTTTTAAAAAAGTATAATTTACTTATGTACTTATTTCTTTATTTATTTGTGAGATAAAGAGAACAGGTGTGCATGCATATGGAGTTCAAAGACCAACTTCAAAGAGTTGGCTTTCTGCTTTTACCTTCTAGTCTCTGGGGCCTAAACTTAGGTCTCCATGCTTTGCGCTCATACTCCTTCACTTGGTAATGTCTCTTTATTTTGTTATTATCTTTTTCAAGTCAGGGTCTCTCTCACTTTCTGGAGCTCATCCAGTAGTCTAGAGTACCTGCAGCAGGCCCCAGGGTTTGCGCATCTCTGTTTCGCCAGCGCAGGGATGATAGGCATGCACCAACACATCCAACCTCTTTTGTTGATGGTGGTGATGTTGCTGCTGCCGTTTTCTTGTTTGCTGCTTCTGTGAAACCAAACTCAAGTCTTCATGCTGGCAAAATAGTGTGTTACAGGCTGCACTATATCTCTAACCTGTCTCATAATTCTTAGTCCCCACATTTATTGCCTGGGTCCAAATTGCTGTCAGCTTTTACCTGGCCTATGACAGTAGTATTCTTATTAAGAATCCTCTGATGTCTTTTCCAACTATCTTCACTTAGAAGCATTATTATCAGAGTTCAAATTGCAAACATCTTATGTCATTATAATCATGTGTCAATTACACTTCAGTTGCTGTGATAAAATACTCTGACTAAAGCAACTTAGGAAAGAAAGGGCTTATTAATTTGGCTTATAGCTCCAGGGGGCTAGAATCTTAAATTCAGGACACGCGTTTAGGAAGCCAAGCGAACAGGAAGTAAAGACAAGTCCCACCCTAAGATGTACTTCCTATAATAAGTCTCAACCTCCTATGGTTCACAACCTTCACAAACAGTGCCATCAGCACTATTCAGACACGTGAGCCAATGTGTACATTCAAACTACATCTACTAGCGCCTGCATTGTGTCTGCATTGTTGCTGACAAACTCATGACCAAATGACTTATAGGAAAACAAGGGGTTTTATTTTGACTTAAGATAGCTCTGTTACAGTTCTATTCCAGTTTAGCAAGCGAGTACACACCAGCATTAATGGCTGGTCATACCTTATCTATAAGTCCACAGGACTGTTGAGAGAGGGACAGTCCCTACTTGCCGGACCAGCGTGCCTGCCCGAAGGATGCCAATTTCCTTACCCAGTTCCCTCCATCTTATCCACATGTCTTGGGACTAGCCACACTCACCATGGGCTGGTCCTCCCCATCAAGCCATCAATCTCCTGCAGGCCTCTTCAGGGCTCAACTCAATTACCAGTTCTTCACAGCTGTGCCCAGAACTCCAGCCTTCAACTGCCAACTTGACACAGGTATCTAACTTTTACAATGCACCAGCACTTTACTAGTAAAACATTCCACTGATTTTGCAAAAGTGCCAACGAAAATAAAAATGTGTCCATAATATAGTCTATACCCCCCATATTCTGACCCTCATTAATATCCAGGCTTACTACACATCTTACGGTAAGTTCATCTTACTGCCTGGCTCTGAACCAAACTGACCTTCTTTGTACTCCTGAGATAGTTGCTATTCCTTGATGATTCAGGCCATTACATATTAGACTTTTTATCTGATAGAATTCTTATCTTTTTATTCCAACATCCCCTTAGTGCCTGGTTCATTTGTTCCAATTAAGTCCCAGAAAGTATTTTTTAATCAGCAACAGAAATTTACTTCGTGACGTCTTGGAGACTGAGAAATCAAGATCGAGAAGCCAGCAGATGTGGAGGCTAGTAAGAGCTTCTAGTTCATGGTTGGTGCCTTCTTGCTGTTAAGACATCTCACTGTGCTCCTTTTGCAAAAACACAAATCTCACTTGTAAGGACTTGTTCCAGCTGTTCTTCTATTGTTGTGACAAAATTCTGTGACGTAAGCATCCAACAGAAGAAAGGATTCATTACTTGGCTTATAGCTCCAGAAGATCACATCATGGTAGGGAATATATACACCAGCAATAGTTAGTGGGGACAGGGCTCAAAACAGGAAGGGGGTCTGAGTTATTAAAGTTCATCCCCACCTAATCACATCTCCCTCCAGCAAGACTCCATCTCCCAAACCTTCTTCACAAACTGTCTTCACAAACAGGAGACAAATTTTCAAGCCCATGAGACTGTAGGGGACAAATCACATTCAATCCGTGACAGGGCTTCTGGCTCATGATTTAATCATCCAACCAATGCACTTCTTACCAGTGTCCTCATAATGGCAATTAGACCTCAACACAGAAATGTTGGTGAGAAACATATTCACACCAAAGTCTTTTGTTAACCTTCATGATTCTTTGAGGTCAATTTATCACAGCACTTTCTCAAGGATGTTTCTTGCTGTGTACAGGCTCAGAGTGACTATCTGTCATTGCTTTTTCTCATACAATTTATCTCAGTTTAAGTTATGTTTGATTTGTATGGTTGCTTAATGCTTAACCCTCAACCAAGTCCAAAATCTAACTCGCAGGCTCCAGCAGAATGAGCAGACCCTGACTCATTTTTTTATTCCCATAACATTAGCCAGTCTCTGCATAAAGGTGGTAGTTAATGACTATTTCTTGAATTAGGAAGTGGGGGAAATACGTTACAGATGAGGAAACTAAAGTAATGAATCAATCAAGCCTTCATTCTCTGAATCAGAGTCTCTCGATACTCAACAACTCTATGTAATAATAGTTCTGCAAAAACTCATTTATCTTGCCCTATATATCATACTTCTTTCTTCCATAACATAGTTTGTTTGGATGGTGTTAGCATAAATGAAAACATTTCGAAAGTATTTCCAGTAATCAGGTTTAAATAGCAAAGTGAGTCCATTCTTTCAAAAACATTGTTTCTTTTTGAGATAGAAAGAACATTCTGAAATGTATTTATCTGCCAGCGAATTGAAAAATAATGTCAGATTTCTACAGTATTACACTAAATTATTCCCTTTCTTTTCCTAAAGCAAATGGTATAATCAGCCTTGTGCCACACAAGTCTTATACCACTGTGCCCCATGGTATTGAATTAACCTTTACCTGACATTTCTGGGTAATCATTTTGGGAGCCATCCAATAAATCATTTAATAAAATAAAGTGGAATAGCCTTCCAGAAAGAGCATGTGCTCATTTTAAGTACTTCTAAGTGGAGGCAATTGCACTCTACAACAAAAATAACTGTAGCACCAAACACATCTGAGGGGACTGCTGGTCTTTCCCAAAGGCAACCAGGAAGCATCTGGCCTTCGACCAGAGTGTAGGTCTTAATGATAAACAAGGACAACTGTGCCTATAGGGTCACCTTACCTTACCTGTCTCATTCTCTATCTGTGGCCATGGAAATTTTGCAAGCAATGGTTTCCTTTGTAAGAGTGTATTACTGCTATGAAAAGTCATAATGAAACCTCCATACCAGGTAACTTATAGGATAATTGTCTTTAAAAGAAAGAGACTGGCATCTAATTCATAATGTAAAGATGGATGAGAAGTGAGTTTTGAATCTGTCAAAAGCCACTTGAATGCCTTGTTATGTTTTTGAGTACCTTATTGATTCAGTTTCAGTCCTTGATATTGCAAACTGATTTCTCAGAATGAGTGTGGTAAGCTAAAAGGTTTAAAGTTCTGTGGAAGAAAAGAAGTCATACCTTAAATCCTGTTCTTGGGATTTGAAGGAAGAAAGTCTGGAGGAGAAGTCCAGCTTCAATCCACTCCACGTGACAAAGCCAAAAAAGAAATATTTTGAATAATAAAGCCTTTAGTCCAAACTCCTGAATCAAATAAGTGTTTGAGAAAGTAAAGTAGAGGACAGATTTAATAAGAAATGCAATGGGATTTAATTGCTTGTAAGTATTGATTTCTTAGTAATATTTCTTTTATTGAAGTTTCTGATTAAATATTTGCCAATTCATTATGAGAGCTCATGCAGTCATATACATTGATTAACATTTTGCTTGATAAAAGTTGGGCTAAGTGAACAGTATCATTTAAGAAGCTACAAATAAGAGCATATGTGCAGATCAAGAGTTCCTCTTGAAGCATAATGAAAACAGAATAAAATCCATTCAAGAAATATAGGAATTTGCTTCCAGTGTATTAAGTAAATTTGCATCTCTGGTTGTATATCCATATAGACCAGTATATGAGAACTCATTTTGGGACAAAATATACCCGTTCCACCAGACTTCAACAATGCCAACAGGTATTTTTGTTTATCATAACTGGAGGCTATTATCTGCATCTGTTTTAGTTTTTGTTACATATTGCTGAAAAATAAACACCTGACCCAAGTAAAAGGGAGAGGAGGGTTACTTGACTCACAATTCCACTCTACAGTCTATCATTGTGAGGAAGTTATAGCATCAGGAGTTAAGAATCTGGTCACGTCACATGAACAGGGAGCTCAGAAGTCAAGAACCAGTGCACGCATGCATACTCAGGAGCTTGCTGGCCTGGGCTCACAGTCATCTCAGTGAAAGTCATACAAAAACCCAAGAAAATCAATGTTAAACAGTTTGACAGCAGCCATGCTGGAATAGTCTCTTCGTAGGTCATCTGCTGGGATGACCCTGAAGGAACATATCCTATTGATCTAATTCTTCACAGAGATAAAGCTGTCAACTTCTCCCAGTTCTCTATTCATAAAAGAATATAGAAATTAGTTCTTCCTTGTAAATACGCCCCACCATGATGTGGGCACAAGACCAGCTGGGCTAGGCCTTAATATGAACAGACCAATGAGACATAGAGGACCCAAAGCTCCAATCAGGTTTGTAGCAACTGGAGCTAACCAATGAGGAAAAGCCTGGTAGGCTTCTTGAGTATCATTTTCCCTCATGGTCTGCCATGTCTGGAGTCCATATGTTCTCCAGGGCTCCCTTACTCCTTTATGGATTCACATCCATGAGTTCTCTTCTTTCTCTCCTTGAATAAACTCAGCCTTAATCCTATATACATGTTCTGGTTTAATCTTCGACTCCAAACTCAAGAACCTGGACATATACAGATCCTAGAGGAATCCCATTGCAAATGGATTTAAAAACTGGTCAAAACTTATCGAGTCGTTTTTGTTTCTTAAATTCTCAGCTTCTTCATCCCAGCAACGTATTTATCAGGGACATAAAACTGAAACCTTTTGGCTGTAGTTTTCTGTAAAAACTGAAGGTGGAACAGCCAATCAAAATTTCAATACGAAGTCAGTATCAGATTATTATAATTCATATCTAAAAGTGTTACCATCTAGAGGTCTGTTTTCTATGCTGAGTTGAAGAATAAATGGTAACCAAGAACCAAAATATGTGAAAAGTTTTTTTTTTTTTTTTGCATAATAGTCAAGAAATAAAGAAGTCAAAAAAAGAGGGACTCCTCACAGAAGGCTGGATCCTGAGCAGAAATCCAGTCTCCTTCAGGGGGAATGGAACTCTTCAAGGAGATTTGTAAGGGGTGTGCCATGAAACCTCCCTTTCGTAGCTTGGTGGACAGAAACACAGTCACCAAAGTTGGTTAGTTTGTGCTTGTGCCAAATTATGCTTGCTTCAGAGACATGCTAGACATGGGCATTGCCTGCCATAGGGAGCCCATCATTAGTTCTCTAGTGTTTAGGAAGGAAGAACTCAGAATCCACCTGAATACGTTGGATTTGGAGAATACGATTTATGCTCTAACCAGTGCTCCAAATCCTGTTTGTCTAACCCAGGGTGATTGCTATCTCCTGTATTGCTTCAGAAGCACATTTGAGCCTCCTAAACTAGGTTGTTCTTGACAAACCATTCGATTGCAGTGTGTTCTTTTCTTTGAGAGACAGAGAGAGAGAGAGAGAGAGAGTGCATGTATTCAATAATAGGCATATCTCATGCTTTCAGATGTCATTTCTCTCCTTCAATCATGTGGGTTCAAATGCAAGTCACCAGGTTTGTGCGCAAGTGCCTTTACCCGCTGAGCCATCTCTCTAGAAACTTTCTCTATTTTTCTTCTTTTTTTTTGAGTAAGAGTGACATAGGAGTGCCATTTGTGACATGGTGACTTTCATTTGCTGGGCAATTGTCCTATCATTAATCTACACTTCTGAAGTTATTATACTATAAGATGTAGATACCTCACCTGAAAACAATCATTACACTCATCTCCAGAAGCTGTTGCAAAAGTTGCATTAAATGATAGACATCAAAGCATCCACTTAGGATATTTGCAAAGTTTAGTCTGGAATAAGTATAAGTCATACTGACATTCCCTCATATTAACATTCAAACGTGTTACAAAGTGGAACTTAATCAAGAGAAGGAAGTCTGGGAATTTTCTGTATGCAAAATGTCTCTTCTTATGGAAATTTTGACTTTCAATAATACATCAATTTAAACCATTAACATACTGAAAAACAGATGAAAAGCTTGCCTCATGCTGATTCTGAATCACAGAATTTATTAATGCTGACTTTAAGGAAAGACAAATGTCAATAAAGAACAAAATCACAGTAACACAGATTGCTATGATTTTCTTATAGAATTTTAAACTGTCAGGTGGTCAGTTGTGAAATCTGACCTAAAAATAAGTAAGAGATTGTCTATTATTACCTTATAAAATAAATAGGAATACAGTGACTGAAAATAGCAACATTTTTCTATAAATCAAAATTATGCGCACATAAAGTAAAGGTAAATTAGCATAATTATAAATTTAATGTTTGCCATGTTTAATTTAGCTTAAATACTGGTCTTTAATTTTCTTCAGTAGTGGGCTTAGACAGATGACTCAGGGTTTAAGCCTTTTTCTCCCAAGAAATAGGACCTGAATTCATATTTGCTTCCCAAGAAATAGAACTGTAAGTTTGAATTTCTGATCTCACATTAAAAAAAATAATAAAAGGCTGTATGGAAATGTCATCAACTTGCACTTCCAGCCCTGGAAGGTGGAGCCTGAGAAACATCAGAACAAAGCAATAAGGAGACAGAGAGATCCAGGATGATTTCTGAAGTTATCCTTCTACAGGCACACACAGTACTCTCTTCTACACATACATACACACACACACACACACACACACACACACACACACACACACACACACGCACGTACACACCCATAGCTATACAGGCAGAAAAAAAAATGAAAGAAAAAAGATAAAAAAAATTTCTCTAGCAGCTTCCTAAGAAATATACATGGTTAGTTTACCAAGCCTTTCTGCCCTGTAATCTACAATTACTAACCTCAAGACATACATAATGCTACAGCATTAACAGCTCTTGTCTAGTAATCCTTCTGGTTTAAAGCTAATTTTCTTTCTTTTTTTTTTTTTCTTTTGTTTTTTTTTTTAACAAACCACATGGTCAAACAACACTTTATTTAATAAATGTATAGGAAATTTCAATTTGAAAACTGCAAATATAGTATATATGCATATACTTTGACCTTGATTAAATAGATAAACTCCAGCTTCAAACTCTTTCTAAGCTCAATCATAAATAAAATACTTGGTTTCTGAAGGGGCATATGGGAAACCATATACAATTTCTTAAGTTGTGATGTGGCTTATTTACTGACACTGAAAAGTATAAGCTTTCCAGTAGGAGGTGCCTCTCAGGTGAGATATTGGTAAACTGGAATGTCTTGTCTTCGTGTTGTAATTATTTCAGAATATTCTTGATTGAACTGTTTGAACTGCTTATCATGAGTCTAACTGACAAAATCTCCACAAACATTACCAATCTTAACAAAATCTGAAACTTTTGTCACTAGAACACAGAAGCACAATATAGTTGGAAGAATGGTTCAAAAACCTTTGGTAAGGAAGGTGACTAGCTCACCTAAATATAGACTCACATTTCAATTCTGAGGAAGTCCCAATTTATTCTCTCCAATGTACATGTTTCCAGTAATACCTCAAATGATATAACGAATCGGTAGTCTCCAAATCAAGTGTGAATCCCTGGCCAACACAGAGTTCAGGTGAACAGACCTAGAACCACAATTTGCAAGTGGCATGCTACGCCAGAGATACTGAGCTCCACCAAATATCTGGAGATGAGACTGGAAGGCCATCGACTAAAGCGTCACTATAACTCCGCGTGGTGAGAGACAAACTGAACCACATACACTGCTTGTATCTAGGGACACACTCTAACTTTAGACTTACTCGCTGCAAGGTGGTCAGCAAAAGTGCTATAACTTTATGACAAAGGATTCAAATTTCTCTAAGAACATCTAATGATGTTGAACCAATTAGCACAAATACATAAAAATCATGCTTGTTTCAGGACCAAATGATTACTCCTAAGACAGTGACTGGTGTTGGAGAAACTCATCAACTTCATGGGTGGCTGCAGAGTTCACTTCTAACTCACGCACCTACAAAGCTCAATGTGCAGAAATCAGACCAAGAACAATTGGCTGTTCAGTTCTTTCCTATCTGGAAGTACAGGTTGTCCCCTCACTGGAATGAGAAAGAAGCTCATGTACGTGAACCCGACTCTGTCTATTCAGGGAAGATTCTCCTAGAGGCAAATACTGACACATGAGACTCCTAGGTAGAAGGGACAGGACACTGAGATTCACAGAATAGGAAACATCATTTTAGAGAAAGGAAATGAAGTACCCCCAACTGAAAAGAAGCACAGTGAAATAAGAAACCCAGTGATTTGGTAAACCATACTGATGGAACTGTGGATGTGAAAATCTGTAGTTAGCTGGCAACCCAAGATACCTCTATGAAGGAACGACAGTGCTTCTAGCTCTGCCTGTCAAATTTCTCAGAAATATGATTTACTGCACTGCTTCTTAAGGCAGCAAGATCATCAGTCAGTCTTGCAACAACCCGGCAGGACTTGTGAAACACAGGTTAAAATACACAGTAACTGGTTATTTGAAACTATCCATTAGAATACACTGCAATACAGAAATGCCAAGTTTTAGGTTGCGATGGTTTCTCAGTGCAAAATTAGTGCGAGGAGTCTGCCCAACTCAGATTCTGCTTTCCACAGAGCAGCAGAGCTATGGGAGCCAGGTGAAATGTCTAATTGCTATGTGGATATAGCTCAACAGGTGAAGGGCAGATCAAAACTGTCAGAATTGTATGGTCCATGGGAATAACTGCTAAAGTCATGTTCTCCTCTGTGGGTTTTTGTCAGCCTAACAAAAACTTTAAAGTTAATTTTCTATACTTTTACCAGTTGCAGACCAATGGCCCCAGACACAAGACATTTATCATTCCCAACAGCTCAGTCACAGACTCCAGAGACTGAAGCTTTCCCACCTCTCAACTGCACCATATACCCTCATCTTTTGTTACATTCCTGATTTTGCCTTTGTTTTTCTCTCTTGAAAACAAAAGAAAAAAGTAAGAAGAGAAGCAATCCTGTTTACTTAAGTTGGTTTTTGTGTTGCAACATGCTATGCCCATAGAGAAAAAATTCGCATGCTTTTAAAAAATAGTGCTGTATGTAAACATGGTGTAAAGCTTAGATTTTCCAGAAGACTTAACTAGGAAAATAAGGCAGGAAACAGGAAATCATGGAAAGTACCTGGAAGATGGACAATAATTACAACACTAACTATTTAATATTATGAAGTGAGCTTAGCTTAGAATATCAGTATTTAAAATCATTCACTGCATACAACTAAAATATAGTATAAAATAATTTTACACCAAACTTCCAATCTCATTCAAAATATCCAAGGCGTTTAATTATCTCACCATGTGAGAATTTACTGAGGCGAATAGTTTTAATGGTGTTTAATTATAGTTTTAAATATGAGCATTAGTTGACAGCAGGAAATACTCTCTAGAGAATAATTTCATCTTAATTATATGGCTAGAATGAATGGGAACATGAGATAGGAAAAGTGGCTCCTCTCTCTTTTCCTATCTCCCTCTTCCATTTGTTTGGGGAAGTGATATGAGAACTGTGTGTGTGCGTCCTATAAACAGATCTTTTGGAAACTTCATAGCATTTGACCTTACCCTCCAGAGAACATATGCTTAAGAATGCAGGCTACTTAGCTTGTGGGGAGATAGATTGCTCAGTCAGTAAAGTGATTACACACAAGGATGAGGGCTTGAGTTCAATCCCCTATAAAATGCAGAAAGAATGGGTGTGGCAGTGCTTGCTTATGATCCCAGAACTAAGAAGGCAGAGGCAGGTGGGGCTCAGCTATTAGAAATGATGATACTTTAAAGGTCTTGGAAACACTGTCTCAACAGCATAAGAGAAAGAAGTTGGATATGGAAAGACAAATGCCACAAGGTCTTGCAAGTATATGAAAACTAAAATGTTCATCTCACAGAAATAGAGAGTATAATAGTGATTAGTAGAGCCAGAGGACAGAGGCATGGAAAGAAAGTAAGTCATCGTTACAGTGTGCAGTTGAATAGGAGGAATAACTTTACAGAGGGATACATGTGATCATCAACAAATAACTGTATTTCAAAACACATAGTAAAGAATGTTTTAATTCTTCCATCCCAAATGATTAATGTCTCCCAGCCCAAATGATTAATGTCTCAGTTGTAAACTCATCAATTACTTTGATATTATCTGGTCATTATACAGTTTACAACTATATTGAAATGTCATACTTTACTCATAAATATGTGTAATTTTATATGTCAATTAACAATAAACGTTTGTTAAAGAAACATCTTTTCTTTACAAATACTACTTCTGTATGTACAAGAAGCAGAAAGAGGAGCCGGCTAGCTGGTTCAGTAGGTAAGGTGCCAACATGAGACCTGGCGACCTCAGTTCAATCCCAAGATCCCACATGGTAGAGGAAGAGAAGCAACTTCCAACAGCTGTTCTCTGACCTCCACATGCTTACTAGAGCACATGCACAGCTGTTCAGCGCCTCTCTCTATCCCTGTCTGTCCTGTCCCTGTCTCTCATTTTTCTCCCTTTTAAAAATAAAATGGAAAAGAAATAAAATAGAAATGGAAACGAAATAAATAGAAAATAAAGTAAAACAGAAAAGAAATAGAAGGAGATGTGAAAAAAATGTGGCTCCAAGCCCATTTGTGTTCACAGCCTTATACCCTTAATCAAGCCTTTTCCCCAGGACTTTCCATTAAAAAAAAAATTGCTCTTCAGCCAATAGTTGCTCAATAGTATAAGGTATTCTAACAAAGAGAGATTTCAAGAAGTTACTGACATATGGAAAATGATGGGTGATGTGTAAAGTAATTCTTGTAGTTACTAAGCAGGACATGTCATCTACAAACAAATCCAAATGAGTACAAGGATACTCCAGTGAGCCTGAATATTATCTCATTATGAATCCGACAGATTCTCTTACGTTTTTCTCTCATTTCTTCATGAATCGGCTAGATAGCATAGCAATGGAGTCCTTGAAAGATGACAAGAATCCTAATTGGATGCTTCAGCCCTTTTGCCACTACCATCGTCAGGAAATTGTACTGCTTGTGGTGCTGAAACTCCAAACACGAATGATGGAACTTTCTGAAGATCTAAATACAATCCCTGCTCTTTCCTTTTGACGCATGACCACAGACCCATAAGTTTGTTATTGGATTCATAATGAACCTCTCCCACTGGCTCAGGGAGATAAGGACGATTCCAATTATTTAGTTTCACATTCTCAAATCGCATTGTGCACAGACCAGCATAGAATCGAATCATGCTCTGACTGACTAATCATGCAAGTAAAAATGAGTCATAACTCAAGAGAGGCTATATTTTGAATGCTGTTTAGACTTACCACAGGAGCACATTAATAAACAATTTTAATCATTTTAATTAATTTAAAAATCATTTTATTTTACAACAAATATTTGATCTTTGCATGAATGAACATATGCTATATTTTTACTGAGAGTTTAAGGATGAATTTAATTCTGCACAAACACTTATTTTTTACATTTTCTCCATGGATAATGTTTTAATGTACAACAATCTCAAAGCACTGTTGCAACATTGGCTGGCAAAAAGGATGCATATGTGTAAGATATGTGAAGTCAGGTCTACTGAATGCATAACACTTAGGTGCCTTACTTAATTTCAAAGATAAGCGATTTCAATGGTAGGATAAATTTGTTTATTTGCAATGGCTAACACGAGTGTTCAGCATTCTAATGGAAAAGTAATTATATATTTACTTCTTTCTATATTTATCTGCTATTTAATTTCTTTCTCATTATAGATCTTGAAGCTTAGTTAGCAATTGTCCCTTCAGTCTCTGGACAAAAAAAAAATACTTTGGGTGAATTCCTTAAGTTGGAAGATAAATAAATGTTTAATTAGGAAGGACATGAGCCTTTCAGGAAATAATCCTGGAGAATTGTTTTCTTCTAACTCATATTGTTCCTAAAAGATAGCTAAATAATTTTTATCTCTATGGAAAAGGACATACATACATGCTGTAATATGTCACAATTAGTAACAGTTAAGGTCCTATTCCATGTGTAAAGAAAAAACTAAGACCTCTCTAATGTTCAGGTAAATATTTGCCATAAATGCCAAATAAATGTGAAAACAGATGTTGAAATTCTCTGAAGAAAATTCAATACTTTGAAATTTCATACATTTTGATCTTCATGTGTATGCTGAGTGACCACTAAAGGGGGGAAGGGATTAATTGGCTTCAATAATGTCTTTAAATACTTTAGGAAATCAGTGAATTCTATGCAGTGAAGCCAATTATTTGTATTTTTCTCAAGCTTTCAAAATTCTATACTGATTTAATCAACATCTAAACTCTTTAACTAATTTCCATACTCTGTTGGGGGCTATGAAAACACAAAACCCACTTTATGCCACTATCATTCTAATTTTCTCAAAATTATAAAAGCAGTCACACACTGCATCCCATGTAGCAATGCAATGGACTGTTTCACGGGAAAACAGATATTCACAAGAAATAATTAATTCCCAAATACAAATGGAAAATGACAAAATTGACATTAGAACTGAGAATTTCTGGCTAGAGGTGTATTTTCCAACATATGTTGTCTAAGATGACACTACAACTAGATAATATAATTATTTTAAAACAAAGAGATCTGATGAGGCTCAGCAAGATGAAAGCTGAGCAAGAATTTCCAATAATGATCGTCCTACGAACACACAATTTGAATGACTTCAGACATGAAACTACACATACAAGAATAAGAAAGCCATGTCTTAGGAAAAATCTGAGTGAAATCACACTTTAGTGGTATAACAAAGATGCATACCATGAAAGGGCTTGCAACAAATCTCCAATTCAGGCATCATCACCTTGCAGTAAAATAGGCTGGAAAGAAAATACGCTCAGAGAAAATGGGTATCTTGTTTAATTCTAGAAAGATGGATAGCAAAAAAACAAATAATGCTACAGTGCTTAGTTAATAATGATACTAACAAACCTCAGTACTTTCTTTCCAAAATCTGTGAACTTGACTTAACAGCCAAAAGGTGGCAGAAACAAAAAGACATCCATAAAAATCAACAACGTCCAACAGAAAACTGAGAAATTATTCAGTTCTCTAGCAGAAATATTTAACTTATTTTAAAATATCCAACAGAAATCTTTCAGTAGAAGAAGATACCTAGAGAAAATAAAGATACAAGACCAGACAACAAAGGTAGAATGGATCTAAAAGAGAAAAGAATAAATGACCTCAAATACTGAGGCCAGTCCAGCTGGGAAAGCAGCTTAATGGTAAAGTAGCTTGCCCATCATGCACAAGGCCCTAGGTTCAATCCCTATTGCTAGCACAAAAAAAAAAAAAACAAAAAACAAACAAACAAAAAAACAGCTCTTTAAAAACACACAGTTGAAGGATAAACAATCCTTCAAAAGAAGTGCAAAAAGAAGAGGAAATTTGGGAGTGCATTAAAAGAAAGTATTTGAGTTATTTAAAATGTGGACACCCAGCTCCTCCCACCATCCAGCCAGAGCTGCGCGTTCAGGGCCTGGGAGGAGGAGAGGGCACCCCCTCTGCGCCCGGCCCACCCTCAGGTGCCCGGGGTTTAAATAGCACCCCGCCAACGCCCCATCCTCCCATCCCCTCCACTCCCCCACCCAGGATAGGCCTCCCCATGCCACAATCTAGGTAAGCCCGGTCTCCGCCCACCCCCAGAGCCCCAGGCCAAATAATTCAGTTTAGTGAAAAACACACAGAAATTAAAAGAAGATCTTAAGAGTTAAAATGACAATGCCCAAGTCAAAGTGCAAATCCATGAAAAACAACACTCAAGTAAACAAATCTCCCACTGAAGGAATTAATCCCATAATGTTAGACTCCAACCAAAACAAACCCACAGAAAAAGGCCAAGAAAGCCTGACCCAGGATAATGACCTTCAAAATATGATCATTACCATGTTCAATACTATGAAAGAGGAAATCCGGGAGGAATTAAATAATCGAATCAATCACTTTGAGGAGGAACACAACAGACACATGGAGGAGTTGAGAAAAACAGTGCAAAAATCAAAAACTGGCATAGAGCAGTTAAAGCAGACTCAAGCAGAGTTTAAAACAGAGCTAAAAGACAAGTTATCTTCAACCCAGAACTCCACAGAGAGTCTTATCAGCAGAACTAAGGAAGCAGAAAACAGAATTTCAGACCTTGAAGATAAAGTGGGAGTACTAACCAGCTCAATGGAAGAGGTTGTTAAATCCAAAAATATACTTGAGAGAAATATTCAGGAGATATGGGACACCCTGAAGAAGCCTAACATGCGTATTCATGGAATACCAGAGCAAAAATCTCAAAATACCACCCCTGAGGAAATTTTTCAAACGATCATCAAGGAAAACTTTCCTCACCTAAAAAAAGAGAGGCCCATCCATATACAAGAGGCATTCCACATCCCAAACAGATATGACCAAAACTGAAGCTCCCCACGGCAAATAATAGTCAAAACACTCCACATTCAAGATTAAGAACTGGTGCTGAGAGCTTCAAGGGAGAAAAAACAAGTCACTTTTAAAGGTAAACCTATTAAAATAACAAATGATTTCTCAATGGAAACACTAAAAGCAAGAAGAACTTGGAGAGACATACTTCAAGTATTGAATGAGCAAAAATGTCAACCCAGGCTGATTTACCCTGCAAAACTATCAGTCATGATCGAGGGAGAAAGAAAAATCTTCCAGCACAAAGACAACTTGAAGGGATACATGTCCACCAAACCAGGCCTTCAAAAACTGCTAGAAATGATACTCAAGCGTGAAGAAAAAAACAGGCATATCCAGGAGAACAGAAGGCAAGTATAACACCATTAAAAGCGAAGCAATATACTTATAAAAACTACTAAACATAATAAATGTCTGGAATCAAAAATAGTTTCACCATTATAACACTAAATGTTAATGGAATTAACTCACCAATCAAGAGACACAGATTACAAATTTGGATTAAAAATCACAATCCATCAATCTCCTGCCTGCAGGAAACCCATCTCACCACAAAAGATAGGCATACCCTAAAAACGAAAGGCTGGTCAATAATTCTACAAGCAAATGGAAGCAGAAAACAGGCAGGGGTAGCCATTATGCTATCAGACAAAGTGGACTTCAAACCAAAGAAAAGTAAAAGAGATACGGATGGATACTACATTTTAGTCACAGGTACAATTCTCCAGGAAGACTTCACAATACTGAACATATATGCACCCAATACGGGCCCCTCCACATTCTTTAAGAAAACCCTACAGCGTCTAAAGCAAGAAATCAACCCCCAAACGATAATTCTTGGGGACTTCAACCCCGCCCTCTCAACATGGGATAGATCAACAGGTCAAAAGCTTAACAGAGACACTTTGGACCTTAATCAAACCCTTAAAGAAATGGACCTTACAGATCTCTATCGAACTTTTCACCCACGTACCAAAGAATACACATTTTTCTCAGCAGCACACGGAACTTTCTCCAAAATAGATCACATACTGGGCCACAAAACGAATCTACACAAATTTCAAAAAAGTTGAAATTCTAACCTGTGCCCTGTCAGACCACCATGGCCTAAAGCTGGACATCCACAACACAACAAACAAGACAAAATACACTAACGCCTAGAAACTTAACACTATGATGCTGAATGAGAACTGGATTCAGGAAGAAATTAAAAAGGAAATTCAAGATTTCCTGAAAGTGAATGATAATGAAAATACAACTTACCAAAATCTCTGGGACACAATGAAAGCTGTCCTAAGAGGTAAGTTAATAGGTCTTAATGCCTACATCAAAAAAATGGAATCATCAGAAATAAACAACTTAACAATGCAGCTTAAAGCTTTAGAGAAACTAGAGCAATCTGATCCCAAAAGTAGTAGAAGAAAGGAGATTAGCAAAATAAGGGGAGAAATATCTGAAATCGAGATTAAGAAAACAATAGAAAAAATCAACCAGTCAAAAAGCTGGTTCTTTGAAAAAATCAATAAGATTGATACACCTCTAGCTAAATTAACCAAAAGCAAGAGAGAGAAAACCCAAATTAACAAAATTAGAAATGAACATGGAGTTATCACTATTGATACCCAAGAAATCCAGAGAATTATAACATCATATTGCAAAAAAAATTATACTCTGTGAAGTTTGACAACACAAAAGAGATGGATGAATTTCTAAGTAAACACAACTTACCTAAATTGAATAAGGAATTTGTGAATTATTTAAATAGTCCTATAACATATAAGGAAATTGAAGAAGCAATCTCGAATCTTCCCACCAAAAAATGTCCTGCACCAGATGGATTCAGCACAGAGTTCTACCAGACATTTAAGGAGTTAATAACACCAATACTCCTTAAACTGTTCCATCAAATAGCAAAGGAAGGAACACTACCAAATTCCTTCTATGAAGCTAATATCGTTTTAATCCCAAAACCTAATAAAGATTCACTTAAAAAGAAACTATAGGCTGATCTCTCTGATGAACACAGACGCAAAGATTCTCAACAAAGTCTTAGCAAATAGGATTCAAAAACATATTAAAAAGATCATTCACGGGGACCAAGTAGGCTTCATCCCCGGCACACAAGGTTGGTTCAACATACGCAAATCAATAAATGTAATTCATCATGTAAACCAGTCCAAAGTCCAAGACCACATGGTACTCTCGATAGATGCAGAAAAAGCTTTTGACAAGATCCAACAGCCTTTTATGATCAAAACGCTAGAGACAGTAGGAATGGAAGGAACCTTTATCAATATAATAAAAGCTATATACAACAAGCCCACAGCAAGGATTATGCTCAATGGGGAACAATTGGAAGCATCCCCACTTCGATCAGGAACTAGACAAGGCTGTCCACTCTCACCACTTCTATTCAATATTGTACTTGAAGTCTTAGCTGAAGCCATAAGACAAGAAAGGGACATACGAGGGATTCAAATCGGCAAGGAAGAAGTAAGCTATCCCTATTTGCAGATGACATGATCTTATACCTGAGTGATCACAAAAACTCCACCAGGAAGCTTCTGGAACTAATTGAGAAGTTCAGCAGGGTGGCAGGATACAAAATAAATATGCAAAAATCAGAGGCCTTCCTATATGCCAAGAATGAAAGAAGTGAAAAAGCCTTGAGAGAAACAATCCCAATTACTATAGCCCCTAAAAAAATGAAATACCTTGGTATAAACCTAACCAAGGAGGTAAAAGACCTTTACAATGAAAACTTTAAAACGCTAAAGAAAGAAATTGCAGAAGACACCAGAAGGTGGAAAGACCTCCCTTGTTCCTGGATTGGCAGAATCAACATCGTAAAAATGACCATCCTACCAAAGGCAATATACAGATTCAATGCTATACCAATCAAAATCCCAAAGCAATTCTTCAAAGAAATTGACCAAACAATCTCAAAGTTCATATGGAGGCACAAGAGACCCAGGATAGCAAAGACAATCCTGAGTAACAAAAACACTGCTGAAGGTATTACCATACCAAACCTAAGTCTATACTACAAATCCATAGTTATAAAGACAGCCTGGTACTGGCTCCAAAATAGACACACAGATCAATGGATAAGGATTGAAGACCCAGATATAAGCCCACAAAGTTACAGCCATTTGGTCTTTGACAAAGGGGCCCAAAGAATCCAATGGAAAAAGAACAGCATCTTCAACAAATGGTGCTGGCAAAACTGGATCTCCACATGCGGAAGATTAAAGCTGAACCCGTACTTGTCACCACATACAAGACTTAATTCCAAATGGATCAAGGACCTTGATATCAGGCCAGAGACTATAAAAACCATAGTAGAAAGGATCGGGAACTCCCTCGAGCTGATTGGGCTAGGCCAACATTTCCTAAACAGACATCCAATGGCACAGTCACTGCTACCAACTCTCAACAGTTGAGATCTTGTGAAATTAAAGAGCTTCTGTTCAGATACAGAGATTGTAACATGAGCTCAAAGGCAACCCACAGAATGGGAGAAAATCTTCACTAACCACATATCTGATAGAGCTTTGCTGTCCAGAGTGCACAAAGAACTTAGAAAACTAAACACCAAGGAAACCAATGGCCCAATTAAAAAATGGGCCCTGGAACTTAAAAGAAACTTTACCAGGGATGAAATTAAAATGTCTAACAAATATCTTAAAAAAGGCTCCACTTCTTTAGCCATCAGGGAAATGCAAATCAAAACTTCCCTGAGATATCATCTCACCCAGGTCAGGATGGCAAAAATCCACAATACAAACAACAACAAATGCTGGAGAGGATGTGGAGAGAGGGGAACTCTCCTACATTGCTGGTGGGAATGCAGGCGCATACAACCACTCTGGGGAGCCGTCTGGAGATTCTTAAAGAAATTAAAGATTGAAATGCCATATGACCCTGCGATTCCACTTTTGGGAATAAGTCCCCATACAGCAGAGGTTCACCTCGATAGCACAAGCACGACCATGTTCATAGCAGCACTGTTTACAATAGCAAAGTCATGGAATCAACCCAAATGTCCAACAGTTGACGAGTGGATGAGGAAACTGTGGTACATCTATACAATGGAGTACTACTCAGCCATCAAAAATGATGAATTACTGGAATTTGCCGGGTAATGGATGTCATTAGAAACAATTATATTATGTGAAGTATCCCAAACCCAGAAAATTAAGTACTGTATGTACTCCCTAATAGGTGGCTCCTAGTACCAAACCCACCCAGCCCACCTAGAGAAAGTAATTGCAAGGATTATGAATAGGAGGGATGGGGTAGGAGGGCCATACCAGAAACAAGGAGAGAAGGGACCATGTTACAGCAGAGAAAATAGGCTTCCATCAAGGACTCAAATAAGTAATGAGACATCTGATTAAGTTCACAGACTTTTGTTCCTGATCATTTACTACTGAGGGGGTATGATCTCACCAGAAGAGGAGGGCATATAGTCTGGCAGATAAAAAGTAACCATTGTGCAAATTGGTGATAGACCCCTCCCTCACTGTGGTTTCCCACTTTTATTACATCTACCTTTGAATGTGCTTTTATCACAAGACTCTAGTTTAACAGCTTTTTGTCTCTGGCCAGGGGGTAACATACAATGCCCACCAGAATGGAGTGAAGGGCATTGCAGGAGCAGCAAAACTGCAAAAGAAAATCAACAAACCACAATCCAGAACTTCAGAGACTCTATATCAACCACCTAGAACTAGGCCAGCTTAATCTCTCCCCATCCTGAAGCTCAGGGAAATTTGCGGAAGAGGGGGCGGTAAGAGTGTAAGAGCAAAAGGATGGGAGGAGCAATGATATGTAAGATACTCCATACTAGTTAGGGCTGAAGCAATCATAATTGGACTTTACATGCCCTGCGCATTGTCCAACACACTATTGACCTCACAAAGTCTAGCATCTGCTAAAGGCACCAAGATCCTTGGAGGCAAGGGATTGGCAGCCATAGCAGTGTTCCTATACCTAACGGGAACACGGGAAAGGGTTCAGGGAAAGGCCACTGGGTCCTTGTACGTCATCGGAGAGGAGGGCCCAGAGGAAAATCAGGCATGCACAAGAAAGGACTCTCTGGGAATTTGGGCTGGAGACACTGGGGGATGGGAAGGGAGGGGGTGGGGAGGCAGAGCAGGGGATACAGGGGGAGGAGGGAGGGAGGGAACTGGTGTACCTATTCAGTTTGTATGAGCTGAAATAATAAAAAAATGTAAAAAAAATGTGAGTGACATAGCACATTTATAAAAAGATAACATAGCAAGGCTGGTGAGAGAGCTGGGTCAGTATAGTGCTTGTTCAATTTGGGGGACTTTTTCAAGAATTAAACTTTTTATAGGTTAATTTTTAAAAATATATTCAGTCTGTTAACTAGAATTTTCAGGTTTCTGGTCTCTTGTCATAGATTTTTCAATTACTGGAAAATACAAGTAAAACAAAATCAATTAGTAAAAAAGAAAGATATTGGACTGGAGAGGTAGCTCAGGGGTTAAGCCTCCGCCTTGCAGGCGGAAGGTCCTGAGTTCGAATCCCAGATCCCACGTATAGACACCAGGTGGAAGCAGGGGCGGCCTGCGCTTCTGGTCCTGGTAGGGCGGAGCCTGTGAATCCCGGGGCAGAAGGAGGTGGAGGCTGTCCATGGTGGTTCGCGAATTCGCCCGTGGTTCTACACATACACAGACACACACACGCACAGACACACATACACATACACACACACACACACACACACACACACGCACATGCACATGCGCACAGTTGAATAAATAATAATAATAATAAAATGTTAAAAATATTATAACTTAAATAAATGAACTATACAAAAAATTGACAAAGCAACTTTTTTCACACCAATAAAACTGACAAATCTACTCTGAGAAAAAGAGTAAGGAGGCAAAAAATAAAACCATAGGCAAAATGGGATTCTGTAAAATTGACAGGGATATAAAGGATTATTGTACATTATTGCAAATAAATATTTGAATAAATATTTGCTAAGAAATTTGATTAATTGAAGAAAGCCACTAGTTCTAGAACATGCAGTTCTTATCAAGTGCACTTCTTATTTTATTAAATCCTGAAGAAACTAAAAGCCTGAATCCTCCAGTAACAAGATAACTGATAATATGTTTTTAAAAAAGTAGCCCATACAATAATCTAATACTTGAAATATTTCTAGAATTGAACAATAGGAAATTCTGCCACAAACATTTTCTGAGAGTAATATTATGCTGGTGGAAAGACTAGACAAAAACATGGCAAAAAGAGAAAGCTACAAGTCAATGTCCTAATGAACCAAAGCAAAATATAAATGGACACACAGCATGCCAAAATTGCTGAAATGTAACTAAAACCGTACTAAGATGTAAGCTGATAATAGTCAATGTCTGTTAAAAATGCAAAAAAAGTGTTCAAATAAACAACTTATTAAGTCAACAACAAGATACAAAACTCTCCAACAAAATATTTATAAGCAAATCCAACTTCTTTGGTAAGAGACTGGTGCCAATTCTCTGGTGAGAGAATGGCAGCTACAATAAGGATAAACCATAGAATGTAAGGATGGTTCTATACATGAACCAATCACCTAAGCATAGTGAAGGACTGAAAGAAACACAGTTGTTTTAGCAGATTCTGCTTTTAATTTAATCTTTTCATGATTAAAAAAATTGGACAAATTGGTACAGAAGTGACATACCTCAGTATAATATAATCCATGTTTAATAAGACAACACTTAATATTTTTCATAATAGAGAAAGCTGTAAAAATGCTTTCTAAATTGTAATTTCTAAATTCTGGAATATGAAAACATGCCCCAAACCAGGTTTGGTGCTTACTCCTACAACACCAACACAGGAAGCTAAAGTAGGAGGATTTCTATGAATTTTACATAGTAAAAGATGCTGTCTCAGAAAACATCAAAAAGGATTCCTAAATTTGAAGAAACTTAAACCACAATAAACTAATACCACAGAAAAAATAGGTCTATTACTGAAAAGACCAAATTTAAATAGGACCTTTTGAATGATGCTGGTCATAATCTAAGTTAGTGCTGCAATTGAGGAGAACAGTCTTGAGATGCCTCAAAACATTGACAACAGGGGGCTGGAGAGATGGCTCAGAAGTTAAGACTCTGCCTCAAAAGCAGAAGACCCTGAGTTCAGATCCCAAGCCCCATGTAAAAGCATCAGAGGGAAACGGCAGTGGCCTGCTCAGAGCTAAGCAAATACGAGGTAGAAGCAACCCAGGATGATTCCCGAAGTCACCCTTGGGCCTTCTCAGGGACATACAATGCTCTCTGATATACACACACTACATAAATAAAGTTAAGAACAATTGACAATAGACCTACAAGTGTGATTTAACCATATTGCATTTTGGATATACCTAAAAGAAATAAAGTCAGATGGTCAAAGACACCTCTGCACTGCCTTGTTCATTGCAGCTATCCTATCAATCACAGAAGACAAAGAACTGAAATAAACAAGTAACCATCAGTTTATTAATGGAAAAAAGGATATGTATTCACAAAGAGTACGATTCACCTATGAAAGAATGAAATTCTATTATTTGCAGCACATGCACATACCTGGATATCATTATGTGAAATATTAGGAGCAGAAAGACAAACAGTATTCCACATGTTACTAATAATCATGAAGATAGTGACAGATTTCAGAAACTGACAGTGAAATGGGATGGAATGGTGAAATGGATATGGACGTGCCAGTCACAGAAATCAAGTAATGGTAAAATGGAGTAAAAGTTCTGACATACTTCTTCATAGTGAAGTGACAAGGGTTGACAATACACACCATACTTTAGAAGCTAGAAAGAAAGGTTTGAGTATTTCACCATAAAGAAATGAAACATATTTGAGGAGATAAATCTGCTTAACCGGATTTAAACATGATTCAATCTCTCAGTCAGTCTCTCTCAATCTCTCTCTTCCTCTGTCTCTCTCATAAGTGAATAAATATTTAAAAATACAAATTTGAATAAAAAGCATTATGCATTATCATGCATAAAATTGGTAAACCAGGTGACCCAAGTTCAATCCCCAGACCTCACGTGGTGCAAGAAGAGGGCGGTCTTCTGAATGAGATTCTCTGTCCTTCACATTTACACCATGGTACACCCCTCCACAAAAGAAGGAAACTTCCTTTCATGAATAATATTTTATTAATATTTATTAATTATTAAATAAATATTTTATTTTATTTTAAAAAATCACAGATTAAAGATGAGGAAAGAACAAAGAAAATTAGAGAATCACATAGCAACATTGCTTAGTAGCAGAACACTTGCCTAACACACACAAGGTCCTAGGTTCAATCTCCAATACTACAAAAAATTCATGGTCTATTTGCTAATCTAATGAGTCTATGGCCTGATGATCAAAGTTAAAAAAAAAAAAAACATAATGAGAAAATTACGACATCTGATATTATCTGTCAAATACATGGTGAGTACTTTCCTAATTTTGGTCAATAGTTAACCAAAACTACAAAGACTAATACATTGATTATATCATAGAGATTTTGCTCAGAAGAAACCTAATTTTTTAAAAAATTATTTATTTATTTATTATTTATGAAAGCAAGAGAGAGAAACACATGCCTGCTATTGTGCATGGGTAGAGGTCAGAGGATGACTTTGGAATTCAATTCTCTCCTTCTATCATGTGGGCTTCTGTGCATCTGATTCAGGCTACCAGATTTGTGAGTCGCTGCCTTTACCTGCTAGCTATCTGGGTGGCTCAAGAAACCTAAATCTATGCGATGGCTTGTACTCTATGAAATTTGAGATAAAGAGAAACGTTCTATAAAGCTGGTATATTAAGTAATATAGATCCATCATAAAATCCATTGCAGCTCTTAAAATGTAGATATTATTTTAAAAAGCTGTTTTTCCATATAAGACATGCTGATGGCAAGTAGTAAAACATATTTCAAATCAGTTTATGCCACATAAGTAATATCATGAGGGTTATACCTAATAGGATTTAAGAATGGGAAAGAATGAAACAAGACTTTTAAAGCTCTTTTCTCCACATTAAAGCACTGTCTACTGAGAGAGAAGAGAAGATCTGTGACTCTGATATGTAACAGGTAATAACTCCAGACATTCTGGACTTTCTTGAAACAAAGAAGAGCCACAAGGCTTACAGGAGCAGTGAACAAATGCTTGAGAAGACCCTGGGAACTCTTTAGTGCCTGCATGTGTAGAGAGCTTTCATGAGATACAGCCCATGCTGGGGTGGGCTTCTCATTGATGTGGTCGTGTTTGAACCCTTCATGCTTCCACAAGCAGCCTCTCAACCACATTGGGAAAAGTAAACCAGTAAAATCTTCTGGGCTGGATTTTGGTAGAGATGTTACTTTGTTCTGTTGTTGGTTTCTGTCTGAAGTGACCAGATTTTTTTTTTTTTGTTTGTTTGTTTGTTTCTTGGCTTGTTTGTTTGCTTCCACAGCTCCTCAGGAAAAGTGTTACACAACAATACTTCACTATATAATCCCAAAGGGATAGGATAATGTTCCTGACAGGGAAACTGGGCAGAATTGAAAAGGCAGAGAGGCATCTATGATCACAGAAATAACATAGACTTTTAAATCAGGGAGTGCTGGAGGAAAAAAAAAAAAGAAGAGAAATGTCTTCATTGTTGGTTTGTATACTTGAAAAATTGGATGGAATAATTCAATGTAGTTTGCATCAAGCTAAATCCAATTATACATAGCTTGAGAGAACAAGTAATATATCAAATAGCAATAAAGGCAAACAGTTTTTCATGTGTAGTTTTCTCTTGTGAATCCAAAACATATTACAACCCAATCCACACATATATTCACTTATGTCTTAAAATATTATTCTTATGTAAGAATGCTATCTGTATAGTGCTCATAAGTGAAAGGGGTGATGTTAAAAATGAACAAGATTCCTATAGTTCAAGAATAATTGGAAGTTTTCATGTCAATTCTGAGTATCTAAGGACTTACATGCAAAATACAGGTAAAGTAGTAGGTTTCCAATCAGGTAAGTAGTAAATAATCATATCAAACCTTTTATATTTACATCAGTAGGCTCAGACTAAACTCCAAATAATTAGTCTCTGTGCTAAAGTAAACCATAAAAATTTCCAACTAATTGTATTCTACTTTGGAATTAGGAGAGAGAAGTCAAAGAAGTTAATACAGCACAGCAAGATGTCAGCAAAACTGAGAGCTAGGTCCTCTTTTCATAGCACTTCAATGAGTATTTGTAGCCTTCTTCAATTATTGATTCATCAACTGCTTTTTCCTTCTCTTACTATTTCCAAGCATGGTCTATGTTATGTGAAGGCAGAAAACATGGTCTCTAAAGATGCATTTTAAAATGTGATAATATATTATGCAATAATTTTGCATGAAAGCAGGGTTAAAATAAAACATCCAATATGCAAAGAAGTACTTACATGTAGCTTTTAAGTTAAAAAGAAGAAAAGGTCAGTATTAATATTTCTCATCAGGCATCTTACAAGTCTTTTCTATTTAGTTCTCACAATTCAATCTTACAAACCAGTTATTATTAAGATCATTTTGCAGAGGAGAACATTCTGAGAGGAGGCTAATTATGTTTAGAAGGCAACATGGCAACATGTATGAATCCTTGGAAGTGATTCTGGTCATCCTATTCCATGAAACCTTCCAAATAGTAGGAAACTTGAAAGATATGCAAACTATCATAAACATAATACTTCTGTTCATGAGAAACAGAAATATCACATGCAGAGGATTAAGTATTAAGAAGATGATATTGTGAATATGGAAATGGTAAGACTTAATGCACAGTCACTGAGAAAATTAACATGGAGAGAGTGGGGTGGCCACATATCCAAGAGCTTGAGTGCTTAGCTGAATTTTAAGTTTTACATTGCAGACAGTAGGAGATGCAGAACCTTCCTGAGCAGAAGACTAAGACATCAAAACAGACTTTTGCTAACAGTTAATCTGGCATGAAGATGGAATTTTAAAGAAGAAAAGAGCAAAAAGACCAAGGAAACACAGCAATATTTTGAAAACCAGGACAGCAGCCTAGACTAGAAATAATAACTAGCCAGATTTGTTTCAGAATCCCTCATCACCAATAACAACACACCAGATTTATTTCTTACCAGCTAAGAAAAATCATGCCCTCATTTTCCATGTTTGTTTTACCTTCTAGCATCATTTTTCATTTTAGTTATATTTTAACAATTGAAATGTTAATTGTTTATATCCCAAAACTTTTATTTGTATTATAGTATGATTTATGAAAAATAACTGATAATATGCAACTGAGATAGATATCTAAAGTCTGATGGATGACATGTCTTCAGTATTTCTCACCATTGTGGGCCCTCAGCATGCAGGTCTCATAATTCATGATCCTCTTATCTCCAAATCCTGAATTCTGTGATTACAGGCATAAGCTACAGACCTAAGTGCTATGACATATTTTTAACAAAGCACAAAAGTACACAAAACATGTTTTATACTAAATAAGAGAATTGGCCAAGATAGACCTTTCTAAAATATCTTCATCCTTCTTCCAAAAAACAAAAGAACACATTCTGAGGATTCATGTATGAATAAACTTAGTTGGTAACTTGAAATTGGTGATTTAGGAAGGTTATGCAGATTAGAAATTAGCAACTGAAAAGACTAGGACATTTTTTAGACATAAAATTTGTTAACATAACTCTATATATTTCATTTTTCTAGACTTTATATACTTATTCTAGTGAAAATAGATGAGAATTTGGCACTTGCAATAAAAATTCTCATTGGGCATGTAAAAATAAAACATCAGTTATTCATTCCATTTTTAAAGAAGAGGAGCCACCTGAGATTTGTGATTCTCTCTTTCTTATTGACTGAAACAATAATGTCTTATCATTCACTACATATTTATGACTATCAATAAGATAACTTGTTAAATATAATGGTCCATTTTACTTATTTTAAGTATTAAATTGTATTGGAATTTTGAGGAGAGATTGCTGATTGAAAATTCCTAGACTCTAGCCTGACCCTCTCTTTTTCTGTACTTTAAAGGTGGGAGCTTAACTGTTTGCATTTCTAATAAATGATGAATGCTGGAAATACTCCTAACATGCTCATCATAACCTCAAAACCAAAAGATGGCTAAACCTGGCAACCTGAGCTTCATTTCTGAACATAAATGGTAGAAGACAAGACCATTTCCTAAACATTTTCTTCTGACCTCCATATATGCATCATGGAATTTGCACACACACACACACACACACACACACACACGTATACACACACATACAAAATATATAAATGAAAATTTAAACTGGGAAATATAATAAGCAAATGAACTTTAAAAATCACTACCATGGTTGTTCTATATATGCTGGATTAGGTAAAATAAATTTATATAAACTTCACTTTATGTCTTATCATTTTAATGACCATAATTATTAATTTTTGTAATGATAAATGTAATAGGCTGCAGAGATGGCTTATCAATTAATGTGCTTGCCACTGGAGCAAATAGGACCAGATTTTAGATTCTCCAGAACCCACAGAAATGTAAGGTACATATGGAAGCTCAGTTATATTTCCTGGCTGAGAAGACAGAGACTTAGGATTGTCAGAGCAAGTTAGCAAACAAGACTAGAAATATCAGTGAGTTCAAAGTTTGTTCAGAAGACCCAGCCTCAAGGGAATAAAATTGCAAAAGAAATCAAGTGTGACACACACACACACACACAAACAAACATACAGGATCCTGACCTGCATGTTAGCCCACATACATGCTAATGTGTATACATACACGAATACTAGTAGAAGCACAGTAAAAAAGAGAAATGTAGGTATTTTAAAGCAAATGATACAAGTGAGCATAAATGAAAAAATATTTTAAAGAAAATACTTACAAATGAAATTAAAGAACATATTAAGAAGACTGCACATCGTGACAAACTTGGTTCCATTCCAAATACACAAGATTTGAGCAACATACACAAATCGGTAAACCAAATATACCATATTGATAGATTTAAGAACAGAAATTGAATAGCCATCTCAATTGACTTAGAAAATAATATTTGAAAAGTTTCAATGAGTTTTCCTAAAAATATAAGCCCTAAGGAACTGAGAACAGATGGAACGTGCCCCAACATAGCACATAACCAACATAATGCTAACTAGAAAAAATCTGAATATTTCCTCTAAAACCTGAAACAGAGTTTCTATCCTAATTCATAGAGTGCTTACAGTCTTGGCTAGGAAAATAAGACAAAAAAGATCAAAATGTATAAAAATTAGAAGTAATTTGAATTATCCCTACTTACAGATGACAAGATTCTACACTTAAAAGACCCCATAGCTTTCAACAGAAAAGTTTGGATCTGATAACATTTTTCTATAATTCATACTGAAATAGAAAACTACATGTATAGCCTAAAATAGTCCTAAACAGAAAGAATATTCTGAGGGGCATTACATTCCCTAATTTCAAACTATAATACAAAGTCAGAGTAACTCAGAGAAAAATACAGTTTTGAAATGTGTGTGTGTGTGTGTGTGTGTGTGTGTGTGTGTGTGTGTGTGTGTGTGTGTGATGGGATCTTTCAAAGTCCAATCATGCCTGACCCAAGGACCTAGGATGCCAAATAATCACAGCCGTCAAAGATCATCCTGAAACTCTGCCTCCAAGTTCATTTTTTCACACCAATGAAAATTAAAGACATGGGGGTGTTCATGAGAGTAAGAAAACAGATTAAACTTTTTTTTACAAGATTCTAAAGAAAGTGAGAAATTAAGGAAAATTGAGAAAAACTATGGAGGCTATCAACCTTCTTGGCCTTGGATTTTATAGAGCAATCACAGACACTGAGGGAAAACTGGTTATCTCTCATGAAATTGGTTATTTCTCTGGAGTATCCTGAGATAATGGTTCCATATACTTTATATACATTATCCAGCCCATCCAGGGAAATGATCTAGTGTTGCTCATGTGCTGATATCCAGTTAGGGGTGGTTTATGTCTCCGCTGTTCATCTCTGATGATTCTTTGTTGACTGTTAGCTTTGGCTGTCTGCTACGTATTACGTACTGTTGGTGTTGGTGGTTCTGTGCTGATAGGTGTCTCGATTGCTGTTACTTTAACCATATTCTTTCTTCTCTCATATTCATAACTTACCTGCTGCTTTACCATGGTGTAAAGTTAATTCTATCATAGCCATCCAGAAATGTTTCTGTCTTTCTTGGTTACCTTATATTGAACTTTTTAAGGACAGCGGTCTAGGTCGTCTTCTAAGTGGAAGTATCTAGCAAAATGTCTAGATGGCCATCAACAGATGAACAGATAATGAAAATGTAGCTTATAAACTCAATGAAATTTTATTCAGCTATTAAGAAAAATGAAGTACTGGAATTTATAGGAATACAGAAAAGAGCAGTATTCCTATAAACGAATTAATTCTTTAGTTTATTATAAGCATGACAACAAATCCTGATAGGAAACTTAGAAAGAGACTCACGAAAGTAGATAAAAAGGCTTACAAGTAGTGGGATGGGGAAGGAAGTGAAGCGTAAGGAACGCAAAAGTAGAAATACTGGCATTAGAAAGATGCGAGATGTGAGAAGGAAGAGAGGATCATGAGCATACAGGTGGGGGAGGTTCATGAAACAACTTGACCACACCTAGCCTTAACTAAAATCAGCTACCAGATTACCTGAAGAGATTATCCAGATCAATACATTTACAATACAAAGACCAGCTCAAGATCTGATTGGAACCTCCCAGGAGCAGACCAGATAAAAGGAACCAGAGAACAAAAGAGCTGAGAAAAGAGACTCTCAGAAGCTGTGCTAGAAAACTCTCATCCCTCCTGCTGCCTGCCTTTTTTGATTCTCCAGGAATGTTCCAGTTGTCGGCCATCACCCACTGGCCTACTGGACTGAGTAGCTCTGAGCCTCCAAGATGCTTGCAGTGATTTAGTCTGCCTCCAGCTTCAGCCACCAGTCACGCCATCTCTGCCATGAAAGACTGTTTCTTCTCTCTAGAACTGTAAACTGAATATATCTCCCTTTCTCCTTTAAGTTGCTTGACTTTGAATTCTCTCTCACAGCAACAGTTAAGAGTAAGCATTACAATCAGGAAACCTGTTATATATATGCATATGTATGTACACACATATATATAATTTGTATTCATTTTAATATATGATTTAATTGTACAAAGAGGTTGAAAGATAATACTAGGTACAATAATCTCAAATCATGGTGAACAAGTTAAACTCTGCTAATCAGGATTTGTTGTCATGCTTATAATAAACTAAAGAATTAATTCATTTATGTGAAATGGATGTCATTAATGTATCTGGAGCAGCAAAGCGCTGAGCACCTTATTTAACAAATCCACTTATTTTCAGCAGTTACATAAAATAGACATCTGGAGTTGTCAGCACAGCATTGCTGCTACGTGTCGCTGCAACTTGAACTTACAAAAACATTTAAATGTAACTAAAATTATGAACTGTTTTTCATAGCTCCTTCCTTAATCTGTGCTAGTTCTCATTTTCTGGGTAATAAAAATGTTTCTGGTACTCATAGCCAGCACATCTGTCCAATTTTAACAAAAAGCATCGTCCACCATTTTTGATTTAGTGAAATGCCTTAAAGGGCTGGGGAGATGGCTCACAATCAAAAGGACCAGAGTTCAGTTTCCCAGATTCCATGTAAAAATGCCAGACAGAAATGGTGACAGCTTGTAATTCTGGCCCTGGAAGATAGAGACTGGGAAAATCCAGAGCAAAGCAATAAGGAAGCGATTTCTGATATTGCTCTTTGACCTAAATAGGCACACACACTGAAGCATCCTCTCTTACACCCCCCATACCCACACACACACACACACACACACACACACACAGAAAGAAATAAAATGCTTGTGTACATTCTTTTGACGAATGTTTCCATTCACAAAGGAAATTTGTGTGGGTCTAAACTCGTTGAAATAAAAACTCAACACACATCTTAAAAACTCCTACCAATAGTTAGGGCTGGAGAGGTGGCTCAGGGGTTAAGCTTCTGCTTTGCAGGCGGAAGGTCCTGAGTTCTGCCGGGGGTGGCCTGCCTGCGTTTCTGGTCCTGGTGGGGCGGAGCCTGTGAATCCAGGGGCAGAGTAAACAAGGAGGAAGTGGAGGCATCCATGGTGGGTCCCGAATTCGCCCGTGGTTCTACACACACACATACATGCACACATATATATACCCACACATACATACACGCACACACAAGCACAATTGAATAAAAAAAAAAAAAACTCCTAGCAATAGCAATAGTGATATTAGTTGCAATCATGGTAATAGTTTTGGTGTCTTATAATTTTATTTGTTGTGGTAAGATCACAAAAGCAAGGTAGAATGTGACATCAATGTTGAGTGTGAATAATGTAAATCAATGTTGTGCAAATTCTTTATTCATCGTTGAGCTTATTTTTATTAATATTTAATCTTTTAAATTACAAACATAATAGGTGGTTTCCTCTGCCCTTTCCTCCCTACCCCTCCCTTTTAAGCCTTTCCCTCCCTTTCACCAATCCATCCCTTTCCCACCCTCCCTCCTGTCTGTCTTCTTGTGTGGACCATAGGATTCTCTTTGGGTTGTTTATATTGGTCTGGGCTCGGGTCTCCGTGGCAGATTAAGTGGCCCTTCCTTGGGCCACTGTTAGGGGTAATTTTCTTGTGTACTCCTAGCCTAAGCTTTCACCTGCATGTAGTTATTTCTCCTGAGTTCCTCACTAATCTATGTGAATGTTGATATATCAATCATAGTGCAGGTCTGGAGAGGATAAGTCTTATTGCAGTAAGGTTCTGGATACACCAGCCCATCTTTGGTGGAATTACCTGCCTGGCCATGGAACTTCCCACTTTTAGGATTTTACAATCTTATTACCCCACTTCTGCAAAACTGCTTGAGCCTTAGGATAGGGAGAGGTTTGATTGGACTGATTCTGGCTGAGCATTTTAGGGTCACTGGTACTCTGCACTCTGAATGATTATTGCCTATTTCACTGCTCTTTCATTGCAATAGGCTGTGTCTTGTTCGGGTGTTAAGGCCTTTTCTTTTGTTTGTGGGTGTTGTAAGAATGTCAGCTTAATTACATCAGACAGAATGCTCAGTGTTAGGATCAGCTTGTAAGGGAGAGCATACAGCCTCTGACTTTCTGCATCTGAAATATTTCATTCAGTATGATTTTTTCCAGTTCTATCCATTTACTGGTAAATTTCATTGGTTCATCTTTCTGACAGCGGAACAGTATTCCATTGTATATATGTACCACATTTTCATTAACAATTCGTCAATTGTTGGACCCAGGATACCAAAAATAATCCTGAGTAATAAAAACTCTGTGGAAGGCCTCATCATACCAGACCTTAAACTATACTATAAGGCCGTAGTAATAAAAACAGCATGGTACTGGCTCCAAAATGAGAGAGAGAGAGAGATAGTCCAATGGACTAGAAGTAAAAACCCAAATCTCAAATGTCTAAGTTCAGTCATCTATAGTCAACTGATCTTTGACGTAGGCACTAAACAATAATTTGGAAAAGGGACACCATCTTAAACAAGAGGAACTGGCATAACTGGATATCTACATGCAGAAGAATGAAACTGGACCCTTATTTGTCTCTCTGCACAAAAATCAACTCCAAATGGATCAAAGACCTCAATATTAGACCAGAAACTATGAAATTCCTGAAAGACAAAATAGGGTATACCTTCAAACTGACTGGCCTTGATCAACATTTCCTCAGTAGGACCCTAAAGACACAGAGAATAAGTGGGACTCTATGAAATTTAAAAACATTTGCTCAGTGAAAGAAACTGTTAACCAAGCAAATAGATAACCTACAAATGGAGAGCATCTTCACTAGCCACACATCTGACAGAGATATAATATCCAGAGTACACAAAGAACTGGAAAAATTAAATACCAAGGAAGTAAACAACCCCATTAAAAATGGGCCATAGAACTGAAAAGAAACTTCTCACAAGACGAAATTCAGATATTTAACAAACATCTTTAAAAATGTTCTCCATCTCTAATCATTAGGGAAATGCAAAGTAAAACTACCCTGAAATATGATCTCACCTAGTCAGAATAGCTATGATTCAAAACACAAACAACGGCAAATGTTGGCATGAATATGGAGAAAAGGGGGCCCTCATACACTGCTGGTGGGAGAGTAAACTTATACAATCCCTTTGGAGAACAATTTGAAGGTTCTATAAAGGTTAAAAATTTAAATTCCATATGACCCAGCTATACCACTCTAAGGTACATTCCCAAAGAACACTGCATCCTGCAATAGGGTCACATGTACAACCACATTCATAGCAGCTCTTTTCTCAATGGCAAAAAAGAAAATACTTTATTGTTATAGCATTATAAGAACATCATGGCATTCCATAGATGATCAATGAAACCAAAAGGTTTGTGACTTATTTTTTTAAATCATCGAATTGGTTGTTGAAAGCACAGATCAACAAAATACTTGTTCTTAGAATTATGGAGAGGATCGACAGACTAACCACATGTGACTGTGGAGCAATAAAAACATGGATGCTTTGAAGCAAGTAGTTCTGTTTAAAAAAAGTACATAATAGATTTCAGGAATAGTATGACTTTGTACACCTTTGATTAACAGCAAATTAGTTAAAAAGAGTCAATCTATCTTTGCTTTTATGATTAAGTAAATTCAAAAAACAATGTATTTAAGGTTTGATTGATAAACATCCATTTTTCCTTATTGTAAGATATTGATCCATTTCATTTCATCAAAAAATTTATATATGTACAAAATAATAGATTTCATTTTGGCATTTTATGCACGTGTGCTATTGTAATTAACTCACATTCACTAAGCCCTCCATTCTTGTTCTCCATTATTGCCCCGTCTTCATGCTGGTTACATCTACATGTGAAAGAAAGATAATATTTATCCTTTTGAGCTTACCTCATTTGGCACTGAGAATATCCAGTTCCATCTATTTTTTTCTGTAATTGAAATATCACTCTGCTTTATGGCTAAAAAACTCCACTGCTTAGAAATCTCATTTTGCTATACATTTATGTTTTGATTGGCATCTAGGATGCTTTGATGTCTTGGTTATCGAGAATCACATGCCAGCAACCATAGTTGCACAAGAATCTATGGTATGCTTATTTAGATTCCCCAGTGTACATACTCATGAATGCCATAACTGAATTCTATAGTAACTCTATTTTTATCTTTTTGAGGAACCTCTATGCCCAATTCCTTAATGACTACAGCAAGTTACCTACCCAGCAGTGTATAAGAGCTTGTTTTCCCCTGCATCCTGGGCAGCTTCTACTGTCATTTGTGTTGAGTGCTGTGAGGTGAAATTTCAATGCAATGTTGACAGGCATTTCCCAGATGGCTAATGATATCGAACATTCACCATATGTACTTCTCCTTTGAGGGTCATATGATCAATTCACTGGCTTCCTTATTGGTGATTTGGGAAGTTTATGACTGACTTTTAATGTTCTTTTCAGCTCCTGATATTAATCCCCCATCAGATGTATAGCTGACAAGGACTCTCCAGCCATTCTTCTGGGTAAATCTTCAGTTTGCTGATTGGTTCCTTTGTGGGGAAGAAACTTTTTAGATTCACGCAATTGGATTCGTCAATTCTTGCTACTACTTCCCTGAACTACTGGGGTTCTTTCCCAAGAGTCTGTCTCTGCTGATGTTTGAGGAGGGTTAGACAAAGACTTTGTCTAATATTTTTAAATTTTAAGACTTGAATTGAAAAGGATCTTTACTTTTCATTGATTTTTGTACAGTGCAAGAGAAAGGAATAAAGTTTCATTTTCCTGCATTTGGATATTCAGCTTTCCCTGTATCAGAGGCTATCGTGGTTTAAATGTGAGTTGTCCCCTACAGGCTCATGTGTTTGCAGCCTTAGTTAAAGTGAATATTTGGTAATGTACTGGCAGCTTTAGGAGGTAGAGCCTTGCTGGAGAAAGTCATAACTCAGGCGGTAGGACTTGAGGTTGGGTGGCCCTACCGTGCATCTGCTAGTAGTCCGTTCTTCTGCATCCATGATGGATTTGCTCTGAGCCTCCTCCAGCTTCTGCTACCTGCCATGACTTTTCTGCCATAATGGACTGTATCTCCCTTCTGGAACCATACAATAAATAAATCTCCTTTTCTCCCCAAAACTTGTACATGAATGTTGTCTCATAGGAACAGAAAGAATACTCATGATAGAGACTGTCTTTTCCTTCAATGAATTTTTAACATCGTTGTAAAAAATTAGGTGGTTCTAGTTGTGCGGGTACACTCCTGGCTCATTGGTTCTGTTCCTTTAATCCGTGTATCTTCTTTGGGGTCAGCACCATGATGTCTTGTGACTATGGCTCAGTAGCATAAACTTCAATCAGACTTGTGTTATTTCCAGAATTATTCTTTCTTGTCCGGATTGCTTTTCATAATTCATATGTATCTTAAAATCAATGCATTTATTCTAGATTTCCCAGCATTTTTGAAGGTAAGGTTTTCAAGGAATTCCTTAATGATCCTCTGGATTTCACTGGTACAGTTCATATTGTGCCCATTTTCCATCTACATTATTTTAGTAATTTTGGGTTTTTTCCTTTTGGATAGTTTGGTTGAGTTTATTTATTTTTTTCAGATCATCAAAGAATCAACTCTACTTCATTGGTTCTCTGCATTGCTATTTTTAGTCTCCATTTGCACAATGTCTTCCCTGAATCATTATCATTTTTCCATATACATATTTTTTCTGTTCTTACTGTTTTTGAAAACCTTCAGCTATACTATGAAGTTACTTGAGATCACTCTCAATTTTATTTGAAGAGTTCACTGGTGCAAGACTGCCTTTCCAAACAGCCTCTTCTATATCAAAAAGGTTCTGATATTTGTCCTTTGATTTTTATATGATTCTATTCCCTTTTAAATTTCTCCATAATTCCTTCTATAGCATGTTAATCATTCAAGACTGGATCATCTACTCCCCATGAATTTGTGTTGTCTCTTTTGCTATTTCTAGTTTTATTTTACCATAAACTGATAATATACAAGAAAGTGCTTTAACTTTTATTTCTTAAACTGTTCTTTATCACTTAATGTAATCTATTATATATAAGTTCCATGGGCTGCTGAGAAGAACATGTATTCAACATTACATAAGTCTGTGTGGCTTAGACAAGAGACAACCTCACATGTAAACGAATCAATTAAGATGAGCTATTCCATTAATCACTAATGGGGACTGCATGTGTTAGAGAACTAAAATTTCAAGATGGAAAACTGCAAAAGGCATGCTTTTTTCATCCTAGAGAGCTGCTGTTGAAATTGTTTAAAGTAACAGGTAGAATGAATATGATCATAACTTGTGTTAATTCTGAAGCACTGTGGGTATTTACTGGTGGCATCAAAACTAGACTCAGGATTTTTTGATACCTGTATTTATAATAAAAAGATGTTATGGGGGGTGTTTATGAATTTCTGTTAAAAACTTTTCTTGTTTGGTACATATAACAGACATGATAAATATTGGTTCCCAGTCTTTGTTTAATAAAACATGCATTTGAGTTTTTAGTGATGTCAACAAAAAGGATACAGGTGCATAGATATGTGATTTTGAGATTAAAGTTAGTCTCAAAATGTAAATAAAATGTGGAATGTGTCCTTAAAGAAAGTATCTGACCCATACTGAGTACAGATGGACAAGCAAGCCCATCAGACTGACAAAGCACAGACAAATGTGTCAAGTCCAGTTACAGACTCGGTACTAGATAAATGTTTATTTGCATTTGTTTCATGATATTAGTATGTAAATGGAAGAAGTGATATGCAAATATAGAGAGAGAGCACAGCAGAACATGATTGTATAAAATAATAAACTAAGGTGAAGTCATCAAGATAAGAGTGAACCCAAAGGAAATTGTTCAATGTTGTTGGATTTCAGGAGTGGGTAGGCAGACCCTCAGAATGACTATGGAAAAACTGAATTCAAACTTTTCAAAAAAATGTTTTCATATTTCCAATCACTCTGTCAGACAGTGGACAGTGTTTTTAGCTTTAGAAACCTCTTCACAAAAATCTTCTGGCTGGGTAAGCAAACACTCAGGAGCATTTGTTTGTACACATGTCAAATTTGAAAGGTCACATGTCCAAGTGAGACATGTTTTTAAAGGATAGAATGTAAAACTGCAATTGGCTACGCAATTAACATTTCACTTACATATTACTCTTAGTGACTGTGGTCACCTTACATTGTACATTGTTTAGCTGACCAGTGGTAAAAATGCACATTTCCTACTTATCCTGCTCAATATTAAAGTCAAACATCTTGATATGCAATTGTAACTTTCACCAACTGCTTCTTATTGTGTTACTTGGAAATGAAACTTTTCAGAAAACAAAAATTACATAACTTCAGTACACTCTATCATACAGTCTCGTATTGGAGATGGCATTATACCTTCATGAAGACTCGAGTTCCCAGAATTTTAAACACTTTTCTGGAAATAATTATGATCTTCTCCTCTCCAGCTGCTTTCTCTATTGTGCACTGGGCAGTACTTTCACTTGCCATTATCCTTATTATTTTCATTGCTCATGAAATGAGCCATACAGCATACTCCAGATGAAGCCCAGGAATCTTAATGCCAACTTTTGTACTGTGATCAACTCGAAATGACTTGCTGTTTTGATCCTGACTGAGAGAGATTAACAACATCTTAAGGGAAAATGTCATTGAACAACCTACTGTTAAAAACTAATTATCATCAAAAATTCTTTCTGATACGTTGTACTCTTCTGTTTATTATTTTCACTCCAACGTTGTTTTCAAAAACAGACATTCCCCAGCAGTGTTTCTACATACCGTACCGTGGACCTCTAGTGCTTTGAACTGTGAGAAGCAGGCCAAGGGAGTATTTTGTTTCAAAAGAGGAAAAGAATACATTAAGAGCAGGAACAACTATTATTCAAAGGAGACTCTTTCTACTGCATATGCAACGATGTGAAGAATAAGTGACTGTCAAGTGTTCAATCCAAAATAGGAAGAGAGGACAAAATAGGAAGGAATGCTTTGTGGGAGTGTGCTTTGGGGGAGACATGCTTTGGGGGAGGCATGCTTTGGGGGAGGAGTGCTTTGACATGTATTTTTGGAGATGACATGGATGTTGCACTCATGAACCCACAGTAGTTGTGGTCACCTGCATAAGACCTGCAATGAGACAAAGCCAGTCAACTGTCGAGTGTGGATGAGGCTCATAGGGTCTCCCTTGCAGATGAGAGTTGATGGCTGCTGAGAAAGGAGACTCATTTTTCTTTGTGGATGTGGCCAACGGGCAGAATGACCATATTCCCGTGCATGTGGCCCAGTTTCCTCAAGAACGCTACTCACATGGAAATATAGGCAGTACTAACGGGAGTCACTGGATTCATTATTTTTTTAAAAAATTAAAGCAGTCATGAAGATAGGAAGCAAAGCACGTTGGGAGTCCTCAGTGGTATAGACATGGGAATGGGGTGAAATATGCTCAACATACATTGCACAAACATGTGAAATTGCCAAAGAATAAATTTAAAAAAGCTACTTAAAAAGCAAACTGAATAAAATTTTATTCTAAACTTTCTTCAGGAGTGTTTTCTTAAACATAATTTTAGTCATGATTTTTAGCATGATAAGTATCGTCATGGTTTTGGAAATGTACAAAAAGAAATTTCGATCTACTTTATTTGTTTAAATCTATATGGCAAGAATTCCTTTTAGCCTAAGGAATGCAGGACACCAAGAGGACTACAAACAGATAAGAATGTCTAAAACTTGAATGAAAGAATTTCTCCATTTCTTCACCCGTAGCTGTAGTTAATTTAATCTTTCCTTCATCAATGAATGTAGACAACTCTAGTGATATCATATAACTACAATCTGTGGCCATGTTATCTATACAAATCAAATTATCTTAATTATATTTATTATAGTTATAATTAACTATAATAAATCATAATTATATTATAATATAATTAATTATAGTTATAATTAACAACCAATTATATTCACTAAATGTGTTCATATATATGTTTGTTTTTATTATATCTTGAGAGTCATATTTAAACATGATATGTTTCATTGCTCACAGGACTATTTTTTGCCTTTAATAACATTCAAAAAGGGGTATATGGCTTTTACCACTTGCCAAAGGGATTCACAGTGCCAGTGCTCTTGAGAACTTATGCTCACCAAAAATAAATTCACAAGCAAAAAATAAAAAGATAAGAAAATGCTGTCTTGAGTCCAAAAGACGGACAAAAATAGCATTCCATTTAGGAGAAAGGGATTTGACGAGTCGATGACTGGAGAATGTGGAAGCCCTGAGAAAATCTGCAGCAGTATCTCCAAGGCAGCTTTGTTCCTCTCTTGCAGGGCTAGGTGCCCTCGTTCACCCATTCACCTAAATGGGTGACACGTGATTCCCTGTACAGCAACCTGTTGTCCTCCCTTCCTTGGCATATGCTGCTCAGGCAATGTCTCTACTAAAAGCACAGTAAACTACTTACCAAGGATGCTCTCCTCCAATGTCTTCTTTGAAAAATCACTTGCTTTTGAACTGTAGGTTTAGAGACTAGTGTCTCACTAACTACAGCAAATTCTAAAATGTGAATTAGGCAAGACATCATCAAGATGATGATGAGCTGAGCTTTTCTATGTAACTTTGCTCGTAAAAACTCTCAAAAGGGTCAAGTTCAGAAACGTGAACAGCTAGTCTACCTGTATTTTAATGTTAAATTGTGGTAGAGTTAGGTATTTTACCTTCTTCCTGTTGCTGTCTCAAAATACCTTAGAATTGGTGGTGTATATGTAATGATAATGTATTTCTTACATCTATGAAGGTGGAAAGTCTAAAACCAAAGACCAGGCAAATTTGGTAGTCGGTATGGTTTGTTCTTCAATGGGGCCTGTCTGGGATCTCTCTGGATTTTCCCTTAAGCCCTTTCATTGTTTTTAATGTTTTAGAGAGAGGGAGGTACAAGCACCACAGCACACATGTGGAAGTCAGGGAACAGCTTTCAGAAGTCAGTTGTCTGTGGCCTCCAGGAATCCAACTCTGATTACCAGGTTTTCGTACAGGCAACTTTATTGGCTAAACTAACTCTCCAGCACTCAAACTCTTTTACAAAGGCACGAATCTTACCGAGCAACATGGGGTCTTCATGGCCTGATCAAATCCCAACGGTACCACCTCTTAACGTCATCCACTTTGGGAATTAAACCAGCAAGCCATTACACAAGAGAGGTGAAATCAGTTCTTTTGAGAAATTAGAATTGAAGAAGAATCACAAGCAACATTTTCATCATAACCATAAACAAATTCTTTGAAGGTCCACTTGATTCCTAATGTTCTATATTTCTTATTCTCACCTAGAGCAGTTTTATTCTCCACAGATTTGGAAATTTAAATTAACATCTATTGATTTCTAGAGAGCATATGATATGAAATATAACGACAGCAACAAGTCAATTAGGCTTGATTTGTGCTGTGTATTCCACTCTAATCTAAAACACCTGATTGGTGAAGCAAGAGGAAAATTTTAAGGAAAATATACAGGTTGAAATCAAACAGGTTAAAAAAAAAAATGTGTTCACATTTCTCTGCCAAAATGAAAGGAAATGGATTCACAGGGGACTGCATTGAAAGGAGTTTGTTCTGACTCTTCCTAAGTTTTTGTATTTAACATCTTTGAGACTCAAAGCAGGAACACAGGGAGCCCACCTCCATTCTCCATCCTTCAACACCTCTCTTGGAGGAGGGAAGAGATGACTGAACACTTAGGGTTTGTACCTTTCTAATTACGTGGGTTGATGGTAAAGAAAGATTAGGATTGAAGTCTCAGCAGGAGCAAGTTCTCAAACAAAGGAATGCAAAGTCTTCACATCACAGCTGAAAGAGAGGAAATCTTCATCTGACTTCCACTAAAGGAATACCCAAGCCTGGGACCTGGAATACAGCAGTCTCAAGCTTACGTCCTTTGCCAAGGAACAGGTGCTCCATCTCTTTAGAAGTGACAAATTTCAAGGTCACAAAACACAGTCTCTGAAGTGTGTGGATTCCCACAGAAGTGAATGCGCTGAGCAGTGATGCCAACAATACCATGTGACCAAGGAACTTGCCATTCCATTTGGTCCCATCCAGGGCACCTTTGCTTACCGCACAGCTCACGTGAGCACATGCATGCACAACTGCCATGATATGTAGAAGAACATATATTGCATAAACATAAACATGTTAACAGAAACTCAGGCACCAGTGTAAACAGTGACTCCTTTGAGAGTTAAAAGTTAGTTAATAAAACTGATTTCCATAAGAAAAAATACATATATTTCACTTGGCTCTTTTATAGTGTTCTGACTCACTCCAAATCTCCTTTATCTGCCAAGCTGCTTTAATAGAAAAGCTTTTGGGCTATTTAAATGAGATTACACTTCAAGGTCCTTACAAGGTCAGAGGACAATTTCACAGATTTTGGCAAGATCACTGCCATTTGTTCAATCAACTCACTGATGATCTGAAAACAAATCTGGTATTAGAGCGGGAAGGATGTAAAGAATCTGTCCGTGTGACAGGTGTCTTGCTTTCTGATGATCTGGAAAGCTGAAATTTGAATGCAGAACGCATTGAGGAACACAAGTTAAAAATTTCAGACCCTCGCTGTGGTCTCCTACTCTTATTCCATCTACCTTTGAATCTACTCTTACAGTAAGACTCTATTTTAACAGCCTTTTATCTCTGGCTAGGAGGTGACATCCAATACCATCAGGATGGAGCCAAGGGCAGTGCAGGAACAGCAAAACTGAAAAAAAAAAACCAACAAACCATAATTCAGAACATCAGAGACCCTACATTAATCACCTGGAACCAGGCCAGCCTAATCTCTCCCCATCCTAAAACTCAGAGAAATTTGCGGAAGAGGATGCGGTAAGATTGTAAGAGTCTAAAGATGTGGAGGAGCAACGATATGCAAGATACTCCGCACAAGTTAGGGCCAAAGTAATCACAATAGGACTTTACATGACCTGCGCAATGAACAACATATCATTGACCCCCCAAAGTCTAGCATGGATCACAGGCACTAGGATCCTTAAAGGCAAGGGATTAACAGTCACAATAGTGTTCCTATATTAAAGGGGAGTACAAGAAAGGGCTCTAGTCAATGCTACTGAGTCCTTACACCTCATCAGAGAGGAGGATCCAGAGGAAAGTTTGACATGCACACTAAAGGATGCTCCAGGATGGGGAGGCACTGAGAGAAAGGGAGAGAAGGAAGGGGAAAAGAGGGGAGGGAGCAAGGGGATCAGGGGAGGGGTGAAGGGAGGGAGGGGACCGGGGTACCTGTTAAGTTTGTATGAGTGGAAAAAATTTTTAAAAAATTAAATTTTTTTTTCAGCAAAGACATCAAAGTTGGCTGAATCCATAGATATTTCACATACACAAGGATAGAATAATGGGCTTCCGTAAGAGCAAGGTCCAGGGTGCTATATTTTGTTCCTTTGTTGCCTATTTCTCTAGCCATCTTTGCTAACGTTTTAAGCATCTCATACTTTCAGATACTTTTGATGTTAGCATGCACACCAGATGGGAAGGCCTTATTGAACAACTAAATAGAAGGTACTTGAAAGACTGGAAATATTGAAGTTTTTGTGTCCTTGACTCATTGAGGTAAGAAGTAGTCAGACAGGGAGGCCTAATCATCTGCATTTTAAAATACACATCTGATAATTCTGACCCATTTTAAAGTGGGTAAATCCCCCAGGATTTCTGTGAACTGAAATGATGGATAATTAGATGGATGGATGGATGGATGGATGGATGGATGGATGGATGGATGGATGGATGGATTGATGAAAGGAAGGATGGAAGGAAGGATGGATGATGGATGGATGCATAGATGTATGGAAGGATGCATGGATGGATGGATGGATGCATGGATGGATGCATAGATGTATGGAAGGATGCATGGATGGATGCATGCATGGATGGATGCATGCATGCATGGATGGATGCATAAATGGATGAATGGATGGATGCATGGATGGATAGATTATGTATGTATGTATGTATGTATGTATGTATGGATGGATGGATGGATGGATGGATGGATGGATGAATGGATGCATGCATGGATGCATGCATGGATGGATGGATGGATGATGGATGGATGGATGAAAGGATGGATGGATGGATGGATGGATTGACATATGGGTAATAATTGACAACATAGGCAATGGTTTGTGAGCTATCTTATATTCTGGACATTTTCCTTTCACTAAAAGAGAAACAAGAGTGAAAGAAGAATAATGTCTTCATAAGAATGTACACATCATCCAGGATTTTTTTCCTAGTAGAATATATCATTAAATGTTGAAATATTTTATGAACAAAACAATGTTTTAAATATAATCCACTAAATATTAACTTCAGTCTGAAGTGTTTGGTGTCATAAGCTAGGCAAGTGCTTTATTGCTGAGCTACATCTTCAGATTTATTTGGTGGCACATACTGTAATTTTCAAAGGCAGATAAAAGAAAAAATTACAACTGAGTTTCTTTTTTTTTATTAAAAATTTAATTATACATTTTAAAATTTTTTACCAGTTCCCTCCCTCCCCCCTCCTCCCCCTCCCCTTCCCCCAGTGCCTCCCCCCCAATTCCCAGAGAGTCCTTTATTGTGTACGCCTAACTCTCCACTGGGTCCTCCTCTCCGATGACATATAAGGACCCAGTGGCATTTCCATAAGCCCTTTCTCTTGTTCCCCTTAAGCATAAGATCACTACTATGGCTGTCAATCCCTTGCCTCCAGGGATCTCAGTGCCCTTAACAGATGCTAGACTTTATGAGGGCAACAGTGCGCTGGACATTGCGCAGGGCATGCAAAGTCCCATTATGATTGCTTTGGCCCCAACTATTGTTGAGAATCTTGCAAATCGTTGCTCCTCCCATCCTTTTGCTCTTACAATCTTACCGCCCCCTCTTCCGCAAATGTCCCTGAGCTCCAGGATGGGGAGAGATTAGGCTGGCCTAGTTCTATGTGATTGATATAGAGTCTCTGAAGTTCTGGATTGTGGTTTGTTGATTTTCTTTTGCAGTTTTGCTGCTCCTGCAATTCCCTTCACTCCATTCTGCTGGGCACTGTATGTCACCCCCTGGCCAGAGACAAAAAGCTGTTAAACTGGAGTCTTGTTGTAATAGCACATTCAAGGGTAGATGAAATAAGAGTAGGAAACCTCACTGAGGGAGGGGTCCATCACCCATTTGCAAAATGATTACTTTTTATCTGCTAGACTATATGCCCTCCCCTTCTGGTGAGATCAGGAAAGAACGTCTGTGAACTTAACCAGGTTTCTCATTACTTACTTGCAGACCTTGATGGAGGCCTATTTTCTCTGCTGTAACATGGTCTCCTCTCTCCTTGTTTCTGGTGTGGCCCTCCTAACCCATCTCTCTTGTTCATAATCCTTGCAATTACTGTGTTACATAGGTTTACTTTTGAGTGTCTCAATGTGGGCTGGGTGAGTTTGGTACTAGGAGCCACCTATTAGGGAGTACATACGGCGCTTAATTTTCTGGGTTTGGGATACTTCACTTAATATAATTCTTTCTAATGACATCCATTTCCCAGCAAATTCCAGTAATTCATCATTTTTGATGGCTGAGTAGTACTCCATTGTATAGATGTACCACTGTTTCCTTATCCACTCATCAACTGTTGGACATTTAGGTTGATTCCATGACTTTGCTATTGTAAACAGTGCTGCTATGAACATGGTCGAGCTTGTGCTATCGAGGCGAACCTCTGCTGCATGGGGGGTTATTCCCAAAAGTGGGATAGCAGGGTCATACGGCATTTCAATCTTTAATTTCTTTAAGAATCTCCAGACGGCTCGCCAGAGTGGCTGTATGAGCCTGCATTCCCACCAACAATGTAGGAGAGTTCCCCTCTCTCCACATCCTCTCCAGCATTTGTCGTTGTTTGTATTGTGGATTTTTGCCATCCTGACCGGGGTGAGATGATATCTCAGGGAAGTTTTGATTTGCATTTCCCTGATGGCGAAGGAAGTGGAGCATTTTTTAAGATAATTGTTAGACATTTTAATTTCATCTCTGGTAAAGTTTCTTTGAAGTTCCAGGGCCCATTTTTTAATTGGGCCAGTGTTTTCCTTGGAGTTTAGTTTTCTAAGTTCTTTGTGCACTCTGGACAGTAGAGCTCTGTCAGATATGTGGTTAGTGAAGATTTTCTCCCGTTCTGTGGGTTGCCTTTGAGCTCGTGTGACAATCTCTTTATCTGAACAGAAGCTCTTTAATTTCACAAGATCCCAACTGTTGAGAGTTGGTAGCAGTGATTGTGCCATTGGATGTCTGTTTAGGAAGTGTTGGCCTAGCCCAATCAGCTCGAGGGAGTTCCCTATCCTTTCAACTATGGTTTTTAAAGTCTCTGGCCTGATATCAAGGTCCTTGATCCATTTGGAATTAAGTCTTGTACATGGTGACAAGTACGGGTCCAGCTTTAATCTTCTGCATGTGGAGATCCAGTTTTGCCAGCACCATTTGTTGAAGATGCTGTTCTTTTTCCATTGGATTCTTTGGGCCCCTTTGTCAAAGACCAAATGGCTGTAACTTTGTGGGCTTATATCTGGGTCTTCAATCCTTATCCATTGATCTGTGTGTCTATTTTGGAGCCAGTACCAGGCTGTCTTTATAACTATGGATTTGTAGTATAGACTTAGGTTTGGTATGGTAATACCTCCAGCTGTGTTTTTGTTACTCAGGATTGTTTTTGCTATCCTGGGTCTTTTGTGCCTCCATATGAACTTTGAGATTATTTGGTCAACTTCTTTGAAGAATTGCTTTGGGATTTTGATTGGTATAGCATTGAATCTATATATTGCCTTTGGTAGGATGGTCATTTTTACAATGTTGATTCTGCCAATCCAGGAACAAGGGAGGTCTTTCCACCTTCTGGTGTCTTCTGCAATTTCTTTCTTTAGGGTTTTAAAGTTTTCATTGTAAAGGTCTTTTACCTCCTTAGTTAGGTTTATACCAAGGTATTTCATTTTTTTAGGGGCTATAGTAAATGGGATTGTTTCTCTCAAGGCTTTTTTACTTCTTTCATTCTGGGCATATAGGAAGGCCTCTGATTTTTGCACATTTATTTTGTATCCTGCCACCCTGCTGAACTTCTCAATTAGTTCCAGGAGCTTCTGGTGGAGTTTTTGGGATCCCTCACAACTGAGTTTCTTAACTTTCTAGAACATGCATGTTTTTATTTCTGGCCTCCAACATTTTACCATGCTGCTTCCCCAAAACACTGCTGAATTAGCATAATATATTATTTTCAACACTTAGGACATGTTCAAGGGTACAGTCATAAAATCGGAGCACAAAATATGAAACAAGTTCCAGACTGTTCTACAAAAAGCAGAGAATTTCAGGATTTTCCTGAAGGACAAGATGGTATGCCCTGACTCCGTGGAAGATCACTTCTATTTTAGGGATATGGGGTCATGAGAGGGAAAGCAATAGATATTTGATTGTGGAAATACCTAAATCTGTATTGTACAGATTGACATTTTTCTACTGTGAAAGGAGGCTTTGTGTCTTTCAGTCTTGAATTTATTTCTGGTTTTTTTTTTTATGTAATGACAACTCCCTTGGGCTCAGCAAAACTTGACTTGATAGATGTTCTCTGTTATCCCATTTATTACAACAATGATTATGATATGAAGATGTATTTGGTGCTAACAATGCCATATTGTAGGCTCAATAGCTAGTGGCAGCAGAAAATGGCCCACGAAGGTGCAGTTTGGAGGAAATATGGCTGCAGAATATTCAGCTAGGGAAAAAGAGATTGTTTCTGTGTGTTAGCTGAACATTGATTATAGTACTTTAGGGGATTGTTGAATGGCGTTTTGGAATATGAGGCTTCTGTGAAACTTTTTCTGAGTATTTTAGAAACAAAATCTTATTTTAGAAACCAAAGCTTATTTTTAGGCCACAGATTCTAATTATGGCTGAGTATTCAAGGCCCAGTCTCAAAGATTTGACATTTCTCTACTGAATAATGAGAAGATAAAGAAGGTTCTCCACATCTACACCCAACATCATTAAATGGGACGCTCATACATTATGAACCTCAAACAGATATATGAGGCTCATCTCCTCAAGAAAAGCAAATATCACAGGGGCATGGGTGAACTCAGGCTGCTTCCTTTAGGGCATTCCTCTAGCTAGACTCTTCAAGTAGAGCAGAGTCGTAAAAAAATCCTCAGAAATGTCTGAAGAGACTTAAGTCAACACAGTGTTTGGACAGATTCTCTCTGCCGCAGTCTCCACAAGAAGCTGCTTTTGGTCTGTGCTATTTGTCACCAGAAAATCATGGGCTCTTCAGTGTTCACTGAGATTTCCCAGTGCTTTGGACTTTGCTACCTCACCAGTCTCTGCAGGGGACAAAATGTTCTGTGTTGCCAAGCTAGGGTCACTGCTTGCATGAAACACGTTTTGAGTCTAACCTACTACTTAAACCATAGTAACTGAACACAACAGAGAATATAACAGAAACAAACAACAGATCAAGAATCCACCCTCACCACTTCTCAGTGCATCAACTTCCAGATAAGAAGGACATAAAGATACTTTCTTTCCATCAGCCCATTAAAGCCACATTTTCCGCCAACTGTAGATCATTTCTCTTTCATCTAGTCAATTATCTTGTTCCAAGCAAATTTACAAGAGTGAAATATCCAGATACTAAAATCAAAATACCCAGATGCTAAAATCTACGTCTTAAGTCTTCTGCATGGGTTCTCGAGACTGCCTAAGCTAAAATTCAAAGTCAACAGCAATTTGTGGTTAGTTTAAGAAATCTCCCAGAAAAAAAAAAATCTTGATAAGGCCTCCCACAAATTGAAATGAAAATCAATTTAGCTATAATCTCATCCAGCTTTGATTGGACAATAAACATTACAGAGTAACTTAATGAAAATTAAGTGCCTATATTTTAGAAGATAATGTTACCATAAAATACAGCTGCTAAACTACAAATGGGCAATACCCATTTCCAATTTCTTTAGGGGAAAAGGTTCATTACCCAAAGTTCTAGACAGAGTAGTTATGCTGTCTCGTTATTGGAAGCTGCTACATTTAAATCTCTTCTGTCAGATGAGAAATTTGAGGAAGGCAATCATTTTATTTTTGTAACACTATGATTACCTTGGTTCCCTCACCTCCTATAAGTCTATGTTTTGCTCCACATTAAGGAGATGCTTATTCTAAGGAAAGACTTTGCCACCAAGTTTTGTTATAATCTGCTCTTCTCTCAACTGTTTAAAAGTTCCTCTGTCCTGTTTAGCAAATGCCACCAATTATTTTGTGGAAAACAGTGTGCCGTAAGCATCCACTGAGAAATGTCTCACGGCAAAAGATGAGTGTCTGCAACACAAATGCAAAAACACACAATGCACACAAATAGACATAACCAAAAAAAGACCAAATGTAAGAATTGCCCCAAAGTCTCTTTCCAAGTAATATTTCTCTAAAGCATATCAAAAAAGGGAAATAAAGTAAAACATTGCTCCTTGATTTGCAAGAATACCTATTATCTCTACAACTGAAAGTGTGACTTTTCTCTGACAATCTGACTTGTGATTTCAATTAAGTTAATCCTCCAAATTGTCTTATGCCCACAAACAAACTTATACTCCGGGCCAATTTATGAACCTGGAGTTAGTTAATTTACAGCTTTTTTATGTACTAAAATTTTATGTGTCTATTGCTTTTGTGTTCTTTGATAGTTTCATACATAGGGGAAAAAAATGGATTTCAAGTCATTTCAGTTCACTTCATTTCACCTCATCCCATCTCCCCTCCTGACATGCAAATGCTTCATCTTTCTAACTACTACTTTCTACTTCTCCCTCCTACTTTCATGTGGTGAGAGAGAGAGAAAGAGAGCAAGAGTTCTCTGCTGTCACGGGCTGAATGTGTCATTCCACACAGTCTCATGCATTTGCTGGAGGCAATGTTTGGGAAGGTGCACAGCTTTAGGAAGTTGGAACTTTGCTGCAGGAAGACATTTAGGAGGGGATGGACCGGAAGTCTCTGTAGCCCTGCTCTGCCTCCTCTGGCAGTTGCTCCTTGTTCTGTCTGCCTCCAGGAGAATTGCAGTAACCCCAGCCAGCCTCAGCTTCTCCCACCTGTTAGGCCTTTCCCGTGGTAATGGACTGCACCTTTCCTCCGGATCCCTAGGCCAAATAAAGCTCTTTCCTCCTTGAAGTTCTGACTCAGTGTTGACTCACAGCAGCAGAAAGAAACGTAATGACAGCATTCACCGACTTTCATACGTTTGTCTTAGTAAGTGTTTTAATAATCAACATGATCAGCTATTTCCTCCTTGGATTGCTTCCTCTATTAAGAAAGTTGCTGCTATAAATAAGCTATTTTATCACTCAAAGATGCATCAGAATGTCTCCAGAGAAGATGCCAGGTTATAAAATTGCCTGGTCTTTTCAACTAGTTAATGCCAACTTGCTTTCCCATATGATAATATAATTTCACCAGCTGAGGGTCAATTCCTGTTAATCCATATCTGTATACTTCAGAATACCATAACATCTAGAACTTCACCAATGTGATAACACAAGAGCTGTCACACTGTAGTCTTTCTGGGGCAACCAAGCATCCTTTATGTATATCAGAAATTCATACTTTCCCTGACACAAAATCCTTACTATGTCTCAATCACAATCCTTATTGTCTTTCTTATTCACCTGTGTGATACTTTCACACCTTCTGTATTATTCATGACTTTTGTTTGCATCTTAATGGCTTATTTTAAAATTTTTATTTATTTGCTTATTTATTGTTTGAGAGAAGAGAGAAAGAGAGAGATGTGGAGGTCAGAGGACAACTTAGAAAAATCAGTTCTCTTCTTTCATCATATGGACTTTGAGGGATCAAACTCAGATAACCAAGTTTTTAAGTAGGTACCTCACCTTACTCACTGAGCAATCTTGCCAACCTATCTTTATGATTCGTATTATACTGTTCGATAAAGCAAAAGTTGCTACTTTTATCCTTTATGACTTTGAGTTTTGAAGATTATAACATCATTTTCTCTATATTCTTTATATTACTGTGTATGTGGCTACACGGGAAAACGTAGTGTTATAGAGGTGCTGTACTGATAACTGAATAAAGGGTGGACTTATCAGTGAAAAGATGCTTGCACATCTTGCTTGTTAATAAAGAAAGATGCTCCTTTCCCCTCCCTTTCCTTGTCTATAAGTCCCTCCTAAGTGTGGATGTGATTCCTGTCTAGCATCCCATCAGCAGAACCTTGCTCTATTTTTCCCGCTGTCTCTGTCCAGGAATTCTTCCCCACAGATCATTTGCATGGTTCACATTTTCCTGTCTTCTGGCCTTTGCTCCAAGAGCATGTATATGAACACATAATCAAAACTATCCTTCCACATTCTATTGCTTTCTAAAATATTTTCTTTATTTGATTTCGTATGTTTGATTATATTAGAGAAAAGGAGAAGGAAGGCAGACCCTGACCACATCTTGTGTGTAGAGGTCACAGGATAACTTTCAAACCTCAGTTCTCTCTTTCCACCATGTGGGTGCTAGGAATTAAACTCAGCTCACCAGGTTTGCACAAGATGCCTTTACCTGCTGAGCCATCTCTCTGGTCATCCAGTGCTTTTTAACTATTGTTACCTAGGCACTACTACTATACCTTTACATGTTGTATTACTCAAGGTTCTCTAGAGTCACGGAGTCAACAGAATGAATCTATAAAAAGGGAATGTATTGAGTTGGCTTACAAGATATGGCCAAGGTAGTCCAACGATGGCTGCCAGGAGCTGTCCAATCCGGTAGTCCAGTGGATGATGGCTGAAGGCTGGAGGATTCCTAGAAAGTCTTTAGTCACGTTGAAGACTTTGAGGGTTGGAGAGCTGGAGGGTCAAAGAAATGAAAAAACCAGGTGGCAGGAGGGAAAGAGCACAGCTTCAGAGAGTTTCTACTCTTCCCAGTCTCCTGTTCTGTGGTTCCTTTTATCTGGTCACTACTAGGAGGTTCCAATAAGATCTAGGGAGGTTCTGATGGGATCTGGGTCTGATCTCTGTGTTGTAAATATATTGATCCATATAATCTCTTCAGGTGTTCTCAGCTGATCTTAGTTAATGCCAGATGTATAAAGTTGACACCCAGGATTAACTATCATACATATATTTCTCTATCATTTATGTGAAACATGAGAACATAGAACTGTGGTATATTCTAAATAGAAGTCAGTGTATGTGTCTGAGAGCTCAAAGACTTTGTTTCCAAGAAAAAATTAACCAACTAGGAAAAAGCTCAGAGAGTCGCTGTGCACAAAAAACATGGATTAAACACTACTCTTTAGTAACTTTGAAGCTTTACGATTCTATGGTTGCTGAAATTTCAATGCATGCTGATGAATATGCATAAAGTACTTCTTTGGCTTTTTCATCCATGTTTTTCTCTCTAGAAATTTATCTAATGCTAGATTGCATGTTCTTATCTTATATTCAAACATGAAGCACTGTTTAGAAAAGAAACCAAAAAGGAGGTCCATTTTTCTCCTCCAAAGCTGGAGGAAGACAGATACTGAAAAAGATTTTTCTTGTCATGAAAATACTCATTTTACTTGATGCATTTCATGACTTCAAAAGGGCAATGCACTGAGAAGGCTTATTCCATCTCTCTTCCCCCATTTGACCTAAGAGTTGTGCGGAAGGGTCACTACCATGGTGACAGCCATTGGCAAACTCTGACAAGTACCATCAGCAATTAGAGTGCCGCCTCTTCCTGACACTCGGGGCTCCTTTTATTCCAGATGAGCAATCTGCCCTCTTCCTGTCACAAACCTCCACCTTTTGTGGCCATTTGAGAGAACAGACATTGCTGCTTCGTCCTCCGCATATTCAGGAAATTTCCATCCCCTGACATCACAGCTTCTGATATCAATTTCTCTTCCCTTACAATAAGCCAGCGGACTACAAGAGCAGGTAAATGCCAGTTTTCAAACGATATGGGCAGCTAAATGCAAATTCACCAATGCAAATACAGACATCATACTATAGTAATGCGGGCCTGGTTCACAGAAAGGATAGGAATGAAAAAAGGCGCTTCTTTTCTTATCACTTGTTTATCTCATTTCATCCTGAAACACGATTCATATCTTTTTCCCTTTTGCATTTGTGTGTTTGTGTGTGTGTGTGTCCATGTGTATTCTCTATTCCTAAAATGAGGAGGATGCTTGGAAAAGTGAAGTAGGTTTCCCAAAACTACAACAGAATAAAAAGCACAGTTCAATGTAACATTCACAAAAGGTAAAATAAATAACTAAATTCTATGTACCACTTGCGTATTATATAAGAAATGTTCTTGGTCTTTTTAGTTAAGAGTGTGTTTTTCTGGAAAAAAAAAAAAACAACAAGCCATAATTCAGAACATCAGAGATCCTACATTAATCACCTGGAACCAGGCCAGCCTAATCTCTCCCCATCCTAAAGCTCAGGGAAATTTGCAGAAGAGGGGGTGGTAAGATTGTAAGAGCCTAAAGATGGGGAGGAGCAACGATATGCAAGATACTCCACACAAGTTAGGGCCTAAGTAATCATAGTAGGACTTTACATGACCTGCGCAATGAACAACATATCATTGACCCCCCTCCAAAGTCTAGCATGGATCACAGGCACTAGGATCCTTAGAGGCAAGTGATTAATAGCCACAATAGTGTTCCTATACTAAAGGGGAACACAGGAAAGGGCTCTAGGCAATGCTATTGAGTCCTTACACCTCATCAGAGAAGAGGACCCAGAGGGAAGCTTGACATGCACACTAAAGGATGTTCCAGGGATGGGGGAGGGGGCACTGGGAGAAAGGGAGGGAGGAAGGGAAAAGAAGGAGAAAAGGGGGAGGGAGCAAGGGATCCAAGGAGGGGTAGAGGGAGGGAGGGGACCAGGGTACCTATTAAGTTTGTATGAGTGGAAAAAAAGTAATTAGTAGAAATATTTAGCAATAAAAACTACTAGCAGTAAGTCAAAAGTAAAAAAAAAAAGAGTGTATTTTCACTTATCCTTATAGTCCCATCCTCTAAACCAATGCTTTAGTGTCCCAGATACAAAGTAAATGTTCCTCTATTACTAAATAAAATAAGTAAATGATTAGTAGTTTTAAAATGTGGTTGTCGTCCTGGAGAGATGGCTCAGGGGTTAAGACTTTGTCTCAGAAGTAGAAGGTCCTGTTTTCAGATCCCAGGTCACACATAAAAAACACCAAGTAGAAATGGTGGTGGCCTGCACTTCCAGCCCTGGTGGGCAGAGACTAGGAAATTCCAGAGCGAAGCAAGAAGGAGGCAGGAGTAATCTAAGATAATTACTGAAGTCACCCTTGGTCCTCCACAGGGTCGTACAGTGCCCTCTGATACACACACACACACACACACACACACACACGCACACATATAAAATAAATAAAATATCTTTTAAAATGTGGTTGTAGAGTCAGGGCAACAATGAGACAGGTGGACAAACTACAACAGGGATGGGTGGTCGGAGGGGCAGCCATAGAGACTCCAGCAAAAACTTCCAGTACCAATAGGACCCTGGATGGTCTCATCTCGTTTTCTCAAGTGAAGACAGAAATCTGGATTTTTAACAGGAAACTTTCCAATGTTTGATCCCTGATGGAGCATATCAAAACAGTGTGCAGGTAACAAGTCACTTGCAGATCATCACATGCCCAAGACACAGTGAGGGATCGTGAAGACACTGCAGGGCACACGCCTGTGCTTAGAAGCATGTGTGCGCATGCACTGTTTATTTTTCCTAGTCCTCCATCTCCTTATTTATGAAACAGACATTAAAATAGTTTCTGTAATAGAGACACTGGGAAGATTACACAAGATAATGATCTTAAAGCTCTTGGCACACTGTAAGTGATCGATAAATACTTGCAAATATTTATGGTAAGTAATGAGGTAGAACTTTAAATTACCATTCCTTTAACATAGTGCAGATCCCTCATAGTGTTGGAAGCTTCTTTTGGTTCTGGTCCATCACATTATTGTTTTCTCTCCATAATCATCATTAAGCTCGTGACCTTCCCTCAGCAAGCACGCTTAGAAATCTAAATAGTAATTAACCTTTTTTTCTTACAACTCTCCCATTTTCTGATACCAGCAAAGTCCTAAGCCAGTCCTGTCCTTTAGTGAAGGAATCCTCTGGCCCACATCCATCCAGCTGCTAGAAGAATGACAGAGGAGAGTGCTGTAAAGACACTGTGAAGCACCCATCAGCACTGGTACCCCAGGCAGTATTTGCCAGAGCAGAATAGTCGGGACCTACACCAAGCTGCAGGGACAGAGATGAATGACAACAATGCACTGCCTGGCTGACAGAAGCTGGGAAACAGCACAACAAGCCTTCTGCTAGCAGGGGACCAACAAGGCTAGTAAGCAAATTTCAATCTGCGACTGCTGGGGCTTGTAGTGGGCAAATCCAGGAATTTAAAGACCAGAGAAGATGGAGTTGTGATACCCAGAGACAGGAGACAGATGTGCTTGTTGTGTGAGATACTGAAGAGTTCATCTGACCTCAGATAGTTTGGTCCATGCAGCCTGGCTGGATGGTGTGTCTACCCACTGTAAGGGCGTATCCTCACTCAATTCACTCACTCTCTTGGAGTTGGGATCCTATGGGAAAACCCTGGTAAGAGAGACCACACTCTAAAGAGAGGTTCCGTGTGTCTCCTTTCAATATGTACTATAATCTTTTTTTTTTCCCACTTGTAGAAAATGTGTTTAATGCAAATGCAGAAGTCAAGAGCTGAAACTGACTCCCAGAGCACAGGGGCTCTTAGCAATCAAAGGAATGAATTCCCATAAAAAGAACAGACAAAAAAAAAAACTCTACTATGTTCAAGAACACTGATAACTCCAGAATGGGTGTAAAAGATGATATGTCCACAAAAATCTGAGATTCTTTTCTCTTTTAAGAACAGAGCATCTTGAATATTCCATTCCTTCCCAGACTTGAAAAATAACCTGTCTTCTTAACAGGACAGTGACAGCGTGTCCCACATAAATACACACAAGGACCACTTCACCAGTGTCACGGTTAAATAAATATGTATATGTTCAAACCTATGCCCACGGCTATCTGTAAATTGCAAGATGGCCACAGGTGTGGTAGAAAGGAAATGTGACAGACCCTTCCCAGATCTGACCAACCTGTAAATAAATTTATTTTTGCTCTGTCAATCTCAGTTCCTTAACTTCCCTTAAAAATACAAAGAAAAAAATTTTTTAAAAAATACAAAGAAAGCAAGCAGTAGTTTATAGATCTAAGTTCCTGGCAACCTTGTGCCAGTCTTTCTGGAAATAAAGTCACAGATACGATCATTCTAAATGGATCCCAGCCGCCCTGGGTTTGCTTTCCAGTGGCTGCCAAAGAAATGAGAATGGACAACGGTTTTCCAGCTATAGAAGCAGTTCTTAAGATTACAGCTATTGGTACTCATCATGTGCTATACCTGGAATCAAACTCAGGTGACCAGATTTGCAAGGAGGCACCTTACTTGCTGAACTGTCTCACTGGCTCCAGGATCATTAATTCTTAAAGCAAAAGAACACTTGAAGATGAGTTGGAAACAACATATCTTCTTTTTGCTTTTTTAAACATTATTTTATTATTTATTGTGTGTATGAAGTATATGATATGTATATACGTGTGTGTGTGTGTAATAGTGAGAGAAAAAAATTTTGGAGTAATTTCTCTCTTTCCACCTTTATGTAAAGTTCAGGAACTGAACTACAATCATCAGGTTTGAAGTAAAAAATGAATTTACATTTTTATAAATGATTAAGATAATTTCTGAAGAGAATAGACTTCATGCTTTAAATATAAAAGCTATTTGTAACTGGAATATATATTTTTCCACATGTACTTCTGTTTTTGGAGTAGCTTAAAACAAATTTATATGACAAATTTCATCTCTTTCCAGAGAAAATTTATACTGATAAAGTCTAATTTTTGTCTTTTTAAATCGAATTCTTTCAGAGGTGTTTTAAATTTACAAGAAAATTAAGAGGAATGTGTAGAGATTTATAATATATACCTATCACCAGCCGTATATAGCCTCCCTCATTATCAACATGTCAGAATTAAATTAGTATATTTATATGAAAAACACATCCTTTAAATCCATACATTTAGAAGCTGTTTCCTTGTTTGTTTAAGAAATTCGAAAGAGCCAAATCTTGTGGTTTCTATGTTTCAAAGGTATTTCTGTAATTACACCATGCAAAAATCAATGGTTGCATAAGTTCAAATCGAGCAGAAGGGATGGAGGAAACACAAGCAAAGACCTCATAATGAATCTTTTCTAACTAATAGATTTCCCACTCTCATCATTTTCCTTGCATGAAAAGATATTACTTACAACCTACACTTTTTACAGAATAATTATCTGAATGTCAAACTCAACCATTGTCCAAGTGAAGCTATCGCATCACAAAATAGAGAAAAGGTTGACAGGAGTAAAAGTTTGTGTTTAAATAAAAAAACAGATTTAAAACCTTATTAATCTGGAAATAACAGCAGCCTACGGGGCTATGTAACTGCCCCTAATGTGTAACTAATTGACCAGTTGCTAAAGCTTCGCAAAGTGTATGCACGGCTGTGCAGCAGATGCCCTTCACTCTACGGAAGGGTTTGCTGAATGACGCATCAACATATCACAGAACCTGACAGTTCAGAGGAGAGTGCAATCTCTTGATAAAACATGAAAATTAGGGCTCCCTAGCTCCTCATGGCACTCTAGTGCCATGAGCTCTGTTTTATTTCTGCTTCCCATAGAGGCGCTCTAGCTCCTCATGACACTCCATGTCTGGAGTCCGTGAGTTCCAACCTTTCTCTTCTCTAATAAACTCTACCTTAATCCTCTAAAAAAAATGAAAATTATTTCTTCAATAGGTAATACCAATATCTTACCGGAAAAAAATTTTATCAAGACCTTTTAACAATAAAGTGAGTCGGGATCAAGTGTATGTGGATTTAGAATAGCAAACGTCAGTAGCAGTAAAAAAATAGCAAAAATTATCAGTAATAAAAATAAGTGGAGTTCTGAGGATGGGTGTGTCAGTTAGATACAGGGAACAAAGAAAACTGGGCTCTGGACCATATGTGAAGAATTAGTAGGTAAGGTGAGTCCTAAGCAAACTTGAAGGAGAGGATCTAATTGATGCAGGAAGACTCAGTCCATTCCTTCGACAGGTGGATAAGATGGCGGGAGCTAGTTTAGTGCTTCAGCATGCAGTTATTCTACAAAATTAGATAGTTTAGCTCTCTCTCAGCAAGAATTGTGGACAAGTTGTTGTCAGTTCCTTCCATTCCTGATGCTAACATGAACTCTCCTGCCAAGCTGAGCTAAGAACTGTAACCAGAATCCTACATTGAATTCGACCCCTTGTTTCCTGAAGTTGTTGGTTATGTGTTTACCATCAACATGCAGACAAACTGCAACAGTGGAGAAAGTAAAAGAGCAAAAAAGAAACAAACAAGATCATTAGGAAGTGCTCAGAGCAGCAGGAGTCCCTGCATTGGGCTTTAAGTTTTCACTATTCAGTTCTCCATAGCTGTACGCATTCTTGCAAAGCCAGACGAATTCCCGTAAATAAATGGTGTGATGAAATAAAGGGGATGACTTGTTTCTCCAACTGGGTCCAAATCATGTAGACAAGAAATAGTGGTTCAATAACTAGATGACCCCACAGTGACCTAACTAGTCAGAAAGCTTGATTCAGGCATTTCAAGGACCTAAAATAATTACAGTCACATTGCAATTGCTCAATAAGTATCTGCTGAATTAATGAAAATTACCTGCTTTCAGAGAATGAAGATGTTTCTAAAATTATCAAGAGATAAATCCTCAGGGGATAATTTATAACAACTGGAAGTAAAATGGAGTAGGAAACAGCTTCATAGGCAATCCTGCCAAACCAAAGTCTTCTCCATGGATGCTGATTTTAAAGTACTACTGGATTAAGTGTGACAAATTACCTCCGACTTTACTGACCCAACACAATAATTGAATAACACCTGTATTTTCTATGGGTTAAAGTGTAGGAGTTATTGAACCCATAATTCTAACTCGAAGTCTCATCCTATAGTCATGATCATGACTAGGGATGTAGTTTGGAAGATTTGCATGGGTCTGCAGGCTTTGTCCAGGGAGGTCTACTTAGATCTGTTAGCTGCTGCTCTTTGGTATTGTGCCTAGTTGTCTTGTCAGTGGACTTGACTTCTCCATTGGGCTTCCTGAATGTGCTCGTGATCATAAAAATAGTTCCCATCTCAAGGACTAACTCAAAAGGCAGGACATGCTGCCATCCTCCCCCATGACCACTCATGGAAGTGATACTCCATCACTTCTACCACACTTGACTTACTGGAAGAAAGTCACAGAAAAAAGAGTTCTATCCTTTCCGCATAGAAAGGTTGAAAGCTTCTCCTGCACAAGCAGAAGGACCTGAGTTTGGATTCCCAGATCCCATGTAAAAGTTCCCAGTGAATGTGGCAGCAACCTGTAATTTTAGCCATGAGACAGAAGCCTGAGAAATCCCAGAGCAAAGCAGTAAAGTGGATTCCCCGTGATGCCCTTGGGCCTCCACAGGTACATATGCTCAAGTACCTTTTTATGCATCCAGCCACATACAAAACACACATACACATCCATGCAAAAAATACATACTAGGTACCCCATATCCATGAGCTCAATATCCAAGACACAAACAACTAGAGATCAAAAAATATTTTTAAAAATTGCATCAATCATGTGAAGACATTTTTTCATTATGATTATTCCAGAATATAAAATATAACAACTATCAAATAGTATTTACATTGTATTATAAGTATTCTGGATATGGTTTAGAGTATGAAGAGGAAGTGGATAGATTATATGAAAATGCTACAGCATTGTATGTGAGGGACTTTGGGGATCCCCAGATTCTGTAGCTGCAAGGCGCCCAGAACTGATCTTCTGTGATGTCAAGGGATGAGCAAATAGTGCGTTGATAGCAAAGTGCAACTGAATAATTTTAGGTGACTATCTATCTTTATAGCTGCTGTCATATAACTATGAACTATTTAGTCAAGAATATTTTCTAGATAAGGAGAAAAGGGTCAAGAAAGAGAAGCAAGAGAATGAGGGGACAGGGAAAGGGAAGGAAAAGAACAGAAGTAGAAAACATGAAAAGAAGGAGAGAAAGAAGCAGACAGGAAGAGGGAAAGGAAGAGGAACTTACAGTGATGGCTTACGTCTATAAAGCTTTGGTATTTTTTTTAATCATTGCTCAGAATGGATCATGTTGCCGCCCTAACCATGCCAAAGGAATTCTACGTTTCACCAGGGAAACTAGAAGCATGTAGACATATGCCAATTCCTGGACTCCAGGTAAGATTCAAATACTTGAGAAGTCTTCGGTATAAATGTGTGTGTACCTATGTCCATGGTAGAATTCATGTCTCTAATAGTTGTTTGCACAATAAGATATTAATAGTGAAAGTGACTGAAATCAATGAAAAATATGAAATAAAAAGCACAGAGAATCCTCAGTTAACCATCTTCATGAACAGCAGCATAGCACTGAAGAATTCACTAAGCCAACGTAAATCAAAAAGATTAACATTGTTTCTTTAAAAAAATCAACTTGAGATTCAAATAAATACTTGATAGTCACGCCACAACTTATGACCAATTGCCAGAGGAGGACATCTGAAAGTTACTATGGCAAAAACGTTATGACTTTTGAAGGAGGACTGGGAAACCTAACATCGAAAGAGTGTCCAGAATACTATATATATGACTCATTACCTGTGTATTCAGCAAAGACAGAGGAGAGATTGCTCTGAAGCGTTAATCTCTCCAGGTATATCTAATGGACTACATTCTAGAAGGGTATGAATTGTATTATCATTACCAGAAGTATATGTGCTTGTCGAATCCCTGCCTAGTAAATATTTGGCTTCCCTGTAGATTACTAAGCATCCACTCAAGCCCCTTAAATAGTGCCCATTCTGAATTAATGAACTCATATTGTATGTACGATTCTTTTTCTAATCTTCGTATATAAGCACATGTGTGCACATATATATTCATGTGTGAGTATAGGCATATAGATACCATACAAGCATGTGACAGTGGCAGGAAACCCTCTTCTGTCAGTCTTCGTCTTTTATTTGCTTGAGACAGGGTCTCCTATTCACCACAGCATGTGCCAAGCTGATTGGCCATGAACTTCAGGGGATTCTCGCATCTTCAATTCCTACCCAGTTCTAAAAGCACCAGTACTCTATATAAATAAGGGTTCTAAGGATCTAAACTGAAGTCCACATGTTTTCATGCTAATACCTTTACCCAATGAGCCATCCTCTCCCCAGCCTCAAAGACCCTTGAAAGTGAGTTTGCCTCACATCACTTCTTCCTAATAAACCGAGATATCAACCATATACTACAACTGAAGTGTGCCCTTCCTGCTGGTTTCAATTCTGAAATACAGAAAACAAACCTCTGGATGGTTATTGGAAAACTCTTCAGTGATCGTTAAGGATTATTAATGCTCGCAGCTTCATACAGCAGACCCCCATAACTGAACAACATTACTCAGCTCATCCCAGATCTCACTCGCTCTTCGCTCTGACTGGTAGCACCAGGAGGCGCTTATCCTTATGAAACAAGAACAGATCTAAGTACAAGACCAAGACCAAAACCAGTGTGACAGTGAAGGGCCCCTTTCCCGTCTGCTGTGTGTAGATGGAGAATCTGCTTGCCATGTGTTTGAGTTCTATCTCTGAATTCAAATAAAGCTTTCTCTTCATTGAGCAAATTTCTTTTTAGTTGAAATAAAGAACAGAGAAAAAATGGAGATGTTGAAAAATCGCTGGGTAGATGCAAATAAGTAAATCCCCAGTGTTGTAGGGACGTCGCTAAATGATATATTGGCTGTACTGTGTTCAAAGGCTCCTCAAACCAGAACAATCCACCAATTTATAACTAAGACTCCTTTGGGGGGAAAATATGGTATTCAAGTTGCCTACTTTTGAAAACAGAATATGCTGAGAGGTGTGTAACCTTTTTGCTACATGTCGTCTCCATAACAATGGAATTTATCTCCTAGTTTATTTTACAAGCCTCAAAGGCCAGGATAGTTCATTTGCTCTGTGCTCTGATCAAATATGCACCCTGGAAGCATGTGTCTACAAACTGAACAACATATTCATGGTTTGTTACTTCAGTTTAATACAATCAAAATAGCCCTTTAAAACGAAATTAATGGACAACCAATGATATCTGAACCCTGGATATTAGTAATGCTGAGGAAGGAAATTATTTTATGGGTTGGAATAAAATAAGTAAAATGAAGAGAATAAATGGCACAAAGATAATATTGGATTTTGGGTTATTTTCATATTTATTGAAATGCCATACATAATACACATCAAATTTAATAAATGAATATAAATATACTGTAGGACTTATTTCAATATAATCAGCAAAAGGAGAGATAGCAATAATGGTTTAAGCTATTTGTGAATATATATAATATATTATTTTTGAATTTGTGTGTTTTAAATTTTCCATAACAGGCTTTTATGAAAAAGAAATATGCTTTGGCTGAAAATACGCCACAGCTCTTCCATGTTGACCCTATATATACTGTAGCGAAGATAAAATGTAGCAAAAAGAAGGCAGAGGGGAAAGGAGAAAAAAAAAAAAGAGATTGGTAGGAAGATAATACGAAGAACCAGAAGTAAGAGGGGAAGAAAAACCTAGGCTGGAAGAGCATCAAAGGAAGGGAAACAAGTTACAACGCCCCCGAAGCCAACTATGAAAGATTCCATACTAGTCAAGCCTGATGCCAGCTATAGGAAGATCCACAGCCACACCACATAAAATCCTCCTGCAGCGTGCTAGATGCGCCCATTAACTAGCAAGCATATTCCAGAAGAGCTATTTTCAGTAGAGTGCAGGACAGGCTCTACCAAACTATGACACTGTGGCATGTCATGTGTCTTTATTTTAAGTAATTTGGGGGAAAGGCCGGCGCTAGAGGGATCTCTGCCCATTCCTAAAGCAGGCTGTGAGACTCTAAGGTGAGAAGTGCCCTACCTGGATGACAGGATGGCCTAAGAGCAACCTGCGGGTAAGGTTTTGCCTGTCCCCAAAGTCGCAAATGTTTCTCATACTTTTCCATCCTCCTGGGTTCAGCAAAGCTGGGACACACCAGCTCACTTCTCACCCTTTATCTAGATCCTCATTTCTCACATGCCACCTGTTGTGATCACATGGATTTTATATTTGAAACAATCTCTTTGTCTCTTTCTTAATTATTTTTCATCAGAGCTTAATAGAAAACCTACAAGGAGAGAAGGAAGATAAATCTTCCTCTACATTCTTTCACATTGAAGTGACTGAAAATAAACTTCATCTAATACAGAAAACAAATGCTAATTTCAAAAACAATCTTACTACGGCTATCTCTGATGGTGCAAATTTAAGTCACCATTGCAAGGTCTGTTAGAGAGGAAAGAAATCACTGATTGCACTGCTGTCACAAACGTGATGATTTTTGTTTGGTTGTTATTGTTTCAGATAAGGTCTTTCCATATAAGCATCCAATGACTTTGAACTTTTGGTCTTTCTCCCTCAGCCTCCCAAGTACTCCCAAGCACAGCCACAGCTGGCTATAGCGATTAAAACATCATCATTCTTTGTAATAAATGGTATAGCTTAAATGGTTGTAAAAGCTAATAAGAATTCATCCAAAAACTTTAAAATGTTCTCCATTTTACATGCACTTATTTTACCATGTTATAGGCAAATACGAAAACTGGCACAGATGAATAAGAATTTTGATAAAAATTTGAGGCACACGCACACACGCACACAAGCACACATGCACACACGCACGCACACACACACACACACACAAATGAGTTATTCTCAAATTAAACAGAAATATTTCTGTGAATTCACTGTATAATATTTAAGAAAATTACAACTGCATTATTTATTTAACAAATTAAAAAGAAAGCACTCATAAATATTTTTCTTCATTTGGTCACATTATAAAGAATGTTGCTCAATTTAAACATTACATGAAATTGACTCTAATACAAAATCATCAAGCTCTGCTGGGTTGATACATTTTTAGCTCCTGCTTTTCAATATTCCTTCATTGTTCCTAACACCTTTACTTAATTAAAACTTGACAATCTCCAGATGAATCTAAAAATAGTCCATTTTCAAAAATGGATGTGGAAGTTTTGCAGGCTAATGAAGGGCAATACTGTCTTATACGTGCATTTCAGAAAGCACATAAATATTTATGGACAAGCTAGTGAATCCAAATGAAATTGATACTTCATTAAAATCACTTCAAAAAGTTAGTTTCCCTCAGCCTCTGAGTATAAATCACTTTTCTAATTTCATTTTTAAAGAATTGCTTTAAGAACAGAAGACATTTTAGCCTTAAGGTATACTACAAGAAATACAAGATAACAACTATACACGCATTCACTACCAAATACAAAGAATGCTACATTTTAAATTTTACAAAGTAATAAATATCTGATGGATTATTATAGGATATTATTTGATGGAATATTGTAGGATCCATTACTACCAGAGTTTTCATGAACTATATTAGTTCTTAATGCTTTTGATTATTTGTGGTTCCGGTTAATCACTTATTAATTCTTATAACAAAAGGTCATAGAGATTATTAACATTCAAGAAATAATATTAGCATTAAATATTAGATTTTCTTGAATAATGCATTGTTTGAATAGCCACACTTATTTTAATTCGCATTTTCCATTGCATGTTCATGCATATTTAAACAAAGGAATAACTCACATGCAAACTATTGAATATTTTTGTGAAAAGTTTACAGAAATAGAGAATACCATCAATAGCTACAAATGGAAACCCTGCTGACTAGCTGGCTGACAACGACCCGACTTTGCTCTGGAAGGTGCTTACAGAGACTGAATGCCTTTGTGTTAGCCCTATAACTTCATTGTTCCAATGAATATCTGACCCAAGTGATTTAAGGGGCAAAGACGTTAGTATTTTGGCTTATATCTCCAGAGCAGTTAGAGTTCATTATGGTGCAGAACATAAGGTGGCAGACAGAGAAGGCACGGGGACAGGAAGAGGAGGAGATCAGCCGTACTTAAGAAGCAGAGAGAGGGAAAAAACAGGAAGTGAAGGTCAGTTATCAAACCTGGAGGCCTGCCCCAATGATATACTTCCTTCTGCAAGGCTCTGCCTCTTAAAGGTTCCCCAACCTTCCTAAACGGCCCCAGACCAAGCGCTCAAACACAGGAGCTCGTAGTGGTCATTTCACCTTCAAGCAGGACAACCTTCATTAGACACTTACATTACACTGAGCTGATTTTTTCCTCATATGCCATTCCCTCAAGCAACTTCTTTGCCCTTGGAAAAATTATACATATTATAAACAGAAGAATATCAAAATTCAGTCTCATAGAGTATGTGAAGGTATTAAGTATGTGGCATATCATATCAGAGTTCACGTAGTTCTAAAATTTAAAACGTCTCTGGTATGTAAATATGCACGTTTCTTCAGTCCAGGCACTATGAAGGACATGTTTTCTGCTAGAAATGGATGAAAATGATCAAAAGCTCTATTAACAGTGTAATACATAAGAACTAAAGTTCTCTGACTCATCTGCAGTTTAACATTTACCTCTCCAGACACAAACTCTAATATGGTAAAGCATCACCAACTCAGAGCAAATCAAAACTTAAGACTTACCCTAGAGGGAATAACTCACATTCAATTAATGTTGGACCCATACAAAAAGGGAAATTTAACTTTGTGCTGGGTACCTTTTAGTTACTGAATAGTGCAGAAAATAAATAATTCTGTTTAAAACTAAATTTTAGAATAAATTTTATTCATTAGCATAAACATTATAGATATAGTTATTGTTTGCAGTTTTTTATTATTTTTGATTAATATTGATAAATATTATTTTATAGTGTTTAAGATATCCCAAAATAGCATTGAACATTAATCCATAGTAACATAGTAACAATTCCATTAGCATTTTCTCAAAAAATATTAAATGATATAAATTAAATTAATGATATTAAGTGATACATGTTTAATATACACATAATATATTACTATAATAAAATGTTGCTCATGATGATAGGTATGATGTCATGACTTGAAATGTGTCCCCCTATAGGCTCATGAGTTTGGGAAGGTCATGGCACCTTTACAGTTGGGGAGTTTTCTGGAGGAAGGCAGTCACAAGGGGTGGGCCTTGAAGTGGATTAGTCTCACTCTGCTTCCTGGAGAGGTCGGTCTGCTCTTGCAGTTGGCAGTTTAACAGCAGCTCTCAGTCTCCATGAAGGACGTGGCTAAGCCTGTCTCCAGCTTCTGCCAGTCAGCCTTACCATTCTCTTCATGAAGGACTGTTATGCCCTTCTGAAACCATGAACTGAATAAATCTTCCTTTCTCCCTTTAAGTCTCTGACTTTGAGTGGTGTCTCACAGCAACAGATAAGAATAACTGATACGTGATACGTAGAAGAAATCAATAATAATCTCTTCATATAAAAGTTTCTGAATTCATAATAGCTAATTTACTTCTGAATATTAATAAACATACAAAAAATAAACTGTTCTTGACATAAAATTACAGGCTAATAAGAACATTGATGATTTTACCGTGTGCATTCTGTAAATGACCAAAGCATTTCTGTTTAGCATCCAGTATGAATATGCAAGCGTTCAGCTACCTACTCAGGAATGGGATTAATCAACGGATGAGGTTAGGCATCTCATGAGCTGCTGTATCTCTCAGTAGTTCCACTAACTACAGACAAAACCTTCCAAACTTTGGGGAGATATTTCATACCCAGACCATAATAATTATTCTATATGTATCCTGTAACATCATGGTATAATATGCATCATAAAATACATCGAATGAATTAACAAGAAAAAACCTCCCAGTGATGTAGTAACTTGTGGTATAATATGAATTGCTCTAAAGATGTTCAAATAGAATCCTTGATACAAAAAGGCAAGAGGCATATGAAGTATTTAAAGAAATAAACGCTACATCTGAAACTGATTGGAAAAGACTAAATAGTCACATATTCTAAATGTTAAATGCAAGCCAACATCAATGGAATAATGAGGTTGTCCAGACTAGTTGAAAGCATGAAGTGTTAAAACAAGTAGACAAAAGCCGTTACATACAATAACTGTGATATTAATATCAGCTGAGGGAATTGCAAGTGATTGGGCAGGTGAAAGTGTTGACGCCAAGTCTCACGGTCTGAGTTACAAGAGAAATTATTTGATTTGTTTGAGTTTAAAAATAAAATTGTCTTTTAAAAGATATCATGATTCAGAATATTTGTCATCAAAACTAGTTTTAGAGTTAATAATCACAGTACCATCATCCAACACAGTACATGTGCCCAGAATAAGCAAAAAAAGACTATCAGCAGAAAAAAATTGGTCTCTATATGGATTGGCAAAATATATGAAGATTGAACTAGTTGTGTGTGTGTGTGTGTGTGTGTGTGTGTGGTGTGTGTGTGTGTGTGTGTGGTATGTGTGTTATGTGTGTGTGTGTGTGTGTGGTGTGTGTGTGTGTGGTATGTGTGTGCGTGGTGTGTGTGTGTGTGGTATGTGTGTGCGTGGTATGTGTGTGCGTGGTATGTGTGTGTGTGTGTGTGTGTGTGTGTGTGTCTGTGTGTGTGTATTTGACAACTAGAGGCTGATCTCTGGGCATATTAATAAAGAAGTAATAGTTAAGTCAAACCTTGAGCAAGATTGCAGAAGATTGTCTGATTGATGTGGGTGGATAGTGGGTAGAACCATGTGCTGGGCAGGGAGATAAGATAGAGGGATAGAGGGAGCTAGTTAAGTATACTTTTCACCATACTTTGATAGCCTTGCTGTCTGCAAGCAAGGATTGTCCCTCTCTCACCAGTGGATATTGTGTGGCCAGTTCTCTGGAGCCTAGTGTTGGTATATGCTGTCCTCTTCAGCTGGGCTGAGAAATGCAACCTAGAATCATAAGAAAGAATAAAAACTCTCCTTGTTCTCCTACACTCTTAGGCAGTGAATTTATTGGCAGCATGCAGACAAATTGCAAAAAGACATTTTGCATAAACATAATTGCATAATTATATTTATGAAGTCTCAACAATAAAAGATATAATAGATATGCTAGTTAAAACCAGTATTCAGCCATGAAAATGTTTAAATCAAAGACTGATACGAGGGTGTGAAGAATTGCACCCCCAAGTTCTATTGGAAGCTACATAAACATTACAAAATGCAAACAATAGTTTCTTCACACATTCAGTACCACTTGCCACACAACCCAGAATCCCACTCTACTGCACCTAACTAAGAGAAATTGAACATTCATCCACACAAAGTATTATATCCAAATATACATGACCACTTCATCTCAAATTTAGAAACACTACATTAACCAGTAGGTGCTTGATCATCAGTTAATACTGTGCTCTCAGCAATCATGAGTGATAAGTTATTGCTATCACAACAACACAGGTAAATTCTAAAAACACGTAATGAGGAAACAAAAGTTAGCACATATGAAACACTAATGTTTACATAATATTCTAATGAAATAAAAGGATTTGTCATGATGAATCGGTGCCTTTTGGAGCTTGAAAATAGAGTAGAGTAGGAACTTCCCCAGATAACAGGAACATTCTATCATTACATGTGTACATTTCACTAGCCTTGATTAAAATAAACTTATTCATTTATCAAAACCTAGAACAGTCGTAGAATGAATTCACTTATATCTCAGTAAAGGAGTTTTGAAAAAACAAATAACATGATAATGGTGTGTGTGCGCGCGCGTGTGTGTGTGTGTGTGTGTGTGTGTGTGTGTGTGTGTGTGAAACTAACATCTATCAGCTATCCACTCAAAGGTCATGCCCTAAATGTCATCATTATCAGTCACTGATCTGCTCCCCAAATCCCCAAATCCTTCAAGTCTCACTCTATGGTCCCAGCTTCCTTTCTTTTCATCTCACTGTCTCGGGGTTCCGATTCCCACACTTAGTTCCTTGTAAGGATATAAATGAGCTGGACCATCATGTCCTTCCACTCTGTCTCTGCTGTGCCATGGGACCTGCTTAGATTCTACAGGCCTTCTTCATAACACACCCACGCACCCCCGCTCTGCCCCTCTCCCTGCCTAGCTCACTGAAAAGAAACAAGCCTTCTATACCAGTTGGTGCAAGTCTCTGGTCCATGCCAGCAGAAGCACCTTGCCTGTTGCTCTCACATGAAGTCTGCTCGCTCTTCAAATGGACCAGAACCATCTCAAGGGTGCCGGACAATGTTCCTATGTGGCATATGCATCCAGTAGCACTGTCTCTATTCCTCAACAGATGTCTCCTGCTCTTCATCCTCAGCAGCAGTGAAAGGTAACTCATCTGCCAATGACTACATACCTCGCTGTTAGTTCCAAGAATGTTCTGTCTTCCTTTCCAGTGCTGTCTACCAACCTTCTGCATTCCTACCTGGGACCAGCTCATCCACTTGAGCAATTAGGAAATTAAATTTAGTCAGAGTGATTATGGTGGTCCTTGTTGTCACCCTGTAACTCTAGCACTTCAAAGGCTGAAACAGGAAGATCAGGAGTTTAAGGGCAGCCTGGGTTTAGAGACACCCTGCCCGGAAAGAAAAAGAAAGAGAGAGAGAGAGGAAAGAAAAGAAGGAAGGAAGGAAGGAAGGAAGGAAGGAAGGGAGGGAGGGAGGGGAGGAGGGAGGGAGGGAGGGAGGAGGGAGGGGGGGGGGGGAGGGAGGGAGAAAGAGAGAGAAAGAGAGAAAGAAAAAAGAAAGAGAGAGAAAGAAAGAAAAAAGAAAGAAAGAGAGAAAGAGAGAAAGAAAGAGAGAAAAAGAAGGAGAGAGAGAAAGAGAAAGAAAGAAAGAGAAGGAGATAAAGAGAAAGAGAGAAAGAAAAGAAAGAAAGAGAAGGAGAGAAAGAAAAGAAAGAAAGGAAAGAGGAGAGAAAGAGAAAGAGAGAAAAAAGAAAGGAAAGAAAGAGGAGAGAAAGAGAAAGAGAGAAAGGAAAGAAAAAGAAAGAAAGAAAGAGAGAGAGAGAGAAAGAGAAAGAAAAAGACTTTGCTCAGCTACTCTCCTGTTCACCCTCTCACACTCAGAGAATCCTCATTACACAGTTTAGAGTGGTTCTGAGAGCACATGTTTATCATGACCCACATATTCACTGTGCTTTAATATACAATGTATCACCACATGATGTTTTATCCAATTCTTCTGCCTGTTTATTCTACAGCATCCTACACCTGACACAAGACAGGAGAGCTATAACAAGCATTGAGCAAGGTGATGGTCCAAATTAATGGGCCAGAGAATCAATAAGAGAACATAAGATGGGTTATAAAAATGTCACACAGATACCGCCAGATGATAAGCTTAAGGCTTGGCTGGGGAGATGGCCGAGTCAATAAATGCTTGGTGCACACGAACAAGGACCTCAGTTTAACCTTCAGCTCCCACACCCACACGAGACTCTCTGCACACCAGCACATGCTTGTGAGTCTAACTTGCAGAGGCAGATACAGGCAGATCTTAAGAGCCAGTGTAGCCTAATAGTCTCCTGTGGGAGACTCTTTATCAAAAGGTAAAGTGAATGGCACCTTACATAGGCACACCTGACCTCAAGTCACATATGCATGTGATACACATGCACCTGCCTACTCGCACACAAACACACACCTACACACACACTGTGTGTGTATATTATATTAGTCAAGACTCTCCAGAACACCTGAAGCACCAGAATGTCTATATATTAAAAATGGTTTATCAGATTGGCTGATAGTCAGTAATGGCTACCTTTATGTTGGAGAGGCTGGGAACACGGTCATTGTTCTGTCCATGAGGACTGACAGATGTTCCCAGCCTGGCACTGAAGGATTGGAGAATTCCTGGAGAGCCAGTTGTCTTCAGTCTGCAGTTGAAAAACTGAAGTTGGATTCTAATGTCAGTAAAGAATGCATCCAAATCGAAGCAGACCATCTCCACCAAAAGATACAAACAGGGAAAATGTTCTCCAGCACCACATAAAGGCAGGCAGGTAAAAGGCAAAGCTTCTCTCTCTGGGAATTCCTTAGACCTGGATCGCCACAGGAAGGTGCTACGCACATTATGTGTCTTGCCTCTTTGTTAAAACTCATCCAGAAAATTCCTCACAGGAGTGCTCAACAGTTTGTCTGCTAATTAATTCCAGATCTAGTCAAGTTGGCACTCGAGATCAAACTTCATCCCTGCACATGCACCAAAAAAAAAGAAGAAGGAATAATGTAGATTTTAAAATCTCCAGATGTCAAACAAGCAGGAAGTGAAGATAACTATGTGGAAGATAGCTGTGTTCTAAAAGATAGATGACAGATGATAGATAGATAGATAGATAGATAGATAGATAGATAGATAGATAGATAGATAGATAGATAGATAGATAGATAGATAGATAGATAGATAGATTAAAAAGTGTGAGGTCAAGGTTATCTTAAAGGTGTGCTTTAAATAAGAAAGACAAAAATTTTTCATAGATTCAACCCTGAACTTAAGTTTAATTCAGAATACAGAGTCCAACAACGTAAAAGGGATATTTACATGGGATGTTGCTTTGCTTTAAAAAGAACTCAGCTTACCTGTAATCCTAGCACTAGAGAGGTGAAGATAAGCATAAAGATGATAAATCTCCAGCCAGCCTGGCTATCAGTGCTTGCAGATAAATAGTCAGTCCCTTATGTGGAGCACACCAGTTCACCACTTGAGGACATTCTGTATTGTGCTTTTCATTAATGATACGCATGAGAGAAACTTTCAACCAAAGAAAATTAAATTTAAAAGTGCTTTACTTAATTTCCATGTTGAGCATGAAAAATAAGATATTTAATCATAGCTCCCACTCCATTCATTGAGTAATTAGTATTAAGTAGCTCTCACATGCTCACAATCGCACTGCATTGTAAACTGCAAAGAAAAAAAAGGGGGGGGAAAAGCTAAAGGAAAATACCCCTTAAAATAAGAGTGGAAGGGAAATAAGTGGGAAAGAAGGTTTGAAATGGGGAGAAATTGATTGGAATTAAGTAATAAGGAGTAAAGAATATGAATACATCTGTAAAGCTTTATTCATAAAGACCCCCTTAACTTTAAATTATATAGTAGAGGATTATATGCTTGTGGAATCAGGTCAATTAGATAAAAACAATTCCAACTCATGTCTTTATTTTATTGCTGTATTCCATTATTTGGGTGCCACATTTTGTATCTAACCAACCACTGATGATATGCACTCAGTGTCCCAAGAAAGAGGCTGTAATAGACATGCCTTGTACGTGTAGTGTTAGGGGCCGAAGTCCTTATCTGCATACAAATTAATAGCAATGATCTGCAGGTTAGCCTAATAACCATCTAGCTAAGACACCCTAGCGACTGACCTTACCCTGTTGTGGTATGTGTCAAGTACAACTTTGATTAGGGGTACCTTGTACCCCTGAAACATTACTGGTCCTTCAGCTTCCTTACAGAAAAAGGCTAAGTCCAGTGTCTGCCTCCCTCCAAGCCACACCTCCTATCACCTGCATTGGGCTCCACCCATTCCCTGGATCGCCACAAATTTTATTTGCATCTCCTCAGTACTCAGCCTTCTACCAGCCCGCGTCTCGCCTATCCTAAATGCCTCCTTCTGCAAGTTAGGAACTTTTCTCAACACCCATATGACCATTTGATGCGGATACAGCCTGCATCTTGCTTTGCCAGCCTGCTAATCTCCACCCAACATGCCAGTGTTTATTGGTTTTTGTTTTCCTGGTCTTGTTACCATGCCAAACACAGATATGACCCAGGAGCATGAGGACCATTTGTCCCTATCCTGTCTGAGTAGCTGATACATGAAGAATAAGCTCAATAGATAAATTAATTGAAAAGAGAACAAAACATTTTCGGAGTTTTGCTAGAATCTTCCATCTTAACTTTCCCAAAGTCTTCAGACCTCGATCCTCTTCTGCAGTATGTTGGAACAATCATGACGATTTCCCCTCACTTCCGATGAAGCTAGTTCCTGTCAACCTTTCTATTATTTATTTGCTGTCAAAATTTGGGGCAAGTAGCTTTCTGTCACACCGATAGTCAAACTCTACCTTATAAGCAAAAATACACATTTAAATGACTGGAGTCTATTCCCAAGGGAAGCCGTTCAGAAGATGCAAGTGGAAACCAAGCTGGTAATTAGAAAGTCTTGGCGTTAGTATTCTCAAGAGTTCTGGTGCCTGCGTGTTTTTAGTCTAACAATTAAAATGCAAATCGAATAATATGCAAAAAGACCTAGTGAAAGCAGTAAAAGCAGTAAGCCCCCCTTCCCCTCCTCCCCCGGCTTCACTCAGCCAGTGCCATCCTCCTGAAAGTCTGAAATAAGCAGCCTTTTGGCAGGTGTGAAAGAAAAGATGTAGATGCCAGAGGATCACTCATCACAACTGCCATCCTGGAGTCCCTTCGACAATGTGCTCCCCTGACAGATAAAGGGAGCCCAGAGAATAAGAGGGTAGATCTCCATGAGACATAAATGTGAAAGTGAAAGAGGGGAAAACAGATGCAGCAGCCTGACATATCCCTCACATGACAAGGAAGGCGGTGTATGGGGGATGCAGATTCAACCAGCTCAGCGGTCCTTGAAAGTGACGTTCTGAAAGAGCGTGAAGCTACTAGGAAGCCTAGGCAAAGAAGATCAGCCAGGAACCCAAAAGGGGACAGTCCTAACGCGGACATGTTCTCAGGTGAGAATTATCCTGAATTCTTTCTTGTCATTCGAGAATCACTGTCATGAAATGACAGGTGACATTTTATAGACTTCTGAACTAATAGGTTCATCTGCACGCTAAGATTTATGCTGACGCCACAGCCAGCCATTTTTTTCTTAATTTATTTTTATTCTTTTAGAGTTTCACATATAAATACCATTAAGAAATGCCATTCTCACCCATTACCCAATCCCACGCCCTCTTTTTCTCACTGAAAAGCTTTTGCTGAATCAGTCTCCCTGTTATTTCCAGGTTTTTCTGAGTGCAGTACCCACGGTGATCCGTCTGGATTGCCTGTACTAGCATATTCACGTCCGCTTCCTGCAGCTAGGGTGATATGTCAGTAGTGGGTGCATCACTGAAGAAAGGAGTGCTCCAGCACGCATGCACGCGCACACACATACACACACACACACACCTGGCACTAACATTCAATACTCACTCACAGAGGTGTAGTACTTCTTAAGATCTTGCCCTTTCCATGATGAAATGTTGATAGGCCAAAACAGCCATTCTTTTCAAATGGCACTTTTTTCTCATTCTTAACAAGATGTCAAAAAATACAAATTGTAAACTATGACTCTCCCATGAAATATATTCAGATCTATTTCAGAAACTAACCACATTCCCCATTTGTCTAAAGTAGAACTTAGGTTAGAAGCGGAGCCAGCAATCTGTAAGCTTCAATCCAAATCACCATGACAACAGGTGAGACCACCAGGGTAATAGTAGCATGAGTACCAAGGAGACAACTAACAACTTTCTGATTGGACTTCAGACCCACTCGACAGAATGATACCCATCTCTGTGACTGTAAACTAGAACGAGAACCCATAAAAAGGGAAGGAAATTAAATAAATAAATAAATAAACAGCCAACCTATAGGTAGGAAGACTACTAATATATCAAACTGCTCTGTAGGCAGCTATTATCATGCCTATGGAATGGAAACCTTTGGGTCTAAAGCTGGATGAGTGAAGGGAAATGCACAAACCAGTGGGGTGGCCTGAAGAAAGGTAACTCGATATACTACGGAGGTCTGAACTTCCACAGGAGTAGACAAATCAGAGTGAACCCTAAGGTCCATAGAAGCACACAGGTGGAAAAGTGGGATGGAGTGGTGAAGGGAAGGGAAGGAATAAGAGGGAGGGGGGAGGAAGGAAAGCTGGGATGAATACTTAATGTGCTTCTAAAAGAAGAAAAAATTAATTAAAAAGTGACATTAACATTATCTATATTAACATTCATATATATATGAAGTGGAGCCAGTGAAAATATCAAACATTGCCAGACTCTAGAACACTTGGATCACATCAGTGATGTTGCCAACAGATGGCAAACACAGGGCAATGGGAGATAAATAATCACTTCTTCAGCCAGCAGTCAAGCTCAGGAATGCGCTCCAAGAAACACTGTCTCTGGTCAGTGCACAGGAAAGAAAACAAACACAAAAACATTAAAAAAAAAAAACAGTCAAAACTCTTTGACAAAAGAAGGAAACATAACTGAGAATAAAAGTATTCTATTCAATGGGATGGAAAAAAATGAAAGCATATTCAGATATGTTATGAGGAATAAATTTCTAGAAAAGTAATTCAATAATAATAATGGTTCTTTTTAAAGCCATCTGTGCTAGGCCTTGTTCCAAATGCTTTCACAAGTGCATTTTCATTCAAGTCAGGATAATTCTGTGCCCTTGAATTCGTTATTAATCTCCCTTTACAGAAGCAGAGACAAAAAAAAATAAAGGTTCGTTCTCTGGGTCACACAACTTGGAAGCACAAGAACCAAGATCCACTTGGACATACTCTGACTCCACAGACCATACTCTGGGGCATTACACTTTGTATCTGGCCAAATGTTGCATCTAAACATCTAAAGAGTAGCTTAATTTTCTATTTTAAATGACCCAATTATGGAAGTATGGAGTAGTTCCTCTCTATTTACTGAAGACTCCACAATCCAAGCATTTAATAAGAACTGTACAAGTGTCATACTAAGAGCAGGACAGGGGAAGTTCATAGTGGAGTTTAGAGTAAGATGGCCCGCTGTTATGTAATGGAGAAAGTGATGTGATGTGATAGGTAAGTTTGAAAAGTGTAACATTAAAGACATTTCCTGATTCCACTGAGATTTCATCTCATCAAAGGAAAGAAGATAAAGATAAAGAAAGGCCAAGGAGAAACTAAGAGGATTAAAGCATGATAGCTAAAGACATTAGGTTGAATTCATTTTAAAAGAACCAGAAAGCATTCAAATATGGAATGCAGATTACGACAAAAGACTCTAATATTTACTTAAAAAGTATGAAATAATTTTACCAATGGATATGGACAGACAGAATATGCCCACCTAAGTATTTGGAAATGAAATAAAAACAAAATGAAAATGGAACTTTCCCAACCACTGTATTCCTTTAGTGACATTGTCCTTCCCTAAAGGAATTTAGGATGACAATCCTTAACTATACCCAGTTATAGGTATTGGACAGTCAAGCAATTAATTGGTGGATAATGGAGCTGGATTCTTTCACTATCTGGAGTGGTGCATAAAATCATCAAGGCAGGAAAATCAGAATGACCTGCATGGTAATGAGATGGAGAAATCAACATGAGTTCCAGGTTGACTTCAGATGGATTCTGACACGAAATGAAAACATGTACAAATATATATATTATGCTGTGTATGTGTGTGTGCATGTGCATGTGTGTGTGTGTGTGTGTGTGTGTGTGTGTGTGTGTATCACAGAAAAAACAAGGGGTCTTTGGAGAAATGTCTGATTCTAGAATTGAGGAAGAATGTGCAAGTATGCAAATCTGAAGAGTTTTGTTCTAGAAAATCAAAGGAAATAGAAATGAGGCCCTAAAAAGAAATCTGTGTAAAATGCCAAGCAGAAGTGGCAGTGATCTGTATTACTGACCTTAGAAAGCAGAACCTATGAAACCAAAAAACCAAAGCAAAGCAAAAGGAGGTAGAAATAATCCAAAATGATTCCCAAAGTCAACCTTGGGCCATCACAGGCATACAAAGTATCCTCTGATACTCACAGACACAGAAAAACATACACAAATACAAAAAAAAACATATCCGTGAAAAAATAAATAAATGTAATAAAAAAATTTTAATAAGCAGAGTTGTGACAATCCAAGCAATGAGAGGTTGTATTTCATTGTAACTAAAATGATAAAATGAATATCCATCAGTCCACACTACCACATGGATGACTGAAGAAGGAGACTTGGGGATGATGAAATCTATTATTCAGAGAATGCCAAATCATTTATGAAAGTAGTTTGTTTTCAAGATGATGAATTCAAACTCCTTTTTCCTATCTTGCAGTCCATGCATATGACTTCATACCAAAGAATAAAGCATAGGAAAGGGTTGGAGTGAACAACGTTATAGTGGAGAACACACAACCCTACTTTAATCACTCAAGGTTATGTTAACAACAGTGGTGTATGTTACTAACAGGTACTCTGAGCAGAAGAACTGACAATAGAACCTTGCTTCTGTAATCTTCCTCTCCAAAAACACCTTCTGCTCCTTAGACCATTACAGAACAAATCACAACAGAAAAAAATTGATAGGAAAGCATGAACCATATTCCTTGAAATCATTGAGATTATCAAAATATAGGTAAGTCTGAAGAGCTATGGTAGATATGAAGAATCTGTAACATCTTCAGCAAGATCTGAGAATAAAAGGAGGACATGGGGCAAAAACTAGGGAGATGTGAGTAAAACAGACTTTGGTTAAAAATGATGTATCAGTTTGGATCACTAACTGACTGTATTTATCACCCCAATGCAAGGTATTAATAATTAAAGAACTCTATACCATCACTGCAAATTGTCTACAAATTGAAAAGTCTATAATTATCAGTGCCCAACAAAAATAGGTAAAAGAATTCAAAGAATGCAGGAAGGAAAAATTAAACATTTTTACACTTATGAGTATTTTTTAAAGAAAAAAATAACATCTCCTGAATGTGATAAATCAATTATTACATTAAGCCAGCTTAAAAATATAAAAACACAGACATGAGAAAGAGAGGCGCTTCTTCCCAATATATAAGAGGATTACAGGAAAAAAAGAAAAAAAACTTTTCAGCAAATTCCAAGTGGTAGAACATCTGAAAAGAAATAGTCTCAAGCAAAGCTTGCAGGACAAACTAATCTGATCTTTGGAAAGTGAAAAGAACTGGTATTATTAAAGAATAAGACTGTCTCGCTGAATGGCCCTCTCTCTTTCTCAATTTCAGGAAGGTTCTTTCTCATTTTTTTTTAAACCCAAACTTTCAAAATGATGGGCCTGAAATGAACTGCTGAGAGCTGAGTGGATTGTGGTCAATTTTCACAGCAATTGAACAAAACAGGATCGCAGAATCTCTAAGCTGGTCAAAATAGCTAGGGTCAGACCTTCATTGTGAGGAAAACTGAGAGCCAGAGAGATTGGCTGTCGTGTTCCCTAAAGTATGTGGAGCTGGTGATTCAGTTGACTTTTAGCCCAGTTTCCTTGAACTCCAGAGCCCTACACTCTCCCCATGCATGATTGAGGGATCACACGTGACTATCCCATGTCCCTTCTGGCAGCCATTCTCTCCTCCAGCTTCAGCCATTCTCTGCTGTCTTCCATCAACAATGCCGGACTACCACTTTGATACAAGTGTCAACCCAAACACTGAAAATTGAGCTTTTATACACACCTGTGAAGAATGATTTCATTAAAGAAGTCCTGAGTAAACCTTGGAGATTGCTTAATTGATATGAGAAGACCCAGCTCATACTGGGTGCTATTACCATTCCTTGAGGAATGGTAGATAAGATGGCGAGAGAGATGGTTGGAATTTGGTGGACTGGCAAGGTAGGAAGCATGCTTACCTCTTAGTTCTTCCCATTGTTGGAACCGAAGTCCCTCCAAGTCACCCGCCCCGACCCCAAAAGGAGACACGAGGACCGAGAGGCTGCTGCAAAGGCAATAGGCGAGTTTATTCTGGCATCCCAGGACCGCCTCCCTCTTGCAAGCAAGAGAAGAGCGGCCCCGACTGAGGTCGGGGTAGGGTTTTTATAGGGTAGCAAAACATATGAAAACATTTTGTATTTTTCTATAGCACTCTTTGGCACACTTTTAACAGCACACAAGGAAGTTGAGTCAGCCAAGGGTGACCACCAGATGTTCTGGTCGAAGTCGTGGGCAGTTCTTGGTGGGCAAGGTCCCGGTCAACACATCCGCAGCAGGGCTGACTTGTTTGTGCAAGATAGCAGTGGGCTTGGGGTGAAGCTTCGGTCATAGTTACAATAATAATACAAAGGCTTTGGTGGTATTTGGCATAGCTGCACGTATTAGACCTTGAGAGGGGGAGCATTTCCCGGAGTTCTGTGTGGGGAGGGGGCAAGCGGGCTTAGACGGCATCTGGACATACTGAAAACATTTCTCCGAGACCTTGAAGGGGGAAGATTCTCACAGGGACCTTGAGAGTGGAGATGTTTTCAATATCTAGCCGCCCATATTAGACTTTTGTTTTTAGAACTTTGAAAACTGCTGACCACCAGGCTGTTAGTCATAACCTCATTATTTGTCACAATTTCTGTAAAAATTTCTTTTCTTCCACACCATGAGTAGGGTGAGACCATTTTCCTTTGTTCCTGATGTGTGTATGAACCCTGTTGAAATGTGCAAGCAGAAAAATGTAAGCCAAGAACAAGTCCCTTCCTCCCCCAGATTGTTGGGGTCATGTATTTATCCAGCAATGCACAGATGAAGCTAACACAGTTGATATCTTACAATACGTTCTTTCACTTTGCAGATATGAAGTTAAAAATACTCTCGTGTATCTCTTACCCAAAATAAACACATAAGGGGAAAACTATTCTATCCCTGAAAGACAGAAAGCTGTGCTAGAATAAAGTATCTATGCCCTAAGGTAACTACTTAATACTAGAACTGGAACACATAACCTCACAGCACAATAAACTCAGAAACTTCATTAAGGTAATGTTTGCTTATTAAACTGGAACCAATTAAAAGTAATCAGATAAAAAAGTGATCCATATCTTCTACTATATTAATTTAATTTGGATTCAAGTAAGCTGCCCTTCACATTAATCACTTCAATGGGACATGGTTAAAATGGTTAGGTTTTCTAGCCTATTGTAAAGAAAAACACAAAAGCATTTCAATTAAATAGAGAATACAGCTTTGAACTTCAAAATAATCAGATACTTCATAGTCACAGCTATTTTTCCAACTTAGATTCTAATTAGTTTTCTTCAATCTAAGATTGATATGCATTCTATAAACTTGCAAATTTAGCAATTATCTGTAAAAAAAAATTTTCTGCCTTTAAATAACTTGAGAGTTTGTCTGCTGGGACTAAAAATATAAGCAACTGATACAGAAAAAAATGTTTAAAAATGGAAATTTTGCCTGACTAAAATGTACTTAGAATTGAGGAAAATCTCCACTTATGTAAATCACCTCAAAATTGCATCATTTAACCATGAATTTCTCACTTCTTAAACTTTTGAAACCTTGAGGCTGGGAAGAAAATGTCGGCAGTTGAAGGTAAGGAAGAGGAAACTCAACAATACTGTAATGCTTCTCAAGACAGCAAAGCTGAATTCCAGAACCAAAAGGCATCTTTATGTCAAACTAATCACAATCTTATAGTTTGCATTCATGCAGCATACACATAAAGTTGGAGGAATTTTCCAGAAGGCATGAGGGTAGATGGGATTAGATCCCTGCTGACTCAGTGCTTACCCCCTTGTGTAGACTCGGGGTTCCCTGTCTTCAAGGCAGCCAGCCACCTTTGTACGAAATGAAACCTACTTCCCCTCCACCTCGCTTCTGTTTTCTTGGTTTTCATTTTACCCTCAAAGTCAAGATTGTTTATTCTAGATCTTTAACTCTTGGCAGAGCTCAGGAGTTGACTGTTGCTTTCTAGTTTGAAGCAACTGGTCTAAAGCCCAAAGCCTCCTTTGTTCTCTTCTCTTGAGACCATGACGGGAAGTGAGGCATCGGCTTGGTGCACAGTTGCGCAAGTGAATGCTAATTACTACCGGAGCACAGCAGAGCTCCAGAATGCAACCTCTTGGCATTGTAGTTAAATCCAGACACCACGGTGAGATTTTTTTTTTTTTCTCATTTTAAACTCTGCTTCTCCCAAGTGCTCAGCAGTGCCTCTCTGAGGTCCCGCTTGTTCCCCACATGCTTCTCATTTTTATGGTTCAAGATGCAAAGAGTCACAAGAACAAGGCATTCCTGGGTTGGAGAGATGACTCAGGGGTTAAGATTCTGCCTCACAAGCAGAAAGTCCTGAACGCAGATCCCAGGTCCCACGTAAAAAAACTCCAGACAGAAACCAGGGTGGCTTGGTGCACAGAGCCTGGGAAATCCCAGAGAGAAGCAAAAAGAAGGTAGAAGCAATCAGTGATGATTCCTAGTCACCCTTGGTACCCCACAGGGACACATAGTGATCTCTGACACACAATAAATGAAGGAAGGAAGGAATGAGGGAGGGAGGGAGGGAAGAAGGGAGGGAGGAAGGAAGGAAGGAAGGAAGGAAGGAAGGAAGGAAGGAAGGAAGGAAGAAAGAAAGAAAGAAAGAAAGAAAGAAAGAAAGAAAGAAAGAAAGAAAGAAAGAAAGAAAGAAAGAAAGAAAGAAAGAAAGAAAGAAAGAGAGAGAAAGAGAGAGAAAGAAAAAGAAAGAAAGAAAGAAAGAAAGAAAGAAAGAAAGAGAGAGAGAGAGAGAGAGAGAGAGAAAGAAAGAAAGAAAGAAAGAAAGAAAGAAAGAAAGAAAGAAAGAAAGAAAGAAAGAAAGAGAAAGAAAGAAAGAAAACAAGGCAGTCCTAACAGTGAAGAAATCTGTTGAAATTTCTGCTGTTCCCTTAATGCTACCTCTAAGCTGCCTCTGGACAGTGCAAATCACAAACTTTCACTTTATATGTTTTTAAAGGCATTTCCATTTTACTAAACAAGTGTCAGTTTGTCTATTGGGTAATGCTAGGCTATGAGCACAGGCTCCTTGACCTTTCTAAGCCTTAGGTTTCCTATAAGTATAATTCCTATAATTTATATTATTGCTTAGAGAATTCAAGGAGACAACGAGTTTCCATAAGTTAATAGCTGTTCTTTTCTCTCTTCTCTGTTACCTCCCTTATCAATGAATAGAAGCCTGAGAACTCTTTTTTCCATACTCCTTTGCCAAGAGGATGCAAATGCATGTTAGGCTGAATTAAGTTGAAAGACAGAAGAGAATCATAGTTCCTTTCTTCTGGTAATGATATTAGTCATTTAACTTTTGCAGATAGTATATTTTACAGTGTCCTGAGCTGTTTCTCCAGAATCACTTTCTTTGGTTCTTAGTATATCTTTAAATACAAATATATGTAAGACATGTTCAAAATCAGCAGTTTGCTGACTCTGAAGAAATCTATACCAAACAAAAAACCAGTGGCAGCCTTTCCCGGCCTTATGTTTGGAGCTAGTCAGTTGTTTGCTGCGCATCTTATCTGTTTTCCTGACTGACCCAATTAATAAGCATGCAAAGTATTCATTATCATTTTTAGCACACATAAGTCACTCAATAAAGGACTACTTATAGTAGTAGTAATGGAAATAACAGTGTAGCAATATAAGACGAAAATTAAGTCCCCACATCTTACAAAACCAATACAGAGCATCATGCAAGTTAAAAACAACTGTGGACAATGGAAATCACAAAGGAAGAGTATATTAACATTTAAGATTAGGTATACTAACTCAGCTTGGCATTCCTCTGCATGTGCTTTGGAAAAATGTTCCTACATAAGAATCCTACTTCTGCCTAATGCTAATCTTGCCAAACCCAACAAGAGAAGGCTTCCAAGGTCCCCAAACATTTCAGACCTAAGTCATTTAAATGTCCCCCTGAAGCCAAAGTCTGTGATTAATTTTCCTAAGGAGGAAAACATTTGCATATCAAAATCTGTTTTGCATTTTAACATAGCCTAGCTCCTGTCTCAATTACTATTAAACTTTATTAATAAAGTAATTCTATTGCATTGCAGTCAAGAGAAGAAATAGGCCTCAAAGCATTCATTTATTTATTTATTCCATTCATCCCAATGATATCTCAGAAAGCAATTACATTTTAGTATTTGCAATCATCAAAGCCATGCAAACAGTGGATTTTAGCAAAAAGTCCAAAGTAAAATTTTTAAATATACATGGAGAGAGAGAGAAGACTGAGATAAGAAGATAACAAAAATATTTCAAAAAGTGCAAAACAGTAAATATAAGAAGTCTTAATTACCTTCCTACAGAGCCAACAAAGCAGTGAAATCAATTTCTTGGGCCTGTGAAATAGCTGGGTGAATAAGGCACATCCTTGAAAATGTGGCATCCTGAAGTTGATCCCTGGAAGCCCATGTGGTGTAAGGAGAGAACTGAACTCTGAAGGTTGTCCTCTGACCTTAATCTGTATGCCAAGGGATGCATGCATGCATCTTCTCCCCTCCCCCCCCCCACCCTCATCTATCTAAGAGTCTGTCTGTCTCTCTCCTAAGTAAAAGGAAAGAATTTAATTTCTTAAGGGGATATTTGTAGCAGGTAGAGCATGAGCTGAGAGAGTCAAGACCGATCTGGGGCTGAAGTCCAGCTTTAATCACGTGTAGAACATATTCAGGAGCTGTTTGGCTGAGTAATTTAACCTGTGACACCTGGATTTTCTTTAATAAAAGGCACAGAACTGGTCAAGACATGCAGCACACAGTAAACACCCATGTGCTGTTATTTACAGAGTTCATCCCTCTACCTCATTTCACATCAAAAGCTTTCATTCATCATCCCATTGATGCCTTTAAGAAAAGAACAGAAAGGACTTTCACTATGATAAGCCCTGCTTTGAAGAGTTACATCGATTTTTTTTAAGACATTGCATCAGACATGCAAAGAGACAGCAAAAAAAGACAATAAACACGAGGAGGTAAATTCAGTTTAGTAGGTTGAAAAAGATTGAAGTATAAAAAAGTGCTTTTTTGACAAGAATACGCAATTAAACCTCAATATTTTAATTTGCTTTTGCTTTCAGCAGCTGTTTTCCCGATCAATACTAATTTCTTCATAATAGTAGGCTACGGAAAACCAACATTTGTAAAAGGGGGAGTCCCTACACACATTACCTTTAGCGACAGAAAATCTCTGGAAATCTAAAAGGGCATTGGAAAAATATTTTCAATGTGTTTTCAATATGCTTTATTTGTCAGTTATTTTTTAAATATGGTCCGTAGTTAATTGTGTGCTAACTTCAAGGTGAACTGCCGTCTTTTCCTATTCCACAGACATATCACTTTTTTTTTTTTTTTTTAGGAAAAAACAGAGGGGTTGTGATTTAAAACAAAATGGTCTTACAGTGATTCATCTAGGAAAGTGCAGACCAGAAGTGAGAAATATGTTTTAACATAGATTTTAAAAAACTGATATTTGATGTAGATAACCATGGAGGGAAACAGTAGATGAATCTGCATGAAATTGGCAGGATTTAATAATATCACAAGTGAGGACGGGGTTCACCCTTGAGATGCTTCCATTTCTACCTGCAGCTTCTGTTCATCGGAACCCCAAAGAGGGAGGCACCATCTTGTGCCAGGAACCTAGACTCTGCCTTACACCTGGCTAATTTTTGATACATATTAGGAAAGGGATGGATGGAGATTAGAGAAGGCCATCTCGCTCCGAGCGTGCTGTCATGATTTGAATGTGAATTGTCCCCCACAGGGTCATGAGTTTGCATCCTGAGTTGATGTTAATGTTTGGAAAGGTAGTGAAAACTTTAGGAGGTGGAGCCTTGCTGGGGGAAGGCATGTTAAGGGGCAGGGACTTGAGATTAGTTAGCCCCGCTCTGCTTCCAGTAGCATTGGCTTTTGCAGTTTGCTGCTTGCTCTGTCCATGATGTCTGCAGTGACCCAAGCCGCCTCCAGCTTCTGCTGCCCACCATGCCTTTCCCCGCCACCATGACCTGTATCGTCTTTCTGGAACCATAAGCCAAATACATCTTCTTTTTCTCCCTTACGCTGGTTGTATAAATGTTGCCTGACAGCATCAGAAAGAGTAACTGTCACGATTATGAGACAGACACATGTAGGTGCTGAAGAGGCATTTGCACTGGTTCATCCTCAGCTCCCTAGAGGGTCTAATCTGGAAATACGAATCCCGGAGAGTACATAGACTTGAAGACTGAAACTCTGAACCCAACTGAGATCACCTGGAAAAAGAAATTGGTGGCTGAAGTTAGTGAAGAAGCAATTCATTGCTGACAAATTAAATCTAATGTTAACTGCAACTCAATCTCTTTTGAGTATTTCTGAAAACATTCATGAGTCACATTTTCTAAATGAACTGTTTTAGCTGTAGTTTGAGTACACATGTTTGACGTTGGTCCTTTTTATACTTTTGTACTATCTTGATTTATGACACCCCTAGAACTAATTTTTGCATGACCCCCAGTCGTAATTTCCACCCAGACACAAGTGTGCTCACATTTTAAAGGTCTGTGATAAAGCTTAATACAGACCGAACTCTTATAAATAAGAAACTATCCAGCAGTGTTCTCCTCTCATTCCTTAGCATCTAAATGTTCTAAAATGTACAATTAGTTACTGAGTCGACCATAAAAAACAAATTAAATTAGATGGAAACAGCCACGTAGCTGTCAATAGAAAAAGCAAATCCCAGAAAGAAAACTCCTCCCTCGCAGTCAATAAAATAAAGCCCAAACAAGGTCTTATTTCTACTTAAAAAGCAGTAACACTTGTGGTATGATATCCATATCTTTGCAGTCCGAACTGGCATTTCATAGTTTCTGGTAATGCTGACTGTCTTTTCATATGTTTATTACACATAGAATTATTCATGAGGTTGTTTTTCTTTCTTTGTGGCTGATTTGCACAAGTCTTCTTTTCCTTTTTTGGTCCATATTATTTAGATATTAATCTTTTTGTTGGTTTTCTATGTTCAAAAAGCACCTTTTTTCCTTGTTGACTATTAATTATATTTATACCTTTTGATTATGGTGATAGAATATCAGTTTATGACTTTTGTAACACTGTTAAGACATCTTTCACTGCCCCCCCACACCCCCCCCCCCGAAGAGATGGCTTAGGGGTTAAGACTTCGCTTTGCAAACAAAAGGACTTGAATTTGAATCCCAGATCTAAAGTAAAAACTCCAGGCAGAAATGGTGGTGGTCTGTACTTCCAGCTCTGGAAGACAGAGTCTGGAAAATCCCAGGGCAATGGGGGAAAAAAAAAGGTAGAAACAATCCAGAATGATTCCTGAAGCCATTCTTGTGCCTCCATAGACACACACAGTGCCCTCTGATACACACGCACACATACACACACACACACACACACACACACTAACATGCAACAGCAACAAAAGCAATCGCAAATGCTACCTTTCAGTATCTGGAGAATAAAGTATCTTATAATAAAAATAAAGCAGTAGCAGAATAATAAATGAATAATCTATTTGTTTCTTACAATATCTATAGAAAAAAATTAATCTCTGAGATCCAGTAACTACATATCAACTGGAAAAAATGTGCTGAAATGATGTTTATATGATTTAAAATACAGGCAAAAAGGTTGAAAGTCAGGATGCTCTTATTCTAAAGTTTAGTTCAAATTTTCAAATGTTTGTGTAAGCCTCACATGCTACTAAGTAGAAAATAAACTCAGCCAGTGATGCTGTGGAGATTAAAGCCCCCAAAGTAAAAGGACCATAGTTAGGATCTGAAAATTTCAAGCAAAATGACTGGCAGGCATGGTAGCTTCCTGTAATTACAGTCTTGGAAAGTAGAGTCTGGTATTTCCCAAAGTAAGCTATCTAACCACACTAGCCCTATAGAGGAGATATATATATGTGGCCCTATATAAGATCTCAGTGCAGTTAGAGACTTAGCCTTAAAAAATTAAGGTGGATGAGCAGTAGAAGATTCCAAATATCAACCCTGTGCCTTCTCACATATGTGCATGTATATGCTCCTGCACATGCATAGAAACATACATGTATACATACTTCTGCACACACACATACGCATGGAAAAGAAGAGGAAAAAAATACAAGTGGGGTTAAAAATAATATCTCCCAATTAGAAAGACCAGATAACAACATTTTGATCAGGTTGTACGTTTGATCACTGCATTCTTCATTACAGGACACATTTATTTTTACCTCCTCATGAATGAATTGCTGTTTTTGAGTCTCTGCCATGTAAACTAGCCCATTTTATTAACCTAAAGAAACAATTGAAGTGTTATATGAAGATTGAATTTGAATTTTCTGGCATCACTACCATCTGCTTCAAAATGCATTGAGAAAGCATTAAGCCCCCTTAAAATCATGGGCTCACAGAGCTATATCCTCCCAAGTGAGTCTGCTCATGAGGTGACATCAGGCTTTGGCTCCTCCGAATGATTTAGTGGCAATTGAAACAGGGCAGTGGACTACATACCTGTGAGCAACGTGTATCTGTCTTCTCACTCTACTTGCTGAACTGTACATAGGACATGTCAGGAACATTACTCAATAATTTTGACTTTAGAAATACTTTTATTTGCTACCAAAATACTAACATTACAATCTAAAAGCAAATAGAATGAGATATACAATGCATTTGCCTCCAAAAACCCAAAACCTAATAGAAGGTGCCTTCTATCTTTACTTAGATGCTATTTTCACTTTTAAACAGGTAAAAGGGGTCCCAAATATAACTCTCCTCTAAGTTCTAAGATCATAGTCCTCCATACTGACTTCTCTGTCAGGTTATTCTACAACATTTCCTAAATTCAATGTCAGATTGCTATTTTATCCACATTAGACCTTCCTTATTTAAATTGCCTTTCTCAATTGCAGAAGTGCAGGACTCAGCTTGATATTGCACAACCTACATGAAAATTTTCATCCAATTTCATGATTGTCAAATGCAAAATACACATGCAATCCACACTGCTTTCCAACTCTGCTGCAGTTGCCACAAGCTATGCCAAAGCCCCCCCTTGACTCTCCTCTGCATCAGTGCATGATATCTCTGCCTAACTATTTACCTAACTAAGCAACTCTCTGCTTAACTGTCACTCTCTAACTGAAATAATAGTAGTAAATGGTGACATGAGAGAAACATAAACCATTTGTTCCCTAGTTAAAATGCTCCACAATTTTATCGTAGACCTCAAACTCCTGTATTAAGAAAAATCAAACCAGCGAAATCTAAGCAAAACATTAAGCAAGCAGATCTCAAATACCTAGATTAAAAACAATTAAACAAACCTCATTACATTCGGTTCTATTTCAAGTAAAACCTAGACATCTTTTCCCCAGGGGGTGGAGGGCGGGGGGAGGCCCTACATGAGCAAGCTCCGTTTCCATCATACTCAAAGTCATACTCACATCACTCAGTCCTGGAGCTGACCCCGAATGTCGTCAGATCCACTGGCAGCCTTCTTGCGTGGAACTTCTCCGCACAGCGTTCTGCTTATATATAATTTTCTTCTCTGTGTCTCTTGCAATTTTTCTGCAAGAGCATCCCACTCTGAAGACACTGTCACATCCCTACGCCCTTACTCCACCCAGCAGCCAGCCGTGGTCTTTCTTCATGGCACTAAGGCCACGGGTGACTAAATAGATATTACTGATCATGCTTGCTTGTTTCTTCCTTGTTTCCTCAACAAGACTGAAAGCTTCATGAGTGCTAGGCTTCGTTTCAGTCAATGACTTGGAATTGGTTGTATCTTATAAGTACTCAATAATCATTTGATGAATGAATGAATGAATGAATGAACAAATGAATGAATGAACGAACGAACAATAAAAGTTAAGTGAACAGAATCATAATATTCCTAGGTAGCAAGTTGCTTCAGAATGGATTGTTAAGTACAGAAACAGCATTCTAAAATACAGTCTGGCAATGCTTCTTGACAAACCACGATATTTCTCTCTCATCTGAATTTTACTGAGCATAGAGTGTTCTGTCAATGTCTCCAATGTCACAACTTTTCTTAGATCAACATATTTTATATTATCTCCCCAATTTAAACTGAGCATTGTGATCACTTTTGATGTGATCGACACATTGATTTCAGAAAAGTACAATGAAAATATAGATCATTTTTTTCCTGCAAGTTCTTTACTTTGTTTATCAAGAAAGGCAAAGGGCTTGAAGAGGTGACTCAGTGGATAAGGGTGGTTGCTGTTTAAACACGGGGACCTGAGTTTGGATCCCCAGCAATCACATAAAAGCCAGGTGTGTACACACATCTGCAAGCTCAACACTAGGGACATAGAAATAGTTAGACCCTGGGATCTCTTGGGCTAGCTACTGTAGCCAAAACGGTGAGAGCCTTGTCTCAAAGATCAGATGAAAAATGAGCCAGGCACGGAGGTGCAGGTCTATAACCCCGGCACTAAGAAAGACAAAGCAAAAAGACTGCTGCAATTTCATGGTTAACCTGGGCCATGTAATGCCAGCAAGCCAGACCAACATAGCAGACGACTATGTCTCCCAAAGGGCATGTGTGAGAAAGATCAGAAGAGTCAACCATCATGTGTTGTCTATGTACAAGCAGATATAGGATATTTTCCAAATGCCACTTACAATAAAATTTCTATGTCATGCTCCCTCAAAGCGGGTATCGTACTTTATTTTAAGACCATGATAGTGGAGTAAGAGAACTAAAGCAGAATACTTTAAAAATAAAAACAGATGCTTAAAAATGGAGTGCTTATAATTCAACCCTAAAACAGTTTAAAATTGGGAAAAAATGTAAGAGGATACAGTTGGGTTACTTATTCTTTTTCTCTATCCCTTTGTACTGTTCAAAAAGTGAAAGCATAAATCTTTTATGGTAGAACCTGTTCGATTAACACTTTTTTTGGTAGAAAATTTGCAGTGTGTACTCAAGAAGTGCCTGAAATTGGTTTGTGTTGATTCTTATGTCCATATAATAAATGATCTGTTTTCTATGGGGGGAAAAAAGGATCAAATGGACAAGTCACAAGAAAGACATCCTGATACCAACCTCTGGCCTCCACATGGCACTCACAAAGGTGACCACATTGTGCATGCACAGAGACACACACACACACATGAGCGCATGTGCTCACAGAGACTTAAAACTCAAGAATTTCTAATGTTTCTCAAACACCACCTTCATTTTTTTTCCAAGAAAATAATTGTTTTAAGAAGTTATGTGTTCATTTTGCAATCATATTTCCATAGTAACATGCCTCCCAGGAGGCCTTCCTATAGGTATGTATAGAATTACATGGTCAACACTGGAAATACTGAACTATAATTACATGCAAATGTGTATATATATATATATACTTTGGTGAACTAACTTTCACCAAAATCAGCATAAAAATAAAATTCCTATTAAAGTTTCCTATTGCTACATATTTGTAAATAGTACAAAAAATTCAGAAAGAAGCATAGATCAAATAGGTCTGTAGGTCAGATTGATCACCTAAATCCCAGAGTTTCAGACTGACTTGAACTGCCTGTTAGGCATACCTTCCTGTTTGGTTGCTATTGTATCGCTATATATATATATATATATACTTTAGTTTTCCTCCTTCTCGAATCTTTCATTGATATCTGAGCACAATTACGAATTTCTGAAGGGGGCAAACCACTCTTTATGTCCCAATCCTTTCAGACCCTGAAGTTCATCATCTTTTACGGAAGCAGTGCTCTGTGAAGCAGAGCACATGAGGTGCTTTTTGGAGAGCACTTAAATTCTATTTCAAGAATTTCTCAGTTGTAGAACCAGAAGGACTCCCAAGAGAACATCTCACCCTGCCTCTCCATCAGATGCCACAAGCTCCAGATCATATGGACGTCTAGCAATAACATAACTGAGTCTGTCGGGCTTTGCAGAGACTGTGACAGCCTGGAAAGATGTCCCCAACCAGAAGAGAAAACTGACGACAGTTTCAGCTGTAATGTCACATGATGACGCTGAGAATCAAAGTGCCATGCTAACTTTCACCAAAATCAGCATAAAAATAAAATTCCTATTAAAGTTTCCTATTGCTACATATTTGTAAATAGTACAAAAAATTCAGAAAGAAGCATAGATCAAATAGGTCTGTAGGTCAGATTGATCACCTAAATCCCAGAGTTTCAGACTGACTTGAACTGCCTGTTAGGCATACCTTCCTGTTTGGTTGCTATTGTATCGCTATCATTTGTCTTAGTAGCTCAGCTTATTGTTATTGAGTTATTCGTTTGACTTCCTTTTGCCTCTAGGTTTCTATGATTCCTCCTACTTGATATTGGAAAAGTAATTTCATATAGTCAAAATGACTTAGAATATAAAACATTAGGAAAGGATCAGATAAATTTAAGCTGCTATAGACAATTATGCAGCAGCCCTTCAAAATTTTTAAAATAGAATTGTCATATAATATAGAGATCCTGCTTCTGGATATTAATATAAAATAACCGAAACAAGAATATTGAACAGATATTTTTCTGTTTGCTGAAGCTATGTTCAAATAGCCAACAACAAACCAAGAAATGTGCTGTATACATTTAATTGAATATCGTTCTGTCTTTAAAAATGAAGAAAATGCTGCATTGTGCAACATTAATGAACCTTGAAAACATTATAAGTAAAATAAGTCACAGAGAAAGAAATAATGTTTAATTCCATTCAGTTGAGCTACCTGAAGCAGTCAAAGTCAGAGATCGTGTGTGATGAGCAAGTAGAGAACTGATGAGAAGCAGGCATGGCGAACTCGTAATCCATCAGTTACCTAACACAGGTAGTAATAGATCTGATGAACAACATTTTACCCTTACCTAATAACACAGCATTGGGTTTTCTATACTTAAAATCAGTTAAGAGTGCTCACTTCGGCAACACATATACACAATTGGAACTATATCTTGTACACGGCTCCTGCACAAGGATGATATGCAAACTCATGAAGCATACCATATTTTTGAAACAGTGAAAAAAATCAGTTAGGAAAAGAGATTTCAGGATAATTATTCTGTAAAAAATGTTTTTAAATAATCTGAAAGGCAAAAAGCCAAATAATGCTAGTAGAATGTTCTATAACATCCTTTTCTACTCAAATATAAACATCTAAAGAATTCATGACAGACACCTTTACTTGGGGAAAAAAGTGCAGAAATTTTCAAAAAAAAACCTCAAATAGCTCCTGGAAACCATCTTTTTTACTAGTTTTGCAAGCATATTAAGTAGTTATTACTTCTTTCCTCTGCCCCCTTACCTCCTATCCCACGCCCTTTCCTTCATCAGTCCATCCCATTCCTTCTCACCTTCCTGCCTATCCTCTTTTATGGGCCCCAGAGTTCCCTCTGGTTTGTTTACTCTTATGGGAGTTCAGGCCTCTGTGGCATGTACCACATAGCCCCTCTTCAGGACACCCCACTGATTAGGGGCATTTCCTTTAGTCATCCAGCTCTAGTCCCCAGGGTTTTCACTGTATGTAGAAATGACCATTTTGATATAATTAGAACCCAGGCATTAGCCAGGTATGAGATAGTGAAGGAAAATCTTGGCAGCATCACACTGACTTGGCAGTCGGGTAGGGCTGCGTCGTCATCCAGTGCATCTCCAACAGGTTGGCTTCAACAAGGCGTTCGCCGGGGTCTCAACAACAAGAAGCAATGCATGACGATGGAACATGCAAGAATTCTGATGATGATGATAGTTACAGGAATAGATTCCATAGAACTCTATGTACTAAACATTCGAGTACACACTGACATAGCTAAATAAGGTCTGAGCTCAAAGTGGTAACATCTAGTATCAGAACAATGGTAGCTTTCTGGTCTTGGTAAAGTACAATGGCTATATCAGCAATTGTCATGGAAGAAAACTAGAAAGTAAGTATATGGGAATTCTTTGGAATTCTAATGAGCCACAAACACTCAAAAAAGAAAAAAGTATTGCCAGCAGAATCATGTGTGATTAACAGTGCAGGGAATTTAGCACAGTATGCAACTCACTGCATAACCCCTCTCTAAGTGATAGGTATAATTATTTTATTATTAAATCTAAAACAGAATGTTAAGAAATTTAAGAAAAGAAAATACATAATTGTGAAATCAACTTATAAATTATCTAAGGAATTGAACTTTAAATATTGAGAGCAATGAAAGGGCAAATGCTAAAGAAATAAACATCACCGAGAACTTGGCAGCTTCAAAACTCCCTTCTCATTGTCTACCTACTACCACTTCAGTCACTTGACATTATACCAAGAGTCATTAACACGTTCCTGAAGTACTTCTCTAGATGGAGATGGATGTATCATTCATAGTAAATGTCAAACTAAGTTTCCATCCTTACACATTTTGAGACTGAAGCTGCTCTGACTTCTTATACTTACTAATAGTTTTATTGCATTATAAAGAGTTCATTATCTGACTACCTATTTTAAGTCATCACAAGGCTTAAGCAGTAGGCAAGGTTAATTGAAATCAACTTTTATGGACAAAGGACATTAACTTTCTAGTGAGTATATATGCTATTTCCCTTGACATAAACATAGAAAATGGAGTTTTAAGTTCATGCGCTTTCTGAGTTTTCTACTTGCCAGATGCATGACTATCTTAGAAAAAATAATTTATTGCAAACACATAATCAATAATTATCTGATATGTCTAAATTAATGTACTCTGACCATGTCATAGTGAAAATGTCATTTGGAGTTCGGCACTTGTTTTTCACTGACACACTTATTCAACTGATTTTTTAATCAATACATAAATTCAGTCGTTATTGAACTTATACTGTATTGCAGTGACACTTCTAGTTACCAAATAAAATCTCTCCTTTAATGGTGCTTGCATTCTAGTAGAAAAGAAAGATAAATAAATGTAGAACAAAGCATCCAGTCTTATAAAGGAAAATGAATTGAGTTCAGGCTAAGAAGTGAAGAGTGATAGAGACAGATGGAACCGTTCAGCAGCCAGGGAGGGCCTTGTCAGAGAGGCACTGAAACAGAAACTCGAACGACATTAGGAAATAAGCCACTGGAAGATCTAAGAGTGGAATTCTCCAAGGACAGAATACCTCAAGCATTAAGCAGAAACATACTTGAGAGGAGCAGGCTAGGCAGGTCTAAGGACCGCTATGAAAGGCACTGTGCCAAGAATAGAATTATAAAAGATGCGACATTCAATACAGCAACAGACAGGCCCCTGGAAAATGTCAGTATTCTTGAATGTGCCTAGAAACTTCTAGAATGGTTGAGTCTCTCTATCTCCCTATCTCTGTCTTCTCTTTCTCTCTCTCTCTATTCCTTTGGGTGGATTTTTAGAAATTAAGTCTAGCATATAGGTAAACAGCTAATAGCAGGCAGAGCAGACCAACAGGGAGAGTTTAGCAGCTTAGTAAATGTTTTCCTGAATCATAAGGAAAATCGCTATTTACCAGCAGATGAGGAAGCTACTTAGCTTATTAGGATTTAGCATATTTGTTGATTGAGAGTTTTAAATGACATGCAACTTGACTTTTCCATCAAAATTAAGCAATCTTTGGGGACTGACCCCAAGGTTCTTCCTCTAGAATCAAATTCAGATTGAAATTCCCCACTAGGCAAAACTGAAGCACTATTTTTAAATAATTTATTTCATATACATCTTATAATTTATATATATATATATATCACTGTTGTTACAAAACACCTGACAATTTCAGGGAAGAAGGATTTGTTTTGCCTGACAATTTTGGAGACTTTAGTCCCTTGTGGCAGAGCATGCACTGGGTCAAAGAGAAGGACAGAACCAGAGGGAATTGTGATCTTCAAAGGTACTCACCTCGTGACCTAAACACATCACAGTCTTTGAAGTTGTACCACAAACCAAAAACAGAGAATTCAAGCCAGGAGACTGTGGTAAAGTTTCAGATTCCAACCATAACAAGCCAAATACACACACACACACACACACACACACACACACACACACACCAATGCTAATCCATGCAAATCACAATTCCTAGCATGCTAGGACTTTTTTTCCCTTCATTTATTTTACAAACCTACAGAAGTTTTTACAGTCACTAAATAACCTTCCAAAGCATGAACATTTACTTGTTCCTGGGCAGTTAATTTGCTTTTGTAATTTTACATAATGCTCCAATAAACATGCAATGTGTAAATCTATGCACAGGTGGTTGGTTATTCCACTTGAATGTATTTTAAAAGTGTAATTTCTGAACCAGTGAAAATAAAGATCGAATCTGACAATTTCACAAACATAGACAAGATTCTCTCTAAAGACATATTGTCATTATACATACAATGTGTACCTGAAAAAGGAGTTTTAGCCATTCTAGTGTTTTCTGAGACTTCCTAATCTCTGTTCGCCAGCCTTTCAGTTTCCATGTCTGTTCCTCATGGAAAGTGTATGCTTTAAAATGTTTCTTTATATAGCTCTTTAAAATTTTTTTAGAAAAAAAATGACTTCTATAATCACAACACTATTTCTAAGATATAACTGAAAATTAAATTTATGTTTTGTTTTTTATTTTCTAAAAATAACATAGCTATTGAATATTAAGAAAATTTTAAAACCAAGTCACATAAGCTAGAAGTCTTTATAAATTTGATTCTTTCATGATATTTCAGAAGACTACATTTGAAAACATGTCTGTTTTGTGTATGGTTATACCTAAATGCTTATGCTTTTATTTAAAATAGGAAAATCATCTTAATAGTTGTATACTATCATTTACTTTACTCTTTGATATTTTCAAATTTATGTTGATTTGCTATACAGCTCTTGTCACACATACTCAAAAGCTCCTTACTGCAAAGATAAAGCCAACACTTGCTTCCTTCCATATCTGCCTTTCTACCTTTTCTCCTTGGTTCAAGCAGTTCTATTTTGTTTAGGTACCAAACTGCCAGCAACAGTGACTTGTGGAAAGTAATCTTTCTTCCAACCCTAGGAAAAGTGGTCTACTTATTTATCTAATCTGTCAGCAAAGAATAAATCATTCTTTATCCAATACCATTATCTGTTACCAATTAGAGGTCTGTGAACTGTGTCCAGAAAAAAGACTACAGAGAACATCAGTTGGACTCTCCTTGATCAGAAATCTATCCCTTTTAGATTAGAAAAAAAAAAAAAGTAGTTCTCTAACTGTTTTGGCCATTTTCTTTGTGCTGCCTATTTTGTGATAAAAATATGATACTTGGAAATTGGCAGTCATCAAAGAGCCATAAATTAGCAAATTTCAGATTGATAAATTCACACATCTGGGGCTGGAGAGATGGCTCAGGGATTAAGATTCTGCCTCCCAAGAGAAGGTCCTGAGCTTAGATCCCAGGTCATACATAAAAACAGGAGGTGGAAATAGTGGCTATGACTTGGACTTCCAGCCCTGGTGGGCAGAGCCTGGAAAATCCCAGAGCGAAGGAAAAAGGAGGTAGAAACAATCCAGGATGATTCCCGAAGTCACCCTTGGTCCTCCACAAGGACACAATTCTCTCTGATACACACACACACACACACACACACACACACACACACACACACACACACAAAATAAAGTTTAAAAAATTCACACATCAGGGATGACAGAATGAGAGAATAGAAAGTAATTGGCTTCTCAATGTCACTCAGCCACTGAACAAATCTTGAAATTGCCTCTTGGTATTTCTCATGGCAGAAAATAAATATCTTCATTGCACAAAACCAATGATTTGAGCTGTATAAATTGCAACAAAAATGAAGGAGATGGGCAAAGCTGCTACACTATGAAGTTCTTATCCAAATTATTTTTAATGACCCAACCTCATGGGGAGATGATGGCGGGCCCACCCTTGGGAAGCGTGGACTCTCTCTAAGACCTCTCTAACATGAAGACCCAGTGACCTTGGATGACCTTCTTTAGTTTTAAATGTTTGCACAAAAGCTTCCTTCCCTCTGACCTAACCTGAGATCAGCCTTGAGAGCCATCATGTTCCTCCCACTTTCTCAGCTCTCTCAGGTACTCCTCCTGATACATCCTTACCATGATAAATCCCTAAGAGGCATGGGCTTCCCAGAGAACTTGAACTCACACACAGTGTAAAAACCACTCACTCCTGAGAGTACTAGTCTTCCTTTCTACCATCTCTGCCTTACTCATAAAAATTGTGTTTTCTTTCCTCTATAGTTGAAACATACTGGAAGAGTCAAAGTAATGTAATATAAGTAATAACTTTAGTATCCCTTACTTAGACTCTTGTAATGAATGTCCTTGCCTGATATAGAGGTTACAAAAGAAGTTTGATAGGGCTAGGGAGATGATTCAGGGATCAAAACCTTTGCCTCATAAGCAAAAGAACCTGAGTTCAGATCACTAGATCCCACATAAACATGCTAGGTGGCTATGGCAGCAACATATAATTCTAACCCTTGGAAGGCAGAGCCTGGGAATCCTTGGAGAAAACAATAAATTGGAAGATCAATACAGGATGATGACTGATGTTACCATTGAGCTTCCACAGGCATACACACTTGAATTTACTGCTGTACACACATCCACATGAATACCTAGCCACGTGCAACATACACACACACGAGGCACATATCCTTTACACACATACGTGGAAAGAATGATAACAAAATTTAAACCATCAAATTGCTTTAAGGAGAGGGAGAAAATTGTTCACCTACTTCATATTCAAACTGCTCTTTATTTGTTCAGAGATGAATTTGCCAAACAAAATTCAGCGAGATTAGTGGAGGTGGGTTGGGCTTTGGGCACTGGTGCATAATCTCCTCCTGCAAAGGCAAACATGAGGAGGAAGAGTCACTGGAAAAGGGTACAATACTAGTCATTCCTACCAGAGATATCACCATGTCATGGAAAAATTACACTGGCCACTTAAAAGGAAGATATTTCTCCAGACTGGACCAATAAGGGAGAGAGATTGAACTCACTCCATTGAAAGGAATGAACCTGAGTTTTAAAGTAATGAGCAGGTTCATGGATATTTCTGGAGCACTTTGGGGAAGGAGATTAGGGATTAGGCCCTATGTATTTTGTTAATTGGCCTAATGAAGAACCTATAAGGGTGATGTTTGTTTTTTATTTGTTTTTATTTTTTGGTTTTTCAGATTTTATTTTTCAAGCAATCTGAAAACAAACTTTCAAAAGAATGGCTCCCATTTCCTCAACACAAACGCGTCTGATATGGAAAGCTTAAGGAGACTTTTGAGACGATTTCTATCCCGAGGGACATAAATTACAACTATAAATTCTAAAGCAAAGTTAAGAAGAAATCTGTCTAACACTAGTTGATGAACATGAAGTCTATCTGTCAATGAAATCACTCTTTTTGTCTCTGAGTTCCTTTTAAGGTAAGACGATAAGGTCAGATATAGGTGACTATAAGCCATAAGTTGGGACCCAGCAACCGAGCAAGGCTCCCTACCAAAGTCTTTTAAACTCCTCCAACAAACAGAAAAAGCCTCTCACTTAGGAGAGTCAGATAAAATCTCTTTCTGAAACCGCGGCCATCTCTCAAGCAAAGAAAACCCCAGTGAGGGGCTCCTGAGTATCTCTAAGTGCACACTTTACCCTCTGTTTATTTCTATGCTTTTGCCATAGGTGCTCTGTCTGTGTCTGGCTCAAATCTTTGCTTGAAGCACGAAGATCCTGGACATCACGTCGCAGAAGCTCCCTGAATCCCCACCTGGTAACATTTCATCACTCACCACCTTGAGGCCCCATGCAAAGGAACTCTGTTGATCTTTTGCCTGTTACAGTAACCTGAGTCAAGTTAGACAGTTTGTAACCAAAGATATTTTGACAACTGACAAATCAAGATTGTATTCCTTATAGCTCTGTTTTGAATGTCAGTGGATAAACATCTGCATTCCTTATTGAGAGTAAATGATAGAAGACATAGTAAGAAATGCAAACCCAGATTTGGGGACCAGAGATTAGGAAAACCAGTTTTAGTTGAGTTACCATGTGTCCAAATTTGAATCTCATTTATCTCTGTCTGACAAATGAGAAGATTACACCAGATGGTTGTTGAAGTCCCTTCTAAATCCAGAATTCCAGAACTCTGTAATAGTTTTGACCAGTAAAATAATGCGTCTTTAGGAATATATGAAGATTGTTCCTTTAATTCCTAATTTTCATTAGCTAGAAAACATCAAGACATCCGTGCCATAGTTGCTCATGGTTTAGCAAAAGTGAATTCTTAGGCAGAATTTCAATCAGTGAGCTTGATTAAATGGGAGTTCGAATCTCAGTAATTTACTTGCAGTTCAAAGAGCCTGTTCACATAGATCTACACAAATTACCAATACGAGATCATTGGCAGGTACAAAGGAAGAGAACAAGAACTGTGCTGGAGAGTCAGTGATCTCAGATACAAAAGGTCACTTTAGAAAAGCAATTTCAAAAGAAGAAACAACAAACTCGGAATTCTGAAATACATTTATTTTTCAAGCGATCTGAAAGCAGCAATTCAGAGTAATGAAATTCATTCGGCAAATTACACTAGATATGATAGCTGAAACTATAGTATCCACAGAGGAAAATGAGTATGTGAGAGAGCCAGAAGTTCTTAAAGCAGATGCTACTTGCATTCTGGAGAGCATTTTTAGATGAGAAGCTCAAGTGTTAATGCACCTACATTCAGTCTGGATGCAGTCTTTGGGAAAAGAATAGGTAAGTGACAGGAGCTGAATAAAACGAGGCCAAACATGGTCTCAATATAATTTTGCATTTGAGATATAAGAGATGATCATTTTATTTAAAAAAAACTATATGAAAAATAAGAAAGAAAGTACATATTTCCATTGTTCAGAAAGACCCAAGTCTAATTTTTGGTCTTTCACTAGAGCAAGGCCTCAGAGCTATTGTAACAATAGAATTTCCTTTTATTAACAGCCACCAGCTTAAAGGGACTATAGAACAAGAAAGCAAAGTGAGGTGGGCTGTATCTTTTTCTGTCTCTCCACCTCTAACTGTCAGTACAATTATATAGAGGTAACATAACAAGCCTAGGGTGTCAAGAGCCTAACTCGTCATGCTGACAGGTTAGGCATTCAGGAGGCGACCATTTATCGAGGTTCATTTCCATCCATGAATCACCAGGCTCTCTGTCTATACACCGGCACCACTACAGCTGTGGTTAATGGGGAATAATAGATAGTCAAGCACCTACTTCTCCTGAGCCCTAGCTTCTCCTGGAAGTAAAAGTGTTTTAGTACCTTTATCCTCCTGTTCTCTGGATATCTCTTGAATAGGATTTGAGAACTCTTGGGTGATAATCTTGGGTTCTGAAGACAGGTCACTTTTCTGATAAAGCAACAGAGTCCTCTAGTTGGCATTCATGGCTCTGTGAGGTTTAATAGCAACAGTTAATCCCTTGACATTTAGAGATAGCTGCCATGTCCCAAGTTGGAGGTGAAGCCAATCACTTACACACAGTGTGGCTACATACGATGACTACACTACCAATCCAATATTTTAGATACTTAACATGTTCTCCCTGAAGAGGCAACTTTAAAGGTAGATAACCAACAAAGATGGTCAAGTACTTTTTCAGTACTTCAAATAACAAAAGAAAGCTCATTACCTTTCAATGTTCAAACCCAAATACTCATTGAACATCATCACAGTAGTGTGAAATTTGATGCTACTGAGTAGTGTCTGAGGATTTTGCATCTATGTTCATCAAGAATAATAGCTTGTGAATCTGTTTTCTTCTAGTGCTCTTGCCTGAATTCAGCATCAAAGCATGCTGACTTGGTGAAGTGAATTTGAAAGTCCTCTTCCTTCCATTACAGGGAAACATGTGAGAAGAATCGACTCTTCTTTAAATACATTGTAGGATTCACCAGGAACTGAAATTTTTCTTTTTGGAAAATTTGTGACTATTAATTCAAATTCTTCGTGCATTATTGCTCTATTCTAATTTTCTTTTTCAGGAGTCTAGGTTGTACATGTCTATGAATTTGTTCATTTTTTCCATTTTAACGCAATTGTTCATAATACATTCAGAACCCTTTGTATTTCCCTGAGGCGAGTTGAAATGTCTCCTTTATGTCTGAATGTATTTGATGCTTCTCTTTTTTCTTAATACAGCTAAAGGTTCATCAACTTGGTATTTTTCAAGAAACCAACAGTAATTTCTTTTGTCTGTTCTAGTGTTCTGTGGTCTCCCATTTATTTCTGATTAATTCCTCATCATTTATTTCCTACGTATGGCTAATTTTTAAGCATACATATGGAAGGATCTCAGGATTCCTAATCCTTCAACTTGAAAGTATGTAGAAAACAATAAAGAACCCTAGCATAAAGTATGAAGAAGAAAATCATTTTAAGATAGTTCCAAAATCCAAAATTTCATTCCTAAATTGGACTGGAAAATAATATTCTCTCAAAGTCTCTTGAATTAATGATTTTATACCTGTCTAAATGAGCTTTAAATAGTTGGTGGAAAGAAATGAGCATTAATCAATATAAAACATCAATGGCTATTGATTAATGATAATATAACCAATACTCTAATGGCAAGTTACTTCTGTGATATAATATAGGATGTACCTATATTACCAAGCAAATTTGACTTGGTAGAAGGCTACCAAGCAAATTAGGATCCTCCTAAGTCAATAGGTGTCCATATAATCTGACCACATATTGACAGACATAATGTTAGGCTCCTTGACTCACAGTATTATTTTCTGCATCTATTTAGCAATTTTTTTCTTATCATTTTTTAAAAATTTCTAAGTTTCACTTTTTTTCAATTGTCAAAATATGTATTCATAGTTTTAGGTGTTGTAGTGTGTCTGAATACTGCTGGTAGGATTACAAAACCCAGAGAACTTAGGGGAATGTGGTAATTACTTTTCTTTCCGTTGTTGTGAGATAATGCTCAACTTAAGGGGAGAAAAGGAGATTTATTGAGTTTAGGATTCCAGAGGAAAGATACAGTTTAAAGCATGGTGTGGAGGCAGAAACTGGAAAGCAGGTTCAGGTCACAATAGCCATCTTGGAAACAGACGGAAGAAGAGGAAAATGGCAAGAGAAGACTGCTAGATAAGACACAGTTGGGCCACCAACTGTAATATGTCTTCTTCCAACAAAGTTCCACCCAAACAGTGATGTCAATTAAAATGCAAATACATAAGGAGGACAACCCACATTCAAACTATGACACGGAAGAAGGGTTTTTACTCTTGCTTTGTGATCCAGGTTTCATAGTCAAGATTACAGGAGAATTTTTATCCACATCGGGAGTCAAGGGAACTGGCCACACAATATCCACAGAAACTGCTGAGAAAGGGCCAAACTTTCTCTTTTTACGATGTCTGCACATCAAGATGCTGATGTATGCCAAAATATGCCAAAGAATCAACTAATTCTCTCAACCTTATCTATCCGCCCAGGGAATGGTCTCATGGATGGAGTCTTTCCTCATCCATTATCAATTATTATATATTCTCCTGTAGATTCGCTCAGGGCTTGTTTGAACTTCTAATTCTTCATAGATGTGCCCAGAGTTTGCCTTTCAGCTGTTAAGTTGACACACATATATATGTAGCACAATAGGGTACTGTGATATCTAACATAAACACACATGCTGTGATATGGTCAAATCATAAAAAAATCATATTTGTTACCAATTCTTTATGGTAAGAACATTTATTAATCTTCCATTCTAATTTTTTTAAATATACACTATGTAAAATACTCTGAGCTATTACCACCCCATTATGTAAATGAACACTAGAATTTATGCTCCCTATCTATTGTATTGTGGAATCATTGACCAGTTTTTCCTCATCATCTTCTACCTTCTCCAGACTCTGGAAATCAATATGCTGTAGTGACTTTTATATTGCCTATTTCAGTGAGATTATATTAGATTTGCTTTCTCTATATAGTTTATATTGCATAATGTGCTTTAGGCTGATTCATGCCCTCACAAATGTCAGAACTTTTTATCTTTTTTAGCTAAATAGTATTCCATTATGAATATGGAATTTTCTGTGTTCATTCATCAGGTAAAGATTGAGACATTTTGCTCCATTTCTTGACTATTGTGAAAAGTGCTATGACAAACATGAGAAAGCTAGATGTCTTTGGCAAAATCACTGCATGTCATTGTGATGCATAAACAAAAGCAAAATTTCTAGATTACATGGCACTCACACTTAATTAGCTGAAGAGACTCTGAACATTAATCAAGAAATAGATTCTTGTCATGAGTGTGAAATAACCAGTTCTGATATTGTTATAACTTCTCTCATGGTTAAGTATAATTTATAATTGTGAGCCAATAAAGTCCCCTTGCTTCCTTAATTTATTTTGATCAGTGTTTATTGCAGCAGAAAAGTTATTAAACTAAGTTACCTAACAAGATTAAAATAGGGTTACCTCTCAAGATTTGGTATTGACTATTTACCAGTAGTTAGCCATTCTGACTGGGAAAAGCTGGAATGTCAAAGAAGTTTTAATTTGCATTCCCCTGTTGGTTAGGGATGTTGAACACCTCTCAAAATCTTTATTAGCCATTTCTGTTTCTTCTTTTGAGAACCATCTATTCAGTTCATTAGCCCCTTTGCTAATTGGAAGATTTGGAATTTGGGTGTGTAATTTTAGCAGTGTTTTAGGTAGTCTAGATATTAATCCTTGTTTGAACTACAGTTGACAAAGTTTTTTCTCATTCCGTGTACTGTCTTTTCACTCTGGTGATCAATTCTGTAGTCACTCAGAGATATCTAATTTCATTTTAAGTCCATTGGACAATCTTTGGTTTCCTTTTAAAGTACTTTATAGAAATCTTGTCTATGTACATAGCTCGAATTGTTTTCCCTGTTTACCATTAGCAGCTTCAATATTTCAAGTTATGTATTCAGCTCTTTGATTCACTTGGAGTTGGTTTTTGTACAGGTTGGTAATATAGGTCAAATTCATTTTCTGACATGTGGACATTGTATTTGCCCAGTACAACTTACAAAATAGGGCTTTTTTCTTCAATGTATGATTTGGTACTTTTAACAAAAATTAGGTGGCTAGAGGTGCATAGACTTTTCCTTCCACTCCATTGAGGTGCATGGACTCTTTCTTCTTTTCCATTGATTTTCTTGTATGGCAGGCACGCTGTCTTTGTCACTGCTGCTCTGTAATACAATTTGAAGTCAAATAATGTGAAACTTGCAATAGTGTTCTTTCTGCTAAGGATCTCTTTGACTATTAGAGCTCTTCTGTGCTCCAGTGGAATTATGACTCTTTTTTTCCAGTTCTGTCAAGAATCTCATTGGAATTTTCATAAGGATTGCATCAATCTGTACACTGCTTATGGCAATATTCATTTTTGTAATATTAATTCTCCCAATCACTGACGACCTCAGTTCTTTCCATCTTCCACTATCTTCTTCTATTTCTATCTCCATTGTCCCAATTGCTAAGTCTCTCTTGGCAATATCTGTACAGAAAAGCTAATGATATTTGTATGTTGACTTTGTATCCTGCCACTTTGCTGCAAGTACCAGCTATAAGAGTTTTGTGATATAATCCTTTGGTTCTCAAAGGATCATGTTATCTGTGAATATGAATAATTGACTTCTTCCTTTCTCATTTATATCTTGTTTAATTCTTTCTCTTGCATTATTTCTCTAAGAATTTGAACACTATACTAAATAATAAGAAGAGTGGACACCCTTGTCTCCTTTAAGATTTCAGAGCTGTTCTCGGTTTTTCCCCAGCTAGGATAGTTTTGTTCAAAGGCTTGTCATATATAGCCTTTACTATGTTGAGATATTTTTCTTCTATTCCTAGTTACTTGGAGACACTTCATCTTTAAGTCTATTTTAATGTTATCTTACATTTATTGATTGGTATATGTTGAACCAACACTACATTTCTGGAATGTAACCAATTTGGTCATGATATGTGGGTTTTTTTTTAATGTGTTGTTAAATTCAGTTTGCAAGTATCTTGTTGAGAATTTTTCTCTGTGTGTTCAACATAGTAACTGGTTTATAGCTGTCTTTATTTATTGTATCCATATCTGATTTTGGCATCAGAGTAATACTACCTTTATAGTGAGTTTGATTGTGTCCCTTTGCTTTCTGTCTTGTTGAGCTGAGAAGTCTCATTATTAATTCTTCCTTAAAATTTTGGCGAAATCAAGTTAATCCATTCTATCCTGGGCATTTTTGTAGGATGATTTTTAATTACCGCTGCATTGTCATTGTCTCTTATGATTCTGTTTAAAATTAGCCACAATGTGATTGGACCTTGCCTGACCTGCATAATGGATGACATCAACAACCCCTCAAAGTCTAGCTTGGATCACATGGGATAAGGCTTCAGGCAATAGGATCCTTAGAGGCAAGAGGTTAAACAGTCATAATAGAGTTCTGATACCATCAGGCAGCCCAAGAAGGGGCCCCAAGCTATGCCACTGAGTCCTGAACTTTCACTAGTATAGATGACTCAGAGGGAAATTCAGCGGCCACATGAACAGATATGGAAGATGGGAGGGAGATAGCAGAAAGTACCAAGAGAGGAAAGGGAAGGAAAAGGGGTGAGGGGGGAAGAGTGAGAAGGGGGAGAGAGTGCAATAGGGGACAACAGGGGAGGAGAAAGGGGATACCTATTGAGCTTATATAACTAGGCAAAAGAGTAATAAAAACTACAAATAAATAAACAAACACCTATATCTTCTTGATTTAATTTTGGTAGGTTATATGTATGTGTCAACTTGACAACTGAAGACTGAGCTCTAGGCATATCTATGAAGAATTGATAGTTAAGGCAAGCCCTAAGCAAGGTTTCAGGGAGCATGTAATTGGTGTGGGAAGAAACATTCCATAGTGGGTGCCCCATTCCTTGGCAGGTGGATAAGACAGAGGAAGTTGTTCAGTAGTTTGATATACTTCAGCATGCTTAAGGCAGACTTGCTGTCCCGCAAATGAGGTTTGCTTCTTTCTCAGCAATCCTTGTGGACATAGTGTGGCCAGTTCCTTCAGGTCTTTGTATTATGAACTCTCTTGCAAGCTGGACCTGGAACTGCAGCTGATTCCATAAGAAAGAAGAAAACTTCCCTGTTCCAAGTCATTTGCTTGTGAACTTATCAGTGACATGAAGCAAATTTTAGCATGTGCTAAGAATGTACCTATTTCTACTATATTTTCCATTTTTCATAATAGAAATTTTCAAATTATTGCCTGAATACCTTGTGAAATTCCTAGGAGGATTCAGTTTTATTATTTTTAATTTTTTCTTTCCCCTCTCTCTCTCTCTCTCTCTCTCTCTCTCTCTCTGTTGTACTTAGCTTAACTAGGTATTTGTCAATATTGTTTAACTCTTAAAAAAACATTATTATTTATCTCTAAAAGAACAATGTTCAATTGAGTCTATGTATTGCCTTTTTAGTCGGTATTTCATTAATTTTTTATTTAATCTTTATTATTTATTCCCACTGACTACATTTGATTTGGCTTGTTCTTGGTTTTCTAGAAACTGGAGACTTAGAAATACCTAAAATGTAGCCCACAGATCTTGGCAAGATGTACCACAATTTTAGCTAATCCAAGGAAGATTCTAATTTCTTCCCTGATTTCTTTGTTGATCCACTGTTCATTCATAAGTATACTGCTAAGTGTTAAATATATATATGCAATGCTGATATCTAGTTTTATTTCCCTGAGCTATGATAAGATACAAACAATTATTCTGAATATCTTATATCTTTTAAGCTTGGTTTGTATCCTATAACATAAAAAATCTTAGAAAAGATTCCATCAGTCTCTGACTAGAATGCTCTTGGGTAGAATAATCTACAGCTATGTGTTAAATCTGTTTGACTTATAATATAATTTAAGCTCTGAATGCTCTTTGCTGACTTTTAGTTTGGAAGATCTGTAGATGGATAAGAATACGGTATTTAAATCTGCTATTATTATTTTGTCTCGAGCTACCAATCTTCCACACTATTTAGTATTTATTTTATGACACTGTAAGCCCTATGATGTGTTGCATAAATATTGGCAATTACTGCATCTACTTGATGAATCACTCCATTAACATGCCATGGCTCTATTTCCTCTGACTAATTTTGGTTTGAAGTCTGTTTAATCAGATGTGAGACTAGTGATGTGAGCTTCTTTGGGGCTTCTATTTGCTAGGTAATTTCATTATCACTACATAACTTTCAGTTTATGGATGTCCTTGCTAGGGAACTGTGTTTCTTAGACTGAAGAAAAACTGGATCTTGTTTGATTTTCTTTTTTTTTTAATCCAGTCAATTATTCCACATCTTTTAAATTTTGAGTTTTTGTCATTTGCTTTATTTGCCTTTAAAGTTATTATTGAAAGGTGTTTAAAATTTTAAGGTCTTGTTTGCTTTCTAGATGGTCAGCTGTGTTATTGCTAGTTCTGCTTTCCAACCCTGTTATATTCTTTCCCAGTTCTCCTTTATTCATTCACTCTTCCAAAAAAAAAAAATGTGATTCTTCCTAAAGAAACTGCAATAATAAGATGTTATTGATAAGATGCAATGATAAGATGATGCAATGATAAGATGCAATGATAAGATGCAATGATAAGATGATGCAATGACAAGATGCAATGATAAGATGTTATTGATGTTTAAAGAAAGAAATTGACATTCCTGCTTACATTGTTTATTAACACCAAATGCTAATGCAATTCAAGACCTTTATGAAGACTGAAAAAATGACTCCTATATTTATACAAAAGTGAAGACATAAGATTTAAATTTCACATTACAAAATGAAAAAGAAAGAGGGGCTAGAGAGATGGTTCAGGGATTAAAACTCTGCTTTGCAAGCAGAAGGACCTCAGTTCAGATTCCACATAAAAAATCCAGATGGACATAGTAATGACTACACTCCAGCCCTGGAAGGTGAAGCTTGGAAGCCCCAGAGCAACAGCAAAAGAGACACAGAGCAATCTAGGATCTGGAAGTCATCCTTGGGCCTCCATAGACACACAGTGACCTCTGATACACACACACACACACACACACACACACACACACACACACACAGAAACTATACGAGATTTAAATCAAATAAACAGTAAGAGATAAGGTCATGACTTTTACATTTAACTGAAGGGAAATTAAGACCTGCTTACTCATATCAGAATTATAAAATTATTGACTTAAAACAAAAGTTTAATATTATACATTTTCATTTATTTGCTTCATTAAATGAAGTATTACAATGCTGTGCATCTGTCAAAGTTTCTTGATTGAAGTTGTTAGAGGTATAAAAAGTCTTAGGTTAACATTGTTAGTAGGACTGTCTTTCTGACACAAAACTAGTATACATTTGTTTACCGTTTTGTAGGTAAATTTTCTGTTGCTAATAGAGGAGGTGTGTGCAAAGTGAAGAAATTTATCGATAAAATCTCGTGTTGAAGGTAGAACTTTTTCTTTTTCATCTGATTATACATTTTTTGAATAAAACATCATGGTTCCAACTTTAAATAAACAAAAAAAAACGAAAGTTTTCTTTCTTGTAATGTCATGACTGAGATGATCTTTCATCTTCTTCTGTGAATAGTATTCCTTTAAGTCCTTCATCTAGTGCTATGTGTGGTCCTGAATTGTCTTCAGTTGTGCTTGTTCTACAATGTTCTTAATGGATCCATCAATGACAAGACATAATTTGGATAGTTAAAGCAGCTTGGTGATAGCTATTTATTTTCAGTGCTATAAATACATCATTCCATATCTTCCCGGATTTTAGGTCTTTTAGTAAGAGATCTGAATTTATTCTGATATGTCTATTTTTGGTATGTGAGTTGGCAATTTCCCTTAAAACTTTTTTTTTCGTTCTGGAAGCACTGAGAATTGAGCCTAGAGTCACCTGCATGTTAGACACCTTACCCCAACACTCACTTCCTACATTATTTCCTTGCTTTGTATTTTTGATATCCCAACTATTACAAGTGATAGTTAAGATTTCTGATCTTGTCTGTTTGAGGATCTAAATGCATCTTGTGACTAGATACCCATTTGTTTCTGTAAACATTTTCTGTAATTTCATTGAACAGATTGTCTGTGTCTAGCACTTTATCTGAATTCCTTCTTCTACCACGTGGATTCTGAAGTTTGGTCTCTTGGACATGCTGCACAGTTCATGGAGTTTGTGTCATGCTCATTAATTGCTTTTTTTGGGGGGATACTTGTCTGAGTGAACTATTGTCTCTCCTTTCTCTTGTTGTCTTATACCTTTCTTTATTGTGCTTTCCATATGTATTAATATGTATATATCCTCCATATTTTATTTCCCTCTAATTCTTTTTGTCTATTTTATTTTACATGGGTCTTCTTAATGAGTAGCTATCACTTATTTTACATGAGGTCTTTTCACTTAATGCGAGTCTTCCTAATGAGTTGTCTTCACCTCTGTTCTCCAGAAGAAAGAACCCACCGACGTAACAGGCCAAATGAAGTCACAGCAGTCTGGTGCTGGCTTCCAGCTGAAGACATTTATGCAAAAGTGTGACAAAGTTCACAGACAGGGACATCAGGACACTGCATAGAGAAATGCAGTTTGTCACTTTTCAAAGCCAAGAGCATCCACTCAGTAGTCATACGAGAAGTGAATGGGGAGAGAGGGAGTCACATATGAACAAGGCAGAAACCTGATGGTTTGGAGGTGGGAGGAAAAGAGGAGACTATGGCATACAGCCGATTCCGAAAAGGAAAAGACAGCTAAACAAAATGCTGAGCAACTAAAGTGCAAAAGTAAGAGCTAAAGTAAAATAATGAAAATATAACTTACCAAGCAACAACTAAAAGCAAATAATGAATGGGAACATATAAAGGATAAATGTAAGATGGTTACCCCAAGAACGCACTGCACTACCGACTAGATGGAAGTCTTTAATGGAGTTCCAGAAATGGCAGGCCAATTGTGGGAAGAGGGAAAGAAGAAAGAGAAAATAAAAAGAGAGTGTTGAAAGAAGGGAATGGAGGGTTTTATGCCCTCAGGGGTGGTGGGTGGGCTGAGGCTCGCAGGGTCTGGAGGTGATTTCTAGGAACTCTGCCCAGCCCAGGAAGAGTGGCGAGGATCAATCTTTGATCTTGACCCTGCACTGAGGGCCAGGCAGGCACTAAGCTTTTACAAGCACCAGCTATTCAAGCAGAAGCTGTGGCCTGAAAGTCGGGGGGACCGAGGAGCAGGATTCCTATCAGAACACAAAGCACTGATACCGATATGGGGACCCTTTGGGATCTGTATATGTACAGGTTCTTGTGTTCAAGAGTTAAAATCAAAACCAGAACAGGCGTAGAAGATTAAGGCAGAGTTTATTAGATAGAGAAAGAACGGAACTCACAGACATCTATGAGGGGCAAGAGAGCCCTGGAGAGCAACTCATGGATTCTAGGCATGAGGGGTGAAAGAAAAGTCAGGTAGGACTCATGGAATCCAGATCTATAATCCCACGAGGGCAAGAGAGCCAAAGATGGCTGCCAGGTCAGGATTATTTGTAGGCCTACATGGGGGGAGGGGCCAGGGTAGAGAGAGAAGGTGAAAGAGGAATGACTTCCTCGTTGGTTAGATCCAGTTCGTGCAAATGGATCAGAGCCTTTGGTCCTTTACAGCTCATTGGTCCATTCACATTGGGGCCTAAGCCAGCTGACCTTGTCCTGACCTCATGATGAAGCTTATCTACAATAAGAACTCATCTCCATATCCTTTTCCTGATCTGAGGGTTGGGGAAAGTTGGCATCCTTATCCCTGGGGAGGATTAAAAGAGAGTATGTTCTTTCAAGGTAATCCCAGCTCCAGAGTCTGATCTTTGAAGACTTTCAGGGACCATCCTAGCTGGCTGCTCTAAGACTGTCTAAATCCTTCAATCAGAATTCCTTCTTAGCCAGAATGATGTGCTTTTTCCCTCCCGTTAACTGCGGTTTATATATCAATCTTGTAAGTAGAACTGGTAGTCTCAGTAATTCAGACGAGCTGTAAGTTTAGTTTCTGAAGAGATGAATTTCTGGGTGGAAGCCTTCTTGCTGCTAGAATTCCTCTGCCTGACAATTACAACGTTGTCTGTAGTGTCTCTGGGATTGTTCTGTCCCTGTGCAGCCTTCTTGTGACCAAGGCTCTGCTGTGGTGTGGAAGGTCCACTGGCCCGTGTTATCTTTGCCACTAAGAGGTCTGTTCTCTTTGCCCAGCAGGAAATTGACATGTGACATGGTCAGCAGCCACTTCCGACACTCTTATAACTCACCAAGGTCCTAGCAAGGGCCATGCATCTCTGTCACTTACAACTGCAGGGTTCCCGTGGAGAATCTTGCGATAGGTTCCTGCATCATACGTCTGGCTGTCTCTCTGAGCACATTTTATCCAGACCCTGTTTGCATCTCAGACAATGCTCTTCATCTTGCTTTCCTTGCGATGCCTGTGCCCCCCCCCAGAGTGAAGAGCACCTCCCTAGAAGGTAGCACTGACTCAACCCAAGGTGACCTGTGTGGTATAACTCACAGACAGACAGCTTCTAATCCTCTATCTTACACGGAAGTCCAAGACAGCCCATGCTGCGTGTTATTCCGATAAACATCCGTTCTGGAATTGTTGCTTACTTTTTCCAAATAAGAATGAGTTTTTTCCAAATCACTAAAGAGACTCTCTTGAAAGCAACTTAAACAATAACAAATGATTGGGGCCTAATCTTTTGTCCTCAACCCCCAGTCTCTGACTGCTCTCATTGCTCTTTCATTAAGAAAATTTCATCTAAGCAAAAAAGCAACCTTAAGACTCTACCACCAACTTATTTGTGGTCTCATCAAGCCGTTGCTGATTTGTGTGGCGTTTAGCTGCTTTGCTAGTCTTCAGGGAATTGATATCAACAGCCTGTTCATTGTCCAAGCTGATGTCTTTAAAAGTCCTTGATGAGGCCCCTGATAGAAAGACATCAGATGATAAGGCAAGCATTGCTCTACCTTCCTTTTGGTGTCTGACATTGTTAATGTGATTAATGAGGTATCAGGGAACCTGAGTCACCTGCCACTGTAAGACTGCTGATATGATAATCAAGGCTCAAAGGTGGAGAATGCAGGAGAACAGAGGTCAACTGCTCACCTACTCATCATGGAGATGCCTGCCTAGGATGAACCTCTTTCTAATGCTAAACTTGCTCTACAAGGATAAAAGCTAAGAAGTGTCCCGTTCCAAACTAGTTAGGATGAATAATCCATGTTTGGCTTTAAAGCTAAACATACATTCTGTAGGGCTAAAGAATTACAGAGTAGAAAACCACAGCTGGATCCTTGCCTTTTAACAAGGGGAGAGAAAGATACAGACACAGGAGTAGAAGCCACAGGTCATCTTAGTGAAAAGAGCAGAGGGAGCTCTGGAAGCCGGTCCCCTGTCTTCTTTGTGAGCAGGTCTGCTGTCTTCCTTTCCAATTCTTATATTCTCCCAATCCCCATGCTTTTTGCCAGATCCTGCTCCATTTTCTTTAAATCTCAGTGTGTGTGTGTGTGTGTGTGTGTGTGTGTGTGTGTGTGTGTGTGTGTGTATAGATCAGAACAACTGTTAGGAATCATGTATTAGTCAAGGTTCTCTAGAGTCACAGAATCAACAGAATGAATGTATATATATACGGGGAATTTATTGAGTTGGCTTATGAGATATGGCCAAGGTAGTCCAATGATAGCTGCCAGTAGCTGCTCAGTCCAGCAGTACAGTAGGTGACGGCTGAAAGCTGGAGGATTCCTAGAGAGTCTTTAGTCACATTGAAGATTTGGAGGATTGGAGACTTAGAGGGTCAAAGAAATGAAGAAACCGGGCGGCAGGAGGAAAGAGCGTTTTCTAGCACAGCTACAGAGAGTCTCTCCTCTTTAAGTCTCCTGTTCTGTGGTTCCTTTTATCTGGTCAGCTACTGGAGGTTCCAATGAGATCTAGGGCTGATCTTTGTATTATCCACATAATGGTCTCAGCTGATCTTGCCAGGTGAGGTCTCAGCTGATCTTAGTTAATGCTAGGTGTGTCAGGTGGACACCCAGGATTAACTATCACAAGTCAGTTATCTCCTTCCACCTGGTGAGCTTCAGGGATTGAACCCAGGGCATTGAAATTTCATGAGAAACACATGTCCCCCAATAAGCCATCTCACCGGCTTGTCCTGCTGTTATCAAAGATCCAGGGAAGAAGATGGGGGAGGAGAAAAGGAGAAGAAGAAAAGAAGGAAAGAGAAAATGTGATTTTCTTTTCTCCTTCTAACACAATAGAAAGAAACAAAAAAAGGTAAATTGGGTTGCCAGTTGTTCAATTCTAGAAGATGAGAACAATGCATATGCTGACATGTTTATATGAATCGCACACCCTCGCATGATACAAAGAAAGGCACTAAAGTCCAGGGCAAGAAACGCACCTAAGAATAGAAAATTGTGATGGTTTGTAACCCATAATGGTACAGGGTTTTCCCCCTGGAGTCTTTATGTGTGTCCGGGTTCTTGTGTTTGAGAGTTGCAGATTGAAACAGAACACATGTAGAGGAGTAAGGCAGGGATTATTAGAGGAGAAAAAGAATTGAACTCATGGACATGAATCCCCATAGAGCAAGAACGCCACCAAGAACTCAAAAACTCCAGGCACAGAATCCATGAGGAAAAAGGAAATGAAAGGAACTCACAGACTCCAGGTATGTGAATCCATGAGGGTTAAAAGAAATGAAAGAAATTCAGAGACTCCAGATATGGAGTCCCGTGAAGGGCAAGGAAGTCCTGAAGAACTCATGGACTGCAGGTATACAATCCATGAGGGGTGAGAAAAAGTCAGATAGGAACTCGGGGACTCCAGACATGGAATCCATGAGGAGCAAGGAGCTGGAAAAGAACTCATAAACTCTGACATAGAGTCTCATGGGGGACAAGGGAGTCAAAGGTGGCTGCCAGGGTCAGGAATATTTATAGTCTTACCCAAACTCAGGAAAAGCAGTTTTTCCTCATTGGTTAAGTTCAGTTTCTGTGAACTTGATTGAAGCTTTTGGTCCTCCACATCTCATTGGTCGGCACATATTGAGGCCCAACCCAGTTGATCTTGAGCTAGCCCTCCAGTTAGGGTTTATCTACCAAGAAGAAATAATTTGCCTAATCTTTCATAAACAGAAGACTGGAGTAAAGTGTCAACTTTATCTCTGCAAAAGATTACAGTCAGTTCCTCAGATTAAAGGTATGTTCCTTCAGGGTAAACCCGGCCCTGGGGAGGGATGACCTTTGAAGACCTTCAGAGACTGTTCCTGCCTAACTGCTCTAAAACCACCTAAATAAGAATACTATCAGTTCTCAGCAGCCAAATAACAAAGAGAAAACATCTATCAAAGAAGAAATGGTTACTTCTTAAAGAGGACCTTGCTCAAACATTTAATTTTTTAACTTAATGTCATTTTTAAAAAATATTTTTTATTTATTTATTTAATGTGTGTGTATGCACACATGTGTGTATGTGTGTGTGAGAGAGAGAAAGAGAGAGAGAGAGACAGAGACAGAGAGAGAATGAAAGAGGACCAAGGGTGACTTCAGGATCATCCTTGGATTGCTTCTACCTCCAGGCTTTGCCCATCAGGGCTGGAAATATAGGCCTCCACCATTTCTGCCTGGCATTTTTACATGGGACCTGGGATCCAAACTCAGGACCTTCTGCTTGGGAAGCAGAGTCTTAACCACTGAGCCATCTATCCAGCCCTTTAATGTCATTTTTGACAGGATCACACAGGCATGTAAATAAACACACAAAGTATTGTTATCACATTAAATGCCCATTATCCTCTCGTGTCCCCTTCCATCCTTGCAGATCCTTTCTTTCTATTAACTAGTCTTTTTTATCTTTTTATTGTCCAAATAAATTTTACCTGAGTAAAGAGTATATATTGATGCAGATGTTCATGTGTGGTTCATAGAATGTATGCTTTAAATTCTTCTGGAGAATAATTTGGAAAAATTTCATGTGTAAATTAACTTTTTTCAAGTGACCTCTCTGCAAGGTTGACATGGAGGTCCATTGTAAAGAGAAGCTAATGTGAGGGAAAGACTGAAGATATCAAGTTTTGTTAGAGCTGTGGACCTGGTGACCAAGGGAACCAGAGTTTGGTCTGAAGGCAGGAGAGTAGTAGAACAGAAGATAGAGCTTGAAGTCAAAGAAGAGAGGAGAGAACAGGGAAGGACAGCACGGAAATCTGCAGAGCCCACAGGACAAAGGGGGTTTCTAACTTTGATAACTTTGAGATGTGGCCGTAGGAGGGAATATAAAAGGAAAAATCTTAAAAAATAATGTAGGAGGGAAATATAAAAGGGAAAAATCTTAAAAAGCAGTTCTTCAACCAGTGAAATTGCTGGCAGACAGTGAAAATGCCCACTTCCCAAACAGTTCTCTGGAATTCCCCTCTAGAATGTCATTTGGCCAGAGGGCCTGCAAGAAGCCTGTGTGCTGATAAACTAAAGTCGTAAAAGACTAACTGCTTTAAATAGCTTCAACTGCTGCCCCAGCACATAGGCATGTGTGCTCTTCACCTACTTGCATGCCCCCTCCTTACCTATAAATACTTTGTGTGACACAGCTTGTGTGTGTGTATGTGTTACACATGCACGCCCTGGACCAGTCTCTCTCTCCCTCTCTTTCTCTCTCTCTCAATAAAGCCTCTCATTTGCTAAATTCTTAACTTTTGGTCTGTGGTGAATCTCTGAACGACCCCAAATCCATAACAGTTCCTAAGGAGTTGTCAGTAAAGTAGGACAGGAGGATTTGTATGGACAGTGAAAAAAATGTCAGGTGAAAGAGTCATCTCTCAAGGACACTAGCATGGGGAGGTTAGGGGCCTAGGGTTATTTCTGGGAATTGTCACATTTAGTCACATTTAGAGGAGACTTTACAAAATGACCGGCCTATGCCTGATACTTACTCTCCTCTAGGAATTTACACTGCATTAAAGAAATAATGATTTTTTTAAAAGAGCTATTAGAATGATTACATATAAACATATGTAGGAAATGAAGAATTAGCAGCTAGCTAATCGTCAAAAATAGAGCATTTAGAACAGCATCAGAAATACCACATTAAAAATTTCTGCAGTGCTTGACCTGCGCAATGACCAACATATCACTGACGCCCCCTAAGTCTAGCATGGATCACAAGCACTAGGATCCTTAGAGGCAAGGGATTAACAGCCATAATAGTGTTCCTATACCAAAGAGGAACACGAGAAAGAGCTTTAGGCAATGCTACTGAGTCCTTACACCTCATCAGAGAGGAGGACCCAGAGGGAAGTTTGACATCCACAGTAAAGGATGCTTCAGGAATGGGCGAGGGAAGGAAGGGAAAAAGGGGGGAGGGAGGGAACAGGGGGATTCAGGGAGGAGTGGAGGGAGGGAGGGGAATGGGTTACCTATCAAGTTTGTGTGAGTGGGAAAAAAATACACTATAAATAAAAAAATTTTTCTGCAGTGCCATACATATCGAGGGCTTCATGTATGTAAGCTGGGAAGACATATACCCAGAATCTAGTTTTATCTTTCACAAAGTATTTTGAAATATGGGTCATTTTTCCTGTTTTCTTTTTGCTAATCTATAAACTCATTTCTCCTGGTGTTCACAAATACTAATGATTATGTTCTTTTCTTCAAAACTTCAAAACTTAAGACATAGATTGTAATAGTCTTTTATTGTCCTTTACTACACAAGCTACTCAAGCAAACTTCACAGGTTATTGGATATTCCATGAAAGGGCTAAAGAGTACAATCTCTCTTACTTATTTTTTCTACACAACCTCCAACTAAAGGTACAACTTATCCATTGCATCAAACAAATACATGAAATATGCATAAACTCTATCCAAGTCAACATATGTAAAATGATTTCATGCAGTTCATTAAATACAAATATTTTGTTCTCTGGTACTTTATCTTTCATTATATTTTGATTTTTAACTATACAGGACCATCATTTCCCTTTTTCTAACATGTATAAATTCTATAGGATCAGTGAGGTTCAGGAGTCTATAAATACATGCAATTCACACCCATCAAATTCAATCATCTTTTTCTCCCATTACCCACACCATTTCTTCCCAATCTCTAATAATCATGATCTACTTTTAGATATTTTTGTTTGTTTTTGTTCACATCCACATATGATAGCACTTGTCCTTCTAGATCTAGTTTAATTTACTTATCTCGATACACCTATTCCCATCTACTTTGCTACAAATGACAATATTCCATTCTTCTACTTGGAGATGTGTGTGTGTGTGTGTGTGTGTGTGTGTGTGTGTGTGTGTTCACATTTTTCTTAATCCACATCAGTTTTGGGCATGTAGGCTGATTTCATGACTTAGCTATTGTAAATGGCGCTACAATAAACATGGACATCCAGGTTTCTCTTGATACACCGACTTCATTTTCTTGTGATATTGTCTTGGTTACTTTTCTTATTATGTGATAAAGCACCCTGATAAGAAGCAATTTAGGGGGGAGGGAGGGAACTGGTAAAAAATTTTAAAATGTATAATTAAATTTTTAATAAAAAAAAAAAGCAATTTAAAGAAGAAAGGGTTTGGTAATTCACAGTTCAAAAATCGCCCAACGTGGTGAGAAAGTTGAGGTGAGCAGAAGCTTGAAGCAGCTTGTCCATGCATCCAAGTCAATAAAAAGCCAATGAATGCTTGTGCTAATCTCACCTCCTTGCATCCAGACCTGGATCACAACCAAGGAAGTGGTACCACCCACAGTGGACAGATCTTCCCACCTCAACCTAAACAAGAGCGTCTCCCAGAGCATGCCCAGAGACCCATCTCCGGGATGATTTCTAGACCTCATCAAAGCTGCAATTGAGATCAAATATCATAAATATATACTCACAAGTGTAAAAGATGTATCATACCACTTCTTAGTTTCATGAGAAACATTCAAACTCTTCTCCATACGGCTGTGTTCACTATACTAATACAAACTGTGCCTTCAATTCCTTTTTCTCTGCATACTCAATTATTACAGCTGGGAAGAAATATCTAACTGTATTTGTAATTTGCACTTCACTGATAGGTATCACATTGAGTGTTTTTCTCATGTATTTATTGACCTTTTTTATTTCTTCCTTTGTGGAGTGCCTATTCAGATCATTTCCTTCAGTTTAACTGGATGACTTGCTTCTCTGGTACTGAATGTGTTTGAATTCTTAGTCTGGGCATTATTTCTCTAACCAGATGAGTAACTGACAAATATTTCTCCTTTCTACAGGTGATCTCTTCACTCTGATGGTTGTTTTGTTTGTTCTGTGAATGCTTTTTGTTTGCTGTCATCTTATTTGTCAATTAGTAACTATGCCAACCTCTTGAAGTGTTTTCTCTACATTTTCTTCTATTACCTTCAGGGTGAAATAATGATTTGTAATTAAAGACCTTAATCTTTTATTAAAATACTAATTCTAAAGATTAAGTTGACTTAAATGTCAAATTGCTACTTTTTGGCTATTTTCTTCAAAGGACAAAAATATTCCAAGATTTTACTCTAGATTAGAAATACATACTTGACATTTATTAGTAAATGCATTTATTTGAAAGGTGTAAAAACTAACCAGTTCCCAGACTGAATCCAAAAATGACACCCAGAAAGTCAGCCAAGCTAACAATATGGTCAGAACATTCACTGAAATTAGGTAAATTTAACATTCGATGTTGACTTCTTCATTTTAATTACTTAGCTCTTAAATATAGTCAACACTTTGATGAGCCTTGATTATGTAGAACTGAGCTAAAAATATTTTTGAATTAATAATCTTCTGCAATGTGACATTTAGGATCATTAACCTTTATACCCCTGTTCCTGTCCATGTGTTCAATGTTCTATGAGAACTTTAGGCTTATTATAACTAAAATGAATATCCAGTTGGCCCTGCCCAGGTGATTTGATCTTTGTATGTTATCTGAAAAATAAAAGGAACATTGAATGCTCACTCTAAAAGCATCTATATCCTCATCAACGGTACAGATTTAAAATTAGTCCAAGTCTGGAAAAAAGTCTATAAAACATAATTTGTCATGATGTTCTAAAATCCCAGAGAGGATTTTTGCCAGAATACATGAAGTAGATTTAGACAGCTTAATAAATTAATGAAACCCACTATAATTCTTTAGAGGGGAAAAAAAGTGAATCTTTCCTGTCTTTATTATGGTTACAAAGAATTCCAAAGCCACACTACATTTATGTGTCTACACAGAGTCTTTCAGTCTAGAGAAATCCACTTAATTTCATCTGATGTTTTTGAGCTCATAGAAAAAAAAATGCTTTCTTCCTCACTTCTGGAATGCTTATTCAATATTAACATATCTTGCTAATGTATGTAAAATGATCTTTGCTTCCTTCAGCAAATATTTGAGAACCTATTATATAATAGTTCTTGACAAACACTGCAAATAAAGGAAATACAGACATGAATTGCTTTATGTCATGTCAAAGGACTCTTCCTAAAGGGATTTTCAGTGTTGTTGGCAGTTCAATAATCATGTGATAGAATGTTGAATGCTATTTCCCATCCTTTCATGAAACTCATGAAGGTGCTTTCCTCCTTTACTTCAGTGTTTACTGACCTCCACACTGTACCTTTGGATCATCCCCTTCATTTACACCAAAGAGACACTGGAACTGAACCAAGGAATATACTCTGGTATTCTTTGCAGAGCTATTTGACTATATTTTTAGCATACTTCTTCTTTTATCCATGAATGTTTTCAAATGACAGGATCAAGAAGAATATTTTATTTAAATATTAAGTACTTGTGCCTTTATAGTTTAAAGCAGAATGTCATCCCCTGAATGGATTTATATGTCACTCTGAAAGTTTACCAGTTTTACATGTGGTGCTAAAACCCGAAAGGCTAAATCAGATTCACATTATCATATTTGGGATTCATAAACAAGAAAAGAAGTAAATAGATACATTTGGAGATTCTGTTCAATTAATGAACACATTAAATAAGAAGAGAGAAATAATGTGGCTTTAGGAAAATATCTTTCTAATCTAAACTCTAATCTATGAATATCCTATGAATTTCTTTTAAATCCTAGTCTGTTCTTTAGTTTTGAAAAATTATCTTCAGTAGGCAATAAACTCATATTTGAAGGATTATATTAGTGAGTATCTGTGGATAGGGGAAGGGCTCATGGGAGTGTAAACAGTAGCTCTTCTTGCTGACTCTTGGCTACAGATGAATGTCAAGGATGAGAAGAAGTGGTCACTACAATCAGTTATGTACCCACTACTGACTTCTCCGACCTCCAATGGATTGTTCTTTATCCATTGTCACCAGATAACCCTGGTTAACTCAATGGCCCACAAAACAAAAAGACATGAATGTGAAGAATAGGGAGACGTGAGCAAGAGAGAGCCAGTTATTAATGCCTCTTATGAGTCACGGGTATAGTATAGGGAGGGTAGATAATATAGGATTCTTCTAACCTACAGAGCTAACGGTTAGAGTTCAGGGTTCACCAGTGACTTCCCTATCTGATCCCCATTTATAAGAGTGAGTTCCCATGGGACATGTCTATCAACTCAAAACAACTGATGTTTAAATGACTTCCAGGAAAGATTTCCATGGACAATTTAACTAAAAAGAACTTTACATTTCACATTAGGATCTTGAGAAGGGAAAAGTTACAACGGAATGTGCTATTGAAACTACAACATAAGGACATAAATCCATGGCCCACAGTTAGTATAAGCATGCTAGAGTTAAGCTGAAGTTAATGCCCAGGTTGTAATCTTTTACATGTAATTTCTTCACATGTAGAATGTAAAATGAAAGTACCGCCTACCTAAAAAGGAGAAATGAAATAAAGCTCTTATTAAAATCTCCAGATCACGTCACCCAGTAGCTTCAGCATGAAATAAATTTGTGTGCTTTTCTAGTTGTTCCCAACATTTTAACTTTCTGCAATTTTCTTTCATGAACTTTAAAAGAGCTATCACTTTTGCTAGCATTTTTAACAAACCACATTAATATTTACTGTCTATAGATATTTTCGATTCTTGTCTTCTGTCATAGTTAAGCACAGGTGTCAACTTGACTATAGAGGGTTTGAGCTCTAGGCACATTTGTAGAGAATTAATGGTTGAGTTAAGCCCAAGCAAACCTGCAAGAGATTGTCTAGCTGATGGGGAAGGCCAACCTATGGTTGGTGGGATTAGGCCCTCAAATAAATCACCGAGAGCTGGTTGAGAGAGTCGGCATCCTTCTGTGCATTTGGCCAGACATGCTGGTCTGACAAGTAAGGATTGTCCTTCTCTTCAGCCATTATGTAGAGATGGTGTGGCCAGTTCCCTCGGTCCTGGTGTTGGTGTGTGCTCTCCCATCAAGCTGGACTGAAAACTGTAACCAAACTATCATAAGGAAATAAACCCCTTGTTCCCTTAAGCCATTTGATGGTCATTTATCAGTAACCATGCAGGCAGACTGCAGCATCATCTTTATGAATGACATAAATGTTTCATTTTTCTTGTCCTGTTTTATTTAGTTAGTTTCTGTCCTCTAAATTCCCAAGGTTTTTTCCTTATTTCTGTAACAGTAGGCATTAGGTCATTTATTTAGGCTCATAATGTAACCTAAGGATTGAGTAGATGGCATCGTGTCTCGTGTTATTATTTAAAAATCAAATGTTTGGGCTGGGGAGATGGCCCATGAGCTAAAACCTTTGCCTCACAAGCAAAAGGACCTAAGTTCATATTCCAGACTGCAGTTAAAAAAAAAAAAAGATTGCGGAGCTGAAAAAGCATCAGTTTCCAGCCCTTGAAGGCAGAGCCTGTAAAACCCTAGAGCAAACCAATAAGGAGATAGAACAATCCAGGATGATTCCCAATGTCACCCTTAGGTTCCCATTGACACACACATTAAAAGACACACGCACCAAAAAAACAAACAAAATATATAAATGCTCATGTTTATTTTCTCTTTGAAGGATATATCTGGAAGTTAATTTTTTTCATCTTTTTCCCATTATTTTCTTTTAGAACTATGAAATTATGGTCTCATACTCTTAATCCATCTACCTTTGAATCTACTCTTATAATAAGACTCTATTTTAACAGCCTTTTATCTCTGGCCAGGAGGTGACATCCAATACCTATTAGGATGGAGCTAAAGGCGGTGTAGGAGCAGCAATACTGAAGAAAAAAAATCAGCAAACCATAATTCAGAACATCAGAGACTCTACATCAACTACCTGGAACCAGGCCAGGGTTCTCTCCCTATCCTAAAGCTCAGGGAAATTTGCAGAAGAGGGGACAGTAAGATTGTAAGAGCCTAAAGATGGGGAGGAGCAACGATATGCAAAATGTTCCACATAAGTTAGGGCCAAAGTAATCATAACAGGACTTTGCATGACCTGTGCAATGACTGACATATCATTGACACCCCAAAGTCTAGCATGGATCACAGGCACTAGGATCCTTAGAGGCACAATATTGTTCCTATACTACAGGGGAACACAAAAAAGAGCTTTAGGCGATGCTACTGAGTCCTTACACCTCATCAGAGAGAAGGACCCAGAGGGAAGTTTTACATGCACACTAAAGGATGCTCCAGGAATGGGAGGGGGGGCACTGGGAGAAAGAGAGGGAGGGAGAGGAGAAAGGAAGGGGAAAGGGTGAAGGGAGCAAGGGGATCCAGGGAAGGAAGGAGGAAGGGAGGGGAATGGGGTACTTATCAACTTTGTATGAATGGAAGAAATAAAGAAAGAAAGAACTATGAAATGAAAATTTTTTTGGTGACATTGGTTTTTCAATTTATTTCTTTGAGAACATCTATACATTTATAGTCATACCTATGAAAATGAGAATTTTGTCATAGCTGCAAGTTGAATATTCAATATCACCAGTGAAAACTACTTTAACAATTCTGGTACAGTCTAACAAATTTTGTAGAAAAATTTCCCCAGACTCTGTAGCCTCAATGTTGAAAACTACAGAAGAAAGTCTAACATCAAAGTTAATATTTCAATATCTGAATGTTCTCCCTGTGTGTGTTAATAGCATATCTAAATAGCTGCCAGCTTCAGACACATCCCATAGTTTTAGAATTTCTGCTTGCATGTAAACTGTATTTCATTCAATTTCAAAACATTTTTTTCAACTTAGGGAAGTTTTCAGGAGGTAAGAATTTTAACAGCTTAAGCATCAAAGCACAATGGTGGATGTGAATATGGCCAGATACCATGGTTATTAATGATATAAAAAGTGAAAGTTAATCCCATGTTTAAAAATAGATAAATTTGGATATACATATGCATATACATTTGCATATATGTAGATAAGTAGATAATATGAGCATGAAGGAGAAATAAAGGCAAGGAAGCTCATTTTTGTGATTTTTAAATAATAAAACGAGACACGATGCCATTTACTCAATCCTCACGTTACAGGAAAAATAAATAAAATAGGGAATATCAGCTTACTTTAGGCTCAGATATTGTTTCTAGAAAAATTTTTTTTCTCCCACATTTTATTTATTTTTTCCTAATCATACAAGCTCAATAGGTACCCCTGACCTCTCCCTCCCTTCTCCCCTCCTCAGTCATCACCCCTCACACTCTCCTCCCCCTTCCTTTCACATGTTTCCTTCCCTCCCCCCTCTTCCTTTGTCTCCTCCCTTCCTCCCTCCCATCCCTTGGAGCATTCTTTTATGTGAATGCCAAACCTCCCTCTGAGTCCTCCACCCTGGTGATAGGTAAGGACTCTACCCTCTACTCCTCCAAAGCATGCATTGATCCTGAATACAGAGTTGTCTAGAATTTTAGTCAGAGTTTGGATCAGGGCAGGATCAACTAGTTGAATCATCTGAGCAAGTGGCTTGTTTCTTTTTTTATGGGACCTGACTGCATAATCTCGGCAGGTGTTTTAGCTCTGGTGTTCTCTACTAATATATGCTGCTTAACACATCTTCTTTAAACATTAAAAATAGGTAAAAGGAGGCCCAAGCACACGCAGGAATAAACAGGTCGAAGGGTGGGAGAGAAAGGGGGAGAATGGTGAAGGGAAAGAAGGGGATGGAGAGAAGGGAAGAGGAAGGAGGCTGGGATAAATACCCAATATGCTTGTAAAAGTAGAAAAATAAAATAAAGAGAGATAGCCCTGTTATTCTAACTAGAAGATAATTTAAATATTAAAACAACATTAAGTTGTTATGAAAAAAATTATGAATAATTTAGACATTTGGGAGAGCAATAACATATTTTAGTGACTCATGGGAAAAAATAGGTAAAGATGGCTTGGAGATGGTTCATTCAGCAAACACTCTGCCAGGTAACCATGAAGACCTGAACTCAGATCTCCAATACCCACAAAGCACACACATAGGTAAGATGGTATGTGTCTCTAAAACCAGCACTGGGGGGTGGGGGGGGATGGGAGGCACAGGTGAACCTCAGGACTAATAGACCAGCCAACCTGGACCAATGGATGAGTCTGTCTCAAAACAGTAAGTCAAAGAGTGATGGAGGGCAACCCCTTATGTCAATCTCTGGCTTGCACATACGTGTGTGTAAATGCACATATATGCTCATATGCACACACAGGCAAACATGCATGTATGCCCTACCTCTGTCCACACACATGTAAATAATTCAAATTACAAACACCGGGACCATAATGAGCTACTAAAAATGACTTTCATCAAATATAGAACACCCTGAAATATTAGTTGATAAGACTACTCTCAAAATAATCCTGTCATTGATAAGAATTGAATTGTCAGATATGAACACTAAAGACACTGAAAGTTCCTTCTGCCCCGGGACAGGACCCCAGCCTGGACCAGAGCGCACTCCTTGCTCCTCAGAGGCGACCTCCAATACCAATCAGGATGGAGCCAAGGGTGGTGCAGGAACAACCAGACCAACCAAATCTCTCCCCATCCTAAAGCTCAGGGAAACTTGCGGAAGAGGGGGTGGCAAGATTGTAAGAGCCTAAAGATGGGGAGGATCAACGATATGCAAGATACTCCACACAAGTTAGGGCCAAAGTAGCCATAATCGGACTTTGCATGACCTGCACAATGACTGACACGTCAACAACCCCCCAAAGTCTAACATGGATCACAGGCACTAAGATCCTTAGAGGCAAGGGACTGACTAACAGTCATAATAGTGTTCTCACACTAAAAGGGAGCCCAAGAAAGTGTTCTGGGCAATGCCACTGAATCCTTATAACTCACTAGAGTGGAGGACTCAGAGGGAAGTTTGGCATTCATACAAAAGGATGGTCCATGGAATGGGAGAGGGGGAAGGGGGAGGCACTGGTTGAAGGAGGGGGTGAAAGGAAGGGGAAAAGGGGGGAGGATGCAAAGGGGTCTGGGGAGGGGTGGAGGGAGGGAGGGGATCTGAGTACCTACTCAACTTGTATAATTGGAGAAAAATAAATAAATGTTTTTAAAAGACATTGAAAGTTATTTTCTGTTGCAGATACAGCGTCCTAGAGATACCAGAAGGAATTAGACTTCTGAGTTGTTTAGAATGTGGTAAGAAACATGTCTGAGGTGTCTCATATGTGATGAAGTAATAGGGATTCCGGAAAGAAAGAATGGAGTCTTTGAGCTCTAGCCTAGGCAGCTGCACCCTGTTAACTGCTTCCCTGGGTTCTTCTTGCTGCAGCTCTGCAGCTCCTCCTGCAGCGCCCACCTGGCAGCTTCTCCATCTCTTCTGAACACCCCAGAAGTCGTGGAAAGCTGCTTTCCTGAGCACAGCAGGCCGAGTCCTGGTTGCTTTACCCACAATGAGTTATGTGTTTTCCTCCCATTTCCCAGCACTTCCCAGAGGTGGTGAAGGCTAGTCACTGACAGCAAGAGTTGTCCTGCTGATTTCAAGTCCCCTGTCTTTCTACCCCCCAATCCTTGTGTTCCGAATCAGCTATGTCTTTGAACTCAAGTTTCCATCCTGACTCAAGTTCATCTTTGGAGAGAGAACCAAAATAGAACTACCAGAAGAGACTGATCTCATCATTGCAGTGAGCCTTCCAATTGAATTTCCAATTTTGTCCTTCATCACTCTCCTCAAAGACAAACTCACTCTCATGGCCCAAAATAGGAAACAGTCTTGTCAGGGATCACAAGAATCATATATATTATACACACACACACACACACACACACACACACATGTGTACATGTGCATGTATGTGTGAGTGTGTAATCAGAGTGTTACTGCTTATAAACAAATAAACAAATATGAACATGAAATTTAACACCCACACTCTGTACAAAACAAAACAAAACAAAAAACCCAGACATTTCTTTCTCATGAACAAAGTTATTATAGAATAGGAAGAAGGAACTAGGTTTAAAAGACTTTGATTTAAAAGCTGAAAACAGATATCCTTTCCCTTTCTAAAAATAAAAAAAATATTTTGAAGGACAAAAAAAATTACCTATAACATCCCAGACTTCTTAACTCCAATCATTTTAAACATCCTCATTTTCCTCCCCTTGTGGTCTCTTTCCAAAGAGATTCTCCTGGTAATCCCAGTTCTCAGGATTCTTTAATTTTTTTTTAACTTTTTAAAAGTTTTTATAGTATACACTCATTGTACATGACGCTATGGAACATGAGGACACTTTCACGCCAGTACACCCTGCACACTAGGGACCCTCATGATCCCTCACTCCCACAAGTGTCTATTCCTTTAGACAGTTTCACTACAATCTTCGTGAAATACATCTGCATTATTTCATGGAGGTATTCAAAACCTAGGAACCCCAAATTAAAGAAAGTGTAATATATTTGTCTCTGAGACTGCCTTAATGCACTTTAGAGGATTATCTTCGTTGCACCCATTTTCTTACAAGTGACATAACCTTGTTCTTTATAATTGGAAAATTCCATTGGATATGTAAATCACATTTTCTTTATCCATTTCTCTGCTGTTGGACATCAAAGTTGATTCCATGAGTAAAGCTATTGTGAATAGTGCTGAAACACTGCTGTCCAAATATCTCTGTGATATGTTGAGTTGGAGGTTCTTGGGTTAATACCCAGAAGATTTCTTAATTTTAAATTCAGGCATATATGATATGGTATAATGATATCTAATCAGAGGAACTGGATGCTTCCAATCTCAATGTACACAAGATTTAGGACTTGGCAGCACAGCTATCTGGTAAGAACAGGAAGTTTGAGGAATTGTTGTCATATATGAAAAATTGACAGAAGAAAGAGGATTGTATAACATAATGTCATCTGTTAAAAATCACATATAGATCACTCAGTGCTAATCTGGAAGGATGAGTTTATAACACCATTCAGGAAGCAGAATCTGAAATGCTACCGGGAGATGCTTCGCCTGCCACATTTCTCTCCTAAACCTGTACACAGTGGATGCTGATGAGATCTTTATTACATCAATCAGACAACCAAACAAGCACTATGTGGTCAGTTCTCTCCTCCCTCCTGAAAACCTCAATGTCCTTTTTGTCTCCAAGAGATGCATGTTTAGAGAATGAAACTATGCATGCTCCTACACAGGAAAAGTGAGAATTTTGTTTCATCTGCATGTCAAGCATTGTGTTGCTGGAATTCACAGACTGACAGTACACATGCAGACTCCCTCATGCACTGAAGGAGCAGTAGTCCAACCAGGCAGCTCAAGTCAGGCTCCACATGAGCAAAATAAACACAAGGTCATTTTCAAAAATGACTTTCTGCTTTTGTTAGTCAACTGATGGTACTCCATGTCTTATGCTGGGGAATGTTGTCTAACTAGTTTCCCAAAGTATGCATCTAAAGGTGTGTATTTCTCATGCTAAAGATCTAGGGGGGAGGGAGAGAATTAAAATAACATAGAACCATAACTGTTTGCATCTCTTCAGCAAAAAGAGTCATCAAAGTAAATATTTACTGTTTGGGTTGTGGAGCATAAGATGTGTGGACAGAAGTGCAAGGTCTATGCAATCTGTTTCCAGAGCATTAGCCATTATATTGCAAAGAGCAGACAGGAGTCTTTCTTGTTTAAAATGTATGCCACATGCTCAGAATCAATCTTGATCAACAGACTGTAGAACAATTTGGTGTTTCAGAGATGAGAAGATTATGGACACACTTCAATTAAAAAGCAGATTCAGAGAAGACAACTTGCATATATTATGCATCTAACAATGCCTCTAAAAATCACTGAGGGGGCAACTGAGACACTTTGCACTCCATCTACTTTGACAAATAATACAATGCAGATGAATTGCTTATTGGGGAAGCTAAAGGCAACTTTCTATTATTTATGTAACAAATTTGCAAAATATATTCCAAAGTTGACATGCAAAAGTAAAATGGACTATGTTGAATTCTAGCTGCACCAATTAAAGAATGTTAGATTATTTGATGCCTCTGACCTACACGTTTTCAGTGGGATATTTATTGTTTGATTATTATATGTCAGAGATTGAGAATGTAAAAGCGATAAAAGAGGATACAATCTCTGCTTTCACACTTTCAAAGGAGAGAGATAACAAAGGGAGTTGCAATAGTCCAGTTCAGCTTATTATAGCATTCAATACATTAGAGAGGAAATAAAGATAAGAATTCCTGGAAAAAGAAGCATTTCAGGTAAATTCAAATATGATGACCTTGGGAAGTTGTCAGTGAGGAAAGCCAGGGAAAGTCTCTGAGACCAGACCAAAGGAGCAAAGAGGTGAGCCCAGCTGGAGGAAATGCAGGGTGTAAGCGAGGTGCAGAAGTCAGGAGGCTCATGGCAAAAGAGAGCAAGGAGCAAGAAGGACCAAGGACTAAAATTCACAGCAAGAACATTGCAGGGTGTAGAAAACCATCGGAAGATCTCCAGATGGAAAAGATATTGTTTTATTTATGTTTGATCATGTTCATAATAATTTCAATTCATTGAATGATGTGAAGATTAAATAAAATACTATAAATTACTTTTATAGAACATAGGAAAGACAGCAAATAAAGAGCTAATTGGTATACTTTCTGTTAATGGCACAGAGACTAGAAAACCATTCATGAACATTGACGTTGTGGCAGGGCATTAGAGGTTGTGCTTCTTTCTGTTGCTCAACTGTCATCCTTTAAGAACTATAGCAACTGGGGCTGGAGAGAAGACACAGGGTTCATAGCACCATGACTGGATTTCAGATCCCAGCACCCTCATAAGGAGCCCGGCATCCCTGCAAATGCCTGCAGCCTCAGCTCCTGGGTCTTGCTGAGAGAAAGTGGGGAGTCCAGGTTGAGAGTTGACATCCTGCACCAGGGGACTACACAGAGCACAATAGTTGACTAATGTCTGGCGCCCTCTGCTGGCCTCTGACTGCAGGAACACACATCTAAACACTTGCAGACTCACACTTGTAATTAATTAATTCATAAATTGCATCTTTGAAAACAACAACAGTGGGAGGAGGGATGGGGAAATAGAAAGACAAAAACGGACTCTGGTGTGGATGTCAAGTGAAGACAGTTTGTGAAACATTTAAATCCCACTTTTTAAGATGGAGGAAAAACAAAAGTCAGGGAAATATCCAAATTTCAGGAGGAAACCTCTTAGTACAGTAAGCACATAAACAATTAGAACTCTTTTCACATCAATTTAATCTGTTGGTTCTTCTAACATAAGAACATAAAGCATTGCAGAGTGCTATTTGGATGGCTTTAAGTGAATAATTAAACTAAGTAAGTAAAAAAACAAAAACAAAAACAAAGTGGTAAATAGATTCCAAAACAGCCACTGAGAAGCCTCCCTGCTGACTGTATAAGATTACTTAAAGCAAACAGAACAAAACAAAAGGTACTATTCTCTTCTTAAACATTCTGGCATAAAAATTAATGTAGAAGCCAGATTAAGGGGCATAAAATAGACCATTCTTAAAACATTATGATGGCAAAGTGCATCATATTTCTCCCTGTAAATGATGACGAGTGTACTGTAGGCACAAATGATATAAAGAATGGAGACGGATTTATGATCTGAACTGCAGGGAACCTTGCAAGATCTCATTCCATCCAGAGCTTAAGGAATGGTATATTGTATCTTTCATTTTTATGTCATTTTATGTATCTCTCTGCTTTAAGAAGCATTTATTGATTACCTATTATGTGCAAGGAGCTGTGGAGAATGGAAAATTGTGTAAGACATGGTCCTTGCCTCTCAAAAAACTCATACTGCCATAAAAGAAGGCATCGAATGGGCATATTTCATTGACTGTAGATGCTATCAAACTGCAGCGAGTGATGTTTATAAAAAGTAAATACAAGCAGTAGTTGCCCATGGAGATTTTAAAGATATACCAAATTGTGTAAATGATTTAAAAAATGGAAAAAAGGCTTCCCTTAAGATAGATAAAGTTAATTTTATTAATATCTGCAACAAATGCAAGCATAAAGATGCTATTTGAAATATAGAAAGAGTAAAGAAGAGCAAAGCAGATATTGGTACTGAGTTGAAGGAACAAGAAAAGCAGAGCTGATGTTAAAATTTTATTTGGGCTTAAAAAAGAGATAGAAGTTTTGTATGGAAATAGTGTGTTAAAAAATGCATTCAAGCCAAGTAGAAATGGTAAGACACTCATTTGAGGTACATGAACCAGCACATATAGAAGCACAGAGTAAACTTACATCCTGGTTTAAGTAGAAACACACCACACACACACACACACACACACACCACACACACACACACACACACACACACGATAGGCAGTTTTAGCTAGTTGAATCTGTAACTGCTATGGAAGGTTGTGGTACCTTGATGAAGTAGATCATTGATGGAGGAAGGCAGGTCACAGGGGGTGGGGTCGTGAGGTCTGGTGGTCTGGCTTCCTCTGGCTGTTCTTCCCCTGATGGTTCAATAACTGACCTGCTCCTGCTTACTGTCCGCTCATGTGCGCTCATACATATAGGTACTCACTGGAACCGAAGTCAAATAAATCCCCCTTTCTCACTTAAGTTGTATGTAGAGTTGTCTCACAGCCAAAGGAAGAGTAACTGTTTGTTGTAACATTTTACTTTGTGTTGTGGGTCTGGGGCCACTGAAAGATTCACCATTGACCAGGAGTTAGAAGTTTTAACACGGGAACGAGTTTATTGGAAAAGAAACTAATATATCAGGGCTCACACAAGGACTGGGTCCGAGGAATGTGAAGCCCTGAACTTCAGTTTTACAGAGTATTTCAAGGCAAAAACCAAGAAGGAATGTGTAAGCCTCCACATGCAGACATGTAAACATGAGCAAGTTGAAGCAAACTGATTATAGAAGCAAGAAAAAGCAGTTAGCCATTAGCATTTTACAATCTTATCTTGTCAGCACTCTCGCTTCTTGCAGACTTCATACACCTTAAGCCTAATGTTAAACTTTGACCAAGGGACATTCCAGGAAATGGGTGAAAAGGGAAATTCCAGTAAACTGGTTGGAGGGGAGTCATCTGTCCTCTCTTGCGGGTGACTGCTTGTCAGCAGCATTCTAGTTAAGGAGTTTCGTATTTCTGCTTTCTATACATATTTAAAATTTCCCTTTCTACATTTCCCTCTTGCACTTTGCACGTGGAGGCTGAGAAAGGGTCTCAGTGAACCCAATCCTAGACCGCTCTAAATGCTTAGGATTAAGAGCACTGGTATGCCAGAGACTATAAAGTGCTAAAAGTCGAGAACACTTGCTCTCCCGAGCATGATTTAAGAAGCTTACAAAACATCTGTGTACAGTTGACTAGCGGGAAACTCACTTGCAGTGTTGGGACAAGGAAGGATCTTCCAAGATGTCGTGGCTAAGAGAGGGCACGTTGCAAGGGAAGCTGAAAGAGGTCTCGAGAAAGATGACTGCATCTCTCCCATAATAGTGTCTGTACTTATTATATTTGGTACCTCAAAATATGACACAGGGAGAACAGGAATTACAAAGATTCTGAAGAAGCCAAAATAGGAAATCTGTAACTTTTTCTAACTTATGTAGTAGCAATGCAAGGTCAGAATCAATCACAGAAAATAATCCTGATGTCACCAACGATAGGAAATCCCTTGGTCTCATCTCAGTATATCGCCTCTTTTTTTCACATAGGGTTTTATTCAGGAATTGAAGAAGAATGAATGTTTTAGGATGAATTGGCTATTGTGAGGTAAAGAATAAAGGCAGAGTGAGACAAAAACAGATGAGATCTGCAAAGCAAAGAGGAGATCTGCAAACACAGTCTCATTGGGGGGGAGGGGAGCTGTGAGTAACTCTGGGTGCCTGTAAAAGAATGGTTTCCATGTCCATCTTCTCGCTATGTAATCAAAAGGTTAATAACCACTGCTGTCCACTGCATAGGATGAGTGATGTGTGAAATTTTGAGCCCCTTCCTTGTGTAGGATTGAGTTTATGCTCTGCTGATTCCACATTTCTACTTCCAAAAAGAAAATGTTTCTGAAAGAGATTAGACATGCAAGCATCATCATCAGCCAAGGAAATTTAATGTCATGCTAATCAACTAATTACCAACCAAAATGGATTAAAGTCCCCAAGTTGCACGTGGGTACTGAGCATGTCTCCATTTCTAGAGAACTCGTTTCTTAATGTATGCTGGATAGAGCAGCTCAAAATGACGATCTACGGGAAATGATATTAGAATCACATTGGGAGCAGGGTAAGTCAAGCATGAATCAGAATGACTGCTGTTGAAGCTAGAGAGAGCAAACAGAATTGGAAATAGTAACTCCAAGAGATGATAAAATCAATAAATCGTTTCATTCCCATGTGAGACTAGATTGCTTCTTCAATTAATTTTTGTCAGCATACAAAGAAGAATAGAACATGAAATCATGTGTATCTGGCATCTTGTAAGGCCATCCATAATAGTATGGATCAGAGGTGTAGACCTTCTAATTGGTGAGTACAATCAGGGCAAAAAGAGAACTAGAGAGATGGCTTAGACACTAAGTCTTTGTCTCACCAAGCAGAAAGACCTGAGGTCAGATACCAGCTCCCATATAAAAACACCTGATGGAAATAGCAGTACACTGTACTTCCAGACCGGGAAGATAGAACCTGGGAAATCCCAGAGCAAAGTCAAAAGGAGGTAGACCAATCCAAGATGATTCCCAAAGTCACCCTTGGGCCTCCACAGGGACACACAGTACCCTCTGACACACATACACACATATTCACATACAAAATAATAATAATAAGGGCAAAAAGGAATGAGAAATCCTGATTAAGAGTAGAAGTTTTCAGTTTTGAAAAGTATCTCCTCTAACAAATATCTTAAAAAATGCTCCACATCCTTAGCCATCAGGGAAATGGAAATCAAAACTTCCTTGAGATACCATCTCACCCCGGTCAGGATGGCAAAAATCCACAATACAAACAACACCAAATACTGGAGAGGATGTGGAGAGAGAGGAACTCTCCTACATTGCTGGTGGGAATGCAGGCTCATACAACCACTCTGGCAAGCCGTCTGGCGATTCTTAAAGAAATTTAAGATTGAAATGCCATATGACCCTGTTATACCACTTTTGGGAATAACCCCCCATACAGCAAAAATTCACCTCGATAGCACAAGCACAACCATGTTCATAGCAGCACTGTTTACAATAGCAAAGTCATGGAATCAGCTCAAATGGCCAACAGTTGACAAGTGGAAAACAAAAATGTGGTACATTTATACAATGGAATACTACTCAGCCATAAAAAATTATGAATTAATGCAATTTGCTGGGAAATGGATGGAATTAGAAACAAGTATATTGAGTGAAGACACAAAAAATTAAGTGACATATGTACTCCCTAATAGGTGGATCCTAGTACCAAACCCACTTAGAGACACTCAAAGACAAATCTCTGTAACACCTACAGTAAATGTAAAGATTATGAACAGGAGGCATGGGAAAGGAGGGCCCCACTAGAAACAAGGAGAGAGGGGACCATGTTACAGCAGAGAAAATAGGCCTCCATCAAGGACTGCAAGTAAGTAATGAGACATCTGGTTAAGTTCACAGACTTTCCATCCTGATCATTTACAACTGATGGGGTATGATCTCACCAGAAGGGGAGGGCATATAGGCTGCCTGAAAGAAAGTAACCATTTCGCAGATAGGTGATTGACCTCTCTCTCACCGCGGTCTTCTAGTTTTATTCCATCTACCTTTAAATATACTCTTATAACAAGACTCTAATTTAACAGGTTTTTATCTCTGGCCAGGAGGTGATATCTAATATCCATCAGGATGGAGCCAAGGGCATTGCAGGAGCAGAAAAACTAAAAAAAAAAAAAAAAAATCAAACCATAATTCAGAACATCAGAGACTCTATATCAACCAACTGGAATCAGGCCTGCCTAATCTCTCCCCATCCTGAAGCTCAGGGAAATTTGCAGAAGAGGGGGTGGTAAGATTGTCAGAGCACAAGGATGGGAGGAGCAATGATATGCAAGATTCTCCACACAAGTTAGGGCCAAAGCAATCATAATAGGACTTTGCATGACCTGTGCTATGTCCAACACATTATTGACCCCACAAAGTCTAGCATGGACTAAAGGCACTAGGATCCTTGGAGGCTAGGGACTGACAGTCACTAGTGTTCCTATACTTAAGGGGAACACAGGAAAGGTTTCTGGGAAATGCTCCTGGGTCCTTGCACCTCATCCGAGAGGAGGACCCAGAGGAGAGTTTGGCATGCTCATTAAAGATGCTCCGGGGATTGGGGGGGGACTGGGGGAAGGCATTGGGGGATGGGGAGGGAGGGGGAAGCAAGGGGTCGGGGGAGGTGGAGGGAGGAAGGGAGGGGACAGGTGTATCTGTTAAGTTTGTATGAGCGGAAATAATAATTAAAAAAAAAGAAAGAAAAGTATCTCCAAGAAATCTATATGAGGCTTAATGTTATTATTATTAAGATCATTATTAAATATGAAGCATATTTTCAATAGAATTAATATTTTAATTTATGGTTTCAATATTATTCTAGCCATAAGGCTTTGTTGTCATTTTATCTGTAAGATTATAAAGTTTATTTTTTTAATTTTTTTATTATAATTATTTTTTCCCACTCATACAAACTTAATAGGTACCCCGGTCCCCTCCCTCCCTCCACCCCTCCCCAGATCCCCTTGCTTCCTCCCCCCATTTCTCCTCCCTTTCTCCCAGTGCCCCCCTCTCCCCCCCAATCCCTGGAGCATCCTTTAGTGTGAATGTCAAACTTCCCTCTGCGTCCTCCACTATAGTGAGGTATAAGCACTCAGGAGTATTGCCTAGAGCCCTTTCTTGTGTTCCCCTTAGTATGGGAGCACTATTATGACTGTTAATCCCTTGCCTATAAGGATCCTAGTGCCTGTGATCCTGGGTAGACTTTGGGGGGTCATTGATATGTCAGTCATTGTGCAGGTCATGCAAAGTCCTGTTACGGTTACTGTGGCCCTAACATGTGTGGAGTATCTTGCATATTGTTGCTCCTCCCCATCTTTAGGCTCTTCTGCAAATTTCCCTGAGCTTTAGGATGCGGAGAGATTTGGCTGGCCTGGTTCCTGGTGATTAATGTAGGGTCTCTGATGTTCTGAATTATGGTTTATTGTTTTTTTTTTCAGTTTTGCTGTTCCTGTAGCACCCTTGGCTCCATCCTGATTGGTATTGGATGTCACCTCATAGCCAGAGATAAAAGGCTGTTAAAATAGTCTTATTATAAGAGTAGATTCAAAGGTAGATGGAATAAGAGTAAGAGACCGTGGAGGGGGGTCAGTCTCCCATTTGCACAATGGTTACCATCTATCTGCCAGACCCCATCCCCTCCCTGACTGGTGAGATCAAACCCCCTGAGTTGCAAGTGACCAGGAAGGAAAGTCTGTGAGCTTAACCAGATGTCTCACTACTTACTTGCAATACTTGATGGTGACCTATGTTCATTGCTGTAGCATGATCCCCTCTCTCCTTGTTTCGGGGGGGGGCCTCCTTCCCCTTCCCTCCTGTTTAAAATAAGATTACAAAGTTTATAATGGTATTTTAGTTGGTATTTGTAACTACTATATGTTTAATGATTCCCTAAAAGCATTAAACCTAAAAACTAAAACACACAAGGTTCTTCATTTTATCTTGTGTTAAAATTAGAATATACCTTATAAATCATTGCATTAGTAATAGGAAGCAAATCTGACACACTTCATGTTTATTCTAGTGAGCTAAATACAGATGTTTCCAAGGAAATGTACATATTTTTAATTCACTAGGAAAATACACTGGAAAAAAATATTCTCAGGATTGGCGAGATAGCTCAGCTGATGGGCACCTACTAACCTGACAATCTGAGTTCAATCCCTGGGAAATGATAACAGGATGGAAAGAAAGAAGTGACTTCCCTCAGCTGTCCTTTGACCTCTACCCATGTGCCATGGCATGAATGCATGTTCATTCTCTCTCTCTCTCAAGCTCAAAAAATTTTTCAAGCAATTATCTGCAAAGAGTTTCTGCTAAAAAGTCTAATTGTTCAGCATCTGTGGGTCACATGTTTGCAGGAATTCCTCAGTTTTCTCATTATACATGGAAACAGCCAAAGACAATATTTCAACAAACAATATGTGAATAGTTTAATAAAAATAGTATGTCTGAAAATAAGCTACTGCACAGCTATTACAAAGGCTCAAATCTTAAACACCTGCAATACCTAATGCTGGCAGGAATACAGATCAGTGGAAACTGTCATTTTCTGCTGATGGAAATGTAGATGATGCAAGAAATTCTGAAGATATGTTACCAATGTCTTACAAAGCTAAATATAGTCTTGTCTCATGATCTAGCTATGGTGTTCCAAGATATTTACCTAAGTGAATTGCAGATTTATTTCTATGAACACAAGCATAGATCTTCACAGCATTTCTATTCTTAATTGCCCAAAATTGAAAGTAACAAAGATGAACAAGATATGGTTGATCTACACAATAAAGTGATATTTGGCAGCTGAAAGAAACATGCTATAAAGTCAAAACAAGACATAGATAAGCCTTTTATGTATGTTGTGGAGTGAAAGCAACCAATCTAACGTAAAAAAGCTGGATACTATAAAATTCCAACTATATGTCATTCTGTAAAACGGAAAAGTTTCAAGATAATAACAGATCACTATTGCCTTGGGAATGGGGTAGAGAGAGGAAAGAGGACCAGGTGGAGCATAAGGGAATTTGGGACAACAAACAGTATTCACATGACACTGTCATAGTGTGCAAATGATATAACAGATCCGCTGACACCTATGAAAAGTGCCTCAGAAAAAATGAACACTGTATATTTTAGCTAATAAGGTCATTCATTTTAACAAAGGTTCAAGGCCAATACAAGATAAACTGACAGATAAATTGTGGGAAGGATAAAAGACAGTACAGGGAATTCTGCACATTTCTGAAAAATTTATCAGTAAGCCAAAAATTGCTCTAGGAAAAAAAAAAAAGTAGAAAGTAAATATACCCATTATGGCCAGTGGGCTACAGTTAGTTGATTCACAAAGTCCTAAAGATTGAAATCCTTAACAGAACATTTGGAGTTCCCAAAGCTTGCTTTGTGAATTTCACTGAATTGAAGAAAATCTATCCTCCCACACGTGGCTTTCAGAATTTTGTTTAGAAAATTATTATAGCCCTCTTGAAGATTATCATGCATATTTTCTCCACTGCAGACTTACCTATGACGCCCTCTCGTTTCCATAAATGTCAGCAGTGAAATTTATCACTTTTGCTGCATCCTTGAAGGGGCCTCTTCACTGCCAGAGAGTCTCCGAGCCAACAACCTATGAACACTTGACTGCAAGCAACGGTCTCAGGTTATATGTCACCTACCCTGCTTGAAAATTCCCCATGTGGTTTGATTTATATGGCTTTCCTAATCGTCTTTCTATTGTAGCTTTGTTTTCTAAAGTTTTCAGCTGCTACCTTACTACCATTGGCATAAAAAGTAAGTATACCATTTTTTAGAAAGTTCCCTAAGTCCAGTATAATGATGGTATTTGTCAAGTGAATACCTCACAGGCAGACAGACCTCTGAGTCCACCTTAGAAAGAGTCTCTACATAAACGTGGCTTCTGGCAATGCCTATCTGGGATTGCCTTGAGTGGGTTCACACCATTTGCTGGGCTTGGGACCCAGGGCTATAGAAAGCAAGCATACATGCATTGATTCGTTGCTCCCTGTTCTTGCTCTGCATATAATATCACCATCTGCCTCAAGCTCCTTCCCTTGTACCTTCTCCATATTGATGGACTGTAACCTGGAATTGGGAGTCAATTAAACCCTTTCCTTAAGTTTCTTGGGTCAGGAATGTATTTGTATCAATGTGTGATGAAAGTAAATCACTAAGTCTTCTCAATCTTGATAGCTACTGACAGTAAGATTGCTTATTTTAAGATACTAATAGGGCGCATTTTACTTAATATAATACACATCTATTTGGTAACAGTACCACAAATCATCTGCTTCGTACTTGGTGCAGCTGTAAAATCATATACTCGATGCCATTTTTTTCTGTATGTTGAAATTCTGTTTCAAAGCTTCAATAAAAATTCAACTAAAATCATGGATATGGCCATGATTAATTTATTTTTATAAGTCTAAACATATGATGTCTATAAATGAGTAATTGTGCTTTGTAAAACTGGCTTTGTACCCCAAGGTTGTGGTGGTATCTCTCAGATGTCAAAAGTCCAATTATGATTGCTTCAGCCCTAACTTGTATAGAGTATCTTCTTTTCTGGGAATTGTCACACACTCAGTTGTTCTCTTTTCATGTCATTTCAACAGAATATCATCATTCAGAAAGGTAAAGTAGGTGATGTTCAACCAGTCAGCTTACAGATCTGTTTGTGTGGCTGCTGAAGGTAGGATGGCTGAGTCGAAATACAAGACTTAACTTCTCAATAACTGAATGTGAAGGCTAACTTCCATTCACAAAGGACTCACAATGTTTATCCTGTCCATTTGTGAACGTAGGCCAACAGCCATTTGAAAAGACATGTTATCACAGTTCCGTGGGGATGAAGCTGAGTGGCAGACACTTTGCTTAAAGGGCAACACCTGGGTTTGACCTGGAAAGCATGATGAGGGAGCAGGGAGAAAGAGGTGAATGTTAAAAAAGAAAGGTAATATAAAAACAGAGAGGAAAACAGAAAATTCTCTTTTAAGTAAAAGTAGCATCTGAATGATGAGTTTTCCCAGCAGTCATTTCTTTAAAGGAGATTCAGAGACAGTCTCTCCCAGCCACTATTTGCCACACAGTTTTATCATAAAAACAATACATAAACAAAGCAAGATGAAATGGACAAAAAGCTCCCCAAAGTCATGTAACTGCAGTCTGTCCCAGAATGTTTCTGTCTTTAATTTCTACATGTGGGAGGAAGGCAAGGAGAAATGCAGCTTACGAGGAGAATCTTGGCTTGTTCCTTTGCTAATTTAATGTTCAGCACCCGCCCCACCTGCTGCTGGGCATGAGTCTGTGTAATTTGACACTGATCAGGAAATGCTGATGGAAACCTAATGAAGGGTTGACTTCAAATTGAAATTCTTTGCTGGTGAACTAGGGACACGGGAGCTTATTAAAGTCAGTCAATAACCAACCAAGTTGGTTTTTTTATTGTTGTTGTTTTTTTGTTATTTATTTATTTATTTTTTTTTTTTTGCTTTTGGGTTGTTTTAACAGATGGCTGCTATATGTCTTTCATAAGCTCACAAAGAGCGCTCATTTGCATTTTCTTTACTTGTTAGAAATAATTGCGGTGGTTCTTCGCTTTGTATTCCCTGTGCATTTAAGTCTCCAGGTTGAAATTTCAGTCTGGACTTTTTCAACTTTACAGGGGCAAGTGTAGAATAAGTTAGTGATTGCTAAGTGCAATTTTCAGCATATGCCTCGGAAACACGAGTTGCCTCACGAAAACTCCCCCACTCACTTCTTCCACTGCAAAATAGGAGACTTTGTATTTGCCGGAGTAAGCATCTACTTATGTAAGACATTTTTTCAAAAATTAGAAAAATTTAAGGCAAAGGTGTGACTTTTTATAAACTAGCAACAATGACTTTTATTTATTTGGGGTTTTTTTCATATGTAGAGGGGTGTGCGTGTGCGTGTGTGTGTGTGCGTGCGTGCGTGCGTGCGTGCGTGCGTGCGTGTGTGTGTGTGTGTGTGTGTGTCTAGAAAAGAACATTTTGTGCCTGTGGAGACCCAAGGATGACATTAGGAGCCATCCTGGATTGTTCTACCTTCTTTTTGCTTTGCTCTGGAGTTTCCCAGGCTCTGTCCTCCAAAGCCAGAAATGCAGCAGCCATTTCCATCCACCATTTTTATGTGGGATCTGGGCTCCCTGCAAGTTCAAATCCTTTTGCTTGCAAGGCAAATGCATTATCACCTAAACCATTTCTCCAACCCCTGGTTTCTTTTATTGCTACAAATAGATAACCAATCACAAGAGTCACACTTCTGAGGTTCACATAGGGCAAGCTTTCCTAACATCTGCATGTAATCTAGATGCTGTATTAAATCTAAGGATCATTAATGAGTGAGTTTAATGTGGTATCTTATTACACCCAGGTGGAATTTATGTCCATTACTGATACTTTACTCTTCTTTTGTCTAGCATAATATACTTCTAGACTTGCTCCAAGTAATTTTTTTCTCTTTCTGATGGGGCTTTCCTTTAAGGAAAGCACTCTCTGTATGAAAGAATAAAACTTTATATTTGACAAGAAACATAAAGGATTGCATGATAAAAGTGTGATTAATTAATTATAATATTCAAAGAATTTCTCAACAAAATAATTCAGCAGCAGCTCCAAGAGTGCAGTCATCATTACCATTTGAAGAAATAAGCAAACTTGATCAGATCAAAGCTTGTTTCCTAGTTCTGCAGCCGATCACTAACACCACAACCAAAGTTGTGTGATATGCTCGAGACAATTCAGCATGATCTTTAAAGGGAAAACCAGACTCATGTGATTAACTACTTACACCAAGGAGTCCAGGTATCTGTGGGCTCTCGCCATACCAGGTGGACCTCTCTTACCCTGGCCTGGGCTTGGCCATCTGACTCACCTACTCCCTGAAGTGTCAGTCAGTATGTTCCAGTCAGAAGCTTGACAACACATTCTCTTTCTCCCGTGAAAGTGAGCTGACTTCCTCCACCCTTACCACCATGGGAGGTGGGCTAGACCATGCTGATGGATTATACAAGGCTTGGGATAAAACTAAATCGTCTGAGCTAAATCCATCCTCATCTAGATTGTAAACTACCAACTCACAACAGATAAAAGACACAGCCCAGCTCAGATTACTACAACCTGTCTTTGGTATAAATGCTGAATCCACCCCTAGGCTTTCAAATAAACAATGCAATTGTTGTGCGACCGAATTATGCTGATATGTAATTGTCATGCTTGGTTTCTTTCTGAAAATCTTTGCAAAATCTTATCACCCCACCTATCTGACTGACTATGCTGAGTAATTAAGCATAGTCATGTTTCTCTTTCTTCCCCCTTCAATTTTTTAAATAAAGTGATTATTCATGGTGTTAAAATTCCTTTGTAATTGCTACTAATTTAAGTGTGATATGCTCACTAACCAAAATTGCTTCTTCAAATTCTAGGCCTATATTTTGCAGCTAAAGTATACCGTTCACCAAAGGATAGTCACAAGACTTGAAAAGAAACATCAAAAAAGCAAGAGGCTTAATTTGAGAATTAAAACATCTTTAAGAACTTTGAGTAAAAGAAGAGCAAAGAAGCACAACCTTACTCCAACATACCACGAAAGGATTCACCTACAGGATTTCTAGATTTCCTCCTATTTTTCTCTTTGGGTTTTCAGGAATGGATGACAACTGGAATTGGTCAGTCTAGTGCTTTGGCTTGTTGAAGTCAGAGATCTTTCCAAAGGGACTCTCCCCTTCTTGATGGTTTTGCCATTTTGTTCCCAAGAACAGCATGATGTGCGCATCAACATTAGTATGCTCAGTAGATGGAGAAGTTCAGTCCATGTTTTAAAAAAATATGCTTTTTATATATTTTCATGGAGGTATTGTTTATATGTAGAGTGTGTGTGTGTGTGTGTGTGTGTGTGTTTGTAATCTGAGACACTGGGGGAGATGAAGTAATTTGTTTTCTTAATGCTTCTAAATCTTGTTTCTCTTTGGCCATTATCATATTGCAAAGGCATATTATGGGTATTTGTTGAGGGCAATCTTAGACTATGCCCTTTATAAGCACTTTTTTCCTGTATTTGGTTGAGAGTAGAAAATACTGTCAATCAGAAAGCATAAATTATTTATTACTCAAATTCATGAATCCTACAGAAGTATGTGTGAAAACTTAAGTTCAAAATGCCTAAGCTCTAAATAGAGCACCATTATATCCTGGGAGTTATAGAAGGTAGAACCTTTGGAGAGAATGTTGAATGTAAAGCAGAAGTTAGATTGCCTCTTATTTCCTTGCTATGGATAATGCTTACTACACTCCTCTCTATGCTTTCCAGTCACATGACTTAAGCCTATATTAAATATATCATGGCAAGACCAAAACAATTAGCTGACATTCAAGAAACTTTTCCTCCCTCCTTCTCCTAGACTGTTCACCACAGCAGCGATTAAAAGAGTGAAGCACTCAATTTTCTAGCCTTCTTCATAGCAAGAGATGGCCACAGGACACTGTTCTAGCAACAATATACACATAGAAACATATTCAAAGATTCGAGGAAAAGTTTTGGTCTTCTGAAGAAAAGGCAAATAATGGCCAGTATAGCTTTTCCTCCTTTTTTGTTGCTCAAATGGGTCCATTGGCCAGAGTGATGGCATTCATTTTTTGTCCTGTACTAAATGGAAATAGAATTCAGAGAGGCCTGCCGAATATTACTGACCACTTAGTCAATTCTAGTAGCTACCCGCCTCCAGCTGTCAGACCAGAGGAGAGAAGTAAGTTCTTAATCATTGTTGTCACTGTTGGTCAAGTGCTTCCCTGCTTCGTTTTGAAGACGTACCTGATAGAAATTTGAAGTCCCATGTGGATAATCAAGTCCTGTACTACCTCTCGACTTGAACTGATATGAGACTGCCTCAATCACACTACAGCTCCCCAACATAAATCTTATCTTGGGCTCCAAGGCTGCTTGGAAAAGGAAATGTATTGATCACTGGTCTTACAGTAGTCCACTTTCTGGACACTGTAAACTATACGCTCATACAGTACAGTATCAGGAGATTCAGAATTTATACATGCAAAATTTATATTCAACAGTTTGTTTATCAGTTGGCCATGAGGTAGAAGTAAAACAGTAGAGATCAAGACAAATACCAGAGTATAAAATTTCAGACTGTCAGAAAATAGCTTTCCCAGAAGCAGGGCACCTATTAATCTTTTTATTTCTAAAGGCTCTATAATATTCAAGCTGCTGTTAATTTACAGAGCTTTACAGTACAGTGATTTACTGTGTAACTGACTTTTGAAGACAGCTCAAGTAGAAGGGCCTTTCCAGATTCTGACGCCACAGAAAGACAGCAGACTTTGAAGGCAGATGACTATTTCCCAGCTTAAGAACCTGGTATGATTTATCGGCACATTGGTCTTTCGTAGCTCTCATGGTATGTCACAGGGAAGTTGAAGGGAAATACTTGGATATAGACCAGGATATGTATTAGATGTTCAGTAAACTTTGGGTGATTTATCTTTTTGATATAGTACCTTATTTTTAAAATATATATATTCATTCTGTGAATTTCTTGACTCTAGAGAACCCTTACTAATACAACGCCTTTAGATAAAAAACTATGAAGAGAATACTGGAGTATGTAGGGCGCCGCCCTGCATGCCGCCATTCTAAGATGGCGCCGGTTCTCCTTCTCCTCTCAGCAAAACAAGCCAATGCGCAAGCGCCAGGCCCATTTCCCGCTCTAGCCCTGATCGCAAGACCATCACGCCACCTCGGGTGACACGCCCACTACCAATCAGGTGCTGCCACGTCCAAGACGGGACAGAATCCCTATATAAGGGTGGCGGTTTAGGCAGTTGGGGTCTCCGTGCTGAAAGCTAGTGCTCTCCCTCTCAAGATGCATTAAAGCTTGCTACAGAAGGATCCTGATCGTGTTGCGTCGTTCTTGCTGGCGAGACGAGCAGCGCGAAACAACTGGTGCCGAAACCCGGGAACCACATCGTCCGCACCGTCGGAGACCCCCTGGTAACAGGGAGGGTTCAGAACTGTAGCGTAGACTACGCCTCGGAAAGGTATGTTCACTCTTTCACCTTCCCAATTCAAAATGATCGAGCTTCCTGAAATTCTTGCAATAGTAATCCTGATATCCTTCACTCTCTTTGTTTTCTGTTTTCATTATTGTTGTGATCTTATTTGGAAAATGATAAAAAACTGTCTTGAAGACGAAAACTGCGAAAAAGCCCGATCGGCAGGACAGCTCACTTTAGAAACAGTGCAAGAGGGCATGTCAGAATCTGAGCGTAGTGAGAGGATGGGTGCGCGCAAAAAAGAACCCCAAACCGTCATAAGTGAAAAAGGACCTCCCAGACAACCTAATAAGGATAGGGAGAGAAGAAAAGTGAGTAAAAACAAACTTACCAAAGAGTCTGACAAAGATAAAGAAAGAGAACTAGATAATGCATCTAATCCCCCAAACAAAAAACCAGGTTCATGGTGGGAGCCCATATATGACCCCACTTCAAGACCTAGGTTATATCCAACCCAAGAGCTTGCCGCTCTCAGTTTTACCTCCTCTGATGATGAAGATTCGAGGATAAACACAGAGGATGAGGCCGAGCTTGAAGAAGCGGCTGCCGCATATGACCCAGAAGAATGGCGCCCTCTTCATAGACAGCCTATGAAGGAAAGACCTCTAATGGTTGTCCCTTCTGCTCCGCCTCCTTTTGCACCCTCTGCTTCACGATTACCCAAACAGACTCGCCATAAACTCAGCCTTGCCTTTCCAATTTACGAGGGAGAGACGGGGAGAGTTCATGCTCCTGTTGATTTTAATCAGATTAAAGAACTGGCTGAGTCCGTTAGAAAATATGGGCCTAATGCAAATTTCACTATAATACAGCTAGATCGCCTAGCCTTACATGCACTAACGCCCACTGATTGGCAAACCATCGCTAAGGCTGCATTACCTACTATGGGTCAATACATGGAATGGAAGGCCTTATGGCATGAAGCAGCACAAAACCAGGCTAGGATTAATGCCTCTTCGCTAACCCCTGAACAAAGAGAATGGACCTTTGAGCTATTAACCGGTCAAGGCCCGTTTACTACTGATCAGGCTAATTTTCACTGGGGTGCTTATGCTCAAGTTTCCAGTACAGCTATTAGGGCCTGGAAGGCTCTTAACAAAAAGGGAGAAACAGGAAATCAGCTTACAAAAATTATACAGGGGCCCCAAGAACCTTTTTCTGAATATGTGGCTAGGATAATGGATGTGGCTGGAAAGATCTTTGGTGATCCAGATACTATAGCTCCTTTTATAGAACAAATAATCTTTGAACAAGCCTCACAGGAATGCCGCAATGCTATAGCTCCCAGAAAAAACAAAGGTTTACAAGATTGGCTTAGAGTATGTAGAGAAATAGGGGGCCCGCTGAGTAACTCTGGACTCGCGGCGGCTATTCTCCGAGCACAGCAGCACCCCCTCATGAAAAACAATGGTCGCTCCTGCTACAATTGTAAAAAACCTGGCCACTTTGCAAAAGATTGTCCCGAGGCTAAAAGAGAACAAAAACCCCTTACTCTGTGTACCAGGTGTCAAAAAGGATATCACCCTGTTAAACAGTGCAGGTCAATAAGAGACCTGAAGGGCAATCTTTTGCCTCCTCAAGAGGTCTCCTCTGAGCCAGAACAAAAAAACGGGTCAATGGGCCCCCGGCCCCGGGGCCCCAAGAAATACGGGACCCATTTTGTCAAAACCGAGAACCCAGAAATTCCTCAGAACCAGCCACAAGATTGGACTTGCACTCCGCCGCCACAATCTTATTAATGCCTCAATTGGGTGTTCAAGCCGTCCCTCTTCAGCCTCTACAACCTCCCCTACCCAAACAAACTATAGGTCTAATAATTGGAAGAGGCTCTCTAACCGCTCAGGGGTTGATAGTTCACCCTGGTCTGATAGACAACCATCATACCTCAGATATTCGACTCTTATGCTCCAGCCCCCAGGGTATCTTCTCTATTCAAAAAGGAGATCGAATCGCTCAAGTCCTTATTCTTCCGGCCCCAGAAAAAACGACCTCCTCACAACCGATGCCCATGGGATCTTCCGGACCTGACATGGCTTATTTGACCTTAACCTTAAATACACGTCCAAAACTTGTTCTCACTATAAACAATAAAGATTTTGAGGGTATCCTTGATACTGGAGCAGACAAGAGTATCATCTCCACTTATTGGTGGCCACAACACTGGCCCATAAGTAAATCCTCCCATTCCCTTCGAGGCTTAGGTTATCAAGATAGCCCTAACATGAGTACTAATAGACTTAAATGGAAAACAAATGAAGGTAAAACGGGATGGTTCACTCCATATGTTTTGCCCTTGCCTGTTAACCTCTGGGGAAGAGATATCATGTCTCAATTGGGTTTAACCCTCACTAGCGAGTTCCCCACTCATGTTAGAGACATGATGGAAAAAATGGGTTACAATGAGGGTCAGGGGCTGGGACGTTATAATCAAGGTGACTCGTGTCCTCTTTCACCCAAGATAAAATTAGATCGGGCCGGTTTAGGTTTTTTCTAAGTGCCACTGAGGTAATCCAGCCCATACCTTGGATAACGGAGGTTCCTGTATGGGTTCCTCAGTGGCCTCTAACCTCCGAAAAACTCCAGGCTATGATAGACATTGTCTCTGAACAACTTTCATTAGATCACATTGAGCCCTCCACCTCACCATGGAATACTCCAGTTTTTGTTATAAAAAAGAAATCAGGAAAATGGCGTCTGTTACATGATTTAAGAGCCATTAATCAGCAGATGTCGCTATTAGGCCCTGTTCAGAGAGGACTGCCAATGCTCTCTGCTCTCCCAAAAGGATGGACTACGCTCATCATTGATATCAAAGATTGTTTCTTTTCCATCCCCCTACATCCTCAGGACAGACAGCGTTTTAACAAGTAGATATACTGTGGCAATTAGCACAGTTGGGATGTGAAAGAAAAATGTCTGGGTTATGCATCACCTCTGTACAATACAAAGAATTCACAGCTGCTGCTAATTTGTCCAAGTCCCTTTCTCAGTTTATGTTACAGAACTGGACCCATGAATTTGAACAGACGCTACGAGAACTCAGAGTCGCCATTAAGCCACAGATATTAAGACGTCGGGATTCGCCTCCTGGATTTCCTCAGCTTTTTCCTACTTCAAGGAATGGGTGGGGGTGGGACTATTTGGAATTCTGTTCTGTCTCGGTCTGACAATATTGTCTTGGCTCTTCTGTAAATTTTCTAACAGGGCCAGACGAGAAAAAATCATGGTCACTCAGGCACTTATGGCCTTAGAGCATGGGGCCTCTGCTGAGATCTGGCTTGCAGCATTAAAGCAAGAATAAAGGTTGATCGCCGGCCAAACAGCTCATGCACCCTCAGCACCTTTGTTGCATTGCACGAGGACGAGTGTCTGGCATAGGCAGCCCACACAGGTTGACGAGCAAAGCATCGCACAGAGTTTACTCTGGAAAACACGCCATCTTGCAAAAGGGTTACCTGCCCCAGAATCCCTTCCTCACAAAATTGGCAGGACGAATTTTTCATGAGGATTTGGCCTCTGTTTTCGCCTGAGTTGGGTGGTCACCTCATCGCTATCATATTTGATAAGAAAGGGGGAGATGTAGGGCGCCGCCCTGCATGCCGCCATTCTAAGATGGCGCCGGTTCTCCTCCTCTCAGCAAAACAAGCCAATGCGCAAGCGCCAGGCCCATTTCCCGCTCTAGCCCTGATCGCAAGACCATCACGCCACCTCGGGTGACACGCCCACTACCAATCAGGTGCTGCCACGTCCAAGACGGGACAGAATCCCTATATAAGGGTGGCGGTTTAGGCAGTTGGGGTCTCCGTGCTGAAAGCTAGTGCTCTCCCTCTCAAGATGCATTAAAGCTTGCTACAGAAGGATCCTGATCGTGTTGCGTCGTTCTTGCTGGCGAGACGAGCAGCGCAGAACAGGAGTATACTCAACCAGTCTTGTACTTATTCCATATGACTCTGGTCTCAAAATAAAACCTCCTTTTTCCAAGTCAGAATCTCCAAAGATGGAGTAAGGAGATCGTGGTGAGAACAGTGAATGCATTATTGGTCCTGGCCAGGCAAAGCAAATACCATGTGTTTCAGCTGTCTACCACAGCCAGTTTAAGGGACAAAGGACTATTTATTTAGCTGAGAATACTAGAGGGGATCTAGTCTGTTATGGCAGCAGACATGACTGAAGACAGAAGAGTAGCGGGTTTAGGTGATCTTAGCCCTCAGGAGACAGAGAGAGCAAGGGAAAGCAGGCACAGGCTGCCAAGCCTCCAGACCCTAGTAAGAGCCTTTCTCCTCATAACTCTACCTCTTAAAGGTGCCACAACCTTTCCAAACAGTAACATCAAGTAAGGATGCAAATACACGAGCTTGTATGGGACAACTGACACTCAAACTTTGACACTGGGTAAGCGCCAAATTCAAAAAGATTTGAGAAAATAGCACAGATCCACAGGCACTTGTTTGCTCCAGCTGCCTAAAGCCTAAAGAAGCAACCTTTAGCCTTCCCTTTATTTGATTTGCAAATGAGTGATAGGCCAAGAATCCTATGATCACTTTGGCAGCCTCAACTGCAAAATTTTAGCTATAAATGAAATCCTTAGTGTTCACGCTCCTTCTGGATAGTTTGTCTTATCAGTGTTGGATTCTTCTCTAATAAACAAAGATCATGGGTTAGAGATGCAGCTCCCATCATGAGCTCTACATCACCCTCCAATCTCTGGACCTGGCATAAGATTGAGTTGGTTGTAAAGACTGTGGGCAAAACAGCTCTGTATCATTATTACTTACTGATATTAGATCCCAAAAGGCTCCCTTCCTTTGTATCCCTGATAAAGAATTCTTTATGCAAATGGCAATGCTGAAAGAATGAAAGAAACCAGACAAGGTTTTATGACTGAAACTGCGCTAACATTGTGAACATAGTCAGAGAAAACAAGCTCATTTGCTCCTTGGTACCTGGATGAATTGTTACATATCTGCTCTACCAAAGAGCTCAGATGGGAAGTCTAGAAGAAAGGCTAATGTTCTAATGAGGCTAGAGCCTCATTCCAAAACAGAATAGTGACAACTATTCTTTAATAGGCTGGATGGGTATGCGAATGAGTGAACAGGAAGATAAGATAATTAGAAAGTTAGATTCAGATAGGATGAAGTTTTAACATACTATTAAACTCTTACAAAGAATTAAAGCCAAGCATAGCAGTACATGCTGTAATCGCAGCTCTTGGGAGTCAGAGATCAGAAGAGAGAGAATTTGATGCCAGCCTATTTTACATAGCAAATCCCACATCCAAAAGAAAAATTTGTTCTATAAAAGGATGTTATTTTTAACTTCCTATAAATGATAAAAATAGATTTTATGCACCAAAAAAAAGTGTGTACATTGACTTTTTCTCAGAAACTGAGATATAGCAAAATCCTGGAAATCGTGTTCTTTCTTAGAGGAAACTGATCCAGTGGGCAGCTGATCTCACCCAACCCACTTGAACCTGGGATACAAGTGAGTTTCCCACTTCTGAGCTCAATGATAGAAAGGAAGGAAAGCACATTTTACCAGGAGAATGATACAAGCATATTGAGTATATACCAACAACATGAGCAAAAAAAAAACACTACACACCCTCTGCAGACCCAGCCAGCCTATTAATAGTTTAAAGTTACCATTAGTCATCTGTTATGATTCGAATGTGAGCTGTCAATCACAGGTTTCTGTGTTTGAATCCTTAGTTGTTGTTTGGGAAAGTCATGGTACCTTGAAGAGGTGGAGCTTTGCTGGAGGAAGGCTGTGACAGAGAGTGGGTCTTGAGGTTAGATAGCCATCCCTGCTTGAGAAATCTGCTCTTGCAGTTGGCAGGTTTTGGCTCTCAGCCTCCATGATTGATGTGATCTAAGCTGCCTTCAGCTTCTACCGGTCAGCCAGGCCTTTTCTACCATAATGAACTGTATCTCCCCTCTGGAACTGTAAGCTGAATAAATCTCCCTTTCTCTCTCAAGTTGTGTTTGAGTATTGTCTCACAAAAACAGAGAAGAATAACTTGTATACTATACAATTTTAATCATAGATAAAACGGACCTCTGAAACTTACCTCTCTTTTTACCAAATTCTCATTTTACTCTCCTTTTAAAAAATGATTTTAATGACATGAAGTAGGAAGGAGACTGACAAGGAAGAAAAAGGACTGTCATAGGAAAAGGAAGGGATTAGGATTGGGTATTAATATGCAAAAATATCATAAACTCACTGTATTTATGCACAAAGCTCTAAGAGAATAATAACTAAATAAATAAATAAACAGGAAGTAGGAAGAAAGATTTTTAAATCATAGAAGCTCATTCCCAGAAAGCTTCAAAAGATACATTTTACTGAGATAAAATTTAAGTAACTGAAATAAATAAACTGAATAGCACTCAACCACGAATCCTTCAGGTACATTGAACATCTACATTTATTTAACGTGTTAAATAAAACTTTATCCTAAAATTGCCTATTTTCAAGGCTTTTTGACCTGTGTGCTGCTGTAGTCTGTGCCCTCATTTGACAGATAATAAGTTTTGTCCTTGAATCAAAGGAAAGCTGAACTCAATAATATCAGTGTACATCATTACAATATACTAAATTAAAGCAAAATTAACATTTTATCCTGAAGAAACTCTTTCTTATCCCAGCAAGTCTCTTTGGAAGAGTATTATTAAAAGAAGTAGGTATTGAGCTTGTTTGATTTAGCTTTTTCTTTATTAAGTTTACTAGTCAAAGCTGTTTTGAGATTCTTCAAGATGAATACCTAAGATTCAGAAAGATATAAAGCTTTTGATACAGTTGAGGTTGTGAAAATCTTTTAAAATCTAGGCTGATGTGAAGTATGACAGATATTCTTCAAACCATCATAAGGAATAATCAAACCCAAGGTACATAAAAGTGATTGTCAAAAGGATAGTTTTTTTTATGTTCACTAAGCAGCTCCTACATTTCAGATACCATTTGCAACCTTCCATTTCAAAAAACAAGCATGAGATGTCTGTCTTTAATTTACAGCTAGCAGAGCTGAGTCCTTTGGAATCTATGCAAAATCACACAGTTATAAATGGCATCCAGTTTTAACCCAAGACTTGCTTACTTCCAAATCAATAGTTTGAAAAATAATAAAGGACAGGGGAAGTACATTTTACCAAATCCAAACCAGGTATGACAACAAAAATTTTTAGTTCCAACATTCAGGAGGCTAAGATAGGATTGTGAGCTCAAAGCCAGTCTGGGTTACATAAAGTCTATGGCTGAGAAAGAAAGAAAAAAATGAGAGTTTACCAGGGGCTGCACAATTCAGCTAAAGGGACGCTGTTAATCTCAGCCAAATAGGGAAATCTAAAGCTAGATGTATACCCTGGAGGGAGAGGTTCATAGTCCCACATGCCAATTGCCTACTAAGAATGCTTCTGGAAACTCCACATCTACCACTGCTGACAGTAGTTGTATTTGCCTAGAAGATTGTGGAAACATGGACCATTCCTTTTGTCCACCATTTCCTTCTTTTCACAAAGCATGGACATTCTGAACACTTGTACTCCGTGTATCTTTTTGACATTGATAAATAGTAGGACCCCACTAGGAGAAAGTCATAAATATTCTTCCAAGTCATCCCCCTTTACAAACACAATGAAGTCAATTGTGGTCAAGAAACCATTGATATTCATTTGAAAAGAAATCTCTTTACCAGAAATCCTTCCTCCTTTGCTTTTTCAATATCTCACCAGGTCTGAGGAACATTTGGCAAGTTATTCCACTGAAGCAACAATCATTTCACCCAGACACATATGTATGCAAAAGAACCAGTGAAGGTGAAGAATAAGAGAAATTACCAGATAAAGAAGGGCAGACATCCTAGATGAAATCGAGCGGGTCATACATGCAAAATTACATGACAGTAAGAGAGAGACTGGAGAGAACGGGGGATATGCATTGGGCAATAAGGGATAAAAGCACATAGATGCATAGTATTTATGTTAAAAAAACAAAGAATCGGAGATTTAAAAAAACAAGACAGACTGTCCTCTCTAGAGAAGAGGTAGAATAAATATCAGCACATAGAGCAATTTGTATAGAGGTACTGTTTCTTTGGTTTTTTTTTTTTAGCAAATACAAAAATAAGATTATGTAAGAAAATATATATATATATTGTGTGTGTGTGTGTGTGTGTGTGTGTGTGTGTATCAGAGCGCACTGTGTGTCCCTGTGGAGGCCCAAGGGTCGCTTTGGGTAGCATCCTGGATTACTTCTACCTCCTTTTTGCTTGGCTCTGGGATTTTTCAGGCTCCACCCACAAGGACTCAAAAGTGCAGCCGCCTCAGTTTCTGCTGGCATTTTTTACATGGGACCTGGGATCTGAACTCAGGGCCTTCTGCTTGGGAAGTAGACTCTTAACCCCTGAATCGTCTCTCCAGCCCAAGAAGATATATTAATGTGCAAACATTTTTAAAAAATAATAACTGCTCAGCCAGATGATATGGCCTTGGAGACAGCACCAAGCAGCAGGATAACTGGCCACAGAGCACAGGTGAAACACAGTTCTGAAGACCAGGTCTTATCCTAAAGACCAGAGAGTGTTTGAAAGAGCTCTTCTGTAATCTCTGCCACCATCCCAGTGGTTTCATACCCTCTGTGATTCACACAGGAATACATCTACTTTAAATTTCACTACCTGTGTAGTATGAAAGACACAGAAAGTAATATCCTCAACAAAACAAGTGACTTGTAATAGCAATTGCCAGAGTTTTAAATGGAATCATTATCCTACTTGATATCAATAGCTCTGCTGGAAATGGATTCATTTTCAGACACTCGCCCTTTATTTTATATACAGATTGCACAGTTCTCCCCAGTTACAATAGTCTGCGCAGGAAGCATTTATCTTCCTTCACATACATTGTCTCGAATTTTAAACTCCTAGAGGTAATGATACATTTTACACTTAATTTATATAACCCACCTTTTCATGTTAAATAATCACTCACTGCCTTTATAAGACAGATGACATATTTCAGTGAAGTTTTTCCCATTATATCATTTCATTTGAATTCTCATTGTCTAATGAGGAAGTGCAAAGTGATATTATCTTATTTTATAGATAAAGGTATTGACAGAGTAATTTCCCCAAACTACAGGGCTATTCAAAGGAGGACTGAAATAAGAGTTTGGATTTTTTTTGATAGAAGGAAAATGAACCCAATTTTCAGATTCATTTATTTTCAAAAAAAGAAATAGAAAAGCCACAGGGATTTTCATAGTGTTCTCTTCAATTTACTTTGCTTAAATTGTGAATCAAACATTGCAGATCTCTTACCAAAACCTGGTGAACATATCGTTCAGTCCACGTTTCATTTTAAAGGACCGTGTCACAAATGACTCAAGAAGTTGATAGCAATACGGGGAGGGTGTTCTTTGGAGGAAGAGCATCTGTATCGGTTGGGGGTTGAATTTAATTTAATGCAACGGTGATTGGATAGCTTAGGCGCAAAGTTTTGAGAAAGACTGTTGCTGTGGACGTAACTCATGTTGAAGTGTGATAATGTTGGAAGTCTGGGGGCCTTTGTTATCCAAGTACAAGGGTAAAGCTTCAGAGTGGATCCCACGTGAAGTCATCAGCAAAACAGCCCTTACCAGGAACAGGAGCTCCTGAGCTGGGCTTTCCAGATTCCAGAGCTGTGAGAAATTAACATCTGATATTTGAGCGAAGCCAGGCTGCAGTATGTGAAGACGCCGGCACAGCCGGAGCACACATCCAGCCGTTGGACAGACATTGTATCTATTTCTTCGCAGGTGGCCTCCATCATTATGAACTTGTGACCTGCAACTCAAGCAGTAAGTTCGGGCATCTAAAATGCTTCTCTTAAACAACTTTTCAAATCAAGGTCAACGGCGAGCCAAGAGAATTAGTGTACATTTCTTTTTAATTCTTCACAGTTTCGCAGATATATTAGCTCTTGCCAAATAGCTTGCTAACCTTAGCATGCAATATCCTTTTCTTATTATAATCAAAATCTTTAAACATTTTCACTTAAAGGAAGTACCTTTCACTTCCTTTGAGGCTCTCCAAATTGCCAGACCACCTTGTCTCTCGTTCTACAGCTATTATTAAGTGAGATAAACTCTAATTGAAGTCAACTACTGCAATACCAGTGTAACTGACTTGAAATATAAGCCAGTCAAAAGGTGACTGATGGGTGGCTAATGTATAGCACATGGGATGATCGCCATCCTGGGAAGAAAGATGAGATTCTGCAATACTATACCACATGGCGTGCAGGGCAGTTAATTTCACCTATTAACTTGACACTGAAAATATGAGACTCTGGATACAATATGGAGGATTATTAAGCTAAAGCAGAATTACAGCAACTTGTCTTGATTTCATGATTGATGTGGAATGACTTGGCCCATAATGGGTGAGAGAACATTCCCTAGGCCACTAGGTAAAATGGAGAGAACTGGTGAGAATTTTTAGATAACTGCCAGCAAGCTGATGTTATTGGTCCTTCTCCTTCTCTTGCTGTGGCCAGTTCTTTCTGCTTCAGAAGCTGATATGAATTCTCCTTGTCATGATGCACTATAACTTAAAAATTCTAAGCTGGAATCATAAATCCCCTTGCTCCCATAAATAACTGGGATCAGGTATTATGAAATCAATTTTTTCAGATCATGCTGAACAGCTATAATTTAAACTACAGATAGACACACCACAGAGATGCTGGTTCTTATTCTATTTCCAAAAACAAAAGCAAAATATCTTTAAAAGAAGGGGCATGTTGAATACACTCTGAGATATAATACCTAAACTATACAAGTTTAAAAGCTGGAAGAGATGCCCAAAAGAAACTCAAAGTACAATTATCAAAAGGAATAGCCAGGCATGGGAATCTAACTCAGTGGCAGAGCGCTTGCCTGGCATGTGTGAAGCTCTTTTTTAAACAAGTATGTAGCAAGCCCTCCTTGGTTAGCACAGCATCTACTCTCTTTCAACATCAGATTAAGTATTTTGTCTTAAGTCTCATTTAATTTCAGGACACAGAAGCCAAACAATATAATTCAGGCAAGAGCTGGCTTTGTTTCATTCTCAGCCAATCTCACTATAAAAATTATAGCAAAGTTTCTAGATACTCAAAAGGAATCTGCTCTGTGAGGGTGAACATGTTGGATCAGGGATTACAGGATAAAGAAAGGATAGGTCTTCCGTTTTTTTCAGTCTCAGGACCATATTTTTTTTTCCAGACATTTTTCCAAACTTTGTGTGTGTGTGTGTGTGTGTGTGTGTGTGTGTGTGTGTGTGTGTGTGTATGACAGAGAGAGAGAGAGAGAGAGAGAGAGAGTCAGAGGGCACTGTATGAGCCTGTGGAGGATCAAAGGTGACTTCAGGAATCATCCTAGATTGCTTCTACCTCCTTCTGTCTTTGCTCTCGTATTTCCCAGGCCCCATCCAACAGGGCCAAAAGTACAAGCCTCTTGCATTTCTGCCTGGTGTTTTTACGTGGGACTTCGGATCTGAACTCAAAACCTTCTGCTTGCAAGACAGTCTTAACCCTTGAGCCATCTTTCCAGCGCAGGACTATCTTTTAAAAGTCTAGTAATTTATTCCACGGTGTTCATTAGAATGGGGGGATCCCAGAGACCTAGGAGGTATCTGAAATAGGAACAAAAGTTTGGTGTGTCAGCATAACATCTCAAAGGGCGCCTCATCCTTAGACTAAGCAAGCAGTACAGGTCCCCAAAGGTGGTAATGGAAAAAGAGACTATTACGAATAAATTTCTTTTAGACAAGATTTTCCTCTGTATCCTAGAGCTATCTTTCAACTCACAATCTTCTTGCCTCAATCTTCCAGATACTGAGATTTATAGGCATACATCCAGTTTTAATGTAATTTGATACAAAATGTAATGAGATATTTTACCCCAACTTTAGGGCAATAATATGAATGGAATGGATGAATAAGTGTGACTTCAATGATGAGAGTCCTATACTATTTTTCAAGCCATAACCATGTTAGGGATTAGCACTACATTAGAGGTTATTAAAAATAGACCGTTTCCCTGGTAACTAGAATGGAATCTGAGATCTACCTCCAGGTCCTGGGAGGTTTCTGACCCCACCCAAAGATTAGAACATATCTACTCTGGACCCCTCCCTTACATTAGTTCAGCTGAGCCTGTCAATCACCTGACCAAAAGTCTACCTTCCCAGAAATCTGATTACCTGAAGACACTCTAAAGCGAATGAAGGAATGATTTTATTTTCATGAGATCCTATGTTTCTTTGCAGAAGCTTCATTCACAGAGTGGCCTTTCAGATACTGAAAGACCCTGTAGCATCATAAGTCTGCTACATTTCTAAAGTCAAAAAGCACTGTTTCCTTTTTCTTTTCTTCTGTTTTCCAAAGGCCAACTTTTTGGCCTTTTCCTCTGCTTTTCCTGAGAGCCTGAGTTTTCCTACTCTCTTCCTGTTTCTCCCATCTCCCTCCTGCCAGTAGCTGCCCTGGTTCCCAGCTAGCTTGCTGGGTGAGATCTCTTACCTAACAAGATTTTACAGTCTTCTGAATCTGTTCTTTTTCTTTTAAACTCTAATAAAAAGGGTCTTTGAACTGATTTCTGAATCTATTTTTTTTTTCAAAAAAATTGTTTACCTTAAGAGAGAGTGAGAGAGACAGAGAGACAGAGACAGAAAAGAGGGCACGCATATGCCATGCCACATGAGGACACAATAACATAAATAACAGAGGACAACTTTCAGAAGTCAGTTCTCTCCTTCCACCCTATGAGCCTCTGGGGATCCAACTCGGGATGCCAGGATTCCCGGCAGGTGCGTTCCCTACTGAGCTATCCTCTTGCAGGCCATTTGAGTCCATTTTTAAATTCCTTTATTAATGAGACTAAGATCACAAAATAGAACTTTAATTTCTCCAAGCAATACCCATTTGTGGGAAATTATAAAGAATATGTCAAGCTCTTTCAAAATAAATTTTTTAGCCATTTTATAGTACTATGGCTTTGTGTGTGTGTGAATAACGGTGATAATCTGTAAAATATGAAAATTTTCGGGGACATATTTCAGCCTCAGCTTCTGAGGCTCCTTAATAACCAGTTACTTTGCTGTTTTAACTATATTGACCTTCTGTTCTGAGCCTACCAATAATAAAGAAATGGAAACAAACACATTTTTTCCATTAGATTTCAGTAAATTGAATCCAAATACCCAGGGATGTGCAGATCTGGTATGTATTTCTTTTTCTGCATTCCATTTAAAATTAACCAACTACCAATGAAAGCAAAATACTTTGTGCAACAACATTTCTGGAAGAAGGCAAGCAAAATGAATTTGAGGTGTTTGCCTAGCAGCATCTACCCATCGAGCAGTAGAAACTTTAGACAATGCTAGCTATGTGTGTGTGTGTGTGTGTGTGTGTGTGTGTGTGTGTGTGTGTGAGCTTTATACTCTTACACAGGATTATCAGTAGGCTGAAATTACTTAGTAACTCATGAAAATCTTTATACTTCAGTTAATTTTGTCAGTTTATGGCTATATCAATGTTGTCTATTATGAGATTTCTAGTACAGAAAGGCAAAGGGGAAAATTCAGAGGAGTTCCTAAAAAAAAGAAGAAGAAAAGGGAAGGAAAGGAGAGGAGAGGAGAAGGGAGGAGAAGAGACGGGAGGGAAGGGGAGGGGAGAGGAGGAGGAAAGAGGAGAGGGGAGGAGAGGAGAGGGGAGGAGAGGAGAGGGGAGGAGGGAAGAGGAGAGGGGAGGAGAAGAGAGGGGAGGGGAGGGAAGGAGAGGGGAGGAGGGGAAAGGGGAGGAGAGAGGAGAGGAGGAGGGAAGAGGAGAGGGGAGGAGAGAAGAGGGGAGGGGAGGGGAGAAAAGTTCGAGGTGTTTGGTTCCATGATGCTCCAGTGGACATCCATCTATCAGTCTGTCTGTCTGACTGACTGACTGTCTTTCCATCTGCTGTATTTGCTCTTCAGGGAAATAACTTTGAAGGTAGTCAAGCAAGGCGCTGAATATCTGATACGCCAGACATTGAATTCCTTTATGTCTCGTTTTGGCTGTGGGATTAGGACAAGTCATTTAACAACATTAACTCAACCCCATATCCTCAGCTTTTATGTGTTTACAATTTCACACAGCACTGTGTGGATTAACTGATGAAGCATGAAGAGAAGTCAGGTTTGAGAAACCAACCCCAGTGAGGTCATTTCTACTCCTGAACTTGTATAAACAGCTCTTATAAAACTGTGGCATTTAGTTTCACAGATCTGTCACCCTCACTGGTCACTCCTTGAAGAGAGCAATTTGCCTTTTCTTTTCATATTAAGCTGAATCTGCATGCATATTAGGTATTAAATTATTTCTAACTAAGGGACGTGAACTAAATAATTGGCTGCAGACCAATAATTCCTTCCAGGATGCAAACATGCCTTTCATGTTTGAAGTATATAAAAGATCCTGCCCTCTGAGCCTTTTCCAAAACGCAGATGAAAGAGTCCACTGTTCAGATTGGAGCAGTGCTTTTTAGCTGGTAGAGGAGTTTAAACTCTTCAAGGCAAGTACTGAGTTAATGTCTAACATCACCAGACCGCTGTTCCATTTTTAAGTCCTGACAGCATTCTTAGCAATCAGCGCGGAAAAAAGAGGATGCAACGTTCTTTGAGAAATTGCACGGGAACTGCGGGTTCTGGGCTCCAACCCTTGCCACATCGATTTACATTCTGAAGGTTATCTTCAAAGCCAGAAGGGTACAGAACAGAAAGGCTTAAAGGAACACATTTTAGGGGTTGCCATATCTTCAATTTCTTGTACTTTAAAGTTGGATTGCTTTGATAATAGGTCTCTAACTGGAGAAAGGAAAAAGTAAGTCTCAGCTTTTCTTTTCCCTTGCAAATACATATATATTTTCCCTTTGTGTGAGGAAACCCTGAACTACTTTTAAAAGTTATGATCACGGAAATATCATAGACTGCAGTGGACTTCTGAGTCCCTTTTTCTGGAACTCTGACTCAACTCCCAGACCCCTAAATAGAATGTAGGCTCAGGCAGTAGCCCACTTGTCTCTGAAGGTGCCTGGGGGCTTACCTGGCCTAGATAAAACTCAGGGTAAACGGAGGAGATGGGTGCTAAATCATAGCTCCAGGTAGCTGCTGACACAAGGCAGATAACCTAATATCTGCCTGGAGTGGAAGAAATTCTCACTGGGATGTAGAAGCAGAGAAAAGAGAGTGATAAGATGAGCTGCCCTAAGGAGGAAGGGAAACTCGGAGGAGAAGCAAAAGGCAGAAAAGTTAACGGGTCACTGCTGTTGCTTTGGGTTAGGATTCTGATAAAACGCGGCAGGGCATTCCAAGCACCTTTGGTTTGAGAGGAGCTTTCTCTTGAAGGGGTAAACGCTCCTCCAATTAAAAATGGACTCCAGGATTCACACTGACAGCAGCCAAAACCTTGAGTTCCTATCAGTTCTTCTTTCCTTTTTCATTTTACCTCTCTCTGCCACTTAGGAATTTCTTCCAGCCTCCTGACTTCAAGGAATTGATGTATCCAGATGTTTGCCAAGCGTCTGCTTTCTAAGCTCTGCCTGTCATCTTTCAGTCTGGCTCCCAATACCACTTCTATTTTTATTTATTTATTCATTCATTCATTATTAGAGAAAGAGGGAATCCACATGGGAAGGTCAGAGGACAGTTTTCAGAAGGAAGTCATCCCCTTCTTTTGCCATGTGGGCTCCCTGACACATGCTAAGGTCTCTGGGTTTCCACACAGGCTCCAGACATCTTTGCGGGCTAAATGTCTCTGCAGCCTTTAGGGCCAGACAGCCCCAGCAGCTCCAGTTCTAGAACATTCCACTTCTTTTCCTGCCCAATCTATCTACTTCCTTCTGTCTGCTTTCTCTGACACCATCCTAGCCCAAACAACTGCCCTGTCTTGCCTGTAAACTCTTCTCTGCCACCTCAGAGGGTCTTCCACAGCCACCTTTGTCCTTTAGCATCTGTCCCCCAGAATGTTACCCAACGATTTCTTTTTTCTTCCAAAGACTACAGTCCATCTTGTCACTCTGTTGAATAAACATTTGACTGTGGTTTACCCTTGTTCTTAGAATCTTATCTTAAGCTAGCCTAAAGCGCCTGCATGCTGATCACTTACAATTACCATTTCCTTCTTCTTCTTATATTCCAAACTTTTCAAGTCCTATCTGAGTGCAGACACTTTTTCTAACACAGCCCTCCAATGCCAACCACCTCTTCTCAAAATGTAATTGAATGCCATGGTCTCTGGGAAGCTGTCTCCGTTCCCTAAACCAAGCAAGTGTTTCCTAATGGTCCCCTTCCTCTTCTACACTGTAAATGTAAGATTTTTTTATACTTTTTTTTTTTTTGCAAATTATTAATCTTCCTCTAATTAGAATGTGAACTTGAGCTAAGAGTTGTGGCACATTCCAGAATTCAGGAAGTTGAGGCGGAATGATTCTGAGTACCAGGTCAGTCCAGGGTACATAGACTATGTCTAAAAAAAACTCACGAGAACATTACAAAATTACATTTCAAAAAATAGACCGAGTTTAAACGGAAATAGAGGGAATGTCTCTAAGACTGTCTACTGAATGATTGACAGTTGGTATCATGCCTGTCAACAGTGGATACTATATTTTTGACATCTCACTGATAAATAAACCAAGTTTATTAAGAGTCATTGAAATCAACTATAAATAGTAGCTGAGGTTAGTATTCTCCAGAGAACAAAATACATGGAATGATTATATATGAGTTTGGTATATCACTGAACAACATATTTTTTCTAACGGGTAGGCTGTGTAGTTTATGTGAGGGAAGAAACAAGACAAGGAAATTGCAGTAGAATTAATCAATGATATATGGGCTACATTCTACTTCCACCTGGAGTTCATATGCATGCCCAACAATTTTAACATAAGGTTGTACATTTTCATCAGATACTTGGGAAGTGCTAGAGACAAGTTAAAATAGCTTACAATAAAGAAAAGCAAAATTACTTTTGGATAGTCAAAATGACTTTTATCTAAAATCTCAGGGAAAAAAACAATCTTAAAAAGAAACGAATCTGTATAGAAGGGGTTCTCTCAAATGATGTGTCCAACCTTTAGCTTTGTTCTCTGAGTATTTCTTCCTTCTTAACACCTTCAAAGCATGGACCCTTGTAGCCCTTCAAAGTGCAAACCTGGATCCATTGCCTTGCCCTACTCAGGGCTCGCAATGATACACAAGCAAGAGCTCTAGGACATTTTTTCATTTGCTTATTCATTCTCAAAAAAAAAAAAAAAAAAAAACACTACAACGAAATCCTGCACAGCCAGAGAAAGTTTTGGCAATGCAAATGTGGTTGATCTCAATGACTCTGAATATATTTGGTTCCTTTATTAGTCAACTCTACAAACACATAACTTTCAGGGTATGTGGGTATGTGTGTGTGTGTGTGTGTACATGTGTGTGTCCTTCCTACATGTTATGCATTGTGCTTTTTAAAGAGTCAACATCAGCCTCAGGCAAATATGCCTGCTACTACTTCCAACCTTCAGAAACACACACACACACACACACACACACACACACACAGAAGCACACTCCCAAAGGAAAACATTTGCTCAAATATAAACTGATCTGCAAGCATTTCCCCCTTTCCCATGGTGGAGAAATGTTCTACATTTTAATGCCAAGTTGCTTGAGTTCCCTACACGCCCTCTTGTTCACACCCTTAGGTTCCATCTTGATGACCCTGGCAACAGAAACAGACCTTGTATAAACAACACTGACATTGGCCTCACACACCACTGCAAGGTGCAAAATGACTTCTAAAAGTCTTCAATCAATCCTTTTAGTGTTTTATTCTCCTTTTTACCTTCATCCTGAGTTCCTGTCTTCTACAGGCAGACGGGGAAGTGTGTGGGTGAGGACATTTTTCTTCTATTTAAATACGTCGTATGCAGATATATGTACATGAAGTTTATTTACATAATCAGATTTGATGTGTCTTCAAATGAGGTACTGTTTGTAAAAAGACAGTTTAGTGTGCATTTTTCCAATCCAAACTCTGCAAAATGGACTTTGAAAGCAGGTTCGTTCCCTACCACTCTGTTCCTAAAAAGTGACCTTCACCTCCAGTTACATTAGTCAGCAATTTAGTTGTCGCATTATCTCTGAGGGGTGATAATAGAGAGAAATTGCCCTTCCATATGCTACCAGCTGCCTTTTTAAAGCAGTAGTTATAGGACTTGCCCTCTCCTCATATGAATCAGACGAAAACATGTTTTGTGCAGTTGTTTTCCATTTTCAAAATCAAGTTTGGAATGAAAAGTTTGAAACTCCTAAACTCTAAATAAGAGGCAGCCTCATTAAAATATATAAGTGTCCCTCTTCTCGACACACAATCTGAGATTCTTCTCTATCTCATTATTTTAATCACAGATGTTATCCTGATTGATTTTATTTATACTGTGTGTCCTTGAAATCTCACATTATATCTGAAGCAGCAGCACACAATTCAAGGACCACTTGAAAGCCTCACTTCTCGAAAGCCTCATGCCATGATGAGTAAGCTGTACAGTGGGCAATACTAGCCCCAATTCAAAGTAGGAGAAAAGAAAGCTCAAGGAAATTAGTGTGAATATTCTCAGCAACTCTGACTTAAACTTCTGGTCATTTATTCCACAAGAAATACTTGCGCTCTCCAGAGTCAGGATTCTACTTAGTGTGAGGTCCTCAAAAATTTCTGGGTTTAACTGGGTCCTTATATGTCATCGGAGAGGAGGACCCAGTGGAGAGTTAGGCGTACACAATAAAGGACTCTCTGGGAATTGGGGGGGAGGCACTGGGAGATGGGGAGAGGAAGGAGGGGGTTCGGGGGGAGGAGGGGGGAGGGAGGGAACTAGTAAAAAAATTTTAAAATGTATAATTAAATTTTTAATTAAAAAAAATTCTGGGTTTAATTCTGTCTGTGTATCCCAAGCTCCCCACATCTCTTGACTTTTTCTTCCTTCAATATCTGGCCCACAATTCAAATTGAACTGAACATCTCTTCAGATCTATTGCTCTATACTGATAGTATAGGTCAGATCAGTATAGGTACTGATCTCAGGGATGTCCCTCAAAGGTTGATTGCTAAAGGCTTGGTTGTCAGTCAATGAATTTAGAGAACATGAGGCTCTGGTTTCATTAACCCAACAGGGGGTTAATTAACCCAATTATTGTGAGGCAATAGACACTTAAGAGGTAGATCTTAGTTATGTGGAATGTGTTTCTATGGATTTTGTCCTGCTTGTATTATTGGTACCCAAAAGGTGAAATCCTCTTCAGCCTCCTCCCATCATTACATTCTGTCTTACCTGAAGCTGAAAGTAATGGATTCTGCAGCTCATAGACTGAAATCTCTGAAAACATAAGCCCAGATAAACTTTCCCTGCTTTAGGCTGATTTCCTCAAGCATTCTTTCCCAACCACAGAAAGCTAATACACTCCTCCACGGATTTTTCTCTCGATCACTAGTGGCATAGCTTGTTTGCTATCATCGCAAAACTTCACCTTAAATGAACTTTCAGACTTTAGGGACTCCTTCATATCTTTCAGCAAATAAAATATTTCTGTCATTATTCAACTCTTTTTCTTTGTAATTCTCAATAGCTCTTCATTTCCTAGCACAATAGCCTGAAACTTCTCCGTCAACTAAGAAGCAGAAAACTTAGCCTGTAAACTCCTTATTTGATTTAGACACCCACCTACCTTCTGGACCTCAAAATCACCATTAGGAGCATAGTAATATCTAAAGGGTTAGAAGAAAAATGTGTTCGAAACACAGTCACCTCTGTTTATGATTCACCTATTGAATCATCATTATCAGTATAAACATGACTAATACCACCACCATTTCCTGGACCCCATATTACCTTCCAGCTATAACTTTTTTTCTGAACTTATTCATGGCAAAGCCACATAACTTTTTTAGTTCTTTATGTTTTCCCTTTCTCTTTCATGTATCACTTCAATTTCTCTAATTAATATGTTCATCTTTTTCTAAAACACCAGTAAACCTTGTAAGTCAATATAGATTGTTCTCATTATATTAGTTGCCATGTAGCTTCCAAGAATCAAACTCAAACTACCAGTGTTGCGGTACATTACCCACTGAGCTGTTACAGCTGTTGAGATGCCGTCATCGAGTGCATGTCATCACACAATGAACCATTTGACTTCATCACCTGTCATCCACGGTAGACTTCACATGCATCAGGTTGCCCCACATTAGATGGTGAATTCCTTCTCAAGTCTCAGATTTTACCAGTCAATGAAGAATAAACAGTGCATTGCTCAGGTTCCCATAATGGTCTCTGGCTGGCTGCCTATTAGATTAACGTCTACATCTGGCATACAAAATATAGCCACCATCTTTCTATATATCCCCAGAGCTATGGAAGCATTCCTTAAATGAATGACTACTCCAAGTCTCCAGTTACGAATTCCACTCAAATATCAGTCACCAGCTAAAGCAAGGTCTAGTGAACAACACATTTCATAACCCTGAATGCACTGTCAATGACAGCACAAGGCTCTATTGTTTAAGGTGCTTATATCATCTGCATATGTAAAGTGACATTGACATGCAGTCCCAGTGACAGAAACAGATGCTTCTGCCGTCGCTTAATATGAACCACGTTCTTCCATGCTGCCAAACAGAAGGCTGTGTGTTAACAAAATGAAGGGGTCTTACATTTTAGAACTCACGAAGCATAAAATGCCACCAAACTTTTTCCATAATTAAAATGCAGGGTTTTTTTTGTGCATTTTGAAACTATTTGCTGGGATAAATTACAAGCCACAATGCTTCATCGTTGTCCACAGGTTAACATTTTGGCTTCTTCTAAATCACAGCTATCTGAAATAAAAACAAGCTCTTGAGCATTGTAGTTTTGGTAAACATAGGCTTGGTGCCAATCGAGGCTACAAAAATGGACATAATATTGCAAAACAAGACAGAACTACATCCACAAAAAATTCAGGCAAATTCAAGTATCCAATCAAAGATTTTTCATATAAAACACAGAATTCATTACATTATAGTGGGGCTTTATATGATCATGTTTATAATGTTTGCCACCCTTAATGGACCATTTTGTTCAATAGTGATGTATTATTAGGAATATCAAGTTATGATGATTAAGACCACACACTTGGTATTGCATAGTTCTGAGTTCATTTCCAGCTATACATTAAGTTCTATAATTCTATAGCCTGGAGTCTCTGAAGTTCAGTTTCTGTTCATAAGTAAAAATAAGTTCAGGTCCATTGTAGGATTCAATGACATAATGTGCAGTGTCATAGTTAGGCACAGGTGTCAACTTAACAGTTGAGGGTTTGAGCTCTGGGCACATTTGTAGAGGATTGATGGTTGAGTTAAGCCCAGAACAAACCTGCAGGAGATTGTCTAGCTGATGGGGAAGATCTAGCCAATGGTGGTTAGGACTATGCCATGGAACAAAATACCAAGAGCCAATTGAGAAAGTTGTCATCCTTGTATACATTTGGCCAAACATACTGGTCTGGCAAGTAAGGATCGTCCATCTCTCAACCATTATGTAGAGATGGTGTGGCTAGTTCCCTCAGCCCTGATGTTGGTGCGTGCTCTTCTGTCAAACTGGACTATGAACTGTAACTGGATAATCGTAAGCAAATAAACCCCTTGTTCTCTTAAGCCATTTGATGGTGATTTAGGGTAGAACTTGATTATAGCTGGAGATGTAGTATGAGCTCATGTTTATCTTGACAGAAAACAGATGGTTGTACACAGAAATATTTATAAGTATATGTACATGAAACATATATTTCTTTCATCTGTCAATTGAGAGGACCTGGCACTAATGCCCAGCACTCTGATTCTAGTTTCTAATATCATTCTACGAAATAAAAAGGAGCCAAGTTCCTTGAAGAAATGAATGTCATTAGAATGTTTATAAGAAACATACAAGATAACCCTGAGTACAAGAAAGAAAATACTAAAATATAGGCACCAGAGAGAGACAAAGACAGAAAGATTCAATAGAAAGATCTCCCAAATACTTGCAATAATTTGAGCAGGAAAGAGCAATGCTAAATTACACAACTCGAAGATATATTCATCCATCTATTCTAGCAATAACAATCACAATCAACAGATGGGGAAATAGAAAAATCTTTGATTCAAAAGAAATTAGAACAGTTTATATAGATACTTTCCCTCAGAAAAATAAATGGGCCTAACTCCCCACTACTTAAATGTAGGCTGCTCAGAGAGATTTTTCCCTAAGAGTGGAGTGTAAAGGGGTAAAATAAGACTTTACAGAGGAGAAACCTAATAGATACTCCTTCTGAGAAAGCAATAACAGCAATGATATGTCATGGTGTTACAAATTGTCTTCCTGTGTGTGGTAAGTAACATATTTCACAGCTCCGCTTCCTCCAAGGAACACATTACTCAGTTAATCATGAGAAAGATATGAGTCAGATCTCAACTGAGGAGCATTCTATCAAAAAAAAAGACCACTGTTACTCAAACTCTTAATGGCATAAAAAATGGAAAATGTGAAAAAATTAGGTGGAAGAGAACAACTAATGAGCCATTCTAGAACAACAACAAAAGACTTGAGGTAAAAAGAAAAAGTGAAAGTTAAATAAACTATGGGCATGATTGAAAAATATGCTATTAATCTAAGCTATAAATTGTAAATATAAATTGCAAAGCTTATATGATATGAAAGATAATGAATTTATACATGGTATCTTGACAATTTTTATGTAAATTTAAAAGTATTTTAAAAACAGAAGTTTATTTTAGAAAATGATGCAATGATTTTAGTAGTTAACTGTGACCATGATTCTTTAAACATCATAAAAACCATTATCCACAAGCTTTTGAATATGTGTAGAAATCTAGTAAAACTCATACTAAGATAGTTATGTTTACTAAAACGTTGTTCTTCAGAAATCGATATTTATCTGAATTCCTTTACAGCTCCAAATAAACTAAATCAGCCTATCTCTAGAAGAAAGCAATCAGACAATATGCATTTTAATAAACTATTAGAGTATTCAAATCCTCTCCATTTAGATAGCACTGCTCTGTGCTACATTAACGCTTGCTTCATATAGTCATCATATAATCATATGACCTGGTTCATAAGATTCTAATAGGAAATTAATAGGGGTGATATGATGTGCTAAGTGTTGAGACACATTTTTAATTTCAGATTTATATTCAAGGAATAGTCCAAATACATGGAAGGTCTAGAATTTACTTTAGAAAAGACTTGAATTCATGTTGTATACCACATGCTTATAATAAAAATATGGCCTCAATTTAATTCCAAAACAGCCTACATAAATCACCTACAGAAAACTAAATCAAAGAGCTCTATAAAATTCACTTTGCTTCATTAGGCTCTAAGACGTCCTGTCATTTAATGTTTATATCTTTATTATGTTTATGAAATACCATAGCTGCTGAGTAAATAACATGTTGAAAGGGGCAAAGTGTAACTCAAATGAGTGAAGATTTATTATCCTATGAAATTGAATATTAAATAAGTTTTAATTTTAGTGATAGTAATCAACTTAATTAAAAGAAAATTTGAAGAATGCCTATCTTCTGTCTTGTTCTGGTGGCTTGCATCAAGGGTTATGCAGAAAAGGAAATTGGAAGTAAAAATCACAGGCTCCTGACACCTGAAGAGTTTTTGGTTGTCTGCGTATTTTGATTTTTATAAGGATGGGAAAGGAGTGTTGAGCATCTGCTGTCTAGAAAGTGCTGTTCTGCTGGTCATTTGAATGGGCAGTCACTCAGCAGTATGGAAATTAAATTTTCATTTTTAATCAGTTACTCAGTTGACTGGGATGACTCTTCTGAATTTAGATCCTTTTGAGTTTAGACCGTTCTGAGTTTCTAGGGAGCTGGAGAGATCATAAGAAAGAATCCTGTTTGCTGGCAACCTGAGTTCAATTCCCAGAGCCCACATGGTGGAAAAAAATTTTTCTCTGATTTCCACTGCTATATCATGGCGTGTATAAGTTGGCTTGTTTCTCTCTCTCTCTCTCTCTCTCTCTCTCTCTCTCTCTCTCTCTCTCTCTCTCTCTCTCTCTATCTCTCTCTCCCTCTTCTAACACTAATAACATAATTTTTAAAAATAGAGACTGTTTAATGTTCTAATTTTTAGGAATAATTTGTGCATATCTTTACTTAATGTTGCCTTTCTGAAGCCTAAATTTTCCATATGGGAGAATATAGACTATTAATAACATGAAAAGAGGCTTAATTGTGACATTTAAAACAAAAAAGACCAGGGGCTGGAGAGGTGGCTCAGGGGTTAAGCCTCTGCCTTGCAGGCGGAAGGTCCTGAGTTCGGATCCTAGACCCCACATATAGACCAAGGAGGAGGTGGAGGCGTCCATGGTGGTTCCCGAATTCGTCCATGGTCCTACATACACATACACACACGAACACACGCATACACGCACAATTGAATAAATAATAATAAAAAATTTTAAAAAAAAAAACAAAAAAGACCAGTATAGCCAGACTGTTTGGTGAATGGGAAAATAACCAAGGGAAGCATGTAGGCAAAATATATGGTGGGATGGATCATGCCTGGTGGTTGCAATGGAAGTGCTGAGGAAAAGGTCAGCTCAATAGATAGAATTTCCTAAAAATCTGGGAATGGCATTTCTGAAAAATGAATGAAGCATAGCTATAACTGCTGTTTTGTGAGATTTTTTATCCTGCGTCTGTGTGCCCCAAAAAGAAAACTAAACGATGTCTTATCTTAGAAGGAAAAGAAAAGAGCTACCCTTTAGAAAAATTTATAAACTCTCACAAGAGTGAGGCTGAAAGGAAAGGATGTGTGATTCTACATTTGATAAGTCTTCAATATATCAAGTAAAAACAACCAGTAGGTTTGAATATGTAAGCCTGCATTTCAAGAAAGATGTTGAGGGTGGAGACATAATGCAAAGTGAGCATTAAATTGTATGAAACTGGAGAAATAGCACAGGGTAGTTAAGACTCTGCCTCCCAAGTAGAAGGTCCTGAGTTGGGATCCCAGGTCCCCTGTAAAAATGCCAGGTGGAAACAGCACAGCCTGCACGTGTGGCTCTGGTGGGCAGAGTCCGGGAAATCCCAGAGCAATTGCAGCAAAAAGGAGGTAGAAATGATCTAGGAAGATTCCCCAAGTCCACCCTTGGCCCTCCACAGGCCCTCTGCTACACACACAATAAATAGATAGATAGATAGATAGATAGATAGATAGATAGATAGATAGATAGATAGATAGATAGATAGATAGATAAAAATAAAAGTTTGGAAAATAAAAGTAGAAGATCTGGTGAATTCACAAAGGGAAGAATTGTGGGTAAATGAAAGACATGATATAAGGATTTATCCTTGAGACAATTCAAAGAAGTTGAGAGCTAAGAAAGAATTAGCCAAAAATAAGAACAACTGTCCAAAGAGGTAATTTGAGAAACAAGAGTGATGTCTGCAAAGCAGAGCCAGAAAGTAGAACATGGGCCCATGCGTGTCCAGTGATCTGAAGGATGAAGACAGAAATTAGGAAAGTGCCATCACATGAAGCAAAAGGAAGCCACTGTCGTCTGTGATGGGAAACAAAGTTCCAAAAAAAGGTGGGTGGAAATTGGCTGCAGATGATCTAGACAGAGATTTCTAGATGTTTATTATGGACGAGCGAAGAGAGATCGAAAATGAATAATATTGCACCATCAATAATGCAGACCAAAATCTATTTGTTAATAATTTGTATATACAAACAAAATGAATTTTTGTCCATGTCCCCTTCCTACTTCCTTCCCTTTTTTCCAACCTTTCCCCTCCCTTCACAACCTATCCTTGTCCCTCCCACCCTCATGACTCCCTGCCCACGTGGGTCACAGGGTTCCCTCAGGTTGACTGAACAAGTAAAGGGACCAGGCAATATACGTGGCCTTTAGCGGGTAAATCCATAGGTCAGGAAGCTCCTCTTCACCTGTTTACCATCTGCCCCTAGAATTCCTACTGCCTGTAGTTGTTTCTCCTGAGATTCTCACTGGTCCATGGGGGAGTATTGATATGCCAGTCATCGTATAGGTCCAGTAAGACTACATCCGATTGCAGGGAGCTCCTAGATGCCCCAGCCCTGGCGTTCAGGGCAGCAATCCTCCCATCTTATTCTCTTACAGTCTTACCATTCCTTCTTCTACAAGGTTTCCTGAGCCTTGGGATGGGGAGAGATTTGGATGACCTAGTTAGGGCTGATATTTTAATTTTTTTTAAAATTTATTATTTATTCAATTGTGCGTGTGTATGCATGTGTGCGCGTGTGTGTATGTATGTGTGTGTGTGTGTGTAGAACCACGGACGAATTCTGGAACCACCATGGACGCCTCCACCTCCTTGTTTACTCTGCCCCGGGATTCACAGGCTCCGCCCTACTAGGACCAGAAACGCAGGCCGCCCCCGCTTCCGCCTGGCGTCTATACGTGGGAACTGGGATCCGAACTCAAGACCTTCTGCCTGCAAGGCAGAGGCTTAACCCCTGAGCCACCTCTCCAAGGGCTGATATTTTAGGGTGCTATATTCTGTGTTCTGATCATTGTGACTTTGTACTTCACTAATCTTCCATTCCAATAAGCTGCATCTTGGTTGTGTTAACAACTTTTCTTATCTAAGGATATAATGAGAAGTGTTTGGATGGTGGTTTATTATCTCATATTTATAGATAATACTAAGACATTTGGTTCCATCTAGTGTCTATTTTCTCCCCTTCTGTTACTATTTGGACAGGTTTATAGTAGCAGATATGTGTTCCTTGGCATGTGTGTGTGAAGGGACGGGGTTAGGAGCTAGTTAGCAGACTAACCCCACTCTATTCCCCCATCCCCTTTGAAAACTTTTCTTTCATATATATATGCCTTATTTATCTAATTGCCTATGTTCTTTATCTCCACTTTTTTGAGATCTTTCTTTACCTCCCCTTACTTACTTTTTTTGTAGTTTGTGGGTGTTATGAAAGCTTCTGTTTGATTACATCATTCTGAAAGTTTAATACTAGGATCCACTTATAAGAGAAAGCACATGGTATCTGTCTTTCTGTATCTGGGATACTTCACTTATATAATCTCTCCAGCTTCATCCATTTACTAGCAGATTTCATTAATTCATTTTCTTAACAGTGCAATATGTACCATGGTGTATATGTACCACAGTTTCATTATCCATTCATCTATCATTGGGCATGTAGGTTGATTCTTTTTCTTTGCTACTGTGACTAGAACTGCTATGAACATGGATATGCAAGATGTAGTGTTCTTTGGGAATATTCCCAGCAGTGGAAAAACTGGACCATATATTTTGTTTTTTAACATTTTAGGATTCTCCAAAGGAGTTATGTAAGTTTGCATTCCCACCAGCAATGTATGAGGGTTCCCTTCTCCTCACATCTCTCCAGAATTTGTTGTTTGCATTTTGAATTTTAGTCATTCTGACTGGTATGAGATGATATCTTAGGGTGATTTTAATTTGTATTTCCCTAATGCTAGGGAGGCAAAACATTTTTTAAAGATATTTTTTAGACATTTGAATTTTGTCCTGTGAAAAAAATTTCTTTTTAGTTCCAGTGCTCATTTTTTAATTGGGTTGTTTACTTCTTTGGTGTTTAATTTTTGAGTTCTTTGTGTACAATGGATATTAGTCCTCTATCAGATGTGTGGTTAGCAAAGATTTTTCTCCCATTCCATGGATTGTCTTTTTACTTGATTAACAATATCATTTGCCAAGCACCTTTATAATTTCATGAGATCCCACTTGTTGGATGTTCATCTTATGTCCTGTGCATTTTGGGTTACAATTAAGAAAATGCTGGCCTGGGCCAGTCAGTTCAAGCATAGTCCCTATTCTTCCTTCTAAGAGCTCCATAGTCTCTTGGGCTTTGATCCATTTGCAGTTCATTTTCATACAGGGAGACAGATAAGGGTCCAGTTTCATTCTTCTGCATGTAGATATCCAGTTTTGCTAGCACCATGTGTTGAAGAAGCTATCCTTTCAACAATGCTTTTTTTTTGGGGGGGGGAGGGATACCTATGTCAAAAACCAGTTAACTGTAGGTGTGTGAACTATATCTGAGTCTTCAGTTCTAATCCATCGATCCGTATCTGTGTTTTGGAGGCAGTACTATACTAGTTTTAATACTATGAGTTTTAATACTATGAGTTTGTAGTATAATATAATATCTGCTATGGTGGTCCAACCCTCAGAGTTTTTAATCACTCAGGATTGTTTTTTTTTTCTATACTTAGGCCTTTTGTGCTTGCATGTGAATTTTGATGGATCCAGTGCAGAATTCTACCAAATATTCAACATCACTACTCCTTAAATTATTCCACAAAATAGAAAAAGAAGAAATGCTTGCAAATTCTTTCTATGAATTCAATATTATTCTGATCCAAAAATCAAATAAAAGACACAGCAATAACAGCAAAGAAAACCATAGGCCAATCTCATTGATAAATAAAGATGAAAAGATTCTCAACAAAACTTTAGGAAACCAGATTTAAAAACATTTCAAAAAGATTATTCATTATGGCTAGGTTGGATTTGCTCCAAATACTCAAGGTTGATTAAATATACACAAATCAATAAATGCAATTCATCATATAAATAAATGCAAAGAAAAAAGTTACATTATTCTCCCAATAGATGTAGAAAGAGATTTTGACAAAATTCAATATCCCTTATGATAAAAGCACTGGAGGGAGCAATAGAGATAGAAGGAACATAATAAAGACCACGTACAACAAACGTACAGAAAAAAAATCATCCTAAATGGTGAAAAACTTGAAACATTCTCACTTAGATCAGGAACTAGACAAAGCTGTCCACTCTCACCATTTCTATTTAGTATTGTACCTGAAGTCTTATAGAGAGCCATAAGAAAAAGGAAGGAGATAAAAGGAATTCACATAGGAATGGAATAATAAGTTATCCCTATTTGCAGATGACTTGATTTCACCAGGAAACTCCCGGAGCTAATAAATGAATTCAGTAAAATGGATTATGGTATACTTGATACCTAAAAGCCTCACAAAATTGATAATGTTCTAAATGGAGTACTTCTGAATGAAATGTTTAAAAATCAGTAGCTTTCGTATACATCAAGGATGAAGAAAGCACATGAGACTTGAAAACAAATTTCCATTTTTTATAACTCCCTCCTCTCCTGCAAAAAAAGAAATACCTTGGAATATACTTAACCTAACCAAGGATATGAAAGGCCTGAACAATGAGAACTTTAAAACTCTAAAGAAGGAGATTGCAGAAGACACCAGAAGATAGAAAGACTTCCCATGTTTCTAGATCACTAAAATTAGCACTGTAAAAAATGAACATCCTATCCAAAACAATGGACAGATTCAATGCAAAGCCCATCTAAATTCCAATGTAATTCTTCTGGCCAAAAATTGCAACAGAAATTTTAATGTACAGCAGAGAAGAGAATCTTAAGAATGATATCCTTGAAAAATATCATAGGGAAATGGGAAGCGCTGGCAGCACAGAGTGACACCAATTTTCTGGAGGAAGAGAAGAAAGGTTGAGAGATGCTTTAGTGGTTAAAGCTTTTACCTCACAATCAAAAGGACCTGATTTCAGATCCACAGATCTTCCATAAAAATTCCAGGCAGAAAGAAGGTGGAATAATTGAACACAAATGCAAATATCTCGTACATGTTATTACATAGAATGATACCCTAATATTAGACCTCAAAAATCTTAAAAGATTATCACTTCAAAGATCTAAAACTGTGCAACTGGTTTCTTTATATGACCATTATTAAACTATTTTGATTGAATCTTACTAAAGAATATGGTTTTATAAAGGTATTCAAACTAGATAGTTTGGAAAACAAACATACAAAAACATTGAACATTCATTGATGCAATAAATTAACTATCCTGCATCAGTTATCCTGCCTTCAAATACTCCTTAACGATCAACAGAGGTGTCTACAAGCTTACTTCTACATGAATATGTTGGTCTTTCTATTTTTAATAATATCCATATGATTAAGAATGAAACTCAATAGTGCATAATTTGCTTCCAATTACAGACAGCCCCAGCTATGAATGAGGCAGTCAATTGTGCCCTGGTTTAGTCTATGAGTCATGCTTCTATCAACTCTCCCATAAAATTCTACAGTAGTCCCCATATTGTGGTATACTTGATACCTAAAAGACATTTTAAAAGTCTCACAAAACTGATAATGCACTAAATGGCATATTTCTGGGTGAAATCCAAAAGGTGATTAATTTTGCCTAATATGCACTCCATGCCAAAATCCCTGGAACGCTGAAGCATCAGTTCTTGGATCGAGGATAGATTTGATCAACATCCAATGCAAATCAATAGTATGGAAAAAGTTAAAGGACATTAGATGTTAAGCCCTTAAGAAGGATTGAATGAATTTCTCATTTTGATGAGCTAACAAAAAATGATTATTGAAGTCACACAAGCAATCTAAAGGTTGACTTAGATTAGAAGTATATGCAGAATAGTTTTAGCATTCAATAGCTTAAGAATGATATCTCCAAACACAAATGTATCTTAGCATTCTTGAGTATATTTTAGATTTATATCCAGAATTTTACAAAACTCTTTGACCTCAGAATCATGGCTGAGTCCAAGCACATAATTCCTTTGTCTCCCATAGCTGTAAAGAAGCAATCCATAAGTTTCCCATGTATTACATCATTTATGTCCCTCTTTGCAAATTAACAGACACAAGGTTGCCATAATAGAAAAACACTTCTTTATGGCAGAACAAAATTAAATTACTTGCTTTAACCTTAAAACATTAAAAGCTTTTTGAAACCAGCCATTAGCCATCATCTATTACTGTATTTTTCAAATGGTTAAAAAGAAGGATAATGATGCAATAAAGCACACTCCATTTTGGGTCCATTATTACTGAGTCATTAATAAATAGATGAGTCTATGCAAGGTATGTGTCTTTCAAAAGCCAAGCACAGGAAATATGAGGAAGACAGACAGGCACCTGACAATCAACACTGACCATGTCTTAAAGGACTGACTCAGCATTCTGCATGTTCCTGTCCCAACTGCATGAGTCATTAATATTTCTTCAGCTATATGAGAAACATTATTTTTATTTTTCACTGAATGCATCTGAGAAAATTCATAATAACTATTTTAATGGTTAGATTACTACTTTCATTTATTTAAATAATAGTTTCACTTGCTTTATCATTAGGCACCTATGACTCTATGTTAGAAACTGAAAAAAAAATAGATGTTACAAATCCTAACAAAGTCCCTTGTATTTTTTGTTGTATGTATATGGGGGAGAGAGTATATGTACAAGAAAGAGGTCACCTGATTGTGTATGTGACTATGGCCCAAGGGTGGCACTGAAATCATCCTGGATTACTCTATCTCCTTATTGCTTTGCTCTGGGGTTTCCTAAGCTTTACTTTTCAGGGCCTGGATTTCAGGCTATGGCTATTTCTGCGTGGAATTTTTACATAAGATCTGGGGGTGTGAACTCAGGTTCTTTTGCTTGCAAGGCAAAAGTTTTAACCCCTGAGCCATCTCCCAGCCCTCAAATCTCTTGCATTAGAAAGGACATTTTAACATTTTTAAATATACAGATAAAAAGAAACATCCCACTGAAATTAGTTGATATATAATTCTGTACAAAATGCAATAAAATAAATGTACTAATATTTCATGTTATAGTTTTTCCTTATATAATCAGAGATAGAACTTAAAGTTCTATCAGGAAGTCTGTGAGATGTATGTACACTATATATAATGTATGCATGTATGTATAGGTGCCTAAGTTTCTCATCCAAATTAGTGGAAAATAGTTATGTCTTCACAATGGCATCTAAGAATCTAAAGGCAAGGCTCATAACATAAGCAGTCTTTCATTAACTAAAAGCACTAACAAGTATCCGTTGATTCAGCCACTCAGGGGGCTGAAGCAGGAGGATGGCAAGTGCCCAGGGGAACCCCTCTTTAGCCCAGTGGGATCCCCATATATGTCCTAAATTTCTATAAATTCTAAAAGTGTTTCCTTGGAGTACACACACGCTCTCCTTATAGAGCTTCTCAATGCCTCTTTAAGTTGAGGTGAGTTCATGAGATATAGTATCCTTGGTTTTGAGACAGAATCTATTTCTGTGAAAATTTGTTCTTCCCATCAAGAGGAACCCTCCCCCCATGGCTCCTGAGGAACTCAAGGGTTGAGTTTGCTTGTTTTACTTTGCAAGGAAACTTTTGGTGAGTAGAATAAATGAAATGCCTTTGATGTTTACCATGGTATAAACATTTTCATGTTCCTTTAGGAAAACACAGATAAGTGTCCACACATTTAGAAAAGGCAAGAACTGCATACCCCAGCATCTAACAAAGTATAATGTAATTTCTTTCCCTCTTACTTTCTGGTCCATCTTCTAATAAGATGGTAATCTATAAATATTGAGTAGTTGATCTATCCAGCAATTCTGTTGTGTCCAAACAGTATTTTACATGAAAAACATGACTGTTTGTCCTGGCATTAATCAATAGTGCATTGAAATCTAGCTTCATTAAGTCAAATACAGCGTAGTTTGTAGGGAAAATAAGGGATTATTATTAAAGGCATGCAGACTCTGCTGAGCCACCAAACATTTCCATAAGCAAGGTCTGTGACATGCTTGAGAATATGTCCTGCTTTGGAAGAATTAATACAACAGCACCTGTGAGATGAACTCTGTAGAGAATAGCTGGACTTCAGATGGGTCTCAATGCAGAATTTTAATGATGTGCTTGCACTAGATATTCCCAGTTATTTAATAGTCTTTTCCTCTCACTGTGTGCTACTTAGATACGTAGGTGTACACTTCACAATTGAAGACTGAGCTCTGGGCACATCTGTGAAGAATTAATAATAATGATGTGGTAAAACCTAACCCATTGCTGGGTGAGACCATTTTCTGGGCCAATGGATATGATAGAGACAGAGGGAACTGGTTTAGTAGTTTGGCATTCTATAGCATCCTTTGGCTGTCTTGCTGTCTGGTGAATGAGATTTGTCCCTCTCTCAGCAATCACTGTGGAGATGATATAGTTGGATTTCTTGGCACTGTTGTTATGAGCTTTCTTGCCAAACTGGATTACAATCTGCCACTGAGAATAGTTAGAACCCCCTTGTTCCTCTAAGGACTTTGGTCCTGAATTTATCTGCAACATGACAAAATTGTAACAGGAAGAAAGTTTTTACCTATAATTGCCTATCCTGTTTGTGGCAGTTGTACTGGAAATCAAACCTGACAGCTCACTGACTAATTTTTTTTAAATAAAAACAGATAAAAGAAAATGCTTTTCATGGTATAAGTCATGTTTGTTTGCTGATACACACACACACACACACACACACACACACACACACACACACACACTGGAGCAAAGTCAAGAAATCTTTAAAATAGAAAACTATCAATGAGCATAAGTTGAAACCAACTGCTTCTCTATCAACATTTTCCTTGAGAAAATATTTTGGAGAATCTCTATCATCTACATTACTACATATGATTCTACTCCCTTACATGAATACACCAAAGTGATTGATGTTCTGTGTTTTGATACAGTTAATAAATATCTATAAGACATAGGGAATGCAGCAGCCAGGATTGGGCTTTACCTGACCTACACAATGGCTGGCATGTCAATGACCCCCCAAAGTCAAGCACAGATCCCGGGGGAGAAAGCTTCAGGCAATAGAATTCTTAGAGGTAATGGATTAAACAGTCATAATAGAGTTCTCATGCTATTGGGGAGCCCAAGAGGTAGCCCAGGATATGCCACTGAATTCTGAATCCTCACTAGGGTGAAGGACGCAGAGGGAGGTTCTGTGCCCACATAAATGGATGCTCCAGGGGATGGGAAGGGAAAAGGAGGACGCACCTGGAGAGGGGGAAGAAGGGAGGGGGATGAAAAGAAGGTGAAAGGGGGGAGAGTGGAATGTGTGAGGACTGAGGATGGAAAAGGGAAGAGGAAGGAGGGCATGGGGGTACTTAATGATCCTGTATAATTAGAAAAAATGTGGGAGAAAAAAAGACGTGGGGGAAAAAATAGACATTTTTTTCCTATTGACACATAGTCAAAACAACACACTTCCTTTTCCAGATTTTTCCATGACACAACCAGCTCTCCAGTGGACACCAGCTAAGTCTCCTGTAAGTCATTTCACTTCTGACTCTGCACCCGGAGAGTCACCAGATCACAATAATGTGCTCCCTTCAGACGCCAATCACAAACCTCGAGTATCACCTGTTCTGATCAAACAGCTTTAAAATGGAGTTTCTACGAGTTCACCTGATCTACTGCAATGCCCCACCACACTTAGGGACACATCTATGCTTCCTGGTTAATTATAATAGTGTATTACAGAAAATGCAGGTGGACAGGCAGGTGGAAGCAATGCATGTGGCAAGAAACAGGGGACAGGTTACAGAGCTTCAGGGACCCCATATGCTCACCATTCAGAAGCTTTACAAACCCATTTGGGGTTTGTTTGCTCATTTACAGGAAGAATTCATGCATAGGCATAGATGATTTAAATAATTTACTTATCAGCTCGCTCTTCATATCTTCTGCCTTCTAGAAGGTTGAAGATTTGAGCTAAACACCTAACTCTCTATGCCTTCATCTTTCTAGTGACCACCTTTTATCCTGGGACTACATGGGGTCTCTCAGTCACAGGATTTTTTTGTCACTTAGTTAGCATAATAAGACAACCACTATGAATATGTCCAGAGTGTTAGAAGTTATATAACAGGAACCAGAGGTAAAAAACAAGTATTTATTTCTTACCATATCAAAATATCACAGGGTCTTTCTAGAACCCTAGGCAATTATGGACCTACTGGTTAAGGCTCTATATTTATCAAACATCAGTTGTTGTTTGTTTCAACTATGTTTCTATATTTCTTAAGAAAAAGCACTTAATTAATATATGGGTATTGAAATAACAGTTCAAACAAAAAAGGGATTTGGACTAGTAAGGACTCAGGAGGATGGGGGAAGATACTTGCCATTAAGCCTAGGGACCTGACTTTTATCCCCTGAACTTACATGGTGGAAGGAGAGAGATAACCAATGACTATAAGTTGTCTGTCTCCTGACTTCCACATGTGCATGGTGAAATGTGCACACACACACACACACACACACACACACACACAATAAACAAACAAATATTTTAGAAGAAAAAATATTATTTTATGAATGTCTTATGGAAATATTGCTGAATCTTTTAAAACGATCCCCTAAATATGTCCTCCACCAAAAATCGCTATTGTTTTGGATGTGAATGAAATAGAGGAATCATAAAAATTTAGACTGAGGTCAAAGCTAGCAAATAAACACCTATTTTAAAATCCTCACCCTTTATAAAGGAGTGGAAACTCAGTGAGTATGAAAAGCAGTCATGGGTTTAGCTTATTCACACCAAAACACAGAACTCTAATCCATGGAACACCCCCTTAAAGAAAGGCTGCAGATTATATGAAAAAGACTGGCAGGAAGATACGGATTTAGATATTTTACATTAAATTCTCACAATTAGGTGTATGTGTCTTAATCTTTCTATTTCTTGTCACTACATCTTTGTCAATTAATCCACCCCCTCTTATTTCTAGCCACCAGGGGTAAGAAAGAGGGCTTTCACCATTTTCCTAACCTAACCAAATTTCAATTTCTTCTGATACTGTTCTCCCAAAATGAGCCCTCAGAAACATCCCACTGGGAAATCTCCCTACAGCATTACTAAAAATGTGCATACAATAGGGTCCCAAGGCTCTGTGTTCTACCACCGACCAAGGCTCAGGAAACGTGTTAACATGCCTGGATTAAAATCCACTGGACTTCCCCCCACCACCACCACAGTTTCCTACTCTTATTCCATCTACCTTTGAATCTACTCTTATAAAAAGACTCTATTTTAACAGCCTTTTATCTCTGGCCAGGGGGTGATATCCAATACCGATCAGGATGGAGCCAAGGGTAGTGCAGGAGCAGCAAAACTGAAAAAAAAAATCAACAAACCATAATTTGGAAAAACTGATACTCTACATCAACCACCTGGAACCAGGCAAGTTTAATCTCTCCCCATCCTAAAGCTCAGGGAAATTTGCAGGAAGAGGGGGTGGTGAGATTGTAAGAGCTTGAAGATGGAGAAGAGCAACAATATGCAAGATACTCCATACAAAAAAGTGCCAAAGTAATCATAATAGGACTTTGCATGACCTGTGCAATGACCACCATATCATTGAACCCCCAAAGTCTAGCATGGATCACAGGCACTAGGATTCTTAGAGGCAAGGGATTAACAGCCACAACAGTGTTTCTATACTAAAGGGGAACACAAAAACAGAGCTCTAGGCAATGCCACTGAGTCCTTACACCTCATCAGAAAAGAGGACCCAGAGGGAAATTTGACATGCACACTAAAGGATGCTCCAGGAATGGGGAGGAGCACTGGGAGAAAGGGAGGGAGGAGGGAAAGGAAAGGGAAAAGGGGGAGGGAGCAAGGGGATAGAGGGAAGGGTGGAGGGAGGAAGGGGAACGGGGTACTTATCAACTTTGTATGAGTAGAAGAAATAAATAAAAAATATCCACTGGACTTCAAGCTACTTTTAACCCTATCACTACTCTGTGACATTTGGCACTACAGGATATAGGAACCTAACTACACAGTTGACGCGGATGCAATTTATGGAAACTTAAATTGAGTCAAAATGTTAATAACTTTCAAACAGAACCCACACCTCCTGTTGGTTTAATCAGCCAATTATTAAAAGAAGGTTCCTTGTGCCTTTTTGCTCTTCATGGACCTTCGTTAGAAAACGAGTTATCCAGGAAGGTTCAGTAGCCTTCACACTGTTCTTAACATTTCTGAATTGTGAGCTTTTTCAGATGAAAGTGGTTCAGAACAGAATGGGAATGGTTAAAAAAGATTCGGCAGCTCACCTCCAACACCCCTCAGGTATGCAATCAGCAGGAAGCACATTTCCCTCAGTCTGCAATTGCGGGAAATGACACCCTGTGAAGCCTCTGGGACAGAACTAAGCATGAATATTCAGCACCAAGGACAGAACCTGCAGCACATCAAATTAACGGGAACCTTAAGAAGAGCTTATCACTTTTAACTTATTTGCATTCCCACCTCTCAGACATCTCTTCCCAGCTGTGCGAGGTGACTTGGCATCTCTACTGAGCCAGCAGGAACTCTGTAGACTTGAAAGAGGAGGCGAAAGGTTGCATTCCCTGGGGCTCTGTGCTGAAGAGCTTGGGACAGTGGCTGGTATCACTACCAGAATGTTGCCACCAGTTGGTTTGCAATGGAAAAAGTTAGGGGAACAAAGGATGTTTAATCACCAACATGAGAAAGCCTACTGAAGCTATTTTAAGCAAAAATATATTGCTCCATTTCGTTTAGAAACATCAGACTCAGCATGTGTGATACAAAGGTTCAATAGCTTCGTGTCTCTTGCTGCCCCCCTAGTCTCTACTTTCCTATGTTACCCTCACTATATAGAGATGAAGACACTGAGTATATGGTCCACAGAGCCTGAAAATTCATGAAAAGTTCATCGTGTGAACATTTGTGTCAGTTGCTTGACTGTGCCTTCCTCTGTTGGGTTACATATCTGTATTGTTGGTTCAGGAGCTCAAAGACACAGCACTCAGCATTTCAAGGTATGAAGAAACAAGTCACATTATCCAAACACACAGATGCCAAACAGATCGAAACATAAAATAAGATCATCTATAAATATCCCCATGTTACTGGCAGGGAGGATGCCCCTCAGAGGCAAAGTTCTATGTTTGAAAAAGCTCTGCCTCATGCCACTGAGTCCTTATACCTCATTAGAGGGGAGGGCTCAGAGGGAAGTTTGACATTCACACTAAAGGATGCTCCAGGGAATGGGAGGGGAGAAGGGGGGACGCTGGGAGAAAGGGAGGGAAGGGGGGTTAAAGGAAAGGGAAAAGGGGGGAGGGTGCAAGGGGGTTTGGGGAGGGGTGGAGAGAGGAAGGGGACCAGGTACCTATTAAGCTTGTATGTAAAAAATAAATAGATACAAAAATGTATAAAAAATCAATATGATCTGATATGCAGCCTTTAATCAAATTCTAAGAATTTAAATATAAATTGATAAAAAAGAATATTTTCCCTTCTGTGAACAAAGATAGAATAAGTTCATGCCATAAGGTGGAACCATTTATTAATGAAGGTGACATGGAAATAAGCTAAAATTCTGGCTTGTAACTTACTAAAGTATCTAAAGCAAATAATGTAATATTCATGATCTCAAGTTCACAAATCCATAAAAAAAGACAATAGAAGCCACAAAAATAAAAAGAAAGGAAAAGCTCTGCTTCTGTGATAGTTAATCCTGGGTGTGAACTTGACCACACCTTGTGTTAACTAAAATCAGCTGTCAGACTACCTGAAGAGATTATCCAGATTTACAAGACAAAGAACAGTCCTAGATCTGATTGGAACCTCCCAATAGCCGACCAGATATAGAGAGGAGGGGAGGGGAGAGAAAGGGAGGGGAGAAGAGGGAAAAGGAGAAGAAGGGAAGGGAGGGGAGAGGAGGGGAGGGGAGGGGAAGGGAGAAGAAGAGAGAAGGAAGAAGAGAAGGAAGAAGAAGAGAAGGAAGAAGAGAAGGAAGAAGAGAAGGAAGAAGAGAAGGAAGAAGAAAAGGAAAAAGAGAAGAGAGTCTCTGTTTCTTAAATTCAGCAGGAATTCTCCAGCCTTCAGCCATCACCCACTGGCCTACTGGATTTAGCAGCTCTGAGCCTCCAGGATGCTTGCAGTGACTTAGCTGCCTCTAGCTTCAGCCACCAGCCATGTTGCCTCCACCATGAAAGACTGTTTCTCCCATCTGAAACTGTATGCTGAATAAATCTCCCTTTCTCCCTTAAGTTGCTAGACTCTGAATGCTCTCTCACAGCTATAGTTAAGAGTAACCATTACAACCTCCTATAAGCAGCAAGAACCTGATCTGTCTTTTCTCCCCAGCTTATTTTCCCATCTGCAAAGCAAATGCCAGTTTGTAGACATGTTTCAAGAATTAGATGGAGCTGGAGAGGTGGCTCAGGGGTTAAGTCTCTGCCTTGCAGGCAGAAGGTCCTGAGTTCGGATCCTAGACCCCACATTTAGACGCTGGGCAGAAGCGGGGCAGCCTGCATTTCTGGTCCTGGTAGGGCGGAGCCTGTGAATCCCGGGGCAGAGTAAACAAGAAGGAGGTAGAGGCGGTCCATGGTGGTTCCCAAATTCACCCGTGGTTCTACATACACACTACACACACACACCACACACACACACACACACACACACACACACACACACACATACAATTGAATAAATAAGACATAATAAAAAAATTTTTAAAAATTACATATACTCTTTGTAAAGCACTTAGCATAAGACCATCACCTAGTACATGTGCCTTAAGCAATAGATACTATTCAGAAGAAAGATTAAATATGAATCTCAACTAGAAAGAAGCAGAGATTTGAAAACCTGAAAAAAATTGTTTATAAGCCTTTTGGTGAAGATCAAGTGAAAACAAATCACATGAAAACTATAATCAAAGAGCAAGTAAGTTAAAGCCCACATCAGCTTCAAAGAACTTCAGGTAAGAATTAGATGAACTTACACAATATAAATTGCATCTGTATTCCACAAATGTCAGTGTACTGTTAAGAGGCATTTGGGAAAGTTGAAAGAAAACTTTGCTTACGGTGTATTATTAAAATAAGTATTTCACAAACTTTTTCAGTCTCCATATTCACATAGATCTTTAATATACACTGAATAATTAGCACAACTAAAAATGGACTAAATGTATTTCTGGAAACAGAACCAAGCTCCGGAAGTAGCTAAGGCTTGTAGGTGAATAGGAATGGGAAGACTTCAGAGTTTAAAATCCCATTCTGTCATTCCTAATACTTTCTTCTGCAACCTTGCCTGACTGTCTGTTGATTTCCAGATACTTGCCTCATCCACAAACTGGGCAGGAGTTGCACTTGAAGCACCTCCAAAATATAGTTGCACTTAAGAACAAGGCATAAAAAAGATATCTCATTTTTAAAATGCCACTCATCTTCTAGAACAATTCTATTATCTGAACAATTGATAACTATATATCCATCCCTTTTTTCATGCATACACACACACACACACACACACACACACACACACATATACTTGGTTTTAATGTATATGAACAATTCTATTAAATAAACATGCTTATTGTTAATGTAGGGATTCATATTTACAAAATCACAGAGCTACATAGTCAGAGGACGTGCTGTATTCTAGCCATTTTCCAGTTACAAGGCACCTGACCAAAAGCAAGCTGCAGGGAGAGTTTATTGGGCTCATGATTCCAGGTTGGTGTCCATCACTGCAGTGAAGTCACAATGGTAGGAGTTTGAAGCATATGGTCATAGCGCATGCACAGTCAGGAAACAGAGAAATACACACTTGCTTGTTGGTACTCAGCTTTCCTCATGTGTGTACAGTTCTGGAGCTTTTGTCTAGAGGGTGAGGTGGGTTTTCCTAGCTCAGTTAAAGCAGTCAAGATGATGCCTCCAGGAACCTCAGGAGGATGACCCTAATGTGAAGAGCCCCACTCAGGTGCACGTGAGCCCTGCTTTAAGACATCAGACACTAACCATCACATGCTAGACCAAACTAATCCAATCTCATCCTCCTTTAGATGAGAGAGAGCAGTCAAGGGAGCCTGTATTTTGTAGTCACAGTAACAAAGAACTTACAATATCTCCACTCTCTAAATCAAAGGGTTCTTTTTAGCTTTCAAAGTTAAAAAAAAGATGGGATCATTTAACTTAGTGAAATGAAATATAACTTTTCAAAAAAAATGAAAGAAAAGGAAAGGGCAAAAGAAATAACCATTTATGGAAGGTACAGATTGAGTTGTGGGAATACGATGAAAAGAAGTTCTTGATATGAATGGTTTGGGAAAGTGATTAAGGAATAAAATGGATAGAAGAACCAAGGGAAAAAGAGACCTTGGGGAATTTTCACTTCAGAACCTGCAGTTCTGCAAAGAGGATATAGGTCTACCCACAGAGCAAAGAGTTACCACATTAGCATTTGATAACAAAATGCAATATTAAACACATTATACAGCTATGTTGAGTAACTAAGAGCAAATTCTGAACACAGAACAGATGATTATGATAGACAACATGAAGCGAATGCCTACAAAATCAACAAGCCAGTCAGGTTTCATGATAAATTTTCAAGAAAGCTTAAAGAAATTCACTCTCCGTCAACTTATTTTTATGATTCTGGGAATGACTGCTAAAATGTGATGTGACTGGACAGTACCTTGGAACTCAGCAAATTCTCTCTTCACAAAGGAAAGATAAAACTGAGCAAAGTTGCCAAAAGCTAAGATTTCAAGTCTGTTATAGGCATGAGGGACATAGGGCTGTCTTGAGATGTGTAACTACAAACGCTGATCACTCACTAGCCTAGCTGAACACCAGTACAGTATTGAAGGGAATAGTGTCTGGGAAGCCACAATTTTCTTCAAATTAAATAAGAGCAATAATAAAATGCTAAGCAGAAACGGCAGGAACTACACAATGAGGAGGTCAACTTCAGAGATTTAGTCTAGGCAGTATAATATACAAATGAAAGAAATAAGCAAGCAGGAAAATCAGGGCCCAAAACTGCTATAATGCTCCCAGAGCTTCTATTTTTCAACATCAGTGAAAAGAAACAGGTAAGTTTGAATTTTGAGTGAAGAGGACAAGGTAATTTATTAAAGCTGCTTCTGAGAATTCTAGGTGCTAAATTAAGCAAATAAAGATCATTGAGATTATCAAAATGTATAAAACAAGCATAAATATGTTCAAAGTTCTAAAATAACCATCCTCACAAGAAAGAGGTTCTCCCAAAGGTTCTCCCAAAATGCCACCACCATCCAGGGAACAAGTGTCTAACACATAAGTGCATGATAGGCACTATACATTTCAAACCATAACATTCTCAATAAAAATTTATTTTTACTTAAAAATATGCAGAGTCTGTAGTTGGAAATGGCAATTACTAAATGAGTTTCCTTGACTTTCTCAGGCGGTATTTCTTTTGGTTCCATGTTCTGGGGTTAGAGTCTACAGTGGTGTAGAAGGCTTGGCCAAGTGCTGGGTCCTTGGCAGACAGGACTGCAGTGGCTGATTGTTGCATGACACTGACCAGGAAGTGAATGTGTTGGTGACACTGACCAGGAAGTATAGTGCTCAGGCCAGGTGCTCTAATTCTCAGAGACCTATATTGCCAGTTTGGCCCCATATCCCAAAGGTTCTCCCAAAATGCCACCACCATCCAGGGAACAAGTGTCTAACACATAAGTGCATGATAGGCACTATACATTTCAAACCATAACATTCTGTCCCTAGGCTCCATAAATTCATAACAACTTATAACGCACAAATGCTTTCAGTCAAACTTCAAAAGCTCTCATCATCTTAATAGTCCAATACTGTCTAAAAGTCCCAAAGTGCCTGCTAAGATTTGAACCAATCACTTGAATGTAAGTCCCTGTGAAATCAAAATACAGGTTATATCTTTCCAGTGCAATGGCATGGAGTATTCCCATTTCATAGATGAGAGCAGGAGGGGAGCAATGGAAAAAAAGATCAAAGCCAGCTCATGAACAAATTCTTAGCTCAGTAGTTACCTGAATTACATTCAAGTATAAAACTCACAGAAATGCTTTCTCAAGGGTAACGAGTCTGTTTTCCTCTGTGTCTACTTTGAAAGATCTAACAGTATACACTGTTCAGGTGACTAACTGAAGGAAAGTGGCACTCCATCAAGGAGAATATCAGGAATTCATTAAGATGTGCATGCCAGGAAATGAATTAGCTATCTTTTGGGCATAAGGGTAACTTGCAAACTGTCTTCTGATTAAACTTCTTCCAAGGCGCCAAGTAGACAAAATCTGATACAAGTTCGAGAGATTACTAATTACTTCCTTTCTTTTCAGGGCCTATAAATGTCCCTTCTATCGTAAACTTTGATCATTCAGTATGGAGACTTCTGTTTATTCATGGGTAATCTACTGTAGAAGCAATAACTTCATAAGCACTAAGTACAGTGAAACTTAACTGCTTGAAATTCAAAAGAGGATCAGTAAAAAAATTTTATGTTTTTAAAATATTTTTTTATTTATTTTGTGTGTGTATGTGTGAGTATAAGAGAGAGAGAGAGAGACAGAGACAGAGAGAGAGAGGCGGAGAGAGAGAGACAATCAGAGGGCACTGTGTGTCACTGTGGAGGACCAAGGATGACAATTTTTTTTGTTTTTTACTAATATGTCCAACTATGAAGTTCTCCAGTGAAAAGATCACCTTGTTTTAAATGAAATCTGCTTCAAGAGTCACCTATAACTCCTCAGGAGAAAAGGAATTAGCTTTGAAATGGAGAAAGTGACTGAAGATGTCTTGTATATTTTTAGAAAGTTAAAATCCAGGGGGCTGGAGAGGTGGCTCAAGGGTTAAGCCTCTGCCTTGTAGGCGGAAGGTCCTGAGTTCGGATCCCAGATCCCATGTATAGACACCAGGCGGAAGCGGGGGCGGCCTGCGCTTCTGGTCCTGGTAGGGCGGAGCCTGTGAATCCCGGGGCAGAAGGAGGTGGAGGCGTCCATGGTGGTTCGCGGGTTCGTAAAGTCAGGGGATGATTGTACCTTTACCCCCCCTGCCTCCCCAACCCCCCCAGCCATCCTGATGCTCAGACTTTAGCTTCTTGAAAAGGAAATTTCATACTTCAGGAAATTGCCATTTATTTTTAGGAAAATATAAATAAAATAACAAAGTAGCACTTTCACAGACCAGTTGATGAAAGGTAAAAAGAATAAATAGCAACAGTTGCTAGAAGTTTGGATACAAACACCACCACACTGGTGGACGTGTAAGGTGGTTTCAGCCTCTTCTATAGCACTTCAGCATTTATCTTCTGGATAAATCTTTTCACTCAGGAATCCACTTCTATAAATCTATACTGGAGAAGTTTGGTATATTGCAAAGGCAGATTTTCAAAAACATTGTTGCTACCTTTTGAAATTCAAATTACAGTAAAAGTACCCCCTTAAAAGAAATGTGAAATCACTCAATCAGTCTGGAGATTTTAAAGAAATTAAAGATTGAAATTCCATATGACCCTGTGATTCTACTTTTGGGAATAACCCCCATACAGCAAAAAATCACCTCGATAGCACGAGCACGACCATGTTCATAGCAGCACTGTTTACAATACCAAAGTCATGAAATCAACCCAAATGTCCAACAGTTGACAACTGGATAAGGAAAATGTGGTACATCTATACAATGGAGTACTACTCAGCCATCAAAAATGATGAATTAATGTAATAGCACATTCAAGGGTAGATGTAATAAGAGTAGGAAACCTCACGGAGGGAGGGGTCCATCACCCATTTGTAAAATGATTACTTTTTATCTGCTAGACTATATGCCCTCCCCTTCTGGTGAGATCAGGAAAGAACGTCTATGAACTTAACCAGGTTTCTCATTACTTACTTGCAGACCTTGATGGAGGCCTATTTTCTCTGCTGTAAGACTCCAGTTTAACAGCTTTTTGTCTCTGGCCAGGGGGTGACATACAGTGCCCAGCAGAATGGAGTGAAGGGAATTGCAGGAGCAGCAAAACTGCAAAAGAAAATCAACAAACCACAATCCAGAACTTCAGAGACTCTATATCAATCACATAGAACTAGGACAGCCTAATCTCTCCCCATCCTGGAGCTCAGGGACATCTGCGGAAGAGGGGGCGGTAAGATTGTAAGAGCAAAAGGATGGGAGGAGCAACGATTTGCAAGATTCTCAACAATAGTTGGGGCCAAAGCAATCACAATGGGACTTTGCATGCCCTGCGCAATGTCCAGCGCACTGTTGCCCTCATAAAGTCTAGCATCTGGTAAGGGCACCGAGACCCCTGGAGGCAAGGGATTGACAGTCATAGTAGTGATCTTATGCTTAAGGGGAACAAGAGAAAGGGCTTATGAATGCCACTGGGGTCCTTATATTTCATCGGAGAGGAGGACCCAGTGGAGAGTTAGGCCCCGTACACAATAAAGGATCTCTGGGAATGGGGGGGAGGCACTGGGGAAGGTGATTGGAGGAGGGGGATGGAGGAACTGTAAAAAATTTTAAAATGTATAATTAAATTTTTAATAAAAAAATGATGATTAATGGAATTGCCGGGAAATGGATGGATAAAAAACAATTAATTGAGTGAAGTTATCCAAGACACAGAAAATTAGCGCTATTTACTCCCTAATAGTGGCTCTAGTACCAAAACCCACTTATAGACCTCAAATATAAATCTTTTGTAATACCTACAGTAATTGCAAAGCTAAATGAACAGGAGGGATGGGTAAAGATGAGACACATCAGTAACAAGAGAGAGGGGACCATGTCACAGCAGCAGAAAATAGGCCACCATCAAGTGACTGCAACTAAGTAATGAACATCTGGTTAAGTTCACAGACTTTCCTTCCTGATCACTTACAACTGATGGGGTATGATCTTACCAGAAGGGGAGGGCATATAGTCTGGCAGATAGAAAGTAACCATATCGCAAATGGGTGATTGGACCTCTCCCGCTACCTAATTTTATTACATCTACCTTTGACTATACTCTTATAACAAGACTCTAATTTAACAGGTTTTTATCTCTGGCCAGGGGGTGATATCCAATACCCATCAGGATGGAGTGAAGGGCATTGCAGGAGCAGCAAAACTGAAAAAAATAAATCAACAAACCATAATTCAGAACATCAGAGGCTCTATATCAACCACCTGGAACTAGGCCAGCCTAATCTCTCCCCATCCTGAAGCTCAGGGAAATTTGCAGAAGAGGGGGCGGTAAGATTGTAAGAGCACAAGGATGGGAGGAGTAACAATATGCAAGATTCTCCACACAAGTTAGGGCCGAAGCAATCATTATTGGACTTTGCATGCCCTGAGCAATGTTTACACACTATTGACCCGACAAAGTCTAGCATTTGCTAAAGGCACTAGAATCCTTGGAGGCACGGCATTGACAGCCACAGTAGTGTTCCTATGCTTAAAGGGAACACAGGAAATGGTTCTGGGAAATGCCACTGGGTCCTTGCACCTCATCGGAGAGGAGGACCCAGAGGAGAGTCTGGCATGCACATTAAAGGATGCTCCAGGGATGGGAGGGATGGGGGGTGGGGGCAACAAGGGGAATGGGGGGTCCGGTATACCTGTTAAGTTTGTATGAGTGGAAATAAAAGAAAAAAAATGTGAAATCAAAGTTACCTTATGTGCTGGCTGAAGTACAGCCATTTTAAATCGTGAAAGTATTTCCATGTGCTGATTTAGATATCTACCCAACTGCATTATTAACTGAAAAGAAAAATAATGCAAGATCCAAAACAGTCCTTATAGCATTGTTTATCATGTGCACAAGATTCATTTCCACATGTGTGTATGCATATTCCAAACACAAAGCTTGCTCTCCACTGCAGTTCCCATTCCTTTGCTTGTGTGGGTTGTTTATTTTTGCTTTCGTTTCCTGTTCCTATACATTAAGAAAAAAAAATTCCCATTCCAATATCCTGAAGCATTCCCCTGGTTTTTTTTTGTTTGTTTGTTTTTTTTTACAAAAGTTTCAAAGTTCCAGATCTTACATTTAAGTCTTTAATTCTTTTAACTGGTCACATGTAAGAGGCCTAAATTCATTTTTCTGCATGTTTCTAATTATCTGTGCAGTACTTACTGGTCTTATCCATTGGTCAGTGGCATGGTGTATGTGTCTAAAAATTTACCTTTGTCATAGAAGTTATAAAAATTGTATCATATAAACTGTTCTTCGTAGTCTCTCCTGTTGTAATGGTTCCTTTTCACCTTGCTTCTGTTTATTAGTTTCTCTCATCTTTTATCCCATAGTTTGGTCTTTGTCTATTTAGCTTATATTTTCCAAGAGCCATCTCTTCATTTTCTATATTTTTATGTTACTTTTCAATATCCATTTCTTTTATTTCTAAGTTGATCTTTATTATGTGTTTCTTCCTACTGATTTTAGATTTAGCTTGTTTTTATCTTTTATATTTCTTTACAGGCAGGGATGGGTCATTTGAGTTTTTTTTTACTTTTTTATTATTTTTATTTTTATTCAATTGTGCGTGTGCATGCGTGTGTATGTGTGTGTGTGTGTGTGTGTGTGTGTGTGTGTCTGTGTGTGTGTCTGTCTGTGTGTCTGTGTGCAGAACCACGGGCGAATTCCGGAACACCATGGACCGCCTTCACCTCCTCTTTGTTTACTCTGCCCTGGGATTCACAGGCTCCGCCCTACCAGGGCCAGAAACGCAGGCTGCCCCGCTTCCGCCCGGGGTCTATACGTGGTATCTAGGATCTGAACTCAGGACCTTCTGCCTGCAAGGCAGAGGCTTAATCCCTGAGCCACCTCTCCAACCCCTGTCATTTGAGATTTTTTTATTCAGATGTGGGCATTGAATGCCAAAGACTTCCTTCTTACTATTGCTTTTATTGTAATCTATAAGTTTTGGTGTGTTATATCTTCTTTTACATTGATTTGAAGTGAAAAATTGGTTATTATCCCTTGATCTATTGGTAAATATAAGAGGTTTTAATGAGTTATATACCATGCTTCTGAGAGAGCATTCTAAATGTGCTTGCACAATAATCTTACCAGTGAGTTTTATGCCTTCCCAGGTTTTCTTCTTATTAATGTTCTTTCAGTTCGAAGATCTCCTTGTAACATTTCCTAAAGGACAGTTTTTGTGAAGATATATTCTCGCAACCTCCATTTGTCTTGGGATGTCTTTATCTCTCCTTCATTTCAAAAGAGTATCTTTGCTGTGCACAGTATTCTTTGACAGTAGTTTTCCTCCAACCCTGTGAAAATTCATGCTATTCTCGCCTAGCCAGTAAGTTTTCTGTTGAAAGCCATCTCTGAGATAAATTGGGATGCCTTTCTCTAGTATTTGTTTCTTTTCCCCTTGCAGTCCTTGGACCTGTCTCTCTGTACAACATAGTATTTTACTAGGAATTAAAAAAGCCAGCATTTATGCCATCCCTGTGTATAAGCATGTTTGCTTACAACGAACAAATTTCACGATGCAAGCCTGCTTCGTTCTTCATTTCTCACCCGGTCCCCACCAGTAGCAGCTAATGGCATTCATATGTTTGTGACTAGCACAGTGCCGACATGTATTTTAATCGACTTTATGATTTTTATTAGGTATTAGATTTTTTTCCCTCAGTGTACAAAAGAAGGAATGGAAATTCAGAGAGGTTATAATAAACTTTTCCTCCTAAAATACCATTTTGGAAAAAAGAATGCATAGGGGACATTTCTCAGTCTTGAAGGAAATTCTTAATGTGGAAACTATATTTGATAACTAGAGAAAATTCAACAAATTATCCCTGCTTTTCTCATAATTAATATCGCACTGGCATGATTAAACTAATCACCATGCTAACAAGAATAAAACATGCTGGAAGAAAATGGGAAAGTATCTATGTAACCTTTCCTTAGATGTCATAAAAGTATTCATAAAGGTACCTGTAGTAGTTTCACTTTCCTATTTCCACATCTTAGTTCAGCAAAATATTGCTTCAACCATGAAACATTCAGGAAATCAGGCCAAAGATGGTAGAATATTTAAAGGGGAGTACTGAAATAATATAATGTAATTCTGAAAATATATTTGCTTTGATCCAGGAGCTTAAATAATAACCTGAAGACCTGAGTTCACTTCCAATTTGGATTCTATTCCCTTCCATGCCTACTTCATTCACAAGAGGTTGAATGATTACCAGTCATTCCAGAAACAAGCTCCTAAATCCCTCCAGTAGGGAATATACACACATTTATTTAACAGCTCAAATAAGTTTTGCTCTGCCTCATTGGCTCTGGCCAACGAGTACAATTATTATTCACTTTGGCCAGGGAATATTGGTATTTTCCACAATGAGATTTAAGTCTCCCATGAATTAAATCCACATGTCATTCAAAGCACAGAGAAAGAGAAGAAGAAAGGAGCAGCTCCTACGAAGGATGATTGACAGTTTCAAGATGAAAGCATAAAGGATTCTGGAAGACAAAAGTATCTTCTCCATTCTCTCTCTCATGATTAGCACTTCTGGCAGGCTAGGGAGATAACTTAGTGGGCAAGGCATTTGATGGGCACCATGAAGAGCTGAGTTCAGATTCCAAGTGCATAGTTGATTAACCCAACTGAGATGACGTCTAAGTGGAATCTATGAGTAACCTTTACCTTTGCCACCATGACAACCATAGACACTACAGGAGCTAGTGATACAATCTTTGAGTACCACCTATCTAAACCATCACTACCCGTGCACAGTACCACTTCTGAATTTGTGCTCCATGGTAGATAGCAATACATAGTACAAGGGAATTTTATTTTCAATCAAGATGAAATTAGACACTGAGTTCATATTTCCACCTACAGTAAACAAAACAACAAAATACATAAGAAAAATACATATGAAATACATAAGACCATAGTTTTCAAACCTTTGGCCACCAGACTACCTAGACAGAAACCTAGATTGAGGCAACACAGCTGAGAAGAACTAGAAGGAAGAATTTATCAGCAGCTAGGTATGATGGGATCCACCTATAATCTCAGTACTTGGGAGTTGAGGTAGGAGGACCACAAGTACAATTTAACCAGGCCTTCATAATAAGTAATCTTTTAAGATTAAAAGGAGGAGTTTTGATGGACTAGAGGTTACCTCTGTATGAGCTAGTGAAGGAAAGAGAGTTTAAAAAAAAGCCAACAATGACAAAAACCAAATTTTATATCAAAGACAAAAAGAGAGAAAGAACTTTGGGAAGTCTACAAAGTAAATGAAGAGATAAGAGAAGGAGGAGGAGGAGGCAGAGGAGATGAGGAGGAGAAGAAGAGAAGTAGGAAGAAAAGGAGAAGAAGAGGAGAGAATAGGGGGAAGAGGAGAAGACAAAGAGGAGGAGAAGAGGAGAAGGAAGAGGAAGAAAGGAAGAGGAAGAAGAAGAGAGGATGAGGAAGATGAAGACAGGAGGAGGAGTAGCAAGAGAAGAGGAAGAGGAAGAAGAGGAAGAAGGCAGTAATGATGCAGACAGGCTCAAACACAGCCTCAGTACAGCCCGGAAGTCACTTCCAAAAGCACTTTGTTTCCTCTTTGCTATGTAGTACTGGCCATTGAGCCTTCAAGAATAGTGTTTAGCAACAAAATCTTCTCCCTAAAGAAACCAGATGAGACATCCAAACCAATAGATGTGCAAATTACAACACAGATAAGACTTGGGTGCCTGGAGTTTGGTTGATTTTTTTTTATTATTTATATTTCTAGTTCACCTATCTAGTGAGTGAACTGGAGTCTCCATTTGTTTTTGCTGCTTTTTTGTATGGTTAGATATTGATTGAAGTTCAAAACTGGAGCCACTAGAAAACTCTTGGTAGGATGACTATGTCGATCTGGGGTGCTGAGTTTAAGGTTTCGATGATATTGGTAGGGTCCATGTTTGGCTTTTTGTTAATAGAAGTCCAAGAGGTAGAGAAGCAGGGTGGGTTATGACTACATTGTTGCTAGCTTGGATATGAGAAGGATGGGTGCAAGTAAGGCACTTTTAGAATTGACAGATTTTGGAATCTGTAAAAGGACTAAGGTGTGTGATGTGAGATAAAGGAGGATAGTATGTCTCAGGGGAGGGAGCTATGGGCAACAAAGATGAAGCATAATGGCAAGGACTGACCACACAGTGACATAAGAAACATAAAAAGGCAAGATGCTGTCACTCCTTCAGAAAGCTGTGACTCAGTGACTGAACTTGAAGACACTGAAATGGGAAAATACCCTCTATTCCCCTTATTGAAAGAGGAAAGCATGGGTACTTCGAGAGGCTGCTGGTAAAGATGGTAGTGATGTCAAATGGAAAACAAGCAGATGAATTCAATCCAGAACCAGGGAGGAAAGTCAGCAACAAAGAGGAGAGATGGCTCAGGAGAGGTGGCAGGCAGAAGGTCCTGAGTTCGGATCCTAGACCCCACGTATAGACACCGGGCGGAAGCAGGGACAGCCTGTGTTTCTGGTCCTGGTAGGGCAGAGCCTGTGAATCCTGGGGCAGAGTAAACAAGGAGGAGGAGGTGGAGGCGTCCATGGTGGTTCCCGAATTCGTCCGTGGTTCTACACACACATACATACACACACGCGCACATACGCAGAATTGAATAAATAATAAAAAAAAGAGAGAAAAACATCAGCAAGGTAGGATGGGAAAATGAGCAATGCAAATGAAAAGTTGACAACAGAGATGCCAAAATTAAACCTCCAAAGTAATGTCTAACAAGACTTCACAGACACGAGTGCCACAGTTCGAAAGAGACGAAAAGACAAACAATACGTGCCTTTATCCCACAGAACCATCGATGCTTAAGACACTATTGCAAATGGGTGATGGACCCCTCCCTCACTGTGGTCTCCTACTTTTATTACATCTACCTTTGAATATACTCTTATAACAAGACTCTAGTTTAACAGCTTTTTATCTCTGGCCAGGGGGTGACATCCAATACCCATTGGGATGGAGTGAAGGGCATTGCAGGAGCAGCAAAACCGCAAAAGAAAAATCACCAAACCATAATCCAGAACTTCAGAGACTCTATATCAACCACCTAGAACTAGGTCAGCCTAATCTCTCCCCATCCTGAAGCTCAGGGAAATTTGCGGAAGAGGGGGGCAGTAAGATTGTAAGAGCAAAAGGATGGGAGGAGCAATGATATGCAAGATACTCCACACAAGTTAGGGCTGAAGCAATCATAATTGGACTTTGCATACCCTGCGCAATGTCCAACACACTATTGACTCCACAAAGTCTAGCAATTGCTAAAGGCACCAAGATCCTTGGAGGCAAGGGATTGACAGCCACAGTTATGTTCTTATGCTTAAGGGGAACACAGGAAAGGGTTCAGGGAAATGCCACTGGGTCCTTGTACGTCATCGGAGAGGAGGGCCCAGAGGAGAGTCTGGCATGCACATTTAAGGATTCTCCGGGGTTTGGGGGGAGACACTGGGAAATGGGGAGGGAGGGGTGAGGGGAGGGGGAGCAGGGGGGTCGGGGGGAGGAGGAGGGAGGGAGGGAACCTGTGTACCTATTAAGTTTGTATGAGCAGAAATAATAATTTAAAAAAATGATGAAAACCTAACACACTAAGATTCAAGATTACATACTATCTTCACCAATATTTCAAGACCATTTAGTATGCTGTTTAGTGTAACGAATATCTACATCAGCTGCACTATTATTAAATACTTGAAATTGGTGAAAGAAAATATAAAAATGACTAGTCAGGGAAATTACATTAAAACTGCAATGAGATAACACTTCATGCCTATCAGAATGGCAGTTATGATGGTAGGTCTTGGTTATTAACTTGACTGTATGTTGGGAGGAACATTTCCAGAGAGGACTAAAATGTGAGACACTGACTAAAAGAGAGGGATGGCAGCAATTCCAGCAGGTGGCCCAGAAGGAAAAGTGTGCCTATCTACCTTGTCTCCTTCTTTTCAGGCAAGAGTATTTATTGTTACTGCTGCTGCTTCTGCAGTATCCTCCATTGACATTAAAAACAAATTACTTTGGAAGTTTAATGTGGACTCAATACTAGTGAATCTCTAGAGAGTAGGAACTGCAGAATTTCCTGGGTTATTTGGCTACATGGTTCCGTTCTCTTATGCAGACTGTCTTATTTGAACACCCAGCCACTATGATAATATTATATATATATATATATATATATATATATATATACATATAAAGAGACAGAGAGAGAAAGAGAAAGAAAAAGAAAGAAAGAAAAAGAAAGATGAAAGAAAGAAAAAGAGACAGAGAGACAGAAAAAGAGACAGAGAGACAGAGAGAGATTTACAAATTCTATTCATTCTATTTCTCTAGAGAGCTTTGGCTAATACAAATTTTCATATAAGGAGTGGGGATCCTTGCTGTGGTAGACCTGACCTGTGTGATTCTTGTGTGATTCTTAGGAATTTGAAATGATTTTCAGGAAGAATGTGCACATTTGTGACTGTGGGCCAAAGAACTCTAGAGGGCTGGAGAAATGACTCAGGAGTTAAGCCTCTGCCTCATAAACAGAAGAAACCCAGATCCCAGGTAAAAAAAAATGTCAGGCAGAAATGGTGATTGATTGAACTTCCAGCTCTGGAGGAGGAATCTGAAAACCCCAGAGCAAAGAAAAAAGGAGATAGAGCAATCCAGGATGATTCCTGAAGTCTCTTTTAGGCCTCCAAAGGCACATACAATATCTCTTATACACAAGAAGATGCACAAGAAGAAAGAAAAAGAGAGAGAGAGAGAGAGAAAGGAAGGGAGGGAGGGAGGGAGTGAGGGAAAGAGAGAAGGAGAGAGAGAAAGAAAGAGAAAAAGAGAGAAAGAAAAGAAAGAGAAAGAAAGAAAGAAAGAAAGAAAGAAAGAAAGAAAGAAAGAAAGAAAGAAAGAAAGAAAGAAAGAAAGAAAGAAAGAAAGAAAGAAAGAAAGAAAGAAAGAAAGAAAGAAAGAGAGGGAAGGAAAGAAGAAAAGGGAATTCCTAGAATACTGTAAGTAGGGAGTGATACATTCTTTTTTGTAGAACTTTAGGTAACCACAGTGCTGATTAAAATGCACACAGTAAAGGCTTAGCTCATGAAGTTTCATAGGGAACAAGATTCTCTTTGAAATTGAATACAAGTCATGTGTATTCCATTCTGGTAAAGCATCCGGTAATGTCCTGACCATACCTTGACGATCTGAATGAGGATGAATTCAAAAGCACTGCATTAACTTGTTTAGTACAGAAAAATTTTAAAACACTATAAGCTGGCAGCATATTCTGAGAAAAAAATGGAGGGGTAGGCGAACAGAAAGATAAAATAGATTTTTGTAGGAGAGGGGATTTATGTCCGGGTTCTTGTGTTTGGGAGTTGAAGACTGAACCAGAAAACACTTAGAGAATTAAGGCAGATTTTATTAGAGGAGAGAAAGGATGGAATTCACAGACATGGGATCCTTGGGGAAAGGAGCCAAAAATGGCTGGCAGGGTCAGAAGTATCTATAAATTAGGCAGGTGTGGGAAAAGTGCATTTTCCTTATTGGTTAACTCCAGTTTCTGCAAACCTGATTGGAGCTTTTAGTCCTCTACATCTCACTAGTCTGTCCATATTGGGCCCCAACCCAACCAACTTATAGTTGAGCTCTTCTGCAATGGAGAGCTCATCTCCTGACCCTTTCATGAACATAGGATTGGGATAAACTGGTGACCTTATCTCTCTAGAGGATTAGAACCTCTTCCTCCCAATTAGTAGGGTATTTTCCTTCAAGATAATCCCAGCAATGAGGGATGACTTTCAAAGACTTTCCCAGCATGGCCCTGTTCTGAAATTGCCTAAAAATGATGTAATACATGTACCTTTTCATGAGTGTGAGTGAGTTTAAAGTTGCAGATAAGGTCGTGTGGCACAGTAATTGTAATTCATAAAATGATTACTATCCTTAAAGAGAAACCAGGGACTGTACCCTAGCATGAAAGACACCTTTGAAAGCAAGACCCCATCGCAAACTCATCAAATACCAGTTTGTAAGAATGCAAACTCACTTGAAGAACTTTTGCTTAAATGGAGAGTGATTAATAATGCCATGTTCTATCACCAATTAAAGATAGGGTGGTGGTTTCCGAGTGCCTAGATGTCTAAACCTGAGAAAAATACTTGCATAAGCAATCTGGCTGCATCAAGACACTCTCCCTTCAGACACTTTTTTGCAGGCACTCTCTGTATCATTCAATTTGCATAATGAGATGATTGCAAACCTATGGTGGAGAAGGGTAGAATGTTCTGGTTGGGATGCAAAATGTGCCCCATAGGCTCCTGTTGGAACACTTGATCATCATCTGATTAAGTGGAACATCTTGGAACACTGCAGAACCTTTCAGAGGCAGGGCACAGCTGGAGGAGGTACCATATTAACTGTAGCTGCACCTCGGTTTCTGGGCTTTCTGCTTCCTGGTATCAGATGGGAGATATGCACTTCTATCACCAGAAACTCTCCCACACTTTCTCTGGAGTAATGGATTGTTCTCTCGAGCTGTGAACCAAATAAATCCTTTTTCCTTAAAACTGCTTCTTATCAGGTATAACAGCAATGAAGAAAAAAAAAAAAAACAGTGCCTACCCCTCATGGCACTCCAGGTCTGGGGTCCGTGAGTTCTTTTTCAACTCCATGCCCCTCATGGATTCCATGTCTGGAGCCATGACGCTTCCATTGCCTCTAAAGACGATATCTACTTCCCCTCTAGAACTATAAGTTGAATAAATCTCCTTTTCTCTCATAAGTTGTTTGATTTTGGGTGCTCTCTTACAGCGATAGTAAAGAATAACTGTTACAAAAGGTAAGAAGGGCTAACAAAGATATGGAGAAAGGAAGTTTTGCACACTGTATGGCAGGGCCAGATAAACTGTGCAGCTACTATGGAAAGCAGCATAAAGGCTCCTCAAAAAATGTTATAATACGACTACCTTTGGTAGTACAATGCTTTTACTTGGCATTTATCCAGTATATAAGTGCAATATGTGAAAAATATCTATACTCTCATTTGCAGTGCAGCATTATTCACAATAGCCGAAGTATGGAATCAACTTAAATCCTGTCTATTAACTTATAGGAAAATGTGGTATATAAACACAATTTATTCATCTTTAGAGACAAAAGAAGGTATTCATGTCACTCAAGACAACACAGTGTTTTGTGAGTGAATGAGCTGGCCTGAAAATCTGTTCACATGGTGGAAGGAGAGAAGTGATTTCTGAAAGTTGACCTCGAATTTCCACACTGCTCAGTGGTATATTCTCTCTCTCTCTCTCTCTCTCTCTCTCTCTTTCACTCTGTCTCTGTCTCTATTACACACGCACACACTAATAAATGAAAAATATTTTTTATTTTTATTTATTTTCTTTATTCAATTATGCATGTATGTGTACATGTGTTTGTGTGTGTGTGTGTGTGTGTGTGTGTGTGTGTGTCTGTGTGTGTGTCTGTGTGTGTGTGTGTCTGTGTGTAGAACCACGGACGAATTCGGGAACCACCATGGACGCCTCCACCTCCTCCTTGTTTACTCTGCCCCAGGATTCACAGCCTCCGCCCTACCAGGACCAGAAATAGGCCGCCACCGCTCCCCCTTCTGCCGAGCGATACGTGGGGTCTAGGATCCGAACTCAGGACCTTCCGCCTGCAAGGCAGAGGCTTAACCCCTGAGCCACCTCTCCAGCCCTAAATGAAAAATATTTTTAAAAAAATGTTTAGATGTACAGTTTGGGTAAATAATTTAGCAGAAAGTATATGCTTAACATGTACAAGGTCCTATGGTCAATCCTCAGTCTACACATACACACACGCGCGCAAAGACTATAGATAAATTTAAGAAAATTGTGCTAATTAAATTGGCCACCGTGGCCACCATTTTGTAAAAACCTCTCGTACTCTGTTTGGAATGTGTTGATTGTCTAAGCACAGCAGGCCTAAATCTCTGACAGCCTTTCACTCCCCACCCCCACTGTCCTACTTCCTAGCAACTCCCACACAGCTCTTCAGCAAAGTCTGGAGGTCATAGAGCCTCTCTCACTCCCTCTCCCCTCCCCCATTGCCTGGACACTCCAGAATTTTCTCCTACCATGCTGTCCATGGCGGCTCTCTTCCTATTCTCTCAGATTTCAAGCTCCAGTGTTACCCACCGTAGGGTTAAACTATGGTTCCCTTGACCACTGGCTTCTTAATGCTAATAAACTTGTATTTCTTAAGTCTCTTCCTCATATTACTTTCTCTGTATTAACGAGTCTATACCACCATTGCACATTGGCATAGTTATTCGCCATTCTTTTCTTTCTCTGACCTAATATTATTTTTATTTTATGAAACATTTATCTTAAATCATAACCATTTTGTCTAACACATCAGTTTAATATGTAATATGTAGTAAATGCAGCTATCAGCAAAATGAGGCCTTAAAATTTATAGAGTAAGCATATGAGTCTAATCAGTTTTGAAATTACTAGAAAGTTATTCTCAGTAACTGACTTGACCAAGTTTCTCATGCAAGACCTCTCCCCTAAACGCTGAATCTGTTATGTTCTTGTGCTCCAGAGATTGAATCGGGAGAGCAGCTTCAGAGGATTAAGGCAGATTGTATTAGAGGAGAGAAAGAATGGAACGCATGATGGATTCCTTGAGAGGTAAGGGGGTCAAAAACGGCTGGCAGAGTCAGGGGTATTTATAGGGTTCAGCGAGTCTGGAAAAAGTGGTTTTTCCTTATTGGTTAGCTCCAGTCTCTGGAAACCTGATTGAAGCTTTTGGTCTCATACATCTCATTGGTGTGTTCATATCTGGACCCAGCCCAGTTGATCTTGTGGCTATTTCTTTTGAGGAATTTATCTGAAATGGAGAACCTATCTTCATATCCTTTCAGAAACCCAAGGATTGAGGGAAGTTGGCAACTTTTTCTCTGGGAAGAATTGGAATCATTTCCTCCAGATTAATATGGTGTATTCCTTCAATAATCCCAGCAATGGGAGATGACCATCAAAGACCTTCCTAACATGGCCCTGTTCTGAAACATCAAACAAAACAAACTGACATCTTGTTCCCACTATATTTGCATGTCTATCAATACAGCACTAGGTTCTCCTTGTAGTACTTGTGACTCTCCTGACCAAGTTTCATTTGGATATCTTTTATCCCAAAACCAAGAAAGAGAAAGGTTGCAATTACTTTTCATTCTTGTTCGAGGCTTGCATGCCTTAATCTTCAGTAATAGCACCACTTAGAGAAAAACCCTTTATATTTTGAATATCTTAAAGACTGTTCTGAAAACCTCTAGCTATTTGCATATATGATTCTGGGGCTGAGTGCTAAAAGGATGACCTTTGGATACATTGGATATGGTAGGGAAATTATCTGTTCTGACACATGTCTGATGCCATTTTCTCTTCTCTACAAAAAACATTGGCCTTACAGCTTGTTCTTTAAAACTGACAGATGTGTCTATGCTGTCTCCCCAAGTATCCCACATATAAAAATTGTTGGTTATCACTTGGTGTTGGCTAATATTTTTATTAGTTCAATTTTAACCTATATGATAAGTTCTTACTTAGTTTTGGAGGCATTCGACAAAACTTTTCACACTTTTTAAAAAATTTGCTGTGCTAAGAACCTTTTCTCCTGTTTAACATTCCGGACAAAAGCCACATTCATGTCTATAAGCCTATTTGTCAAGAAATAACAGTATGAATGAGAGTCCCATTTGAATAACAAGAGTGGACTAGACATGAGAGAATAGAACAGGCCCAGGCAGCTTCAGTTCTCCGTCTTAAAATTACTTACCATTGTAGGGAATAATGGAACATCAAAAGGATACATTCAAAACTCAAATTATTTCCTGTTCTCCCAGGAGAAGCTGCCTGCCTGATTCCCTCTGCCTTTCATGTTGTTCTCACTCAAACTTACAATTTCAAGGGCTAATGTGTCATTCCAATATGCAAAGGAGTGCTGGCATTAATGAGAAGTATTTTTAGAAATCCTTCTACTGCCAGAGTGAATGTAATATCAAACTCTGAATTCTGAGGTCATGGCAAGGACATATTGACTAATACAGCATAACCTAGCATAGAAAGGAATGGATTGAGTGACCTAAGGTTTTATCTTATCAGCCTTACCTGTCTGAGGCACTTCAGAGACCATCCTATGACTGGGGGACCACCCGATGACCTCAGAGACAAACGTATAACTCAGGGACCACCCTAAGATCTTAGGAGCCACTCTAGACCTCAAGGACAACCTTGTGACTCAGAAACAACCCTATGATCTCATCCATAGAAAAAGAAAAGAGAGAGTATTTCTTAGAAATTCTTCAAGTAACGGAACTTCAGTAGTACTAACAGTACCAAATAATTCTTTGGAAAATCATAAGCTTTTACAAAGATTTCTCTAAATTTCACTCTATAAGCCAACAGTCATTTGTCAGGGTGGGTGTTTATTCCTAAAGTGTTTCAAAATAGAGGCCTGACCTAGAGAGATGGTTCAGGGGTTAAGCCTTTGCCTCAAAAGCAGAAGGACCTGAATTTAGATCCCACATTAAATCATTGGAAAAAATGTTAGTGACCTGCACTTTCGATCCTGAAAGACAGAGCCTGGGAAATCCCAGAGGGAAGCTTTAAGGAGATAAGAGTGATCTAGGATGATTCCCAAAGTCACTCTTGGACCTCCATAGTGACATACAATCCCTTTTCTGTACACACACACATACCACACATTGTATCTACCCACACACACCAAACACAGATAAATAAATATATAATTGTCTGGGCCCAAGAACCAGCATAAATCCAGACTTACATACAGGAAACAGAAGTGGGAGCAGTAGGAATTGAGGGAGCCTAGGATATCCTCCATCATCCAGGCCAACTTCATTGTAGCATACATGAGTATTTATAGGAAAACAATCAAAGAGCAGGGCCAAATTCTTTACAGGATTATGTAAAACATATGCATTCCAGTTAACAAAGAAAAGGCAAGAGTGATGTCTACTTGCTGTGGGACCAGACACAATGTCTCCAGATAGAGTTAAAAGCAGGCATGACACTTAATTGCCAAAAGAGAATGGACAATGAATGTCTCAAAGCAGAGTTACCTGGTCTATGCATTAACATATCTCAAATGTATAGGGAAGGAACTGTAAGGGGAAGTTTTAACCTCACCAGTTCTGAGAAGAGCAAAAGTGATCCAAAAACAGATAGGAGATAAACTCAACTCTCAGTGGAAGGAATTCGCCTGCCATTGTCTACACAGACAAAGAGGCAATACTCAACTTCCAAAGGGAGGAATCCACCTAACAACTGCCCATTTTAGATGCTCATGTGTCATTCTCCAGAGAGCAGGCTTTAGGCCTGACAACCCCCACATATAATTGTTGAGGGAAATGTAGAAGAAAAGCTTTAAAACCTACAGAGAACAGAAATGAGAAGCCTTTCAATGCACCTGCCAGGCAACCATCTATAACCATCTATAAGCAAGGGCAGATGTCCCTCTCCCTCCACCCTAGTTTCTTAGAGTAACCCCCCTTAATAAAGAACATAAACATCAGACTTAAGATATATAGAATCTCTACAAACATATGTACAGGGATGATTATAACTCTTAACAACTAACTGTGTTATCTCACTTCAGCCCTGGCGCCTAATTGTCTATGAGACCATGAATATCTGGGCTGCAGCTGAGAGTCTGCGAACCCAATTTATTATCATTCTTCCTCCTTTGTGCCATCCAATGTTTAAATATGTTGTAAAATAACAATTCAGGGTTTCATGCTCAACTCTGTTCTTGTGTAAGGTTCTGGTACAATACCACCACCCTCCTTTCCCCTTCCTTTTGTCACATACACACACACACACACACACACACACACACACACACACACACACACATTGAGAATACAGAAATAAGGTCGTCATCTGCAAACAAGACCAAGACAGCCCTCATCATTGCTAGGTGCAGCACGACAAGCCCGTAATCCCAGTATAAGGGGTACTGAAGATGAAGGATCAAGAGTTCAAAACCAGCCTGAACAACGTAATAAGTTCCAGGCCACCTAGCTGTGTAGTAAAACTCTGTCTCAAAAACAAGAACAAAAGCAGCAACAACACATAAAAAAATTTAATTTATAAACAAAGTAAGATTTTGAATGCTCATAAAGTCCTAACATCCAGACGGTGGTCAGAGGTTCTGGATCTATGGTATTCTGTCAGTGGCCTGAGCAGGCAGGTTATAACTCTGTATATTCTTACAATAATGCCTTTTTAACATGCTTCTCAGATTTCCCAATATGAGTATCTGCCTCTGTCCTATAGACATCTTTACTAATGCAATGTGTGTATTTGTAGTTCTGGCGGCTTATACCTATAATTTTATTCAAACCTGCAATTTCCCATATGCTTGACAGCTTAATTATGACTTAGAACATTAGGACAAACTTGTTTAAAAGAGTGAAGTGCTTAACTAAACATACCACTTATGTTTTATTTGAAGCATTATAAAGAGACAACATAAGATAATGACTTAGAAAGGCCAACAGGGGGGTTCGACTGCATCTCTGAACATTGTGGCAGAATTACATGGTCTAGTAGTTTCTCTAATGTACAGACCCGTGAAGTTAGAGTGACCATTTACATCATAACCAGGGTGGGATAGGAAATTAGGGAAAGTAAAGTAGACAAGGAAAGAAGTCCTTCCCTGGAGATTGCTAGAAGCCTCTCTCAAATGAGAATAAAGAATTTCCTAATAAAGAAAATATTTGCTTCTGAACAGAGATATTTCAAATAAAGGTTAAATAGCAATAAATCATGCTTAAGATCAGATATATACCATCTTTGACTTTAACTTTACTTAACTTTCTTTCCCAGTTATAAAACTCCAATTCTCTGATGATCTCACAAGCAAGTTTAGAGAATTTTGTTTATGGTCAAAATGTATATCTTAACTCACTCATGACCGAGCATAAAAACAATGATTTTTATGACCGAGGGTTTTATCTTATCAGTCCGACTTGTCCAATGCACATGGGCATCCCCTATGATCTCAGGGACTACCTGTGACTTCAGGGACCACCCAATAACCTCAACGACCACCCTATGGCCTCAGAGACCACTCTATGTCTTCAGAGACCTCCTGATGATTCCAGAGACTACAGAGTTATGATCTCAGGGACTGCCCTATGACCTCAGGACCACCTGATGACCTCAGAAATAACACTATGATCTCACAGGAAAAAAAGAGGGGGCATCCCTTAGAAACTCTTCTGACAATGTAGCTTCAGTAGACACCAAAATCGTGTATATGTGTGTGTGTGTGTGCATTTATGTGTATATTTGTATGCATGAGTCTCATATACTTTGGTGTGACTCTCTCTTCAAAAACCCAAGCCCAACTTCTACTGACACCTATGCTTGAGTCTATGTTAAAATGTCTTCTTAGAAAAACCCCAATTCTGCTTCATATCTACTTGTCCTAAAATTCTTTTCTGTAGAGCAGTCATGAGTCCCGCCATTACTTGAGAAAGACTTCTGAGAGACCTCTCAGACCCCTGCATGTGTCAACATAGGATGACTTCCTCCTGCTGCTGCTGCAGCTGCTAGCAATGTTGACAGTAACTAGAGTGCAGAATTGCCACAATGTGAAAAACATAGGAAGCTACAATAACTCCTCTTACCAAAAACATCCCATTTTAGCATTGTTATTTTTTGAGATATTACTACTTTTGGAAACTCCTTTAAAATTGCATATATCTATTAGTATCAGCTCTCAAAAATCACTAAATTCATAGGATAAGAATAATCTATTATTCCAACAACAGTGTACAAAAGCAACATGCGTTCACACAGGAGCCATTCTGCATTTTGTTTCCTGAACATAGTTTTCAAGGAAAAACTAATCAAAGCTTTATTGCCTTTAATGAAGTTCTCACATTGAATTCAGTACACTTGAAATTAATTTACCTTAATTAATCGATTTTCTATGCTTACAGGAAACTGTTTGACAAATTATTTGTTTTGCTTGTACCTTCTCTTTGTCTCTTTTTGCCTAGCATTGCATTAGTCCTCGGCCTGATCTCCTCACAAGACTGAAAGATACTAATGAGCTTGAATCCTCTACCTCAGTAACAACATGAGACTCATTCACAGTTTTTCTTTGTCGAAGTGGGGTTGATTTTCTATGACTCCACTCTTGAGCTTTAAGGATAGAATAGGGTATTTCCTGGCAAGAAAATTAAACCATGAAAATTCTGTTTTGGTTATATAGCCACAGATTTTTGGCCTTACCATTTTGGCCTTAACAATTTCTGGTTAATCAATGCTTACCCAGAGCCTTGAAGGGAACTTAATCAACCTAAACCCCTCAACAGTGTTGGAAAAATGACTTACATGATCATACATGATCTTGGCTTCTTTAACCTCTGTAGTTCAGATTCTTCACTAAAATGGATAAACCAGTGATACATAGAGTAAGGACCGGAATAGTATAGTGGGCCTACTAAGTGCCGCACATAATAAAGCAGAAAATATTTAATAAGCATTTCTTGAATTATTTGCTGTGGTTGTACCTGCTGCTCTTCTAGCTATAGAGCATTATGTGCCTGCTGATGTTTAGAAAATTCAAACTTTCCTGCAATATGAAGAAGTTATTCTTGTTGTCATATGTACAGTCTTAGTTTACAGGTTTCCTCTAAACACTGACATTCTCCACCACAGCTGACCATTTTTAGTTCTCAGGTTTATCCCATGTGGATTTTCCCCTGAAGATTGCTAACATAACAAATAACTCTACCATCAGACAAAACAGCCTTCTCTGACTTCTGGTTCATTAATAACTTCAGAATCTAAGCAAACAAGAGTACACTTTACCTCAACTAGCTTATACATCCCCAGAAGAACAGATTTTAAGCCTCATATAGCTACTAATTTACTTTCAAAATTCATTTTCATTGTAGGATTTATAACAGGAAATAAAATAAACAAGGAATGTTCATATTCTTATATCAATTTTTCCCATTTGGGGGATGGGTATTTTTCTCATGAATCCAAAGCACATTTACAAGGATGCTTCTGAAATGCACACTTGCCCAACAGTTGATCAAAAAACAAGCATACTTTTGAAGTCATAGACTTCACAAGCTAATTATTTTTCCCAGTCAAGATACAAAAGGTAAGACATTAAAGCAAATGAAACTCAAGTCCTTCTGAACATCTTCAGGCTTTGATAACTTTCCTTAAAGAGGGAATGCTTACAACACAAATAGCTACTTTTGAATCAGAAACCAATCATTGTCATATTATATTAAAGCACAATTCAACCTAACTGGCAGAACACCCAAAACTTGGTGAAGTTTGAGCTGTCCCGTGGGACTAGAACATTCTTAATCATATGTTTCTTTCAGAACATATACTTATAAGAAAGTTGCCAGACATCATGCCAGAGCAAATGCCTTCTGCCTTATATACACCCTCATTGGGAGTTATTAATTAGACAATTAACCAAGTGATTGCCTGTCAAAGATTAAATTAAAGGAACCCAATATGTCACTCTTGCAAGCTTTCTTCTTCCATACCAATCTGCCTCCTGCTTTCATGTTCGCTGTGTGTGAAGCTTCCTAGATACCAACGGGGTTACTATTAATGACATGTATCTGGACATTTGCCTGAGCAAGGACAATATAAGAGTAGGCACACCACTAGTGAGAGGAGCTTCTTTTCTCTGTCTTTGTTAGTCTCTGAGGAAGGTATGATAACTCTCAAAGATCTCTCCTTTTTCATGATGCAATGCTGATATGACAAATCTTGTGCAGGTCTCAGGGAAATAGACAACTCTTTAGTTCATGGATGCTGTGGTCCTGTCATGCCCAGAAGATACCATATGACTGCACCCCTTTTACTTTCTCACTGTACCCTCTTCTCTGAGACTCCCTGAGCTTTGGGTTGGCAAGAGTCTTGGATATCTTGTTCAGGACCCAGCTAATGTCTTCGTCTGTAATGTAAACTGCTACTTACTGACGCTCACGTTCCCCTAAAATTCATACTTGGGAGAGTAAATTGCCAATGTGGTGATATCTATAGGCAGAACCAGTGTGCTCTTGTTCTCTGCATAACTGCTCTCTTTTTCCTTCTTTTCTCTCTTTTGTCTCTCTCTCCTGCCATGTTAGCTACTGTGAGAAGACAATCTCCTGCAAACCAAGGGAACTCCCCTCACCAAACACAGGACCTTCTAGAATCTTTATTTTTGGACTTTCTAGCCTCCAGTATAGTGGCATATGATCCCTATTATTCAAGTCATCCAACATTCTTTCACAATGGCCCAAACTTGCAAAGATAGCATTCTTACTTTGCAGACAGCAAAACAGCACAGAGATAACTAGTGAACCCAGAATCACAAAGGGAACTAAAAGAACAGCAGGTGCTCAGACAACATGTGGTCAGAACTTGCACTTTCAGGGATGAATTGATAAGCCCCAGAGTCTACATAGTGTTTGGATGTGCGGGGTTCACATAAACACATCAGGCAAAGTGAAAGTGATGAATTGAAAGTGGGAAAATGGGGATAGATATTTACTGCCTGGTCCTTGCCAATATTGCCCTGTGTTTGGCATTCTAAAAACAGTCAGAGATACTGACTTTTATGTGAGATTCCTGTTTGTTTTTGATAATTTATTTGTATTGATGACTTATGCCTTATTTTAAAGTGGCAATAAAAATAGTGGAATTTTTTTGCATGTGTTTGTGTGTGTGTGTGTGTGTGTGTGTGAGAGAGAGAGAGAGAGAGAGAGAGAGAGAGTTTGTGTGTGTGTGTGTGTGCACTATGTTCCTGTGGAAGCCCAAGAGTGACATTGGGAGTCATCCTGTATTGTGTCTACTTCCTTTTGACTTTGCTCCTAGGTGCCACCTTCAAGAACCCGATCCAAACTCAAATCCTTCTGTTTGTGAGGCAGAGGTTTAACCCCTGAGCCATCTCTCCAGCCCTAAAAGTAAAGTTTTTAAGAGCAAGTCTGGTCCATGTGCTGGCAAGTCATTATCTGTGTCAAAACAGCTGAGGCCTCTTGGCACTATTACATTTCAAATTATGTCCAGCACCTCCAGAAAACTCTTTCTAGTTTCTACGATCCAAGCAAAGGTATGATGTGGGGTTTAGACTCGAGTCACCAGCTCTGGGCTGACTGGATGGATAGGTGTGAGTCCTCTATCTGCCCATTCCCAGCCCTCCGGGGACATTCAGACGCAACAGGGAGTCAAGTCCAAGCAGGAACTCAGTTTATTGTGGACGGTGCAACAGTTTATAAAGACAAGAGACCGCAAGGCACAAAATGGGCAGCCAATCACATTAATGGCCAGCACAACATGCAGGCTACACGTGCCAGGCTCAGCATTCATCTATACGGGAGATGTGCCGAGTTCACGTGTATGGAACTCCTTTGAACCAATCAGAGCTCCCTGTTACGCCTAGCACACTAGCTCCCAGCAGCATCTTTCCTGGGCTGGCCCAACAAAGGTAAAGTGTCAGTCCCTAGCCACAGGTCCCTCTTCGAAGATGTTTCTAACTGAAAGAACCTGTCATGCCAAAACACCTGGTCAATGACAGTTGGTAACTAGACAATTCTGAACATTTCTTAGCTGTCCGCCATTTCACCACATCTCCTTTCCATAATACCAGAAGAAAAACAACTTTTAAATTTTAATTAATGTACGAAAAATACGCATATTAGTATGGTGCCCTGTTATGTATGGGAGCATTCTTCCATACTTGTATACACTGTATAATTTTTAAGCTAGACTATATATACCTGTCCTCCCAAATTCCCAAATTCTTATCATTTCTTTATGATTAAAAGCTTAAATTTTTAGTCTGGTGTCATGGTTTAAGTATATCCTAGCAACTGGAGGCTAAGGTGGGAGGACTACTGTGAATTTAAGTTCATTCTTAGTTATGGGACAACCGAGCAACAAAGTGAGACCCTCTGTCAAAAACAGACAAACAGACAAACAAAAAACCCCACAACTTTTTAAGTCTTTTCTTCTAGGCTTATGGTAGGATACATTATTTTATCTACAGTCACCCTACTGCAAATCAGAACTTCTTGCTTTTAAGTATCACATTTTTCCCATCAATAAACATGTCCCCACCTTTTCTATATACATACTGCAGCCTATACAGCATCTAATAACCAACCTATTTCTTGTGTCTATGAGACCAACACTTTTAGGCTACGTAAGTGAGATGAGGTACACGTCTCTCTGTTCATGGCTTCTGTCACTTAACATATCCATGTTGTCATAAGCAATAAGTGTTCTTTCCTCATGATGACTGTTGCAGTCCGCCTGCATGGTTGCTGATAAATGACCATCACACAGCTTAAGGGAACAAGGAGTTTACTTTCTTACGATAGTCCGGTTACAATTCATAGTCCAGCTTGACAGGAGAGCACACACCAACACCAGGGCTGAGGGAACTGGCCACCATAACGGCTGAGAGATGGACAATCCTTACTTGCCAGACCAGCATGTCTGGCCAAGTGAACAGAAGGATGCCAACTCTCTCAACCAGCTCTCTCTGATTTATCCAGGGCCTAATCCCACCTACCATGGGCTGGGTCTTCCCCAGCAGCTAGACAATCTCCTTCAGGTTTGCTCTGGGCTTAACTCAACCATCAACTCTCTACAACTGTGCCCAGAGCTCAAACCCTCAAGAGTCAAGTTGACACCTGTGCTTAACTATGACAGTGACCAAATAGTATCCTTATGTGTGGATGTCCTACAATTTCTTACCAACGCCTTAGTGAGGATTTATCCATTTCTTGTTTTCATACCTTTGCCATAGTGAGTTCTACTACAGTATACATGATCATAAAGATGTCTCTGACATGTTGACTTCATGTGTTATGAACACATGCCCAGTGATAGGATTGCTGGGTCATGCCATAGTTCCTGTTTAAATCTTTGGAATAATTTCCACAAGTGTGTACTAACGGTAGCAAGGATTGTTTTCCTCCATATCCCTTGCTATCTTTGGTCATTTTGATAATATCCATTCTTACTGGGGTGATGGTGACAATGTTATTGTGGTTTTTTTCATATTTCCATGACATTTACGGATGTTGATCATTTTTACACATATTTATTACAGCCATTTCTTTAATTTCTTTAGAGATATCCATTTAGGTTTATTGGGCATTTTAATTGGACTGATTTCTGTTATTGTTGAATTTTATAAACAATTTATGTAATCTGAACATCAGCTCTTTGTAAAAATTATAATTCATAAGTATATCTTCCCATTCTTCATGTTTCCTTTGCTGTGCAGAGCTTTTGAATTTAAGGTATTGTCTATTTGTCTGTTTCTACTTATTTTTCCACATGACTGAGTCTTCTGTTGAAAACTCCAGTGTTTCAAAGCATTTCTCTTAAGTTTCTTTCCAGCAATCTCAGAGTTTCAGGTCTTTCATGTAATTCTTTAATCAATTTTTGAGTTGACTTATTTTGTAACTGGAGAGAGAGAGAGAGAGAGAGAGAGAGAGAGAGAGAGAGAGAGAAAGAGAGAGAGAGAGAGAGAAACATCATTCTTGTGCATCTGGATGACCAATATTCACAGCACCCTTTCTCCAATGCCTATCTGTGGAATATCAATTGGCTATAGATGAGTAGATTCACATCTAGTCTCTATTCTATTCCTCTCACCCTCCTGCATGTTTTCACGCATATACTATGCTGCTTTGAGTGTTACAACTTTGTAGCATACCTATTTGCTCTTTTTGATTGGGACGATTCTATTAGAAAGTTTTTTTTTTAATGGTTCCACATATAAAATTTAGAATTGTTCTTTCCAGTTCTCTGACGAATGACTTTACTATTCTAACAGAAACCACATTCGGCACTTTCAGTAGCATGAGCATTTTAACAATACTGATTCTTCTGGATGTGAACTCAGGATTTCTTTCCCCTTCTTCATGTTCTTTGCATTTTTTTCTTCAGTGCTTCATTATTGTCATTATAAACCTATTTCACCTCTTTGGTGAAATTATTTCTAAAGAGTTTGGAGCTGTTATAAGTGGGATCATGGCCTTGATTTCTATTAAAGATAGTTTGCTATGGTATCTCACTAAGTACTGGTGCTTTATATATTGAATATTAATTATGTATTCTGCAGACTTGGTTAATTTTTCAGCTGTTCTAATAGGTTTTCCTATTTTCCTATTTTCTTTGGAGTATAGGCAAATTGCTACAAACAGTAACAATTTGATTTTTTTTTCAATGTGGATTTCTTGCGCTCCTAGGTTTTCAGGAATAAAAGTGATTTCAGTTGAATAAAAGTGGTAAAAAAGTAAACACTTTGGTTGTTCTGAATCCTAGTAAGAAGTAGGTAACATTTTCCCATTCACTATTACTTTACATGTTAGTTATTATAAATGGTTTTTATTGTGTTAAGATACTTTTCTCCTCTTCCTAATTCACTTGGTGTTTTTTATCCTGTTCAATTTTTTCAGATGCCTCTTCTGCATGCATTGAGAGGACCATATGGTTTTGCAATTCATTATGCTAATGTGGTATATAACACTTAATGATTTGCATATTTTCATAACATTCTTGCAAACCTGAAATGAAACCTACTTAATCACTCTGAATAAGCTCTTTATTTTGCCATTGGATATGGTTTGCTAGTATTTTGTTGAAGCCTTGAGCATGTATGTAGTTCATTAAACATATTGGCCTATACTTTTTATTCTTCAATTTTTTTTCTCTTTCTCTTACATTCTTCTCTGGTTTGGTTAACTGAATAATGCTAACTCCTTTTTTTTCTTGCTCTCTGAAAGTTTTCCTATAATAGTTTTATCTTTCCCTTTCTTCCCAGCTCCATATCCCACTGCATTTGATCAAGGGCCCTTTCCCACATGATCTTAGATTGGGACTATTTGGAGCCTTGTAGGCTCCCACATGAATACATAGGTAGCTAGATGTGTCATCCCACCTGAATCTGCAAGATGTCCACTGTTCATCAGTGCCTTCTAGGATTCCAGGGGTTCCTCCTCAGTTCATAGCTGATCACTGACCAGGGACGTCCATTGCTTTAAAATTTTTATTTTTAACAGTTTCATACATGAATATAAAATGAAGTTATGTCATTTTTCACCCCTTACTATCTGTCCCCTGGACCTTCTGTTTCCAGTGTAAACCTTTTTCTTGCCCACCAGTTTCCTTCCTACTTTCATGTCTTGCTGCATTTATAGCCAACCAAATTCACTGGGGTTGACTGTATTACCATGTGCCTGAATAAATGCTATAGCACATGATTTATCAGTGTCCATACTACTGAGGAAAGTAACTCTTCTTCTCCCATCCAGCCTCAACCTTCAATAGTTCCTCAGGGGAGTATAGTACCTCTTGAAGTCTTTTCCCTTCCATGAAGAAATAATAAAAGGCCAAATCTTGTGTAGGTCTTGTGGAAGTAGACACAGTTGCAATGGTTTCATGGGTGCAGTGGCCTTTTCATTCCCAGAAGATACTCTCCAACCAGACTCCTCCCATTCTCCATCTCTTACATTCCTACCACCACCACTCCCTTTTCCTGGGTGTTTCCTGAGCCTTGTGGTAGAGGGTGATTTAGATAGTCTCTGCATTTTGGCCAGTTGTTATTCTGTATATTACACACATCAATTACACAAGATAGCTTTACAAGTGCTGGAAGTTGCTCTAATTTACAAATATAATGAAAAGTGCTTAGAAAGCAGTTTGATGTCATGTCCTTATACCTAAAACTTAGTAGTATGTCCTCATCCCAAACTACCACTCCAGGGCCTATGGCTTCCCCATTCAATGGTTCTTGACCTTATTTACAGTGCCAAGCATTTGTTTCCTGCTGAACAGCAGACCTTAAATCTAATCAGAGAGCAATTGGTTGTCCTCCACCAATGGCCGCTACTTGCCATGGTGGTTGGTAATGTATCTTGCAGAATTCACAGCTGAATGACTCCATTAATTGTTCTTCTCCTCCAGGATTCTGCATCATGTGATCTGATACTATAAAAGCTAGCTAGCAAGGAGGGTACCTCCAGATCAATTCCAGCTTGTTTTACCATGTTCTATGATCAGTATGTGTAATGTCTTCAACAATAGGGTCTTACTATCATGTTCTGGGGAGCATCAAAGGCAATAACAAAGCCTACATTATTTGGGGGGGAATCTTTGAGACCCTTCTGACCAACAGCTCAATAAGAGGTATCACATACCTGGTGCTTGAAATTTTGTTTTATTACCTGTGTTCTCAAGTAGGAACATCTCCAAGAAGTTTCTGCTATCCCTTTTTTCCCTTCTCTGTGTTCTCCTGTGTAGGATTTGTCTGTTTCACTTTTTTAAATTATGTTTTTACAAACCATAATTCAGAACATCAGAGACCCTAGATTAATCATCTGGAACCAGACCAGCCAAATCTTTCCCCATCCTAAAGCTCAGGGAAACTTGTGGAAGAGGGGCGGTAAGAGATTAAAGATGGGGAGGACCAATGATACGCAAGATACTCCACACATATTAAGGCTGCAGTAGTCATAACTGGACTTTGCATGACCTGCACAATGACTGACATATCAATGACCCCTCAAACTCTAGCATGGATCACGGGCACTAGGATCCTTAGAGGCAAGGGATTAACAGTCATAATAATGTTCCCATACTAAAGGGGAGCCCAAGAAAGGGCTCTGGGCCATGCCACTGAGTCCTTACACCTCATTAGAGTGGAGGGCTCAGAGGGAAGTTTGACATTCACACTAAAGGATGCTCCAGGAAATGGGAGGGGGGAAGGGGAGACACTGGGAGAAAGGAAGGGGAAAAGGGGGGAGGGTGCAAAGGGGTCTGGGGAGGGGTGGAGGAAGGGAGGAGATGGGGTACCTATTAAGCTTGTATTATTGGGAAAAAAATAAATATAAAAATAAATAAAATTAAATTATGTTTTTAGATAAACTTATAGCAAGTTTCTGTCTGGCTGTGTCCCACAATCTCAGTGCTATTTATTATTTCTTCACCCCTGTTGTACCCCATTTCTGTTCTTTTACCTTTTACTTGTCTGAAAGTGTCTTGATCTCCCCTTCATTTCCTAAACGTAGTTTTGCTGGATATAGTAGTACTCTCTGTTGACAAGGTTTTGTCCTGAGTTTATTTGGTTTTGTTATTGATTTTGTTAATCTCATTTTGTTACATTCCTTCAGTGTAGTGAAGATCCCTTGCTTCTCTTTCCTAGTCTATAAGGTCTCTGCTGAGAAATCTCATGTCAAGTCAATGGAGCACTTTTATTTATTGTTTGCTATTTATCTCATTCACTTTCACAATTTTCACCTTTAAGATTGACTATAATATTTCTTGAAATAGATTTCATTGCATTAAATTTTACTGATGAACACTGACCTGCAGTATCTAGACATGTGTGTCCTCTTGGTTTGACAAGTTCTCTGTTATTAATTCTTTGATTAAGCTTTCATTTCTTTTAATTTTCTCAAGGTCTTCTTGCCCAAATAACCTGAATACTTGCTCTTTCAACACTTTGCCAAAGTTCCTACAATTTATAAATCTTTATTCAATCCTCTTCATTTTCCTTTATTATCTCCCACTGTGTCTTATCATATAGCCTGACTTTGAGCTTACCAATTCCTCTGTTTGATCTATCCTGCTCCTAAGTTTTCTGTCACGTTACCAGTTGCTTGGTGTGTTTTCCAGCTCAAGGGTTTCTGTTTGGCTTTCTGTTTGGTTCCAGTTCTTCTTAAGTTTCTCTGTTAAAATATTGAAAAGTTTCCCTGTATTTTTTCAAATTCATTGAGTTTTCTTACACCTACTCCATCATTTCACTCTTTTCTAAAGTTTCATTATGTCGATGACTATCCAGTTGATTTCCAGACATTTATTTTATCAAGTAGGTATGGTTGTGATTACCTAGAAACTCCTGGTGCTTCTTGTGCTGCGACAGCATCTGAGCTTTAAATGATTGGATATTTATTCCTGTCTTCCTAGTCAGACATTTTGAAGCCTGGCTTTCTAGAAATCCTAAGCGGGCACTCCTTTGTCTGACCTTACAGTCACTTTCATTGATTACTCTCCCTCTTTTAACACTGAATGATACCCAGGTCCAAATTTTCTACAAGCTTGTAATCAGTGACTTCTTAATACTCCAGTGCTAGAGGTGACTCTGAATCCAACTTTATCTCAGATATACTGCTGATGTGCTATTCAAAAGACCTAAAAGAGTATCTGCAAAAATTAGTCTATATCTACAAGCTTTTGGGGAGATTGGGCTAGATAACTGTTGTCTTAGTTTTATTAGCTGTTGTTATATTAAAAACCTGACCTGAGCAACTTGGGGTAAAAAAGAAATGTATTCATCTTACTCCCGATTATGGTTCATTTTGGTAGAAAAATTATCAACATCAAGATCCAAGAGAACTGGATGCACCATATCTAAGTCAAGAGTTGAGCAGGGAACTGGCCAAATTTCTCATCATCTTACCCACATGTCCAGGGAACTGTGCCATTCACTGAAGCTAGGTTTGTTCACATCAGTCATGCAATCAAAGCAGTCTATGACCTGCCTCAAGTAGACAATTCTTCATAGGTGTGCTCAGAGGACCATATCTCACTCCATATTAACAACTGAAACTGACCAGCACACCTATCATCAGACATATTGAGATTTTGCCTAGTTCTTGTCCAAATTACCATTGATGGACCTGCCTGAAGCTCTGTGCCTCTTCTGTATCCACCGATGCCCAGGTTTCATTACCAGAACCCCCATCCACAAAAAGATAGCAAAATACTGGGGTAGAACTCAGGTGCATGCCACAGTAAACTCCTAAGAGTTTAGGTGCTTACTGCTGTAGCCTTCTAAGGCGTGCTAGAACCCATCCGTATGCTGTGGTAGACTCCAAGAAACAGAAGAACCAGGTCCTTGCTGTGACTGATTCCTGAGATAGACTCATCATCCAAGAGCCCTTCAACCAGCTATGGGTAATGCACTACTACATAGAGTCTGAAAAACTTAAGCCACATTTCTTCCCCTGACACTAGGGCTAGTCCTGGGACTCAGTCCACAAGCAGGTCTGGCATTGGGAACTATTATCTCACAAATGCAACACTAAGTTCCAGGGCAAAGTATTGTACTTACTACTTGTCACGCATCCAGCAAATCTACATACCCACTGTCAGGACAGTCTTAGAACCCCATCTGTGAGCCCTGGCCTCAAAGTAGCTGTGCCACCCACGATTGAGGACAAGTGAAATAAACACTACCTTGATTGCAAAAGCTAAAATTAGGTCACATGAATCTCACAGCCACTAGGAACTACACAATCTTAGAAGGAGGGTGGGTTTGCCCAGGTTCACTTCAGGACTAGAAATTACATGGGCCCAAATTCAAGTGTGTTCCACAGCATTCAGACCTCTGCTAAATCCTGGATCAGTGTAAAGGCTCTGGCTGTGAGCTCTGGATCTGTACACAGAAGTTAACATTCTACAGGATGCTGAATCTCACTGGGGCAAACCTGACACCAAGACAAAGCTTTATGCCTGTTTTAATGCCCTGTTCCCCCAGGGGATAGCTTGATCTCTGTCTTATAGCAAGAGGCTTGAGATGGTAGTTACTTACAGTAGGCACCTGGCCCTATGCAGTTCCTGGGACTTGGTTTGGCCTGGTAATCAGACTCGCAAAAGCTTGCCCAACATTGAGTTTGGTACTAATTTTCTCATCTAAGATGTGAATTCAAATCTAATTCATCCCCTCCCTTCCACCAATCCCAAGTTGCAATCCCTCTTTCACACTGGGCTGCTAGCAGAGGACCAAGTGACTTTGGCAAATCTTGTCTTCCCATCATCCTCCTTGTACTTTTTATGCTTTATACTAAAAGTAGCATTATGACCCTTCATCTTATTTTTTTAGTTATTGTGAAAGTGGCTTGGTGTATAATCACCCCTTCAACATGGTTCCTGTCTGGGGAGAAGATCTAAGAGGGACTTTTCGGCTGCCATCTTGGTCCACCTGCTAAGGTAAGATGGAAGAGCCTTTAGCAATCAGACTCATTCCATACTGAAATATTGTCATAAGCAGCTAAAGGAAGTATAGAACATTTATTTTACTTGTTTTGACATCAGCAAATAATGATAGACTAGAGGGAAAGACTATTTCCCTCTAATTATTGAAGAAGTAATATATGCTGCACCATGCTTCTCAGAAGACAAGCTGCAAATGACTGTAGTCATTCCTGTGGCCGATGCATGTTCTTAAAGAGCTGCAGGTGCCATATGTTTGTGAATATTAACATTGTTTGAAGTTTCTCAGGTTACCATGGTCACCTCAGCTCCTTCCTGCCAGCAGGACCAGATGCACTGACTGCAGAATTGGGGAGGAATCCACATATGCAAATGCAGCTGGAGAAGCTGCCCTTTTCTAGGGTTCCCAGCCCTGTGTGGTGTATCCCAGTGACTGAGATGCACACATGCTTCCCTTGTGGAAAGTCTCCAGTGTCACTTGGCCTCAGCCAAGCAACAGTCTCGGCTGCTTGTGCTCCCGAAAGAGAATTCAAACAGGACCCAGTAAGAGTTCAAGCAGGTAAGCACTCAATGAGAGCAAGTAAGGCAGCAAGGATACAGTCCAGAAAAAGACAAGGCTAAGCTAAGCAGCACGAGCAGCTGCTGTAGCCAACAAGGTCCTCCTGCCCTGTTCTCCCCTCCCTTGTGTCTCCCCACCCAACTGCTCCTCTGCTTCCAGAAGAGGCATCTGTTCATTTTGGAAGCCCGTTTTACCCAGAATACAATCTGTTATGAGCAATGGTATAATATGTAAAAAATATGAATCGGGGTTAAGTACGTCTAGAGTTGAAAAGCTTGCTAGGAGACAGAGTAACAGCTCTCTGCGCATACTTTGGTAGAAAAGCCCCCAAAGTTGCCATGAGCGGACTCAGCCAGAGACTGCTACCCTGAGATAAGGAAAGAACAAACTACAAGTGCTAGTTGCACACAAATTGACCACCATTATTTTTCCCTCCTATTGGTCTTCCAGTCCTATATTGCAGGGGTATGTTCGTGTATTCATTTCTCAATAACACCCCACTCTTCTGACACCAAATGTATTAGTTTGATCTTCCCTGAACAAATACCAAATTCAGTAACAGTTTCTTTTCATGTTGCAGAGAAATGCAGGATCAGACAACTTAAGAGGATCAAGGGGTTATGCTTACTTATGGTTCTCAGTGACAGCTCATTAGTGCGGCAGATTTACATGGAAATCAGGAGCCCAGGGAACCGATCCCAACACATGGGCAGGAATCATCACCTGTGTGCCAGTCTGCCACAGCATGACAAAGCACACCTACAGAGATCACTTGTCTCCTTCTAGCTTTTGCTTTTAGAGGTGAGGTCTCTCTTACTGCTTCTGCCATCTTCATTCTCCAGGTTGGCCAGCCTGCTAGCTTCTAGAAGATTCTGCTGTCTCTACCTCTCCTCTTGCTTTAGGAGTACTGGGATTACAGATCCATGTCACTGCATCCGACTTGTTCATATGGATGCCAAGAACCAAACTCAAATCACCGGGCTTGCTTAGCAAGTGCTTTTACCCAATGAGTTATCTCTTGGGTTTCAGCTTTGTTATTTTCACACTGATCAGTGAAAATTTATCATCTACAATAACCACATTAAATGTGTCCATTGTGATTGTCTTTCTGTTGGAGTGTGTGTGTGTGTGTGTGTGTGTGTGTGTGTGTGTGTGTGTGTGTGTTGTGCATGCAGGCACACATGCACAGATGTGCACATGCATTAAAGGCCAGAAGTCAACTTCTGATGTGGTCCTTCAGGTGCCATCCATTTTGGGTTTCTGCTTGTTTGTTTTTCAGACAAGATGTCTCACTGGTCTGGAGCGCTATAAGTAGCCCCAACAGGAGAGCTAGGGAGCTTCAGAGCTGGAATTTCAAGCAAGTGCCACCAACCCTGGCTTTTTGCCCATCAGAGACCTAACTCGGGTACTTATGCAAAGCAAGCATTTTGCAACCTAGAATATATTCAGTTGTCTTTAATGATGGCATTTGAAGTAAATGATTTCATTTGACCATACAAGATACAGTATAAAGAATATGCCAAGCTCATCTTGTTTCCTCATCAGAAAAATTTAGAAAACTTCAACTCAATACATTTCAATTGAGCCCTATAGTTCTCAAAAACAGACTTATCAGGAAAAGCTCCAGTATAATTCAGTAAGGAATTGTAAAATATTTACATAGAAAAAGATTTTTGGATTAAGGTTATTGTTTAAAATATTCTACGTTTCTCGTATATTACATTTCACTGATTTTATACAGGCACACAAAGACAAATGCTTCATTCTGTCCTACCTTCAGCACATTCCATTTCTTCCAAATAAATTAACTTTTAAACATAGGTGATTTTAGCAAGTTCACTACAATGCAACTAACAATTATGTAGCAAAGACTTTTGGAAAGATATGGAAATGGCTCTGTGAGAGTTTTTAAATTCTTTATATTTCGTTCAAAGCTTGCAGGATACCGGAATTTCATTACCTGAAAATTATCTCACTCTCTAAACATATAATATTAAACTCGGAAATGTCTTTGACAGAAAAAAAAAGTGTGTGGGAGAAGATAAAACACACTGGCTGGATCAGAGTAAAGTAAGAGAAAATGTGGATTCTTTAAATTTAGCAGAAAGGCTAGCACCATGAAAAAAACTGTTCTCCTTGTCTGTAGAGACCATGCGGTAAATTATAAGAGCAGAATCCCATGAAAGAGTGAAATGAGAAGTGTTTAGAGAATATTAACTAGCTGAAGCATTGAACTCCTTAGGAAAGGATGGAGACTTTAAAGTCACTTTAAAGTCTCACTTGCACTAAACCTAGGGAGTATAACACACTAGAAGTTGTGCTGTCCCTTATAAGTCTAATAATCTATACACATAACCTGCCCCATTTTCAATGACTCTCAGCATATCTAAATGCAAGCTTCTCACCCTCCAATATAAAGTAAAGCCTCAGAAAAACAAACAGAGCAGAAGACAGCACAGTAGGTAGTTGTTCAACTGTTGCAGAATTGATGCCTAATATAATTCAATGAAAGGGTCTTGTTACCTGAAGCCAAGATGTTTAAATAATTTAGATCTACATTTCCCTCTCTCTCTCCCTCCCTTTCTCTCTCTCTCTCTCTGTATTTGTTTGTGTCTATGTGTACAGTGGTTTCAGTGAATGTGTTTGCATGTGGAGACTCAAAGGTAACATCAGGAATCATCTTGGATTGCTCTTTTGCCTTATTGCTTTGTTCTGGGGTTTTCTAAGCTCCGCCTTCCAGGGCTAGAATTTTAAGGCACTGCCATTTTCTGCCTGGTATTTTTTTAACCTGAGTTCTAGGGATCTAAACTTAGGTCCTTTAGCCTGTGAGACAAAGGCTTCAATCTTTAAGCCACCTACCTTCCCAGCCCTTGATCTACATTTCTTAAAATTAGGAATCAGATCCCATAGTCCACAATGGCATTGCAAGGTGAGATCTAACCCACAAATCTCTTCCCCTAAGTAAAGTCAAGCAGAGAGGATGGGCATTGTTGTCTTTGCACTAAACAGGCAGCATGCTGTGAAGTTTGTTATTCTTTTGCTTCTACCAAGGATGAATCAGGTGAAGGCTTCCATGTTACTACACTCATCAGTTTGCTTGGTGACACAGTTAAGTTCATGTCAGCCAGAACTTCCTAAGTCTCCATTTTAGTTCCTTAGACAACCCCAAGTTTAAAACCAGAGATACCACCAGGACAATAGAAAGAACCCCCTTGATAACATCCATGACCCGCCACCTAGTCCCAAGCAATGTGTGTGTGTGTGTGTGTGTGTGTGTGTGTGTGTGTGTGTGTGTGTGTGAAATAGGGTTAAAAAAAGACACTGAGGTCTAAAGACATGGCTCAAGGTTAAGCCTCTGTCTCACAAGCAGAAGGTCCTGAGTTTGGATCCCAGTTCCTTTGTAAAAACACTGGATAGAAATGGCAGTAACTTTCACTTCCAGCCCTGGAAGGTGGAACCTGTGAAATCCCAGAACAAAGGGATAAGGAGGTAGAACAATCCAGGATGATTCCAGAAGTCAGCCTTGGACCTCCATAGGCACACAAAGTTCTTCTATTACATACACACACCCACACCCACAGTAAACATACACAGCACCTATTCACATGCAAAAGAAAAGAAATGACGTTGAGTCTCATTAACTTTTCAAGAAAAACAGATTTTAAAAAATTAGCTGGCATTTTACACATAAAATTTAAATACTATGAGAATTTGGAAAAGTTTTAGAAGGAACAGGAAAAGTTCTCAATTGTGAGAGGGCAAACTGGTGCACGCTCTTTGGATCTAACTTTTAAACAAGCATTCACTCTGAAATGATACTTCCGTTTTTATAAATGCATCCGCAGATGAGTGTTCAAAGGTACCTACAGAACACAGCACAGCACTAAATAGGGAGGTAGTAAAATTAACTATAGTCAATCCATGCTATGGAATGCTGGAAAGTCTATTGCTGAATGAATACAAGACTCAAACAACAACAATGGACAAGGATTCCATTCTTGTTTACTATCCTTGGTTGCATACCATTAGCTTGGCAGGAAAGAGTCAAAACCACATCATGAGTCAAAGGAATTGATTGGCCACACCGTGTCCACACAAACAGTTAAGAAAGCGACAGACTTTCTTGCGTGCTTGTGTGCCAGTATGTCAAAGTATATCCAACTACTAAACCAGCTCTCCATCTTATTCGTCTGACTGGGAAATGGTTCCACCCACTATAAATTGTGTCGTCCCACATCAATTAGGGAGTCTCTCACAATGTTACTCAGGCCTTGTCCTAACTAACAATTCTTCATTGACAAAGAGTCAGTCTCAATTGCCAAGTTGGCATATGTATCTTACTGTCACATCTATGGAAAGAATGAGATGATTCTACATACTGATGTGGGAAACACTTCAATTATGTTGCAAAAAAAGCAGCTTCAATAACAAGGTAACACTGTATCCATTTGCATGAGATGAGTCTTTTAAGAAAAAGTGCATGAGATGAGTCTTTTAAGATAAAGTGCATATTTTCCTTATATAGGAAATCCTGAATGTACTCATGAGATGTTAATCATAGAGAGAGAGGGACACTAAGGTAGTCAGACCCAGAGTAGGTGATGAGGTGGGATGATGAGGTGAGAATCAATGTGGGACCAAACAGGACCACTGTGACTTTCTGGGCTATTGCTGGTCAAAGGTTTTGCTATGAGAAGGACAAGAAATGATCCTTTCCCTTACAGTGCTTGCATGAGTATAAAAAGTGTGCGGAATAACAGGCCTGTCCAGGACTGGAGATGGAACCAGTCAGTAGAGGGTTTATTTAGCATCTATCAAGTCCAGGATTCAAGCCCCAACACTGTGTAACTGGGTGAGGTGGTATACAGGTAGGCAAAGCAAGGAAGCCTAGAAGTTCAAAGCTATCTTTTGCTACATTGGAAGTTTGAGGCCCGTTTGGGATAAATGAGAACCTGACTGTGATAATTAATCCTGGGTGTCAACTTGACCAAATCTGGCATTAACTAAGATCAGCTGTCAGACACCTGAAGAGGTTATATGGATCAATATATCCTACAATACAGATACCAGCCCTATTTCTGATTGGAATCTCTCAGTAGCAGATCAGATAAAAGGAATCATAAAACAAAAGAGTTTGAAGAGAGATTTCTCTGAAGCTGTGCTAGAAAACTCTCTTCCTGCCACCTGGCTTCTTTGACCCTCCAGCCCTGCAACCCTCTAAGCCTTCAACATGACTAAAGACTCTCCAGGAATCTTCCATCCTTCAGGGGCTACCAGCTAGACTACTGGACTGAGCAGCTACTGGCAGCCACTGTTGGACTACCTCAGTCATATCTCATAAGCCAACTAAATAAATTCCCATTTCATCCTGTTGATTCTGTGCCTTTAGAGAACCTTAATACACTGACAAAAAAAAAAAAAGTCTGGAAAACGCCAGAAAACCCATAAATATTGGTTATTTGACTGAAGTATAAATGAGAGAATATGCACTTGCTCAAATATGTACAGAAAGTTACATACTCGCCTCCTGTACCACTTTCTCCAAGCTGACCTTTATCATCTGTGTCCAATCTATGGCATGTTTCCATACCTCTGGGCATCTTTATTTCAAGGAGACTGAAGAAGAGTCAGAGAAAAGACTGAATTTGGCATTTCTGTCTCGCTTAGATTTTTCAAAACTGGAAGATTATGTTTTATTTTCCATTAATAAAACAGAAAAATAAAATCCTCCCAGGTATTAGTAATGATTTACCTAAATGTCTTGTCTGACTCTCTATTTCAATCATTCCTAAAAGGCATACTAGGTGGGGACACTTAAAATACCTCCATTATTATCCAAGAACCACAGAAAGATGAGATTCCATATGTGGTGGTATAGCTGAAATAATATGCTGAACTGTGGAGATTGTGACAAGCAGTAAGATTTGCATCTCCTTTGTTTCGCTGCAAAACACAGAAACAGGAGAAATGAATAAATTAACTTTTTTATTTTTTTAAAACTCGTGTGTCTTTGTGTGTGTGTGCGCGCGCGCGCGCGCGCGCGTGTGTGTGTGTGTGTGTGTGTGTGTGTGTGTGTGTGTGTGTGTATTGGACGGCACTGTCTCTGTAAAGGAGCAAGAATGACTTTGTGAATCATCCTTTATTGTTTTTCCTTCCTTCTTTCTTCACTCTGGGATTTCCCAGGCTCCGCCCACCAGAACTGAAAGTGTAGGCCATGGCCTTTTTTGTTTAAATGGTACCTGGGATCCAAACTCAGGACCTTCTGTTTTCAAGGCAGAAGTCTTAACTCCTGAGCCATTTCTCCAGCCCTAAATTAATTTTTAAAAACACAGCTACCTTGTAGGTAAGTGATCTCCAAAATAGGTTTTGCCTACTCATTCTCCGGCAGATAAGAAGTTTGGGAACAAGAAGCCGTGTAATAGTTAGTACTCATTGTCAACTCAACACAGGTGGCAAACCTCACACATCCCTGTGAAGGGCAGTCTAGATTAGGTTGGCTTCAGAATGTCTGTGAAGGGTTGTCTCAGTGACCTTAGAGGACTTGAGAAGACCCATGTTAATTATGGGCAGAACCTTTCCCTTAGAATGCGTAAAATCAAGAAAGCAAACACAGCATGCATTCCTGTCTGCTTTCTGATTGTAGATGTGACTGCTTGCTTTTGGTTCCTACTGCTTTGACTTCCTTACTGTGATGGGTTGTATCTCAAACTGTGGACCAGAATAAATACTTTTGATGCAGTTCACCTGCATGGTTGCTGATAAATGACCATCAAACAGCTTAAGGTAACAAGGATATTTTCTCACAATAGTCCGGTTACAGTCTGTAGTCCACCTTGATGGGAGAGCATTCATCAACACCAGGCCGAGGGAACTGGCCACACCATCTCTACATAATGGCTGAGAGAGGAACGATCCTTACTTGCCAGATCAGCATGTCTGGCCAAGTGTACACAAGGATGCGAACTCTCTCAACCAGCTGTCCGTATTTTATTCCAGGGCCTAATCCCACCCACCATGGGCTGGACTTTCCCCATCAGCTAGACAATCTCCTGCAGGTTCACTCTGGGCTCAACTCAACTACTAATTCTCCACAAATGTGCCCAGAGCTCAAACCTTTGACTGACAAGTTGACACCTGTGCCTAACCATCACAATTTTCTTCATTAAATTGCTTTTGTAAGACTATATTATTATAGCAACAGGAAAAGAAGATAAGAAAGGTAGCAAGATGCAGTTCTTAATTTAGAAGCTACAGGTATCACATCCTTTAGTAATACATTAGGAATATTACTAAATTCACAGTGAAATTAAAGTGGATGAGATTTAATATATACAGAAAATCAAGCTTCTGGTGTTTTTTTTCTTATATGTGGTACAACGCTCTTCCAAATAACTCAAATGGTTACTACGATACTGATTATAAGATTGATACCCCTAACCAGGCATGGCGACACATGTAATTCCAGCCTAAGGCAGCAAGGTTATGAATTAGTGGTCCAAGAAAAGCTAGTTAGAAAACAGTAAGGCACAGCCCATGATCCTTGAAGGAATGATTCCAAAATGTACAAAATTAATCCATCTTTATTTGCTACTTAGAAAAGGAAAATATTAAATAATAAAAAAGTAGTATGTGCTTGATGAAATTTGACATCACATAATATTATATAATCAAAAAGATATTAATCAGATTGAGAAATGGGTCTTCTTTCTCCCCATGTCTCTGAGCTCTATCATCTTCAATTACAGAGAAAAGTCCTACTGTGCATATCACAGGACACACTAAACTTTAAAAACACATTGTCGCCTGTACAGTACTAAAGATTAAACCCAGCCCCTCCTCCCAATGCTAAGTAAGTTCTCCATTTTCTGAGCTACACCCCTGACTTAGGATAAGGTTTTGAGGAGAGATTTGAAAAAACATTGACAATTTTTTAAGTTACATCCTCCTATTGCATTTTTAAGTGAAAAAAAAACCTCACTTTTTTCTGCTCATTCATGAGAGAGAAAGAGAGAGCAGGTACACATTTGCCATAGCACACACATAGAGGACAGAGGACAATACTGAAAAGACATTCTCTTCATTCATTGTGAAGGCTGTGGTACTTGAACTCAGGTCTCCAGGTTTGTAGACACATATCTTTGCCCATTGAGTCATCTTGTTAGACTTGATTTAAACTGTGCTTATAATTTATGTTATAAATTATGTCGAAGACTTTACTCTGAACTGCAATCATTGATTCTCAGTGGGAAATCTGGGATCACAAGGATACTTAAAAGCATCTAAAGTTAGCTTTGCTTATCTGGGAGTAAAGGATGTTGCTCTTATCTATTGAGTGGAGAACAATGATGCTGTTGCATGCCCCAAAGTCCCCACCACCATGCCCATTACAAAATTTTTCTTTCCAGGTGTCAGTTGTGACATGGCTGAGAAATAACCAATGATATGCAAGAGATGAGTATCAAGATGCATTCCTCATAGTATCACTTGTGATAGTTTAATACTATGAAACTAATTAAATTATAGTACATATGTACTATGACTGGATGTTAGTATGATACTGCAAATGAACATTTAATAAAATGGAAAATTTTCACATTTACATGTCTTAAAGTAATATCATTAGTATAAGAATAGTATCATAAAAGTATCCAAGTACTTATATACATGAGATGAAAATATATTTTAAAGTATCAAATGAAACATTAATAGTGATATAGATTTCATACAAAGGAATATTTTATGAGTAATGTTATTAAAATATTTATACACTATCTTAATAAAAAGGAAAAGTGCAGTTGATCCAAGCTCTCATTTATTGCTACTCTCTTAAATATGTAGGATTTTGTACCAAATCTGTCTTACAGAATGTGTCGCTGTGCAGGAGTCCAACACCCATGATGTGGCGTCTCTCCACCCACTCACACACTCATTCACACGATTATACAGCTCTAGGCTGTGATGATGAAGAAAGGTAAGTCAGCCCACCCACGCCTCCACCTCAACTCTCCAGAGACTCGGCCATAGACAGGGAGTTTGTCAGAACAAAATCTCAGTTTATTGGGGTGTAACAAAAGAGCTTATATAGACAAAGGACCACAGGGCGTGAACTGGGCAGCCAATTGTGTCAAAGGTCAACATATCCTGCAGGTACTAGAGGTCAAGTCCAATGTAACTCAGCACAGAAGGCAGGTCAATACCTGAAAGCCAATTAGGGCTCTCTGTAATGTGATCAGGGTTATGCCCAGGACACTAGCTCTCAGCGCCATCTTTAGTCCCATGTGCTCGGCCATGTCCTGGGGCAAATCCTGGGCGGGCCCAACATCGCTGGATGAATTTTACTTCCTGACATCAAGTTCTTTAATGATAGAAAAGAAAAGCACCAAGTGTTTCTCACCAGGTACCTCTCTAAGCTCCACATGCATATACACACGTAGGGACACACACCATACATACGCATACAATGGCAGCAAACAGTGTTCAAAACACTGTTACTTTATCTCAACCAAAGAAACTGCAAAGAAAACGTTTGATCCAGAGGACAGATGAGCTTCGGAATATCCTCCAGAAAAAAAGGAAAGAAGAAAACAAAAGAGAAAAGGCTGGAGAAGGTGTGATCCTTAATCTTCATCACCAACTTGACTAGATCGGGAATCACCCGTGACACACACCTCTGAGCAGGGTATGAGGGCATTTCCAGAGAGATTTAACTGAAGAGAAAAGATGCATTTCAAATGTGGGCAGCACCATGCCAAGGGTTGGGTACCCAGAATGTGTAAATAGAGGAAATGGTGGGAGACCCTGCTGAGCACTAACATTCATCTCCCATCTCTCTTTCTGTTTTCTGAGTGTGGATGCAATAACCAGCCATTTTGCCCTCCCACTGCTATGCCTTCCAGTGAGGAAGGGAGCCAGAATAAATCTTTTTTCCCCCTAAGTTGTTTTGGAGTTTGTTTGTTTTGGTTTTTTTTTTTTCAGTTATTTTGTCATGGTAATGAGAAAAGTTTTTTTAAAAGCAAGAAGGAAAAAGACTTTTGAAAACTTACAAAAGAGCAGTTTGCTCATTCATTTTCATCTTCAAGGAGTCCAAATAGATTGGTATAGCATCTGGCATGAGTGCCATTTCTTCCATTCTTAAAATATTAAATTAAAAGCATTTTCTTAATGGCTCCAGAAAAAGAGGAAGTTCATTTCCTATAGTATTTGCTTGTTCAGACACTGTGTATCATTTTAATTGTCAAAAATGAATTAACTCTCTGACTCAGGGTGATAACATAATTATAAAATAATTACAACTCTATGCTCTCCATCCCACTAAAATCTTATTGAAATAACAACAAACATGTAGTCTTAACTATTGTCCACTACTAGGGAACAGAAATTCGTTCTATCAAGTGAGCCAAGTTTCAGAGATTTTTGAAGAGCCAAGAACAAGTAGACTTAGATTGCTAGAAGAATCCAAGTAGCAAACGATCTAAGAAATATCCAAAGGAAAGGTACTTCAGAGCTCGTCTCCACAGTGGTGAGGTGGAAATAGTAATCTCAGAGCTTAAAAGACTGGAAACATCATCAGCATGATCTCCCTCCTGACTGGACCAGTAAGCTCCATCCAACAGCCAGTATGTACAGAGAAGCGCTTGGAGCATGAGATCCACAATGAGACACAGCTCTAAGCCGCCACCACTCAACCGAGTTGCACAAGAGAAGCTTTTGGCTTCCATAGAGTGCACAGTGCAGCCAGAGAACACTCCAGTCTCTCTGTCGAGAATTTGGATGATCCTAGTCTAATCAAAGCTGTGCCAGGCAAAAGCAAGTGAACACAAAAGAGAAGGAAGTTAAAAAGGGAATTCTATCCCAAGCAGAGAGACCTGGAAATGAAATAAAATGAGCTTAAGATAATGTTACCCATGCTGGGGAGGTGGATCTGTGCAAAGGTGAAATCAACTTTTTCTTTCCTCCTTGAATAAAAGTCAGGAAAAAAATCTTAGTGGTTAAAAGCACAGTCTCTGAAGCCCAGGTGACTGGATATATACGTATCTCAGCTATGCAACATTGATGCTTCTTTAACAAGTGGCCGCATCGCTTTGAACGTACATTCTCATCTGTAAAATCAAATAAAGTGTTTACCTCACAGAGCCACAGAAATGCTAGTAAAATTTGCTTATTTAAAACATTTGACTCCCCCACCCTTGCTACTCCTATTGTTTATTGATTAACATAATAAATTGTTCCATTCTTTGTGTCTCCTTTTTGTTTGCTTGCTTGTAGGCATGGTAGGGTCACATTACATTCCTCAAGCTTCAAATTCACCTTACTTCTGCCTCGGCCACCCCATTCGCTGGAAAAGCCATTTTGAGCTAAAGTTTAAGGGACTGTTAATTTGATAAAAGTGGAGAGGAAGATTGTTACCCCACCCCATACACGCATGATAAGAAGAAAACATCCTATAGTGCAGATTACTCACAAAGAATTGGTAAACAAGCAAAATTCTGTGGAATCATTTATCATCAACTCTATCAACTTTATCTTTATGGTACTCAGACATTTGAGGCCAATGTAAACATCAGAGAAAATATTAAACAATGCAGAACTTAAGGCTGAAGGTATTCCATGAACTTGAGCAGTCTGTTTCACATAGTTAGAGTTTGCATTGCACCCCAAAGAAAAAAGAAAAAGAAAACATGTGCTCCCGGTAGCACAAAATAGCAATATATAAGTGAGAAATGTGGAAAAATATAAAGAAACAATCATAAAAATAGCATCATGTTGACACACATTCTTCTTTAAAAGTAATGACCAAGTAATGAAAAAGTACAAGTCATAAAGTAAAAAGTCATAAAAGTTATAAGTAATGATGTTTAGTATACCTAAGAAATAGGCAATAGATAATTGTTTCTGAAGTCCATGAAACATTTTCAAAAATTAATCATGTTCAAGAGCCCCTCCAGAAGCAATAACATCTGTCCATGTTACTCCATGACTGTAAAATACAGCTAAGAATTGTTGTTCTTTTCTTCTTCGATAAAGAAAAGCAAATTTTTCCCATAGGAAACACATCTCCCGTGAAGAATTCTTAACCCCTTTAGTGTGGGGTACTTGCTTCTAAAAAAAATCAGGATATAAAAAAGAATGGAAAACAATTTTCCATTTGAGATCTTGTGACAAGCAGGACTCTAGTCAAGTGAGGTAATGTAAATGTAAGTTAGGGCACAATCTGCTCTTTTAATATGCTGTAATGAGATGGCACCTCACCTCTACGATCAGCCCTCAGCTATCATATGCTAATTACAAGGAAAAAATAAACTTCAAACAAATCCAAACTGAGGGCCAGTCTAGAAAATATAAAAAAGAAACCTGACCTTGAAGCTTTAAGGTCATCCAAGAAAATATCACAGATCAGGGGCGGCCACTGGGTGTCATGATTTGAATGAGAGTTGTCCCTCACAGGCTCATGGTTTTGAATCTGTCCTTGCTTGGGAAGGTTGTGGCACCTTTAGGAGGTGGAAGACAGTCACAAGGGGCGGGTCTTGAGGTTAGTGAGCCCCACCCTGGTTTCTCCAGAGGTCTGTTCTGGCAGGTTTGCAGCGCCTTGATGGACGCCAGCCACCATCCCTTTCTTGTCATAAGGGACAGTTTTGCACCTCTGGAACCAGAAGCTGAATACATCTCCCTTTCTACCTTCAGTTGCTTGATTTTTGAGTGGTGTCTCATAGCAACAGAGAACAGTCACTGCTATACTTCTGGGAAGTAAACAGACCAGGAAGTAAGGATGTGCTAATGTTGGGAAAACATACCAGAATAAATGGAAGACATTAGCAACAACAAAAAGTGCATAAAAGTATATGGGAATTCATGATTATTATTTTTTTACACTTTCCATAAATCAAAATGGTACCAAAAGTCAAGTAAGTTGGTACACTACTCTAATTTCAGTGCTCAGAAGTCTGGGGGTAGTTGAATCATGGGTTTGAACCCAGCCTGGGTATCCTAATGACACCCTGTCTTGGAGAGCTCCCAAAAGAAAAAAAATACAACAAAGTTAAAAGTTGGTTTAAACAAAAAAATAAATTTTACGTATTATAAAGGAAAAAAATGTACTGGTAGAGTTTTTCACATTTTAGTTACAGCTAAACCCATTAATAAAGCCTAAGAGAAATATTTCAAATAATCTTGTACCTGAAAATTTAATAACTGAGATTAAAAGAACAAATATTCAGAAAATGATCACACGATGCAGTTACTCTTTTGCTGCTGAGAAAAGCAGTCTGACGAGAGCAACTTAAGAAAGGATTTATTGTTTGGCTTATGAGTCCAAAAGGGACAGAGTCTGTTACTATGGAGAACACATAGCAGGGAGCACAGCAGCTTGAGGCAGAGTCAGTTCATTTTACAGCAGCCGTCAGTGTAAGAGAGGAAGTGGGCAAGCCCCTCTCCAAATATGGTGTTTCTCTACCAAAGATCTAGACCTACCTCCTAAAAATCCCATTACCTTCCCAAACAGTGCCGCAAGCTAAGGAACAAACATGAGTCTCTAGGGGACAATCTATATTCAAGCCATGAAAACCACATATGAATTAAAAAAAGTGAACTAAAAAAGTGTGAATTGCTATTGTTAAAGAATTGAATATATAACTACCATCCCAAACTCTGTATCCAGACTGTTTGTGAATACAATCTATTACACATTCAAGGCAGAAACAGTAAATCTTTACCTAAATCTATCACAAAAGTAGTAAAAGTATTTCTCAACTATTTTATGGAACTAAAATAATCATAATGGCAAACGCTGAAAATTATGAAAAATGAAGAAGTACTAAACCATTATTGCAATTCACCTGAACTGGTGCTGATAAAACCATGACAAAACAGCTTGAAGAAACAAGGGGTTGATTCTGTCTTATGATAGTCCAATTACAGTTGTTTGTTCAGCTTGGCAGGAGAGCTCATGCCAATGCCAAGGGCTGAGGGAACTGGTCTCACTCCAGAAGCCCTCACTCCCGGCCAGAAAGCAATTAAATAAAGACCGCAATAAAGCAAGATACGACGAACGAAGAAAATGCTAAAGATGACAGCATATCACTAAGAAACACAGTAGCACCATGAGAGCGCTCCCGATACAAAAATAGATTAGAAACCCTCCAGAGCAAACCCGAACCCCAAGACCTCCCTCCCAGTCCCCTCCCTCAACCCTCCCCTCTCCACCCCCCTCTTCCTTTTCCTTCCTCGATTCTTTCTTTTTTTTCTTCTCCTTCTTGCCTATTAGTTTAGCCTGAGATTGAACCTCAAGGCCCACCCCATGTGCCCTGTCCTCCTCCCGCAAGGCTCCACCTCTTAAAGGTGCCACAACCTTGCAAACATGAGCACCAGCTGAGGATGCAAACACGTGAGTCTATGGGGGCAGCTCACATTCAAACCACAACACGATTGGACCAATCCACAGGCAGATTCACTGCTGACGGAACTGTTGGGAGGTGAGGGGCCTAGCTGGAGAAGGAGGTCACTGGGTACAAATCCTCGAAGGGCACATCCCATCTCTGATCTCCTCCTGTCCCCTCCCTCCTCCGTCCTCAGAACCCTGAGCTCCCTCGGGGGGTCCCAACCACTGCACACTCTAGTCTGAATACTCTTTCGTCTCCTCACTGGGCTCCTGGCTTCAACCCACCTCCAAGGAAGCATCAAGGTCATTTACAAAGAAAACAAGTTGTATGAGGTGACTCGCAGCCTTCAGTGCCACCTGGGGTGCCCTGAGCCACCAAGCCCCACAGAGGATGTGGATGAGGCCCCCAAAGGCCTGGCTGTTGCCTCCTCCTTCTTTCTCTCTACTCTGTCTTCACCACACACTGCATACCCCCTCCACTCTCCTCTCTAATCCCTCCACCGCTCCTTCACACCCAGGGCCTTTGCACATGCTGCTCTGGCTCTCTAGATGGTCCTGCCTCCATCCTTCAGGCAGCCAGCTCCCTGGGGGTCTCAACTTGAAACACCGGATTTCAAGATTCCTCTCTGATCAGCAGTCAATGTGGCCTGGGTTTCGATTTAGCAAGCCCCTCTCCCCCTTATGTCCCTGACTATATGGGTAAAAAGTACTCAGCATCTGACCCTAAAAGCATGTGAAAATAGAAGAGGAAGACGAAAGGGATAAGGACCCCCGGGCTCTTTAAGCAGAGCAGAAATACCGGAGAGAATAGTTGATTGTTTTCATCAGGGAGATGTTGGTCTTCGCTTTGTTTTATCTTTTAATAACTCGCACAGCATAATCAGCTGGTAATTACAGCTCCCCTTCTCTGGCTCGCGCCTCCCTCGCTGTGCTGGATGGGAACTGCTTCAGATTGAAGCTGCCTTTGAGCCGAGGGCTCCTCGGGGATCCTGCTCCTGTGGGGTGCGAGGCTTGATTCTCAGGGCTGTTAATTAGAACAGGCAAACATTCTGAGCTGGGGCCGGGCTGCTGGGCCCCAGGGGACCAGAGGGAAGCCCCGCCCTGGGTGTCTTCTCTGGCGCACCTAGCACTGCACCTGGGCAACATGATGACCCGCCCTCACCTGGACAGTCAGATGGCCAGCGAAGGATGGAGGGGACTTAGCCGACCTCACATGCAGTCGAGGCTCCTTGAGGGTGAGGGGACTTTCCGGACCCTCCAGGTAGCGGGAGAAGCAAAAGGAGGCTGGTAGCCGGAGGGGGGCTGACCGCATCTGTCTTTAGCCAACTCTTAGCTTCTCTGCTCTCAGCTGCATGAATCTGGAGGCAGCCAGGTCCCAGGGGAGTCATCCCCAGAAGGCCCTAGCCAGGTCCCGGTAAGGGTGACCCGAAAGGATGCCCTGACCCAGCTGGGTCCTAAAAGGAAACCCTTTCCGTATCCACGGGCGGATTGCTTAAGAGGGTGTCCTGTCTCTCACAAGGATCTAGAACAAGTGTCCTGTCCGTCCCCCTTTCCCCAGCCATGTCTCAGGGAAGGTGCCTTGTGTTCCCAGAGGGGTTCTCTAAGCTGGTTCCCTCTGCCTGTGGAGACCAGCTGTGTTTCAGGGTCTAAGGGGTCCTTCCTCTTCACCAGTGGACTGGGGATGCTGGACCCCTCCCGGCCATCTAACAGCCTCAACATCTCATCAGGTCAACAGTTATTCAAGGGAATCTTCTGACCTTTCCAGGAGAGCAGGCTGTCCTGACCGGGCAGCAGCTGAATGGGACCTAAAGAATTTCAGCAGCAGAGCCTGGGGAGGAGGTAGCAGGCATTGGTTGTGGGGTCTGGTACAGAGAAACCACTGCACAATGGGGGTCATGTGACCAAGGCAAACCGTGGCTGTGGAGGGACCTCAGGAGCCACATGGGGGAGTTTGGCCATGAAGGGCAAGGAATTTTGAGAAGGGTAGAGGGGGAGATGTATATAGCTAGGAAACTAACCAGAAGCCTTGTTTCTGAACTATTTTCTCTAACTAGAAACACTCCCTCCTAAAGACTGATAAGCCTCAGGACATAAAGGAAACTTACACGGCTGAGGAAGTTCCTGACACTTACAAAACTCACAGGGCAGCTCCCCAAGGCTGTATAAGGACAGAGCTGTGGCTGCTAACCAGGCTCTTTGGTAGAGCTGCCTGGATATTGTGCAGAGAGATCTGTCTTAGTAAGAAACACATGACCCAAATGATTTAGGGGAATGAAGGACTCATATATGCTCAAGAGTCTAGGTTACAGTTATGGCAGAAGAGTGATACCAATACCAGAACCTGAGGAAACTGACCACACCATATCCACAGCAAAGCTGAGAGATGAGCTTATCAATCTGCCAAAGCCAATCACTTCTCTGTCTGTTTTATCCACCTGCCAGGTGGGCTGGGTTTTCTTTCATCGATTATGTTTGCTCAGAGGCTTGCTTAACAAAATAATTCTCCACAGGTGTGCCTAAAGGCTCAGTCCTTCAGTTGTCAAGTTGACACTTGCAACTAACTGCCACAGAGCTTAAGGGTGCAGCTTTTATGAAGCATCACCCCTGCCTGCGTGGGCTTTTCGGTAACGCAGTTGTGGGGAAGCACCTGTACCCTGCAAGCACCTCTGATAGACTTACTGGCCCATTAAGCTAGACTTGAGCCAAAGTGATTCTCTTGTCTGTGGTCAGTGTCTTCTCTTTTTGCTTCTCCCCCAGAAAATTCACCAACAGGAGCTTGAGCAAAGGGGTTGTGGAGGTTCTTGGGAAGGCCCCCCTTACGTCAGAATAATTGGGGATACAAAGTCACACCAAAACCAGCACATAATATAAAAAGAAGATTTATTGTCAAGCAAGCAGAGGACAAAATAGGCAAGCTGCATGTAGCATGGCTGTCTCAGAAACAGACAGAGGAGAGAGAGAGAGAGAGAGAATCTAGTTTCTGAGGTCTCTTATTGGGGAAGGTCAATGGAAGGGGGCAGGAGTGTGACTATGGGCCAGGGGCATGTAGTTGGAAAAGTACTGGGATGGGAAGGGGTGCTCACCCCAGGGTGGTGAATGTGCCAGTTTATCTTAGTTGCAGATGGACTGGGGCTGGGAGCTGTCCTTGGGAGGATGAGCTGCCTTATCTAAGTAGACTGGGAACTGCGAAGGGGTCTGTAACAGTTACTCTAACTGTTGCTGTGAGAGAGCACCCAAAGTCAAGCAACTTAAAGGAGAAAGGGAGGTTTATTCAGCTTAAGGTTCCAGAGGGGAGAAACAGTCTCTCAAAGCAGAGGCGGCATGGCTGGCTGGCCAAAGCTGGAGGAGGCTATGTCACTGCAGACATCCTGGAGGCTGAGAGCTGCCAGACTGCTTGCTGCAAAGGCAGACTTCTCCTGGAGGTAGAGTGAGACTAATCCACTTTAAGGCCCACCCCTTGTGACTGCCTTCCTCCAGCAAGGCTCCACCTCTCAAGGTGCCATGACCTTGCTAAACACATGAGACTGTGGGGGACACATCTCAAACCATGACAGGGTCTTTGTCTGAACTCATACATTGAGGGAGGAGGGAAGTTAGAGTCATTTTGTGTTTAACACGCCTAACATCTACCAGGGGGCGCTGAGTCATCCTCACTGTCAGGGTCCCTGGAACAAGGCAGGATGGGTAGGCAGGGATGGAGAGATGCTCCCCGGCGGAGGGACACTCCGCAAGAAGTGAGGAGACAAGACTTGGCCATCAGTAGCTGTGATGTTAGAGGGAGGTCGCAGGAATATGCTCGCCCACGTTTCCAGACTGGGGGACAGTGAGGTCACTCACAGACCCGCACACAGCCCCCTCTACAGTCACGACCTTCGTCTCCTCCAAGGCCAGACTTGGGGGGCGGCCGAGGAAGCAGACACAAGTCCCTGCTTCTCACTGGGCTCCGTCAGGACGCTTCAGACCCCAGACCCTCTGGGAGGTCTGGATGTCCCCCAGGAACGCCATAGCATGTTCCTGATTCCCACCCACCCTGGCGAAGGAAAAGGTCTTTGAGGCAGAAAGTGACTTGAAGCAAGCAGGTCAGTCGGGATGATGTATACCTTATTCATTAAGTGTCCCAAATACAGTGACGTGTCAGCCTTTGATTTGGATGATAGGACAGCGCAGAGATCTAAGCCTGGCTATTACGCGCTGAGTGCAGAAAACGCTGATCGGGTTCTACAGGAGCTATTTATTGAAGTATTTTAAAAAAGGAAATATGGAAAATCTAATTGCCTCTGAGTGTTTGCTTCAGAGCCGGCAGGAAGGATGGAAGCGGGCAGACATACCTCACCTCCTGAGACTCTCTCTTCCCTGGCCGGTCATAATTCTGTCCTCCCTTGCCATTCATTTAAATAAAAACCAGACATCACACCCCGGAGGAGGCAGGTACCTGACCGAGGTGGCAGATGCGGTCTGGACTGAGGAATACCAGCTTGGGAGTGGAAGGAAAAGTGGGGGGCCACAGGAAGCACAGCAGGATCTCTGGAGACCTGGTGTGGGCCCCTTGGGTGCATCACACATCCTTTCTGGCTCTGAAATGGGGTAACCTAGGAAGGTGGTCACTCTGATCTCAAGTTGTCTCAGCACCTCTCTGCCGTATGCCCAGTCAGGCAGCGCTGGAACCATGCCCATCCTGTGTTCACCATTCTGCAGGCCCAAGGTGATCTGTGGGGGCTCCACGTGGGGCAGTGAGGATGGATGAGGAATGAAGGATGAGGAAGGGCAGAATCCAGGCTGGAGGGTGCATGGACAGGTTGTGTGTATGAATAAAAGCAGAGCCAGGCTGTGGAGCCCCAGTGGCAGAGCGCTTTGCCTAACCCCCAGCACTGAGGCGGAGAAGAGGAGAAAGAGGACAAGGAAGACGAAGAGGAGCCGTCAGGCATGTGGTTCTGTCCCTAGGGACCACATCTGCAGAATCCAGAGCAGTGTGCAGGGTGCAGCGAAGGACGGCAAGAAGTGCTGGTTGTCGCCATCCCAGACCCCTTCTTCCCCCGCACGGACTGTCAGTGGTCTCGAAGCTCCTAGTAACAGTGGAGAGATCTGGGCTCCCCAGAGGCCTCTGCTGCCTGTGACGATTGGAAGGCCTTTGTCCAGGGTGCATGTCACCGTTCACCTGTGGCAGTCACAGGATAACTCGCAGCAGCCAGCTCTGTCTCTCCACCTCGAAGGCTCTGGCAATTGAGAACTCAGGTCACTAGCCTTGGGGTCAAGCGCTGTTATGGCGGAGCTGTCTTGGAGGCCCGGATTCAGCTTTCTTACATTAACCTGGAGAAATAATAGCTATATGGCTTCTCTCTCCTCTTTTGGTAACCGGACCTCCCTCCCCCTATCTGTGGGAAGCTGTGTGTCACCTGCTGGATCAGACTCAGAGTTCTCCTGAATGGAGTGAGGGGCCAAGCAGTCGAGAGCCCAATGCTTCACGATGCAGGACCAAAGCCTGCAGAGCGGTCCACGGGGAGGTCTTCTGAGTGAGGGAGCAGAGGCATGAATGACTGATGAGTGAATGAAATGAATGAATGCATGAAGAAGGAACTGCCTTGCTAGGGAGCTTCTTTGAGGTAGTCACATTCTGTGAAAGATTTCCAGATTCACTCCAATATACCTGGACCTGCCAAAGACAGCCTTCTATCACGTCCAAATGCCTATCGACTGTATACCCCACCTGGCCCCAGACACCCTTTTCTTTGCTATGGAATTCCACCACCTATAACACAGCCAACTTCTCGCACCGGAAATGGCCATGCAAAGTTCCAACTCCAGCCCAGTAAAGTGAAGAGGCAGAGTGATTTGCTAAGTGACACAATTTGATATGACCCTGAGAAAATGCAGGAGGGTGGGAAAGGGAGAGAGAGAGAGAGAGAGAGAGAGAGAGAGAGAGAGAGAGAGAGAGAGAGAGAGAGAGAGAGAGAGAGAGAGAGAGAGAGAGAGAGAGAGAGAGAGAGAGAGAGAGATTCTCTAGGGCTCATTCAGAAGTACTTGGACAACCACATGCTTACATCCCATAAAGGCAGCTCTGGGAAAGCATCATTCAGATGCATCAATATATGCAACCCATGTGCTTGGGGTGGGTTTCCGTCCCAGGGGTTCTAGCTGCAATGTCTGGTGCTTGGGAGTTCTGAGCCACGCAGGCAGCATCTGGCTTTGCTCTCTCCAGGAGGGGGGATGGGAAGGAGACAAGGTACTGGAGGCACATCCAGAATGAACGCAAGGGGCTGGGAAGATGGCCCAGCAGTTAAAGTGTTTGCTACAGGCAAAAAACAAAACCAAAAAACCTGAAATTTGAATCCCCAGATATCACATAAAATTGCAGAAGGATATGGAGTCCCGCTTGTAAATCCACCTTTGAAAGGCAGAGCTTGTGACTCTCCAGAGCAAATTGACTTGCCAGACTGGCCCTGTCACAGAGTGATTGAGGATGATTTCCGATATTACCTTGGTATCAGAAATGTGTGCACCCAGCTGACATGCAAACATACTTACACATATATGCATATTCCACACATACACATGCACATAAAAAATGAAGGAGGGAGAAAGGAAGAGAGAGAGAGAGAGCAAACCAATCAAATCCAGGGCCTATGGACTTGGAAAGACAGAGCCTTGGATTCTGGGATGGTGGAGCCCTGGATTCTGGATGGGTGGAGCCCTGGGATCTGGGAAGGCAGAATCTGGGGTCTGAGAAGAAGGATGCTCTCGGATCTTGCTTTGCCTCCTTCCAAGTTGCCTTTCTGCTGGTGATCTCATTCCTTGTCAGTGCAAGGAGTTGATGATTTCTAAGGCTTCTCCTACCTCCGAAAATAGAAGACCCGAGTTTTCTGTCCATCAAATGTTCTACTTCTCAAAATGCTGTGAAGATCCTATGCGCTCCGGGCACACTGGTGTGAAATGCGCCGTAGAACTGAGTTATCATGATTCACACTTCAGCAAGGTGCTGTTCGGAGGAGAATCAAGGCCATGTCTGAGCCGCTGGCAGGAGCCAAGCGGAGAATAGCAGCTTAGTTCCCACACAGCAACTCTATAGAGGCACTTCAGGCTGAGAGACCCTGGAATGTTCCCTGTAGAATAAGGGAGTGGTCTTCAAAGCCCACCCCCATTTATTATCATAGCAAGTTCAGTGGGATTATGGATCTCAAATGTTGTCCAAGTCCAAGCAGCGGACTTGGAACCCCTGCCTGTGGACCTAGAGGAAAGGCAGGAGGAAGAGAGAGTTCTTCACTGTGGTGCGAAATGCTTGGAGTAGGGCTCAGGATGACCACAAAGTGAATAGTAAGGTATTTACATAAAGCCGGAATTCAATCTCCTGGAGCACTCAACAGGGCATGGCGGAGCACGCCCGTAGTCCCAGCGCTTGGCAGGCAGAAGCAGGAAGATCAATTCAAAACCATCCTCTGCTACACAGTGTATCTGCGGTTAGCCTGGGGTACACGAGACACTGTCTCAAAAAATCAAGAAGGACAAAGAAACACACAAACCTGCCCAAAGCATTCCAGCCTGATTTCTAGGACTGAAACCATCTAGAATCAAACTCTGAACCCAAGACAAAACATGGATGAAAATATATTCATCCTTTCTATAATCCTGCTTCCATAGCTATAAAACAGGACAAGGAGATCACCTGTCTCATAGGGACAACACTGGCAATAGATCTGGTATCCTACCCGGCACAGGCTGTATTTAGCAATGGCTGCAGCAGCAGCAGCAGATGTTGCTACAATTTGAGTCGGAGATGTTCTCTGTGAGGAGGAGGTTTAGAACTTGTCACACTGACCCCACCATTTGGGGACAGGAAGAGACACAAATTTGGGGGTGTGGAGTTGTTAGCTGGCTAAGCTGAAGAATCCTAGATAGCCAGACTACTCAGGCAGAGATGTGCAACACGCAGGGTCTCCCCGTGTTAACGAGAACAAGAGCTGCTCAAGTAAGTCTAGTGGCGATTATCTTCGCGATCAGAACAGTTGAGAATCCACGTTCAAATGGAGTCCGTAATGAGTGTTGTAACAAGCTGGAGGTAAATTTCATCTAGTGGATCAATCAAGAAGAAATTTACATGGAGAATCATGAGTGGCTCACTGTCCTGTTTGCAGGAGTGGGAGAGAAAGGAGAGGGAGGGGGAGTTCCTCTCTGTGTTCCCAGCTATGATGGGCGCTGTTGTCGGGTACGCCCACTCATCCCACCTCTAAACAAATGTTCTCAAAATTTCCAGTAGGAGGCACTGTAGACATACCTGTTCCTTATGACACTCATCACAGTTCATCAACTTTGACTCTTTGGCCACCCCAAACCTTGGCTACCCAGTAAGGCAGGATATCAGACAGGCTCAGACAGAAGGAGTATGGCTATGCAGGGGGATGGAACCTCCTACATTCTAACGAGACAGCTAGGATAATAACAGAACTGCAGTTGCCAAAGCTGGAAGGCAGGACTGCTTTTTAAATGAGAGGAACCTCTCCATATTATATTGTCTTATAGGACTTATAAAATTCTTGTGTTGTGGGGGTGGGGCCTGAAAGGGTGGTCAAATACAGCATGCTTATTTGGGAGATGAAGAAGTGGAGGCTCCAAGGATAGGGCGACTTGCTCAAGGTCACGACAAGGGTAGTGTAGGGATCTAGGCTAGGTCTAGATTTTTCTCACCCTTCCTGAGAATGTCTGCCACCATCCCCTGGCGATGCTTTCTGGATGTTCATAGATATGTGCTGGCTTAGGTGTGGTTCACCTGAGCTGGACCAAGTGACCTGTCAGGACTCGGGGCTTCCCTCAAGTCTTGCTACTGTTAGCTAGAAGGTATCAGTTCCCTCTGTGGACCTGAATTCACAGCCTGGCAACCAAACCCCCACCGCCCCTGGTGGGGAGGGCTCTGTCCCTGGTGCTGAAGTAGGGTCAGCTCTTCTGTCACGGGCCAGAGGAACACTGCTTATTACTGGGGACTGGGGAGCAGCTTCTCAGAACAACTTCGCTCCATGGTTTCATAGGCAGAAAAATAAACAAATAAACAAATAACACCTTTAACTGTCCAGCTCAGCGTCTTTTGACAAATGTATTCCCATGTGGATTTCCTGCCCAGCCAAGGTAAAGAATGTGGCTCCTTGCCTGTCTTCCCACCTCTCTTCTCGTCCAGATTGTAAGATATAACTTGGAAGCTGGATGTGATTGTTCACACTTGCAGATGTAGAATGGTGTGTGTGTGTGTGTGTGTGTTGTGTGTGTGTGTGTGTGTGTGTGTGTGTTGGGGGGGGGCGGTGAGGCTCCTTAGCAAGCCCCAGATCAACCCCAGTGAGAGACCATGTCTCAAAAAAGATCAAGATGGACGACTCCCAAGGCATGGTTTGACCTCTGATCACACATGCATGCACACCTGCATGCTTGTGCACCCCATGGACCTGTCCCCATAAAGACACGGTGGAGATAGACTGGGTATAGGGAGTGCGTGGAACCGCAGAAGGGGAGAGTGGGGTTTGGGCTGACACCTGATTGGTATCATCAGGAAGAGGGGCTGGGGTACAGAGTTCAGGCTATGCTGAAGATGTGCCTGCTATATTAGCTTGGGGCTTTGAAGGAGAGAATGTCTCTTCACCCATCTGGGATTACAACATAGTAGATGTTCTTATCTTCAAGACGTGTGGGTCACAGATACATCAGGTAGATCTCATCCCTTCTTTCCAAGAACCAAATTTTCATTCTTCTGTGGCTAGACCCATGAAGAGGGGGGCAAATACACCGCTACATCACGATTGACTCACCGACCCCCTCAACTATGACATTGCCAAAGATAGAGGCTAATGGACACTTGTAAGCCGCGCGTGTGCCACA